>CM076579.1:858190256-858790256 GCA_034641835.2 Pinus albicaulis
AAGGTCTGAAAGTGGTTCTGATGTTGTCTCATCTTTTGGTCTTGCCAATTAACAAACACAAACTCCCTAACACTTTCATCTCTCCTTACACTTACTCTAAAAATTCTCTTTATTTTCTTTCACCATGTCCTTTTCGATGAACCATGTCCTTGGAATATTTTAATGATCATCAATGGTCATGATCCATCGTTGTCTTCAAAGTAATCCTGTTGCTCTTGGTCCTTTTGAATTAGGCATTATGGATCGTCACCCATGCTAGGTCTCTGTAATAAGCAAGATTGGTAGAGTCCGATCACAGAGTTAACATCATTTCAACCAACTTTGGGATTCTAGGATCTAGCCCTCCTGAATCCGGAGAGGGATCTCTCCAATATGTACAAAGATGGATATTGTCTTTGAAGTTTAGGGTGATGATATTAGGCTAGTTATGAAGGCCAAGGGTTTTGTTTGGTTTTTCTCAGATGGTTGAACATAGTTGCTGTCTGACGCAGAAATATCTATATGCAATTAGGTTCAAGGGTGAGAAGTTGCAAGCAAAAAAGTAAGCTTTGATCATGAAGAAAGATGATGGCAAGTTTTCAGTCCATTGGGCTATGGAGTCATAAGAGGATTTAATTGAAACATTCAGGTTCAAGAGTGATCTATGGGGCAAGTCATCTATGCCTAAGGATCTCTTTAAAGTTTGATTTATGGAATGGAATGATACAATAAGAAAGGGAAATGACAGATGCAGAACAAAGAGTAGCCCAGGATCTGGTAAGTACTTTCAAACTAGCCAGCCTTTGACCAAGCACTTAAGAAAAACATAGAAGCAAACTAGGATCTGTAAGTACTTTGAAACTATCCAGCCTTTGATACACTTCCAATAGAATACATATAAAAACAAAGGGAAACTTGAAGGCAACTTTTGGAGTAGAAACTAGCGGGCTGGGCTCACCATAATCCTCTCCTAGCTCTTCTTTACTTAGTTACTTCCAAGACAATCACAGAGATAACACAGAATAGCCTAAGATCTGATAAGTACTTTGAAACTAGTCAGCTTTTAACACATCCTAAGGGAAACAATCAAATAGTTGAGCAAACAGAAAAGGGACTCAGGGCTGACCTTGATTTCCTCAATTCATCCTCGCACAACATATATTGAAATTAACATTTAAAAATAACACTCAGCAGTGACAAAAGGATGATGGAATGCCAACATCCATGTGCTTAGACTGAATTAAATCATTCTCAAATAACACAGCAGAAAGAAAACATTTAAATAAAGATTTCTCAGCCAGAGAAGGTTACTGATATACAGTAGGTCCTAACCCTGTTTAAACTGTTCTTTACAGTGGAAAATGAAACAAATTGAAAACATAAACAAAATACAAGTTACAGTGAGAATAACATCACCATCAGCATAGACCAGGATCCCATAAATCAGCTTGTATTGATGCTTCAAACCAGTTACAATCTTCAGATCCAGTGTTTTAATCCATCTCTCTTCACAACCTAACTTATCCGTTATAAGCAGAGCTCCAAGAGCCAATGAAACCACTATTTACAGTCAAGAGTTTTCTGCTCAGAGACAGTTACAATACTTCAGCAATTACATTAACAAATAACCAATCCAACCCCTCACTCATCTTCTACTGAGGTATTTATAGAAGGATGAGGAGGTGAGACCTGATAAAAAGATCTCAAATACAATTAATGCAGAATTAATGTCTTCCTGGCCCTTGGAGGCTCGATGAAGAAATCATTACAGGTGTTCCACTGCATTAATGTGTTTACACTTATGAAGTAAAATCGGAGGGAGCTGTGTTTGACATTTGAGGCTCTGCGTACTATTAGGGTTACTCTGAAAACATTCTGTCATTAAATTTGGGGCAGAAATAACTTCTTTGGCTGCTTCGAGGCAAGATATCTGATTTTGTTCAATAAATTCGGCCTCTGATTGAGCATTTTGAGGCAATAGGTGGCACTGCGGTGGTTGAGGAATCAATTTGCCTCAAAGTATGGCGGTGGAGGCAATATGTCTGATGAACACTTTTAGGTTTTCCTTTTAATCTGTGTTCTGAGTCGGGGATTAGGCTTTTGATAACCGTCTTAGCCGTAATCCCCGCCAATCTGTCCACTAATCTGCTGCTCTGGTTCATTGTTGTCTTCAATATCCGATACTCTTTCTCTGCGTTGATTTTGACAGTATTCTTCAAGCTTTACAGGGATGCGCGGCAACCAAGGCTCATGAAACCTTGTTGATAACATTGTTATTCACCCTGCGGTCGATCCTCTGGATAAATCGAAAGAACGGGAGTCGTCACCCTCGTCTTTCAGATTTTCCTAAAATACGATGAAAGAACCTTAAAATCTGCAAAATACAAACAAAATGAGAAAATCCTGCGTTATATGGACAAATCTGCATTGGAGGGCGTGCAAGAAAACAGAGCAATCGGAGCCGTTGATCATATTACGATCAACGGTCGGGAGCGTTCTGAAAAGTCAGCGGAGAAAAAAGGGGGACTATACGATGGAATCGGGATTTTGTATAAGAACCGTCGATCTGCAGAGACCGACGGCGGAGATCGGTTTTCGAACGCGCCAGGGGAAGTTAACGGGTGGGCAAGTCCGTTAAAGGTCGAGCAGATGAGGCGATCGACAACCGTCAGATGGGAGGGCCCAGATCCGACGGTGGAGGTGGATCCCGCTGCGGGGTTATGGTACAATAGATAACGCGCGGGCGAAGCGAACGGACAGTGGTTTTTGAATAGGGAGGAGGACACGTGTCGGGCGGCGTATGGAATCACTGGCCGATGGGATAAAACCGCCACCCGACGAAAAGTGGTGCGGGATGAAAACCACGGTTTCATGGAAAAGGGCGCGAGGGAGAGGGGTCCACCAGGTGGGGCTCGCTCCGCTCCGTCGGATCTGGGGAGCAGATCGACGGGTGGGAAGGACTTTGGGCAATAAAACATGAGATTTAATATTTCACGCCAAAACCTTATAAAATATGGGTTTTCGAATGTTTTAAAGGAAAAAGGACAGATAGGAGATTACATTTTGGTTTAGCGCCTCAGGACTTGAGGGGTCGGTCCTGGCGCTCGGGCATGTGGAGGAAGAAAAGGCAGGGGGCTTAGCCTGAGGGGCCTAAGCCTAACGCATAGAAACATGTGTTTTCTATGGTTCTCCAAATAATTTCAAAAAGGAAATATAATTCTGATAAGGTTAAAAAATGGGTTTTTAACCTTGGGAAATGAGATTAATGAAGGGATAAGGAATAACATATGGTTTCATGGGGTTCTTATGAATAAAAGGAAATTGGAGGATGAAGGTAAGATGGAAGCAAGGGAGGGGAGAGGAAAAGGGATGCAGCAGTATTTGACTTGGATTTTCATGGAATATCAGAGGCTGGGAGGAGGACAGTTATGAAGAACTAATCAGCGGTTTATGGTTTCACCAAAAGACTTCAAGCACCAACAACTTCAGGACTGAATTTGTTTCTTGAAGGCTGCAAAGAATATTTAGCCACGAGCTGATATAATGGAAAAACATGGGTGGCTAACAGTGGCTCCACTTGGGGATGGTGCCTTCTTGAAGGCATCAAGAATTCAGACTTGATTTCTCTGGGATGTTGGATCGGTGCCCCGACCCATTACTTGCTCTCGATTTTCTTTTGCAAAATATCAACAAGAAGCAAAACGAATTACATCAATACAACTCTACCTACCCAATCCTACAGATCTAGCATTTTTTTCTTCATCAGAGTGCACTTGGATTGGAAAACTTTATTCACAACATTTTATTCTTTTGAAAGCAGGAAATCTAAACTATTTCTACTCCTTATTTCTCCCTGAACTCAGATTAAACAGTTGAGCTCAGATATTTCTCTACCTAGTCTACTGTCTGTTGGGATTAAACAGTCCAACAAACTTTCATTCTCTAAATTCTACAACAAAAATTTAAAAATAGTCAAGTCAAGATTGAGCTATTTGACTTGCTATGATCTATGGCATAAGAACAAGCTGCACATAGATTATTATTTGCAGAAAAATAAAAATAAAAATAGAAGGCTTAAGATCTGAAAGTTTCTTATCATGGCCTTTTCTTATTTTCACAGCTCTGTTTTTCCTTTTTCTGTGAGCTATCTTTGCTTTTCTTCTGGTTCAAGTTTTGAGCAGATTAGAACCAGGTCTTCTCTTTTATGACTCAGAAAATAAAACAGCTTTGAGTCATCTTTCTCTTGGGAACTTTGGTTCAGATTTTGAGTTTGTTTGAACCTTTATTTCTATTCTACTCTATCTACTGATAAGCCATGATTAAACAGTTTGGCAAATCAAATTCGACACCCTATCAGCAGAAAATTGAAAGCTAATTAGTCAAGATTAAACAGTTTGACTAATTAGAAGTGTGTCTTGAGGAGTGGCATTTGAGCTTGCACACTTTCAGATTTACTTTTCTTTTTGGCATGGGGCCTTGCCTTTCTTGTTTTCATTTCTGCCCTCTTTTCTTTCTTTCTTTGTTTTTGTATTTTATGATTTTTCATAACTTTGAATGCAATGATGGATGAAATGTTTACAATGGAAAAAGGTAAAAAGGCTTCAAAACATAAAATGGTTTAAGAAAGGTAATGCTTAAGCATCCTGCCATTGACAGGACCCCCAAACAATTCTGTCTCATTCAGCTCTTGTAAGAAGAATGCATTGTTTCCAGCAACTGAATGAATAGAGTAAGGGCCAAGCCATAGATTGTCAAATTTACCATGCTTTCCCTTGTCTTCCCTCTTTGAGTCCCACTTTAAAACTTTGTCCCCAATCTTGAAATTGCTGGCCTTGGTTCTTCTATCAAATGTCTTCTTGATATTGTCTTGCTTCTGCAATGCTTTGTTGTACACTTCCTCTCTGGTTTGCTGAAGATGAATGGTTTGATTTATTCTTCTGATTATGTCATTTTCTTCAATCTGTAACTCTTGAATTAACTTCATAACTGGTACACCAAGGCTGTTAGGAAAAATTGCATCTGTACCATACACAAGCTGGAAGGGTGACATACCAATGGATTTCTTCAATGTTAATCTGTCAGCCCAAAGTGCATGGATCAGCTTTGTGTGCCAAGCCTTCTTGTTGTCCTCCAACAGTTTCTTTATTATTTTCACTAAGCTTTTGTTGGAAGACTCTGCAAGTCCATTACCTTGAGGGTAATAGGTCGTGGAGTGTCCCAATGTTATCTGATATTTGTGATAGAATTCCACCATTTTCTTTGACCCAAAAGCTGCTGCATTATCTGTAATGATCTTGGTAGGACATCCAAACCTGGAAAGGATATTGGTTTCCATGAATTTAATGATAACCGAATCATTGGCCTGCCTACAGGGAATGGCTTCTATCCACTTAGTGAAATAGTCTGTGGCGGTAAGAATCCACCTGTGCTGGGCAGAGGATGGTGGATGGATCTCTCCTATGAAGTCAAGTCCCCATTGTTGAAAAGGGGCTTCAACAGTAATTGGATGCAAAGGCAGGGGTAATAATTTTCTCTTGCCCTCAAACAATTGGCATTTATGGCAAGTAGTTGTCATTTTGTGCACATCAGGAAAAAGAGTGGGCCAATAGAAACCAGCCCTCAAAATTTTGTTGGCTGTTGACTTCCAGTATAAATGGCCTCTGCACTCTCCTTCATGGAATTCCTGCTTAATATTTTTTGCATCAAACTCAGGCAAACATTTAAGCAGTATACCACTTGCATTTTTCCAATAAAGACATTTATCAATAATGCAATAGTTTACAGCTTTTAACTTTAGGAATCTTGCCTTTGTTTTGGACAAGCCAGGAGGTGTATTCAGATTAAGCAAAATATAAACAATATCAGTATACCAAGGAGAATTCACAAAATGATATTCAACAACGGGAGTTGAGAATTCTTCTTGGTTATCCAAAGCATCGATCATATTAATATCAAGAAGTTCACAATTTGATTCAGCCATTAATTTAGATAGAACTTGTCCTTTGATGAGCTTAGTGGGTTTTATTTCTAAATCATATTCAAGAATAACTGTAATCCACTTACCTCTTTTACCATCTGGATCCTGGGTTAGAATGTCTTTTACAACCGAATTTGGGACAAAGGCAATGATGTGTGAGTGAAGGATGTATACTCTGAAGTCTTTCAAAGCCTTTACCAAAGCAAAAGCTTGTTTTTCCATAATGTTATACCTCAAAGGGGCATCCCTCAATGCCTTGCTAAAGAATGCAATGGGCTGCTCTTGTCCTTGTGGATTTTTCTGTAAAAGGACAGCAGCTATGGTATGTTCTGATGCAAATGAGAAGATATAAAAATCCTTTGAAAAATAAAGACTTATGAGAACCGGTGTCTTGGTTAACACTTGTTTCACCAGTTCAAAGGATGTCTTTGCTTCTGAGGTCCATTTTACCCCTTGCTCCTTTTTTAACATGTTTTTGATATTCCTAAGGAGCTCAGCCAAGTTGGGGATGAACCTTCTCAAAAAGTTTATCTTTCCAATGAAAGACTGCAACTCTTTGATGTTTCGAGGATGAGAGATTTGCAATATGGCATCAATCCTCGTGGGATCAATCTTTATGCCCTCTTCTGAAATGATGTGCCGAAGAAGTTTACCTTCCTGGAGACCAAATAAAGTCTTCTTAGGGTTAAAAGATATCCCAAACTTTCTGCACTTCTCGAAAACTTTCCTCAAATGTTCTAAGTGTTCTTCATCTGTTTTTGAAAACACATTTACATCATCAAGATAGATAATGATGAAGAAACCCAATTCTTCCAAGAATGCTATGTCCATGGCTCTCTGAAAGGTTGCTCCAGCATTCATTAGACCAAAAGGCATTTTCACATACATGAAAGTGCCCCATGGTGTAGTAAAAGTTGTCTTTAATTGATCATCAGGGTGGACTAAGACTTTATTATACCCTGAATAGCCATCCAGCAAATAAATTATTTTAGACCCCACCACCCTTTGTAAAATATGATCCATCTTGGGCAAAGGGTAGTTTTCCTTTAATGAGGCTTTGTTTAAATTTCTAAAGTCTATGCAAAGCCTGATTTCTCCAGTCTTCTTCCTAACAGACACCAGATTAGATACCCACTCAGAATATCTAATAGGGACAATAATACCAGCGTCGTGCATCTTCATGATTTCCTTCTTGACCAATGGCAGCTGCACAGGGTTTATTCTACGCAATTTTTGTTTGAATGGTTTTTTGTTTTCTTTAAGAGGGATTTTGTGTTGTATTATTTCAGTGTTGTAGGATTTGAGATCTTCATAACTCCACGCAAAAACGTCAGAAAATTCTTGGAACAGCTCTAAGTATTTGAGTTTAATGTGAGCTGGTAAAGTTTTGGACAGCTTAATCTTTTTCGGTTTTTCCTCACTGCCTATATTACATTCCTCCACTTCGGTTTCTACAAGTTCCAGTTTAGGTCTTTTGGCCACATCATTAAAATCAAACAATTCTTCTAGAGGGGCCAAACCCTTGGGCAAACTATCATCCTTAGAATGCAGAGTTTCCAATTCCTCTGTTTCAGATTTTGCACTTGATTCTGTTTGGTTTCTAAGTTCGATAGTCTGAAGGTTTATATCTACCAGCTGTGGAGACGGTTCTTCTTCACCAAGAAAATTTTCTTCACTGCAGTCTGTATCATAATCTGAATCTGAACTATGGAGTTCAAACTCATTT
The DNA here is from genome assembly GCA_034641835.2 of Pinus albicaulis. Classification (NCBI taxonomy): domain Eukaryota; kingdom Viridiplantae; phylum Streptophyta; class Pinopsida; order Pinales; family Pinaceae; genus Pinus; species Pinus albicaulis. The sequence goes on from CM076579.1 coordinate 858,197,939, forward strand.
CTGAATTGCATGAAGTCTTCTATTTGTTTATCTCCATCAAATACCTGCCAATATTTCTTGTTATCCGGGATAGCTGGTCTGGATTTTATCTGAGAGGTGTCATCATACAGTATTGGGCAGGTTCTAGCAGCAAAGGCTAAATTGTGGGCTGCAATGTTTCTTTTTCTTGGGACAAAAGTCAATGTGGACTCCTCAAATGTTTTCAAAAGATCCATGACATCATTCCTATAGGCTCTAAGTCTGGGGTGATTTGCATTATACTCCCCATTAACTTGCCTAATGATTAGTTCAGAATCCCCATATACATTGATTCTCTTGGCACCTAACTTTTTCAAGAGATGCAAGCCTAAGAGGAGGGATTCATATTCTGCTATGTTATTGGAACACTGAAATTTCAATTTACATGAAATACACTCTGTATGATTATTTTCAGTGTTAGTAATCCAGACACCTGCACCAGCATTTGTTTTGGTGCATGACCCATCAAAATACATAGTCCAGAGAGGAGCATTTTCGGTTTGGTGAATGGGCTTTGTATAATTTGATTCCTCAAGTTTTTCATCGGGTTGAGGATTGTCTTTCTCACTGCCAAGTTTTAAATTCAAAGGATTGATGACTTGCAGTTCAAGACCTGTGTTTGGTTTGCTAGGATCTTCAGACACAATAGACTGTTTCGACAGTTCAGCGTTATGTTCCTCTTCCTCCGCTTCAGCCATTGATTCTATTGAAATGATTTGTCCTGTAAGTGTTTCATCATTAAACATGATGAAAGAATCAAGGCTCGTGCTTATAGCGTAGAGAGGGGAATTTGGAGGCTGGTCTTGACTTGTCACTGTGTATTGCATGTGTGACTCTCTGTAAAGCCTTCTAGCCTGATTGAAAATAGGGATAGTCTCATAGGTCATGTCCATTTGCATGGTTCCCTGTAACTTAGCCCCCCAAGATCTTGATAAAAGCATTCCATACTTTGGGGGCACATCAGCCACAACAACATCCATGACTAAACATTTGGCTGGAATCTGAGCTAAGTTAACACAGAGATCTTTTATCAATCCTAGACATTTAACTCTGCTTGAGTCAAAGGAGTACAAATCTTTGTAAGGTCTGGTAATTTCAAGACCCAGGCTTTCTATTACAGCTTTTGGCATTAAATTATGGGAAGCGCCTGAGTCATGCATAGCGTTGTGTAGAATTTTGTCATGAATGTTTAAGCTTACATAAAAGGGAGGGACAGGACCCTCTTGAAACTTTCCTTCAATTTTTGGACCAAAAATATGCTCCGGTTGGTCATCATTAAGATTGAGTGTATCTTCATTATCTTCTAAGTTCAAAGCCTTCAAAATTTTGGACCTATATACATGTTGGGCAGCTAACTCAGTCAAAGGAACAGAGATTTTGATCTTTGAGATTTCCTGTTCCAGGCTGAAAATGTTTTGATTCTTTAAAGCGTTGACTTCAGCCTTGTTTACTGCCACTTTATCAGCAATAATAGCTTGTTGATTTGGTTTATCTACAGTTGAAACATTTGTTTGACCAGGAGTACTAACCAGGATGTTACTACTACTAATGTTTGCACTCGGTTTTTCCATATTTTGAGTGTCTTTCTCTTTACCACTACCAGAGTTAACAGCCACTGTTTTGTCCTTTTGTTTGATTGTTTTAGACTTGGTTGCAGTGCTGTTTTGAGAAGGCTTGTCAGAGGGTTTACTGTTGGGGGTTTGTTGATTAGATCTACTTCTGAGTTCATATTCCCTTGAAGGCTCTATGACAGCGTTTTCCATGTTTTGATAGTAATTCTCATTATCTTCTCTTCTGTCATCGTAAGGTGTATAAAGACCTTGTTTTTTATCATAATGAACCTCAAAGTCATCATCATCTACCCCAAATAAGTTTATATCATCTTCCTCTGTTATTTGATCTGTTGTTCACCCTCACTTAAAAAGTTTTGATGAAAGGGAGGAATGATCTGTTGATCATCTTCCCTAGGTCTGCTTGGAGGCTGATTTCTTCTAACATTCTGATTCTGGTTTTGGTTTCTGTTTTGAGGAGCATTCTTATTTAGACTTGCTTGCGCTCTCTCTAGAATGCTCATTTTCTTCATCATTTCTTCCATTATTCTTTCCATCTTTGAGCTTGAAGTGGAAGGGGTGGATTCCTCTCTAAAAGATACTCTCTTTTCATCTTTCATCCTTGCTCTCTTCTCCATAAGGTTAACTTCCACAGAAAGAGCACCTCTTTGCATATCTTCAAGGGTTGCAAAAACTCTTTCTCTGAGTGAATATGTCATGTCGGGATCAAATCCTTCAGGAAATTTGTTTAAAGCTGAGCCCTGAGGAGGTTTTAGTTCAGGGGAAAGTGCATTATACACGCTGTTAAATCTGGTACAATAAGCTTGTACACTTTCCCCAGGGTTCCTATGGAGATTGTTATAGTCGGCAAGGACTTGGAGAGGATTCTTCCTCACTTCCCATTTGTTTAATAATGTTTGATGGAAGCCCTAGAGATCGTTAATATTGTGGGGAGTTAAACTTTTAAACCATTTTCTTGCTTCTCCCCCCAAACTTTGAGCAAATAGTCTAAGTTTGACAGAATCATCATCAATTTCATTTCTGTCAAAGTATTCATTCATCTTGTCCACATGTTGAGATGCTGTTATAGCATTGCTAGCATCATATAATGGAATTTTGGACTGATAGTCCTGTGGAAGATTGACTAGGGGTGCAGGAAGGACTAAGGGAGCATACCATGCTGCCATGATATGTAGTGGAGGTGGATTTACAAGAGGAGGTGTGGGTTGAAATCAAGCGGTTTGAACAGTGGATGAGGGATGAACAGAAGTAGATGGAACAACAATAGATTTCTGAGTTGATCTTGGATGAGAGGCACCTAGATTGTGTATAAAATGTAAATCAGGAGGTGTTGATTCTCTATTCTCGAGGGGCTCACTTGTTTTGGGAGATGAAAGTGAAGGCTCAGAATCTAGCTGATCTAAATCGCCAAATGACCTAGTCCTGAATGGGTCCAATAAGTCAGTTTGTGATTTTTGCAGAGCTGAAATATTGTCAGGTACCGAATTAGCTCTTAGGGGTGATCTGAAAATAGTTGAAAATTGTATCTTAGGAGACTTCCTAAGGATTCTTTTTGGGTTATCAACTATCTCAGGTGGATCGGGGTCAGGATGGGCTCTAGTGTGAATCTTTTTAGGAGCCACTATGTTTGTGTGTTTGGACCCAACTTAACAGGAAAAGTTCAACCAGATATGACAATCTTTGGGAGGTTAACTAATCTGTCTTCACAATTCGAATCATGTAGTCTTGTAACCAGGTTTGAAGGATATTGTTAGGATGAGGGTTCTTCCCAGTGAAGTCTTAAGGTCTGCTCAGGATTGTGGAGTCGCCAGGTGGAAAGTCTAGAATGTTTTCAAAGGGGTACACTGTCCACCACAGTGTTTGTGAAACCTTCCTTTTCAAGAATATCTCAAAACACAATCAACTCTAACCAGAGATTGACTGGGAGGTCATTCACCAGATATGTCACCTCTAAAAGAGGATCAGATCCGGAGGCTACCTGGCCCTTTCCAGACTCTGTCTAAGAGTATAGGGTAAAACACATCAAAGATATAAACAAGGTATCAAAAACTAGTGTTTTACTACCAATCTGAAATGTTTTTGGTATTTTCTGAACTGTTTTTATTTGTGGTTTTAAAAGAATGTCCTAACTTTGCCTCAAAACTTAGCTACGGTTATGAAACAAAGACAGTCTATCCTTGTGGCTAAGCTAGCTGATTTTCCAAGGTTAGATAAAACTTAAAAGAATCCTAGGGTTGACCTAGTTTGTCACTGATTCAAACAAGTTTCATCATGATTACCATTTCTTGGTAGTGCTTGAAAAGGTTGCTTTTTACTCTCAAGGTGTTTTTGAATAAAGGGCTTTCTGAGGCCTTTAAAAGGTATTAAAAACACTCCTTCCCCAGCGGAGTCGCCAGAAATGTTAGTTCCTGGTGGCTCAAGCTGGTTAATAAAGCAAGTGCTCTATGAACCCAAACGCAAGCTCCTTTATGAATAGATTTGAATGTAAAAGACTCTGAGTTTCCTCCCCAGTGGAGTCGCCAGAAATGTTAGGTCTCTGTAACAAGCAAGATTGGCAAAGTCCGATTACAGAGTTAACATCATTTCAACCAACTTTGGGATTCTAGGATCTAGCCCTCCTGAATCCGGAGAGGGATCTCTCCAATATGTACAAAGATGGATATTGTCTTTGAAGTTTAGGGTAATGATATTAGGCTATTTATGAAGGCCAAGGATTTTGTTTGGTTTTCTCGGATGGTTGAACATAATTGCTGTCTGAGGCAGAAAGATCTATATGCAAATAGGTTCAAAGGTGAGAAGTTGCAAGCAAAAGAGTAAGCTTCAATTATGAAGAAAGATGATGGCAAGTTTTCAATCCATTGGGCTATGGAGTCATAAGAGGATTTAATTGAAACATTCAGGTTCAAGAGTGATCTATGGGGCAAGTCATCTATGCCTAAGGATCTCTTTAAGGCTTGATTTATGGAATGGAGTGGTACAATGAGAAAGGGAAATGACAGATGCAGAACAAAGAGCAGCCCAGGATCTGGTAAGTACTTTGAAACTATCCAACCTTTGACCAGGCACTTAAGAAAAACATAGAAGCAAACTAGGATCTGGTAAGTACTTTGAAACTATCCAGCCTTTGATACACTTCCAATAGAATACAAATAAAAACGAAGGGAAACTTGAAGGCAACCTTTGGAGTAGAAACTAGTGGGCTGGGCTCACCATGATCCTCTCCTAGCTCTTCTTTACTTAGTTACTTCCAAGACAATCACAAAGATAACACGGAATGGCCTAAGATCTGATAAGTACTTCAAAACTAGTCAGCTTTTAACACATCCTAAGGGAAACAATCAAATAGCTGAGCAAACAAGAAAGGGACTCAGGGCTAACCTTTGATTTTCTCAATTCATTCCTTACACAACATATATTGAAAGTAACATTTAAAAATAACATTCAGCTGTGACAAAAAGATGAGGGAACGCCAGCATCTCTGTACTTAGACTGAATTAAATCATTTCCAAATAACACAATTAGAAGAAAACATTGGGATAAAGATTTCTCAGCCAGAGAAGGTTACTGATATACAGTAGGTCCTAACACTGTTTAAACTGTTCTTTACAGTGGAAAATGAAACAAATTGAAAACAGAAATAAAATGACAAGTTCACAGTGATAATAACATCACCATCAGCATAGACCAGGATCCCATAAATCAGCTTGTATTGATGCTTCAAACTAGTTACAATATTCAGATCCAGTGTTTTAATCCATCTCTTTTCACAACCTAACCTATCTGTTACACACAGAGCTCCAAGAGCCTATGAAACCACTATTTACAGTCAAGAGTTTTCCGGCTCAATTACATTATAATGCTTCAGCAATTATATTGACAACCAAACAATCCAACCCCTCACTCATATTCTTCTGGAGTATTTATAGAAGGATGAGGAGGTGAGATCTGATAAAAAGATCTCAAATACAATTAATGCAGAATTAATGTCTTCCTGGCCCTGGGAGGCTCGATGAAGAAATTATACAGGTGTTCCACTGCATTAATGTGTTTACACTTATGAAGTAAGCTCGGAGGGAGCTTTTGTTGACCTTTGAGGCTCTGCGTACTATTAGGGTTATTCTGCCAACATTCTGTCATTAAATCTGGGGCAGAAATAACTTCTTTGGCTGTTCTGAGGCATAATATCTGATCCAGTTCAATAAATTCAGCCTCTGACTGAGCATTTTGAGGCAATAGGTGGCACTGTGGTGGTTGAGGAATCAATTTGCCTCAAAGTATGGCGATGGAGGCAAAATGTCTGAGGAACACTTTTAGGTTTTCCTTTAATCTGTGTTATGAGTCGGGGATTAGGCTTTTGATAATCGTCTTAGCTGTAATCCCCGCCAATACGTCCACTAATCTGCTGCTCTGGTTCATTGTTGTCTTCAATATCCAATACTCTTTCTCTGCGTTGATTTTGACGGTATTCTTCAAGCTTTACAGGGATGCGCGGCAACCAAGGCTCATGAAACCTTGTTGATATCATTGTTCTTCATCCTACGGTCGATCCTCTTGGACAAATCAAAAGAACGAGAGTCGTCACCCTCGTCTTTCAAATTTTCCTAAAATATGACGAAAAAACCTTAAAACCTGCAAAATACAAACAAAATAAGAAAATCCTACGTTATATGGACAAATCTGCATTGGAGGGCGTGTGGGAAAACGGAGCAATCGGAGCCGTTGATTGTATTGCGATCAACGGTCGGGAGCGTTTTGAATTTTCAGCGGAGAGAAAAGGGGGATTTTACGATGGAATCGGGATTTTGCATGAGAACCGTCGATCTGTATAGATCGACGGCGGAGATTGGTTTTCGAATGCGCCGGGGGAAGTTAACGGGTGGGCAAGTGTGTTAAAGGCCGGGCAGAAGAGGCGATTAGCAACCGTCAGATGGGAGGGCCCAAATCCGACGGTGGAGGTGAATCCCGCTGCGGGGCTATAGTCCGAAGGATAATGCGCGGGCGATGTAATAGCGCGGCGGTTTTTGGAGCGGGGCAGAGGACACGTGTCGGCCGGCGTGTGGAATCGTTGGCCGACGAGATAAAACCGCCACCCGGCGAAAGTGGTGCGGGATAAAAACCATGGTTTCTGGAAAAAGGCGCGGGGGAGGGGGGTCCACCAGGTGGGGCTCGCTCAGCTCCATCGGATCTGGGGAGCAGATCGATGGCTGAGAAGGATTTGGGGCAATAAAACATGTGGTTTAATATTTCACGCCAAAACCTTATAAAAGATGGGTTTTCTAATGTTTCGAAGGGGAAAGGATGGAAAGGGGTTACATTTTGGCTTGGCGCCTTAGGACTGAGCGGTCGGTCGTGGTGCTCGGGCATGTGGAGGAAGAAGAGGCAGGGGGCTTAGCCTGAGGGGCCTAAGCCTAACGCATAGAAACATGTGTTTTTATATGGTTTTCCAAAGAATTTCTGAAGGAAATATAATTCCGATAAGGTTAAAAAATGGGTTTTTAACCTTGGGAGATGAGATTAATGAAGGGATAAGGAATAACATATGGTTTTGTGGGGTTTTTATGAATAAAGGGAAATTGGAGAATGAAGGTAAGATGGAAGCAAGGGAGGGGAAAGGAAAAGGGATGCAGCAGTATTTGACTTGGATTTTCGTGGAACATCAGAGGTTGGGAGAAGGGAAAGTATGAAGAACCAACCAGCAGTTTATGATTTTACCAACAGACTTCAAGCACCAACAACTTCAGGACTGAATTTGTTTCTTGAAGGCTGCTAAGAATATTTAGCCACCAGCTGATATAATGGAAAAATATAGGTGGCTAACAGTATACACCGCAGCAAAATGGAGTTGCTGAAAGGAAAAATATGGCCATCATGGATATGGTAAGAAGCATGCTGAAGGCAAAACATTTTCCAAATGAGTATTGGGCTGAAGCTATATATTGTGCAACATACAGCTTGAATAGATGCCCAACCAAAGTTGTAATGAATAGAGTTATGGAAGAAGCGTGGAGTGGCATAAAACAATTTGTCACCCACATGGGAGTTTTTGGTTGTGTGGCTTATGCCCACATCCCAGATCAGTTAAGGAAGAAGTTGGACAGTAAGGGGGATAAGTACATATTTATTGGATACAGTGAAGAATCCAAGGCATATAGGTTGTATAACCCATCCACCAAGAAGTTTGTTATAAGCAGAGATGTACAGTTCATTGAAGAAGAAGCTTGGGATGGAAGCATTGAGAAAATAGTGAATGTTAAAAGTTGTTTATATCATGATGATAATGAGGAAGAAATGGATGAAATACATCATTCATTAGAAGCACAACCTCCACCAACACAAGGACCACAAGGGACACCACAAGCATGTATGAGAACACCCTTGAGAAGTGATAACAGTGCTTCTCCAAGCACATCACAAGGAGCCGATTTGAGTGCTTCTACAAGCACAAGTACACCAAGTGAAAGAGGAACCAGATTTAGAAGTTTGAATGAGATTTATGAGCAAGAGGCAGGAAATGAAGGTATGAAATCTTTATTTGCATTATACTGTCATGTAGAGGATCCTGTTCATTTTTAAGAAGGAGTGAAAGATAAGAAATGGATAGATGATATAGATGAAGAAATGAATGCCATAGAGAAAAATAAAACATGGGAATTGGTTGATCTCCCAAAAGGTTAAGAAGTAATTGGAGTGAAATGGGTCTACAAGACCAAAAGAAATGCTGAAGGTAATATTGAAAGGCACAAGGCCAGACTTGTTGTCAAAGGCTACAAGCAGCAACAAGGAAGAGATTATGAAGAAACATTTGCACCGGTTGCAAGAATGGAAATAGTAAGAGCAGTGTTGTCCATAGCAGCACAACATAAGTCGAAGGTTTACCAAATGGATGTGAAATCAGCATTCATAAATGGAGTATTGATGGAAGAGGTTTATGTTGAACAACCTCTGGGCTATGAGAAAAAAGGCCCAGACAATAAAGTATGCAGATTGAAGAAAGCTCTTTATGGGCTGAAGCAAGCACCAAGAGCATGGTACAGTAGGATAGATGCCTATCTACTGGAAAATGGGTTTGAGAAATGTGAAGGAGAACCCACATTATACATCAATGAGAAAGATGGTAAGATGCTGATTGTTGTTTTATATGTTGATGATGTGATCTTTACAGGTAATGATGCTTACCTAATTGGGAATTTTAAAACAATCACGAAGGATAAATTTGAGATGACTGATATGAGATTGCTAAAATACTTCTTAGGAATAGAAGTAGAGCAAAATGAAAACAAAATTTTTATCTCTCAAGCTAAATATGTAAATGAAGTTTTGGAAAGATTTAATATGCATGATTTCAAGGCAGCAATTACTCCTACAATGATGGGATTGAAGTTAGGAAAAAAGGATAGTAGCAAGGATTTTGATCCAAGTTTGTACAAGAGCATAGTTGGTAGCCTTATGTATTTGACTGCAACTAGGCATGATATTATGCATGACGTGAGTTTAATTTCTAGATTTATGGAAAGGCCAAAGGAGGCACATTGGCAAGCAACAAAAACAATTCTCAGGTATGTGAAAGAAACAAAGAGGTATGGTATTTTATACACCACTTCAAAAAATTCTGAATTGATTGGATATACTGACAGTGATTGGGCTGGAAGTATAGATGACAGGAGAAGCACCTCTGGATATATTTTTCATATGGGTTCAGGAGCCATTTCATGGGCTTCTAAGAAACAGCCAATTGTGGCTTTATCTACAGCAGAGGAAGAGTATGTAGCAGCTACACCAGTAGCATGTCAAGTAGTTTGGATGAGAAGAATGTTGAGGAGTTTGTGTCATGAATAGGTAAAATACACAACAAATTATTTTGATAATAGCTCAGCAATACAATTGTCAAATAATTCAGTGTTTCACAAAAGAACAAAACACATTGATGTCAAGCATCGCTACCTCAAAGAGTTAGTGAACAATGGTGAAATTGTTTTGAAACATTGCAGAACTGAAGAGCAGTTTGTTGACATTTTGAAAAAACCATTGGGGCAGAAAAGTTTTAATTATTTGAGAAATTATTTAGGTATGGAAGAGAACCCAACAATTGAATTTAAGGGGGAGTGTTGAATTTTTAAATTCAACTACAACCCTGCGTAGAGGAAGAAGAAGTACAACAGCGACAAAGTTTTATGTTGTGTGCACTCCACTGTGCATTTAACAGTGTTTTTAAAGCCTGCAAAACAATTTTTTTTTGGTTAATGGTCATAGCAATGGCTTCCTGTGAACGCATTGAAGGATCGTGGTTTGACCATGCCATCCCCAACATTTAACTCTTTGTCCTTCTCGGCATTTAAATCACCACCAACCGTTGTTGCATTTACCACCAGTTTTGTTTGAGCGACCACGTCAAGCTATGGAGCCCATAGCCCACATCACCATCGGCGGAGCCAATCACCGCTCGATCGCATCGTATGATGCCTCGTCACCACTAACCAAAACCCGCGCGATAAGATGGTCCCACTGTCATGTCAATAGACATATGGACCAATCACGAGGCTATCACATAGCCTTGGAGTCCAGTCACCAAACCTCCCAATTCAGACCCAATAAATGACCATTCAATCCACTTAAACCTTGTTTGAATTTTGTGGCGGGTTCCACCTCTGGCCAATAGGAGAGCGATCGCGTAGGTCCGATGCCCAGTCAAAAAAGGGGCAATTAGTATGTGAAATCACTATGAAAAGGGATTTAATTTTTGTTTTGAAGTCCGCTATAAAAGTTTATGATTTAGGATTAAAAGGTTTAATGATTTGATATATATTTTATATGCCGCGATGCATTTTGTTAAGTCGTTGACTTAAAGCACATATGTATGTTCATTTTAACAAATATATATATATATATATATATATATATATATATATATATATATAATAAACTTATTAAGTTTATAATATATATAAAAGTTTAGTTTATTTTAATATTTTATTGTTAAAAAAAAGGGGGCGTGTTATGCCATATGCTATGTATAAAATAAGAAAAGCCTGAAGGCTAAACATAAGACTATGTGTGTAATATGTTAAAAAGGCCAGAAGGCAGAGAACAATATAGAGCACTGTGTGTGTGTGTTTTAAGAGACAGAGAGAAAAGTTTTGAAGAACATTGCGTGTGGAGCAGTTTCATTTTTGTAATCCCTCAAGGAGGAAGAATCTTAGTTTATAATAGAGTTTTTATCTTAATGAAATAGACGTGTTATTTTATACATCTCTGTCCTTTTTTTTTTTAAATCTCTGTGTTGAGAGGAGGAATTGTTTAATTCCTCTGTGTGATTTGGAATCATTCAGAAATTTCAACGTTGTCAATAATGGAGAGAAAAATTAATCCTTGGACATTATTTGAAGTATTAAGAAAGACTCGAGTTTAATTCTGTTTACAATTCTTAGCCGACCAGTAAATAAATTCGCCACTGCCCATGGGAGAGAAAATTCGTCGTAGACTAACGCCAATATTCGCTGGTCAAAATGCAATTTTCTCTTGGTATATTTAGAGAACGCCAATATTTGCTGGTCAAAATACAATTTTCCCTTGGCATATTTTGGCTCCACTATTGTGGTGATAGTTGAAATCTTTTGGAGTTTTGTTGGATTTTTTTAGGTAATAATTTGAGGTGAAATTTTGGTTTGTATTATTTAAACTAGTTTTTTTATTATATATAGATTATTTAAACAATTTTTTTATTATATATAAATTCAACATTTTTATTGTACATAATTTACTCATCAAAAATATAATTTCAAAAAATTTATGTCACATTTTAAACCAATTAAATCCAAAAATAAAACTAAAAACTTTTCAAAAAAATTAAAAAACTAAAAACTTTTAAAATAATTACATTATGGATATTGCCCATACTGACTTGGGCAGTACACATCAAAACGGCTATGACTAGATGCAAACAGTCAAATTTTAACAGCTTGATGGGGCCGTTTTGGAGAAAATCACATCGACACACGGGTTTTTGGAAAACAAATGCTTTGCTTGCACGATACGCATAGCGCCTAAAGTCAAGCTGTATTGAAACTGTTTAGTAATGCCAAGTCTGGACGTCAGTATTGAAATTTGAAACGACGTGAGGCAAAACGTTTCAGTGGTGCAAATTGATGGCTTTCAACTTCAATAATGATAGTTGAAACGTAATTAGTAAGTCTTTTCTACAAATATGAAATTGATGGCTTTCAACTTCAATAATGATAGTTGAAACGTAATTAGTAAGTCTTTTCTACAAATATGAATCATAAGATTGAAGAAGTTCATATGTTAAATGTTTCGGAGTAGTCTACCCAGGCAACGTTTTAGCCCGGAAATGCTGCCCATCGGAAAATATTTGCTGCCCGTCCAGGGAGACCTGACTTGACATCGGAGTAGTCTGATATGACGTTGCAATGGATGGATGGTCATGCATGCCACTGGTACTTAGACGACCATCTTAGTTTTCCGGCTCTGACTTACGCATTGAATGCATTTTAGGCCTGGCGGTAAGTCCATAGAAGTTTGTTAGAGGGATTTTAGGCTGGACTATAATCCAATACTTCATTTTGCTCAAGTTTTTGTTGCAGCAATCCATCCCATACCTCATTTTTTGTCAAATTTTTGTTGCAGCAACCCGGAAATGGAATGTGAGAACTCCATCACAGGGCGGTAAGTTTTATGAGTTGCAAAGCGAGTCAGCAATGGGGAAGAAGGAAGATACTACACAGTGAAGAGTTGAGGTTCTTGGTTACTATTGAATTTCCCTGGTCCAACCTTTTCATTTGGTTTGATTTTTTAAGAGTCGTTAAGAATAAATGACTCTCTTTACTCTTCAAAGCTTCATTTATTGGTTTACAGGTTTCTTGATAAAGCAACAACGTTAACAGAAGGTGACAGAACCTCAGATGAAACACGCTATCTGGAGCCTGTGCTTATTGCATATACTACCCATTTGGGTATGCACAATTATTTGCTCAGTTGTGTTCACCCAAATGGCATGGCTTCTATATTCCAACTGCAGGGATGTCAATTTTTACCATGGTTTTAGCAGCTGTAGTTGAATTGTATCGTCTGACAATTGTGGAAAAATCCCATGGCCAAAACTGTCCGGGAACTTTCTAGCAAACTCCTCAACCTGCCCTCATTGGTGCGTTAGAGGCGTTTATGTGTGTTGGGCTGCTGGAGTTTTTGAATGACCAAGCTCCTGAAGGATTTGGAAGCTTTGATAATGCCCTGTGGATGACATCCATTGCCATGGGGAACTATGTGAGCAGTTTGATTGTCACCATTGTAATGGATATGACCGGCTGGATCCAGAAGATCTTAACAGGGGTTGCATAGGTAGTTTATGTTTCTTATTTGCATTCCTAATAACAGTTGACTTTGTTGCATATGTGATCTGTGCAAGACGCTACAAAGGGATTGCACAATCCATGAACAAGAACGAAGATGATCCAGAACGGAACATTTAAACATATGGGTTTAATGGTAAAGGTTTGTTTACGGTGTCTTTTAAAACTATCAGTAAGAAATATGTTTTTAATGGTAGAAATATTACCGCCACTGATTTTTAAAAAGAAGTTCCTGGAAAATTAAATGGTTAAAAAAGGAAGAGCAGGGTAAGGAAAATTTGAATTAGTTGATTCAATATTTGAAAAACAAAAATCTACAAATATGTTTTCGAGTGTGGAAATATTACCAACACTAATTCTAATTTTTATAAGGAAGTTTATTCATATTACAGTGGTTGGTTTTTTGTATTCATTGGGCACCATTAGAAATATGATATTCAAAATATGGTTTATTGAATAAGATATAAATTATTCTTTATATTAAATTCAAATATTTATTGGGCAATCTATTATTCTGTATTATTTTGTATTTGTTTATTTAAATTTTTATTATTAATCTGGAAAACTAAATAGATAAAATATGATAATTTTTATTTTAATGAAAGAATATGATTTTAATCAACTTTTTTTAATTCTAATTTTTCTTCTTATGGAGGTTACAGATTTGTCTTTTATATTAACAAATAAATGAAAAATAAAACTCAGACAAATAATTTGTTAATCAAAACTTTATTACATAATTAGTAATTATGAACTTAAGAATTATATATATATAATTGGTTATTGATATAATTTAGATTAGAAAATTTTAAAATTAATTTTATTTCTCACAAAAATAAAAAATAAAAATAAATTAAAAATAAATATTTAAAAGAACTAAATATATCTACAATTTCAATTTATATAAATAAATTAGTTTTCATAAATTACATAAAAATGAATCTCTCAACATATTTATGATAAAGATAATTGAAAAGGCGCACTATGAATTTCCCATTGTTAATTAAATTAAAGTAAGAAGAAAAATAATTACTAGTATAAATCTATCATAAGTATGGATCTAACATAAATCTTTTTAGAGTGCAAAATAAAATGTGTTATTTTTCATGTGCTTTTTTTTAAAGGGGCACATATTCACAAACTTACACAACCCCTCATACTGGGTGTATTATGCTCATCTCAAGCATATTACAAAGGAGAATCCTCAAGGATTTTAAATACTTTTACTGCATGGTATCCACGAGCTTAATACCACACTAGTATAGATTCATCTTAATCATTGATGCCTCGACGGATCTACGAAGATTTCATTTCCTTTGCAACTTGATATATATATATATATATATATATATATATGTATATATATATATATATATATACATTTATATCATTTTTCATGGTAAATTGTATTTGTGGATGTCTAAATGATTCAACACCTTCAAAATCTTCTTGACCTCTTAAATTGTGTAGAGGACTTAGTTTAAACTTGTGATTCCAACAAATATTTATTGTATTGTGATAATTGGGTGATAGATTTATTTAGGGTTTGATAATTGTGTGGTAGATTCATTTAGGGTTTATAAGTGTGTTTTAACCTTTAGTTGAATCATTTGATGAGTAGTAGTGCATGCCATTAGGAAGGGCTTCACTATTAATTAAATACCATGTGTTGGAATTATTAAATATTTTGTTGTTTGAGATGTTCCAACTTTTTCATTTTGTTTGATGGATGGGAATAATGTAATATTCAATAATATGAGTGTGCTTGTTGCTTCTCCATTTTGTTTGTTGGATGGAAATATTGGGCAAAGGTGCATTCTACAACTCAATATGAGGGTGATGTGTGATTACCCATTTTGTTAATTGGATGGAATTATTGCTCGAATTTGGCTTGCATTCTACAACCCAGTATGAGGGTGAAGCATGATTACCCATTAAGCTTTTTGGATGGAATTATTACAGAGAGTTGCAGTGCATTGCAATCTACAACCCAGTATGAGGGTGATGCGTGATTACCCAGTGTGAGGCAGAGTGATGTGTGATTACCTATTATAAAGGAGGGTGGTGTGATTTTGCAAACTAGAGTTGACACATTTCTCTCTTAAAATGAAAGTAAAATACTCTCTAAATAAAAAAAATATCAGTTATAATAAAGAAAAACAAAAATGAATACAAGTTCTTCATATTCAAAAGAGATGTGGAAAAAATATTTCAATGGCTTTCGACCCTAAATAAAATATTTGGATGTTTACCTAAAGTAACAAAATTTTATATCTACAAAGTTAAAATAACTAAAAATAAAAAATATATTTATTTATTTTTGAATGTGAATAAAAGTCGACAAGTGTCTCTTTTAAAATAAAAGTAATACCATAAAAATAAAATATTCTCTAAATAAAAAAAAATGTTATAATAAACAAACAAAAATGAATATATGTTCTTGATATTCGAAAGAGGTGGAAAACATATTTCAATCACTTTCACCCATAAATACAATATTTGGATGTTTACCTGAAGTAACAAAATTTTATATCTACAAAGTTAAAATAAGTAATAGTAAAAATATATATATTTATTTTTGAATGTGAATAAGAAGTTGGTAAGTTTCTCTTTTAAAATAAAAGTAATACAATAAAAGTAAAATATTCTCTAAATAAAAAACAATATAAGCTATAATAAAAAAACAAAAATGAATATATATTCTTGATATTCAAAAGAGACATGGAAAAAATATTATCACTTTTAACCATAAATACGATATTTGGATGTTTTATGGTAATAACAAAATTTTATATCTACAAAGTTAAAATAACTATATATATATATATATATATATATATATATATATATATATATTTTATTTTAATTTAATTTTTACGTCGTAAGACATTCTTATTTGAAAAAAACCATCCTAGCTGCCAGATGTACCTTTTGTGCACCCTTAAATTACATGTTAGAGGATTGGAAAATTGTTTGCCATCAGATTGATAAAATATTTATTAAATAAAATATTTGTTAAAAATTGTGTATGATTCAGCTGATAGTTGTTCACCATCAACCCTACAATAATAAATCAACGATGATTATTCCTCATGGAGGTGGAAATGGTTGCCTTGGCGGTTCCTGATCGAGGTGGGGATGATTCCCTTGGCGGTTCCCATAACCACCTAAGTTGTTCGGCTTTCTCCATAACCACCTACGATGTTATCTTTTCTCCATTCTTCGTATACTCATGGTATGACCACGAGTGAATTCAGCGTAATTGGCAAGGAGCACACTGTGAGCAGAGGAAAACGAAGTAGCCAGATTAGTGATTCACCAGGCTCCTTGTCACACCAATAGGGAGTCAAATTACTGGATCGAGATGTTTCTGGGTGAGAAGATCAAATTGTCACGAGAATTGTTGGGTGCGTTTTCCTTGAATATTTACACCAGGTTTCATCTGAGCATTTTTGTGTAAACATTCCTCCAAGATTTTCATTTAATAATAATGATGAGTTTGCAACCTTATTTCTGGTCTGTCCAATTGTCGGTGATGGTCCCTTATTAAATTCACATGAATCCATAGATCCATTTCCTGAAACTGAAATTTTGAAATTAAAAACTTCTAAGGTTTTGGTAAACTAAAAAGAAGCATTGTAGATTGTGCTAATTGCTATTCACGGGTTTTTTTGTTAATTATGATAGAGATCTGTGTTTGGTTGAAGAAAGAAATCAACATGCATGATGTCGCTTTCTCTTCACCAATTTTCATTACAAGAACACAATCCATGTTTGAAGTGATGAAAACGGTTTGCATCTCTCATGACAATTTCTCGTTGGGGTTAGTTGGGTAGCAAAATTCTCGGGGTCGTAACTTGGTCATATTATCTCTGTTTGGTGCATATGATACCTCGTTGGAAATATCTCTCTGAGGACTGCATCGTTTAGGCCTTAAAACAACTCTGGAATTTTAGAACCCCAAAAAAACTGCTAAAAATAGTAAATAAGAAAACTGATAAAACTCACTAGTGGAATAGGCGGGTGGCCACCAATATCCACCTGGATCATTTTACAAATAAATTTCATAATTCTCTACAACAATAAAGGCAGAAAAAAACTCAAGGTTTCATCATCAACTGACAAGAAATATTATGTTTATAGGTTAAAGAAGGCATTATATGGTATCAAAGAGGAATTTTATGGTCCCATTTTCCTTATTTTTCTCATTACCTTTCCAATCCTGATTAGTCTCACACCTGTGCTTCAGTTTCTCATGAAAATTCTTCAACTTTCTAATGGATTCCACCAATGATCTAGGCTCATCAAACTTGATTTTTTCCTTGAATGCTACCAACAACCCATTGATGAATCTCTAAATCTTTGCTTTCTCCTCCTTCAGATAAGGACCATACCTCACTGTAACTCCAAGGACCTTCTAGTATACTCCTCTTCGATCATAGATCCCATCTTCAACTATAAATTTAGTATCCCTATCATCATAGTATCTCTCAGATAGATATTTCTTCTTGAAAAGTCTTTCAAACTCACCCCAAGTCAACTTCTCTTCCCGAATTCCTCTAACGTTATTTACATATTCCCACAAAATTTTTGTTTTACCTTTAATATTGAACATATCTATTCTATCATTCATTTTCTCTGAGTAATCATGTAATATAGTACTTATTCATTCCCAATAAACACACTTCTACATATTTTGACTTCTTAATTTCTCCATCAAATGTACGTGGATTTAATTTCTTTAACTCATTCGTTAAATATCCCCTGTCACTCCTCTTGCAAGGATGATAGCGATGACGACCATGGTACCTACCTGAACCAGAACTAGAGTAAAGCCCATGTACACTTCCTTGTCTATCAGGGGTGTCCAAGAACCTGCCAACTCTGATGAAATCATCTCTATACATCTTGTGCCCACCTTGAAACTTGCTACCATAGGTTCCATTAGTCCTATCCTCGTGTCCATGACTGATCCTAAGTGGTCCTTGTCTCTCCAAGTCTTAAAAACTCTGAAGAATAATTTCATTGACCTATGCTTGTTTCTCTTGTGCCCTGGATAGTCTCTCTTGTGAATGAATGATTTTGTCATTATCTGCTTTGTAACTCCTTATTTCTACCTTCAAATTTTTTTAAAGTATTTTCTATATTAGGATAGTACCCATCACCATGTTTCTCATCTAATCTATAGGGAAAATCTTGTGAACTATAATCCAACTTTTTTTTATTCATATTCGATCTTCTTCTTCCTGCAAGTATATCGTGTCAATTAAACTAAAACATAAACATAACCAACATACCTCAGTATAGTTCAAGGGAGGATATCTCGTCTACAAGTTCAACCAAATTAAAAAAAATACATGTATATACATAATCATAGTAGTATATATACATCATCTCAATCATCATCCTAGATATCATGCATGATGTCACAACTATAACGCCAACTAGACACGATGCATGCACAACAACATATAAACATTGACATGCACAACTCACGCATATTCAACTGACATGAATTCATGACAAACTCATTTCTACATGACAACACAACTATAACAATGAATATTGCCATGCATACATAACAAACACATAGACCACTAACATAATGAACACATATACAACTGACACGTATGCACGACAAACACATTCTGTCCATCCAGTCCAACAGTTGAACCATGTTGTGATACCACTCTATAAAACCCTCCTCCAAAACTTACCCAAGCTAATTGGGCAACGATGGTAAATATGTGATGAAGAGTTACTATGATATTATTCAAATCCTCAAGTATAATTAAGGAAGTGGAATCTATAAACCAAAACCAAACTAACCCTTCTTAGGAGCTATAGGACCCCCAACGGCTAACTAACTATTCCAAGTACCCAACCCTTAAGTTAACTTTATTTTTAACTAAACTAGACCCCAAGTTGCTCCCATGGAAAGCCATCCATGTGACTGTAACCCTCCAGTCGCTCCCATAACAAGGCATCCATGCGACTGCAGTATTTTTTAGTAATTTCTGTGCCAGCGACCCTGGAATTTGAGTCCTTTTTTTAGGGCTAGGAGTTAGGCCTCTACCCAAAACTTGATGAAATTCTCTAGAATGTTAAATAACAAGAAGAAAATGCCTCTAATGCAAAACTTGAACAAGGACCTGACTTGAATCATCCTAACCATGGCATATATTTTTTCAAACACATCATGAACATGTAATGTGCAGGCGAGAAATACACATTTGAACATAGGGGTCTAATACTTATTTGAGAATCATCAAGAAGGTATGATGCCCTCTCACAATAGTTGCAATATCATCTATTAATTCATACAATCATTATCCATTTATTTAATAATAAAAACATGATGAGAACCATAACTCAAGTATTTCATAAAACCATGCTTATAACCAACATAATAACAATGATAGAACAACCTTTAAAATCACATAATAACAAACAAATTTACTCATCAAATACAAGAGGAAAAGAGATCTTATTCTCATATGCAAATGCAACCAAGTCAAGGACTTCCACATACTACCCGCCAATAGATGGGTTGAACCAAATCTTTATTCCAGCTAATCACCCTTGTGCCACTTTCCAAGCATGATTGTGGGATCTCATGGAATAAACCAAGAAAACCAAACCAAAGCTTCCAGAGGAAAAACCACCTCAACCCTCAACCAGTGATTCCACCTCATGGTCGGATATCAATAAACATCACCAAATTCATCTCTACCAGAGTTTTCTAGGGCTCTAGAGTGTTTGTTCCAACTCGTATTCCAGGACTAATAACTCAACCCAAAACTATCGCTGGGATATAGAGTCTTTGTCCATCCAAGGCTTCTAGTACTAGTAACTCAACCCACCAAGGGCTCTAGAGAATTTTTCCAACCAAGGCTTGCAGGACTAGTAAATCAACCCAATTTGTTCCAAGGCTTGCAGAACATTTTTCCAACCAAGGCTCTAGGAATTATTAACTAAACCCACAACCATATGGAACATGAGCACCAATCAAAAAAAAAATTGGAAAACCCACAACACCATGGCTATCCAGGAAATGGCAAGGCTAGGAAAAACCATTTTCAATCCAGGAAATTCTCCATGCCAATGACATATCATAACCAAACAACCACAAGCACATACTATGCATGCCAAAACTAGAAAGGAAATCATACATGCAACTTGGTACCTACAAGAAAAATCTATTGTAGTTGATGATCTCGTTTTCCTCTTGCACTTTCCTACTTTTCCTTTTCCTTCTTGCTCCAAATCCTAGGTAAGCCAAAAATCCTCCAAGAGTGCTCCAATAATTCTAAATGTTCAAGATTATGAGAAACAAAATGGAAGAGAGCTCCAAGCTAAAACTGACCAAAAGATGAACTAAAAAAAAAAAATAATAATAAATAAATAAAATAAAATAAAATAAAATAATAATCAATAATAAATAATAAATAATAAATAAAATAAATAAATAAATAAAAAATAAAAATCCATGAATTGATCCTAAAAACCTTGTTATCAATGAGGCCTCTATTTTCTTCATTTTCCATTATTTTCCTTCATTTTCCTCCTCACATGCAACCTGTGACCTTTCACCTTATTTTTCTCCTATTTTCCATTATTTTCATAAATAAAATGCAAATTAAAGTCTCTTTGCCTTTGCTAATTCCCTTGCCAATTTCCTTAGCCATAATAATCTGAATGAGCACCCACTAGGATTTTTTTTCCAACATTCATCTTGGAATACACGTCCCATTACCTTGGTCTTATTTTTCCTTTATTAACTTTATTACATGAACTTTTAACCCGGGGTTGTTTCAAGTGTTGTAGATAATGATATAACTGATTTTTAAATTTTGATGAATAAATTACTTGTAGATAAATGATAACTGATATCAATCAAACCACCACCACTTAGATTACTAATATACTAGATGTGAAAGCCCTTACTTCCTGAACAAGTTTCTCATGCCAAACTGATGACTGTAGACTACAAGATATATTGCAATGAAACACAAGCCCTTGTTGTTGTGCAATAAGACCTTGATACTATCCTTGAACTCTCTTCACTGTGAAGGCCTTAATTTGATCAATGATCTTACAATACTTATGGCTTATATACATATAAAATCACTATGATGAGCCAAAATTTTTCACAAATCATTGAATAGTCAGTTTAAATTAGTTGAGAAACATTAAAGAAGTATTAATTCTGAAAAAAAAAATGAAGCATGAGATCAATTAGGACTGATATTATGTTTAAGGCCCATCATAAGTAATTTGAGACTTGTGCAAACCGTTGGTGCTCACAATGGATGTAGCTATAAATGTCATGTATTGTTCAAAAAAATTCCCTAAGGAGGGCTGAAAAAGGCAGTAGGATTGCATCAAATTTTCATCATCAATTCCCTATTATCCAAGCTTAATAAACCATCGCCAAAATAAGTGAAACAAACTCTTTTTCCTTTATTATTAGCATTTGCATATGATAATAAGAGCTATTTTCCTCTTGTATTTGATGAGTAAATTTGTTTGTTATTATGTGATTTTAATGGTTGTTCTATCATTGTTATTCTGTTGGTTATAAGACTGGTTTTATGGAAGACTTGAGTTATGGCTCTCATCATGTTTTGATTATTAAATAAATGGATAATGAATGGATGAATTAATAGATGATATTGCAACTATTTTGAGAGGGCATCATACCTTCTTGATGACTCTCAAATAAGTATTAGACCCCTATGTTCAAATGTGTATTTATGGCCTGTACATTACATGTTCATGATGTGTTTGAAAAAATATATGCCATGGTTAGAATGATTCAAATCAGGTCCTTGTTCAAGTTTGGCATTATAGGCATTTTCTTCTTTTTATTTAACATTCCCGAGAATTTCATCAAGTTTTGGGTAGAGGCCTAACTCCTAGCCCTAAAAAAAGGGCTCAAATTTTGGGGTCGCTGGCACAAAAATTCCTAAAAAGACTGCAGTCGCATGGATGCCTTGTTATGGGAGCAACTGGAGGGTTACAATCACATGGAGGGATTTTCATGGGAGCGATTTGGGGTCTAGTTTAGTTAAAAAGAAATTTAACCTAAGGGTTGGGCACCTGGAATGGTTAGTTAGCCGTTGGGGGTCCTGTAGCTCCTAAGAAGGGTCAGTTTGGTTTTGGTTTATAGATTCCACTTCCTTAATTACACTTGAGGAGTTGAATCATATCATAGTAATCCTTCATCACATATTTACCATGGCGGATCAGTTAGCTTGGGTAAGTTTTGGAGGAGGGTTTTATAGAGTGGTATCACAACATGGTTCAACCCTTGGACTGGGTGGGCAAAATGTGTTTGTCATGCATACATGTCAGTTGTATATGTCTTCATTATGTTAGTTGTCTATATGTTTGTTATGTATGCATGGAAATATTCATTGTTATAGTTGTGTTTTCATGTAGAAATGAGTTTGTCATGAATGCATGTTAGTTAAAATATTCATGAGATTCAATGCACATGTCAATGTTTATTTGTTGTTGTGCATGCATTGCATCTAGTTGGTGTTATAGTTGTGACATCATGCATTGTATCTGGGATGATGATTGAGATGATGTATATATACTACTAAGATTATGTATATAGATGTATTTTTTAAATTTGATTGAACTTGCAGACGAGATATCCTCCCTTGAACTATACTGAGGTATGTTGGTTATGTTTATGTTTTGGTTTAAGTGACATGATATACTTGTAGGAAAAAGAAGATCGAATATGAATAAATAAAAAAGTTGGATTATATTTCACGTGATTTTCCCTATAGATTAGATGAGCAACATGGTGATGGGTACTATCCTGATATAGAAAACACTTTAAAAAAGTTTGAAGGCGGAAATAAAGAGTTGCAAATCAGATAATGATAGAATCATTCAGTCACAAGAGAGATTTTCCAGGGCACAAGAGAAACAAGCATAGGTCAATGCAATTATTCTTTAGAGTTTTTGAGACTTTGAAATAAATTAGTATAGATATTCAAATATTATATTTAATATTTGTATTAAAATATTTAAAAAAAATAAGAATTCTAGATTATATATATATATAGTTATTTTAACTTTGTAGATATAAAGTTTTGTTACTTCAAGTAAACATCCAAATATCGTATTTATGGTTGAAAGTGATGGGAATATTTTTTCCATTTCTCTTTTGAATATCAAGAATATATATTCATTTTTTTTTTTTTTTATAGCTTATATTGTTTTTTATTTAGAGAATATTTTACTTTTATTGTATTACTTTTATTTTAAAAGAGAAACTTACCAACTTCTTATTCACATTAAAAAATAAATATATATATATATATATATATATATATATATATATATATATATATATATATATATATAACTTTGGAGATATAAAGTTTTGTTACTTCAATGTTTATAAATATTGTATTTATGGTTGAAAGTGATTGAAATATATTTTACCTCTTTAGAATATCAAGAACATATATTCATTTTTTGTTTTATTCTAACATTTTTGTTGAGAATATTTTACTTTTATTGTATTACTTTTATTTTAAAAGAGACACTTGTCGACTTTTAGTCACATTCAAAAATAAATATATATATTTTTTATTTTTAGATATTTTAACTTTGTAGATATAAAATTTTGTTACTTTAGGTAAACATCCAAATATTTTATTTAGGGTTGAAAGACATTGAAATATTTTTTCCACATCTCTTTTGAAAATCAAGAATTTATATTCATTTTTGTTTTTCTTTATTATAGCTGATATTGTTTTTTATTTAGCGAATATTTTACTTTTATTTTAAGAGAGACATGTGTCAACTCTAGGTTTTAATCACACCACCCTCCCTTATAATAAGTAATCACACTTACACTTCTTGCCTCACCTTTGGGTAATCACATCACCCTCATACTAGGTTATGGAATTGCAATGCTGCAACTCTACGCTGATAATTTCATCCAACAAGCATAATGGGTAATCACGCTTCACCCTCATACTGGGTTGTAGAATGCAAGCCAAATTTGAGCAATAATTCCATCCAATTAACAAAATGGGTAATCACACATCACCCTCATATTGAGTTGTAGAATGCACCTTTGCCCAATATTTCCATCCAACAAACAAAATGGAGAAGCAACGAGCACACTCATATTATTGAATATTACATTATTCCCATCCATCAAACAAAATGAAAAAGTTGGAACATCTCAAACAACAAAATATTCAATAATTCCAACACATGGTATTTAATTAATAGTGAAGCCCTTCCTAATGGCATGCACTACTACTCATCAAATGATTCAACTAAAGGTTAAAACACACTTATAAACCCTAAATTAATCTACCACACAATTATCAAACCCTAAATAAATCTATCACCCAATTATCACAATACAATAAATATTTGTTGGAATCACAAGTTTAAACTAAGTCCTCTACACAATTTAAGTGGTCAAGAAGATTTTGAAGGTGTTGAATCATTTAGACATCCACAAATACAATTTACCATGAAAAATGATATATATATATATATATATATATATATATATATATATATATATATATATATATATATATATATATATATATATATATATATATATATATATATCAAGTTGCAAAGGAAATGAAATCTTCGTAGATCCGTCGAGGCATCAATGATTAAGATGAATCTTATACTAGTGTGGTATTAAGCTCGTGGATACCATGCAGTAAAAGTATTTAAAATCCTTGAGGATTCTCCTTTGTAATATGCCTGAGATGAGCATAATACACCCAGTATGAGGGGTTGTGTAAGTTTGTGAATATGTGCCCCTTTAAAAAAAAACACATGAAAAATAACACATTTTATTTTGCACTCTAAAAAGATTTATGTTAGATCCATACTTATGATAGATTTATACTAGTAATTATTTTTCTTCTTACTTTAATTTAATTAACAATGGGAAATTCATAGTGCACCTTTTCAATTATCTTTATCATAAATATGTTGAGAGATTCATTTTTATGTAATTTATGAAAACTAATTTATTCATATAAATTGAAATTATAGATATATTTAGTTCTTTTAAATATTTATTTTTCAAATTTTTTAAATAGATTATTTTTATTTTTGTGAGAAATAAAATTAATTTTAAAAATTTCTAATCTAAATTATATCAATAACCAATTATATATATAATCCTTAAGTTCATAATTACTAATTATGTAATAAAGTTTTGATTAACAAATTATTTGTGGAGTTTTATTTTTCATTTATTTGTTAATATAAAAGACAAATCTGTAACCTCCATAAGAAGAAAAATTAGAATTAAAAAAATTTGATTAAAATCATATTCTTTCATTAAAATAAAAATTATTATATTTTATTTATTTAGTTTTCCAAATTAATAACAAAAATTTAAATAAACAAATATAAAATAGTACAGAATAATAGATTGCCTAATAAATATTTGAATTTAATATAAAGAATAATTTATATCTTATTCAATAAACTATATTTTGAATATCTTCTAAACAAGATTTCTAATAGTGCCCAATGAATACAAAAAACCAATATGAATAAACTTCTTTATAAAAATTAGAATTAGTGTTGGTAATATTTCCACACTCGAAAACATATTTGTAGATTTTTGTTTTTCAAATATTGAGTCAACTAATTCAAATTTTCCTTACCCTGCTCTTCCTTTTTTAACCATTTAATTTTCCAGGAACTTCTTTTTAAAAATCAGTGGCGGTAATATTTCTACCATTAAAAACATATTTCTTACTGATAGTTTTAAAAGACACCGTAAACAAACCTTTACCATTAAACCCATATGTTTAAATGTTCCGTTCTGGATCATCTTCGTTCTTGTTCATGGATTGTGCAATCCCTTTGTAGCGTCTTGCACAGATCACATATGCAACAAAGTCAACTGTTATTAGGAATGCAAATAAGAAACATAAACTACCTATGCAACCCCTGTTAAGATCTTCTGGATCCAGCCGGTCATATCCATTACAATGGTGACGATCAAACTGCTCACATAGTTCCCCATGGCAATGGATGTCATCCACAGGGCATTATCAAAGCTTCCAAATCCTTCAGGAGCTTGGTCATTCAAAAACTCCAGCAGCGCAACACACATAAACGCCTCTAACGCACCAATTAGGGCAGGTTGAGGAGTTTGCTAGAAAGTTCCCGGACAGTTTTGGCCATGGGATTTTTCCACAATTGTCAGGCAATCTGGTACAACTACAGCTGCTAAAACCATGGTAAAAATTGACATCCCTGCAGTTGGAATATAGAAGCCATGCCATTTGGGTGAACACAACTGAACGTGTTATTGCCTTCCCAAATGGGTAATTGCTTGCAATAAGCACAGGCTCCAGATAGCGTGTTTCATCTGAGGTTCTGTCACCTTCTGTTAACGTTGTTGCTTTATCAAGAAACCTGTAAACCAATAAATGAAGCTTTGAAGAGTAAAGAGAGTCATTTATTCTTAACGACTCTTAAAAAATCAAACCAAATGAAAAGGTTGGACCAGGGAAATTCAATAGTAACCAAGAACCTCGACTCTTCACTGTGTAGTATCTTCCTTCTTCCCCATTGCTGACTCGCTTTGCAACTCATAAAACTTATCGCCCTGTGATGGAGTTCTCACATTCCATTTCCGGGTTGCTGCAACAAAAATTTGACAAAAAATGAGGTATGGGATGGATTGCTGCAACAAAAACTTGAGCAAAATGAAGTATTGGATTATAGTCCAGCCTAAAATCCCTCTAACAAACTTCTATGGACTTACCGCCAGGCCTAAAATGCCTGTAACATATTTCCACGGACAGCTCCACTCGCTTTGGGTGACGAATTATCAAAAAAATTCAAATGTGCGTTAGATGTACCGAAATTGAAATTCAAATAATTTGAGCGGCAACTTTGTGAAATTTAAATGGGTGCGGGAGCGGTACTATTTTATTAAAGCTGACTGCAGCATTCAATGCGTAAGTCAGAGCTCTGGAGCCGGAAAACTAAGATGGTCGTCAATGCGTAAGTCAGAGCTCTGGAGCCGGAAAACTAAGATGGTCGTCTAAGTACCAGTGGCATGCATGACCATCCATCCATTGCAACGTCATATCAGACTACTC
This sequence comes from Pinus albicaulis, assembly GCA_034641835.2. Classification (NCBI taxonomy): domain Eukaryota; kingdom Viridiplantae; phylum Streptophyta; class Pinopsida; order Pinales; family Pinaceae; genus Pinus; species Pinus albicaulis. Next base: position 858,225,029 of record CM076579.1, read on the forward strand.
CGATTTCAAGTCAGGTCTCCCCAGACGGGCAGCAAATATTTTCGGATGGGCAGCATTTCCGGGCTAAAACGTTGCCTGGGTAGACTACTCCAAATGTTTCTAGTGGTAAAAAATTGAATGGTTTTCAACTTCAATATTGAAAGTTGAAACAAAATTATTCAGTATTTTCAGCAAATATGAATCATGAAAAATTAATGACTTAGGTTTTTATAATGTTAATGTAAAATTTATATTATTATTGTTGTGCTCTGACGTAGTCAAATTTGAAAGAGTGGTTTTAATTTCAATTAGAATGAATATTTATCTATGATTTTTTCCGGGATGAAAAAATATAAAATATTACATTTTAATTATGAAAAGTTAAAAATAAAATTACATTTTAATTGAGAGATGTTATCTTTATATTTTATTTTCAGTTAAATTTATTTTTATTAAATAAATTAAATTCTAAAATTTAGATGACAACTAGAAAATATCACGTTATGATAACAATAAATAAATAATATAATCAAATTTAAATATTATAAAAAATTATTGTAATTGAAAATTTTTATAACTAAAGTTGTATTTATTTTATAATAAAATGGTTTGAGTATTCTTTAAAATACCTATTGCATTCAAATTCTGCATTCTCAATAATAAATATCTAATTGAAAAGAGTTCCAAGCACTAAAGATTGTACATAACACCAACCCACCATGCATTCACAATAATAAATATCTAAGTGAAAAGAGTTCCAAGCACTAAAGATTGTACATAACACCAACCCACCATCGTGATGGCTATTTAGGCTAAACCTGAGATTTTAGAATTACCTTGAAATAATATTGAATGAACTTGTTGTTGTCACACGACTTGTGAGTGGGTTCATGGTATGAAACTGCAACCCTCATAAGGCGAAGCATGGATTCTCATTGATTGTGGTTTATGGAGTCTCACACGAACAATAATTGTTTGTCTCTCAACCTTTTTGGCATTAAAGAGGCATTGAACCTAGACATGACATGCAAATATGAGAAACCTAAAAACATCTAGAAACCTACTGAAAAGAAGCAACATGTTATTGATTTAAAGACAACAACATTCAGGCCAACACTACCATAAATAGATAGATCACCTCGAAAGTTCACAATCCTGAAGCTGCCATCTACATCTCTCGTAATTGGAATTCTACCATTCTTTCTATAGTCGAAATCAATGCTATCATAAGGGCACGACCTAGGTGGATACAAAACATAGAAGTCATCATATATCAAGCTCCCCTTGAACAAATCACATTGGTATTAAATTCCTACTGAAGGAGAAAAAGGTTCTTCCATGGATATGTTGGTGACCCTACCTTCCATGAGCACATTATTAGCACTCATGTTACTTATCCTTGGATTTGACCCATTAACGTATTGATGTGATAGGGTTTAATTAATGTCCTTGGTAATGTATTTTTCTCAGTGTTCCTCTCAAGATTACCCCAGGAAACTCCTAATTCTTGTTGTTGAACTTGCGTCTTGGAAAAAATCTTGAACAGTGCAGAATGACGTACAAATTGCATCTCACTCATGTTGGGTAATGGATTGGGAAGCCATGAGTAAGCACCATCTTTAAAATCCCATATCAAGAACAAAAATAATATGAGAAAACCGCCACTTTGTCTAACCGTAGTTGCAATTCTAGTACATCATTTTGTTTCCATTTGTTTATCTACATGATACTCAAATTACCTATTCTTGCTTTGCATGTCGCCACTCAAAGACACATATAGAAAAGAAGTGGGTTGAATATAATAAAAATATGTGGAGACTTTCAGAGCTACTATATATATATATAATGGAAATATCCTAATTCTATTATTTCAAACTTCTTCTTATGACTTGATTTTACATGGGCTAAAAGTTTAGGGTCACTACCTATGAGGGTAAGGTCAAGAGTATAGAGAACCAAGATTATGAGATGGCTTCCTAATTTCTTGGTATAGAAATTAGGGTTAGAATGACATCTAAAGAAGTCATTTTCAAGAAGAAATCTATCCCTTTTTTCATACGAGGCCCAAGGAGTTTATTTAATACCATATAAATATTTCTTAAGGAAACAAAAAATGTCGGAGTTACTAAATACATAACTAAGAGTTTGTTCCATGCATATTCTTCGAGTAGATCCCCAAGCAAGAAGGTAGACTCAACATCCATATGATGGACCTTACATCCACGTGAGGTAGTAAGGGCTAGAACAAGGTGGATGTAATTGATTTTTGTGATAAGGGAAAAGGTTTCATCGTAGTCAATTTCCTCAACTTGAGAGAAACCTTTACCGACTAACTAGAACTTATGTATTTCAACAATTATATCTTATGCATACTTAGTTCTAGACATCCATTTGCATTTGAATTATTTTCCCTTTTTGAAGTGGGAAATGTCCCAAGTATCATTTTCTAACAAGAAATTCAACCTCTACGTATTGCAAATGAAGGAATGAATTTATTTTTCCCAATGTAAGTATGCATGTGACCTTTTGTTACACCAATTTTTGGTCATTTAACCATTTACAATTAGATGCATCGAAATACACCATGTAAGACCAATTTTACCATAGTAAAATTGCTTTCACTATGAGAAATAATTTAATAAACCATAGTTTATTAAGTTATTTTTGGTCCAAACAAGAAACCCATTGAGGAATAATTAAATAAATCATTATTTATCTTATTATTCTTTAGAAATAATTAATTAAATAATTATTTAATTAATACTTGTTAAATTTGACTAGTCCATTTATGAATAATAAATTAAATCATTATTTGTTAAATTATTCCTTAACCCCATCTTTGAAATGATAAATAAATCATTTTATTATTATTATTATTTCTAAATAAATGGATTTAACCAATTTAAATTCCATTTCCCTCTAGCTAAATATAATAAAATATTCCAAATAGTTAGATCTAGATTTTGGTTAATAATATTTTACTATGCACCATTATCAAGGTTAACTCAATATTTTGTTATAAATAGGAGGGTTTTCCATTAATTATTTACGTTTGATCCTTTTATCATGGTTGGAATTTGATCCTCTTATCATTGTCATGCTTTGAACATTTTCATTTTTATTTTTCTTATTGAGCTCCCATTGAATTCAACACGTCTTGGGTTTTCTACACCATTGAGAGAAAGAAAATTTGGATCTGAAGTGTTGAGGATAGCCAAGAACCCATCCCATTGAGGGGGACTAGTAACATCATTCTTTGTTCCCTTCCAAGGTGTTAACATAATATAAAATTCTTTATATATCTTGTCTTGTCCACTGGATATTTTGGAGAAAATCTTATTTCATTTTGTTGTTTAGCTACTTTTACTGCATAGATCTAGGTTTTTGTTGCATTTGTTTCGACTATCTATTGCAAATCTAAGGAAGTTAAGCAACCATATTTATTTTTAGGGTTTTTTGTCATGTGCAGCTAAAGTGATATCTTTTTGTACACTTGTGTTAAGAATTCATTCTAACAATTGGCGACTCCGCTAGGTTTTATTTAGATTCCTTTGTTACTAGCTGCTTCAGCAACTAGGGTTTTTGTTCAACTCTTTTTTAGCCTCTTAATGTTGTTTTTGAACTTTTATGCCTTAAAACAATAAAAAATTTAACTACTAAGTGTTTCTGGGTGTTTTCCGTAGGTAACAGGTATCAACCGCACCAAAGACGACAATGTTTACTGCAACCTACCGCCTAAGACTCCCAAAATTGAAGCTCACACTTTTCAGCCTAGAACCTGAGAGTTCAAGCTCAGGATGCATCTCCTGGACCTAAATCTACAATTTCAGTCGCCTACAGGTTAGTATGTGCGAGCTACAACTTTTTTCGGGATTTTTTCTGTTACTATCAAGGTTTGCTGCAAGCACTATTCAGGGTTTTCTAACCTCTTTCTCAACCCGTCTTAACCTTGGATATGCTCAGTTGGCTCCTTGAAGTATGACCAATCCCCTTAGGTTTTCAGTATGCTTCCACCTTTTTAGGAGAGGTTTAACTAAATAGGTAGTGTGAGATTTTGCAGCGCTTTCATCCATTGGTTAGGGTTTGATCTATCCTTCTTTCAGATTCCTTTAAATCAATTATTATCTCATCCAAAACTCCCTCTTGAGTCTTGTTTGATCTTTCCCATAAGATCCCCTTTGTTTCCCTTAGGGTTTTAACTTGTCGCCTTCCATTTTGCAGCAGTTTTCCCTCTGGTTTATTGTTGTTTTCTGCACCTCTTTTAAATAGATCTGAGTCATTAGATCCCTTTCCCTTAGACCTTAAATATTTTGGCCATCTTGTGTGTTTTGAGTCAATTTCACCAGCCTCTTAGAAAAATTATTTGGGAACCCTTATTTTTGGGTTGAATTTATGCATCTTTAGCTGTTTATTTTACTGTCGTTTCGGTTTTATTTACAGTTATTCAACATTTTTTCTTTTTCTTTATACACAACCGTCTGGACTTAGTTAAAACACACGCACACCTAAAACGAGTAGCACTTGGTTTACACCACCAAGCCAAGATATAAACATCGTAATTAATTTATTTTCCCTTATGCGCCTTTTTTTTATCTCTCTTCATTATTGGGTTACATGTGTCTTGCAATCATTCTGCCCCTAAGGTGTTTATCCTAAAGAATCCTAGGCCTTCATCCTCAGTTTCCATTAGGAAGACTTACTCCACCACGTAGAATCTGAGTTAGTCCTCCGTTGAGTCCCCATACCGACTCAGATTCTGGTTCATCAGGTCTTTCCTCTTATTCTGAACCCAGTTCTCCTCCATCTCATTCCGTCACCATGTGAGGCGCCAATGCAAGTGTTGGTCCTCAAGCTGGTTGTAGCCTCGGCCCTAATTTTGGAGCTACTAATAGTGGAACCATTACCAGAACCATTCTGGCTACTCCTTTGCTACCTTTTATGGCAGGTTTAAGCCTTCCCAATTTCAGCCAGTTAATTAACGACCCTATACACCATGATCCAAGTTGGCCTATCATGCCAACTAATCTTCCTTCCGACATTCCTAAGTTTGAAGGAAACACAAGAGAGGACCCTACTAATCACGTAAGCTCCTTTCACATGTGGTGTTCATCCAATTCTATAACTGATGACTCTATCTGTCTTTGGTTGTTCCAACGTACGCTCACTGGAGATGCTGCATAGTGGTATGTCAACTAGGCCTCTGCCTCTCATTCCACTTTTGTGACTCCTACTAAAGCGTTTTTATCCTACTCCCAGCTACCTCTCCGATATGTTACCGGTACTGAGTTGTTGACCGCATTTTGTCAAACTTCTGATGCCCACCTTTCTGACCATGTCCAAGAAAATTGTAGAAGGAGGAGCTTATGTCGAGCTCCTATATTCGACGACTGTATTTATATGGATTGGTTTCTCAGAATGATTTTTCCTTCTATTGGTAAAGATGTCGCATCTCACTTTCCTTTGAAAGAGGAAGAGGCTCTCCAAATTGCGTTGAAATATGACTTGATATATGCCCAATCTAATTATGTTTACACCCTTTTACCGGATCTTCCTAGACTTGGTGGTGCCAACACACCGGGGGCATCTCATGCCACCGACAGTATAGTTGGATCTATTTCACATCCATATACTCATCCTCCCATGGGTTATGGTTTCCCTCAGGGAGGGGCCAGCTCCTCTAACACTTATTCCCCTCCCGACAACATGTATCTAGGAAAAGCACATTTTCCCCATTGCATCAACCAATGCCAGGGCTAGCGGTCACTCAACCTGTTTACCCCAATGTTGCTCAACCTCCTTTCTATCCTTACCAACAACCCGGTGCTCCAGCCCTCCAGATTTAGCACCCCAGCCTCCCATGCCTTCTCAACCTCAGCCACAACAACCACCTCCCACTCCGAGTCAGGTGTATGCACAACAGAGTGCGACGGATCCTCCAAATTCCAAGAAAAAGAGGAAAGCCAACCAAAACCAACCCACGCAAGGTAATTAAGGGTGCCAAGGGAACCCACCAAACACTACCAACCAGTAGCATGGCGATCAACCCAAGAAGAACATGCCTCTTCATATGAACAAACCTTTTTCTTGTTGTGGTGTCCATAGCCATTACCCTCATGATTGTCCCTTTTTACCCCAGGTGCGTCAATTGTGGGAAGCAAAAGCAACATTTAGAGGACAACACGCCATTGCTTCGACTCCTCCTAATAATGCGATAGTTCAACCGGTTGCTTTCATTGATCCATTCCCTTAGAAAGGATATGTGGCTACCTAACATCCTCAAGGTCAAGTCGCCCCTCAACCTTCACAGTCTGGTAGCCCTCAATACCATATTATCATGATGAATTCTGAAGAGGTTAATACTGCTGATGTAAACCTTCAAAATCGGTCGCGAAAATATGGCAAGCCACCTGATTTGTTTGCAACCGAGCCCCAAACCAAAGTTTCCAAGGACTCCAGTTCAACATAAAATTCTCCTTTACAGGTCCCTAAGACACGGATAAAGGTCATTCCCAAGATCCCCAAAGGGCCATTATATCGAATTGCTGCTTCTGCCAAAGCCGCCTACAATTACAGCATAATAGATGACTTGAAACAATCTCTTGTTGCCATTTTTGGTTCAAAAATATGATTGTTAAAGGTAACCTTAATGCTTCACATTAATCATCAACCCATGGCAAGTCTGTTTATTTCAAGAGTGCAAGCAAAGTATACACAAGTGAAATTAGATGTTAAATACCCTAAATCGTTGCAAGAAATATTATCTAATTCTCGAAGTTCAATCAATCAATTCAAAAGTAAACTATGAAATAATTCACACCAATCAAAGGATGAAACTCTAGTCTAAACTTATGCAGAAAGTAAACACTCCAATGTTGAAATTAAAGATCTTTTGCAATTGAACAACAAGCTTAATGAATTGAACAAAAATAGAAAAGAGATACCTAATAAATTAAATAGCAATCACCTATTGACATTTTTCAATGGAATTCTCTATAATTCAATTAATAACAACATTCAGAATTGAATAGCAAACCATACATTCACACGTGCAATGGAAAAAAATTCAAGAAATAACAATGTGTAGAATTTAACAACAACTACTTAACCATGCTAAAATCAATCTAATAAATGGAAAAACATCACTCAACAATAAAGGAATATTAATGATAAATTCAACTTGATTGAAAAGGAAATCATAACACCACACTTGCAACTACTGAATTGAATCGTCATTCTACAAAACGTATGAATAACTAAATTGCGAGAATCATGAAATAAACATATAACACAAAGTAGCAGGAGAACTCCCAAGGACCAGGCCCGAAGCCTCCAGAAGTATTCGGCCAAGAAATACTTAGAATCTGCTTATAACGAAAATGCTAACTATTTCATTAATCAACAGAACAAGTACATCATGAGTTCACAAACTCTATCTGAATAAATGTTTATTACATAAAATTGCAATATACAGAAAAAGCTCCCTATAATCCTTCATCTACAACCTTTTATAACATTAAGGAGAAACAAAACAAGGAAAAGTGAATCCTCAGGATTAGAAGATCCTGAGGCTTCGTAGCAATCAGCCGAATGATTGAAGAATAGACTTGTTTTTCCATCTTTTGTTGATTCTTAGGAACCAAACGTTATTTCATTTTATTTTCTTGACGGTTGTTGTTTGCTCGTTTGGTCAACAGTTAGTTGGTTCAGATTTCCTATCAATAAAGACAACAAAAGTTAGTTTTTATACTATTAAACACGCTATTTATTAATAACTCTTTTTACCCTGCTTTTACATTATTCTCCTTTGATTTATTTCTAAAATGAAGGAAAACATATAAAATATAATAATAAATCAAGCTAAAGATGGGGGTAAATTGTCCCTTTCCCATGGCCCAACATACTCCCCTTATTACCTTTTTGCATGACCTCGTGCAAACAGATGATTGAGTTGTAGTTGAGTTAACGAATAGGTAGGATATACCTCTTCCCTGTAAAATATAAAACCATGATTTTGTTTCAATTTTGCAAATGCCAAGTTTGTATGCCCCTCTGGATATTTATAATCATGGTGGTAATCTTCAGGAGGGTACCATATGATGGGGCACCTATATCTGCATCATATCCATGTAGGGCCCATGTTTAAAGTTAAATTGTTGTACAGATGAAAACGAGAAGCAGCAACTTAAAAATTCCTATAACCAAGTGGCTCTCTATTCTTAAAATTATTGGTAGAGGCTTGCCATATTTTATTAGCTGCTAATAAAGCATCCCCCTGAATATCCTGGAAGTATGTTATTCCATTATGTACAGTATATTTGTGAATTGTCCCTAGCTTGGCTATCACTCCTTCCTTTTGCATAAACCTCTTATGTTGAGTGAATAAATGCAGGGGTTTTGTAGGTTCCCCTCTGACCCATAAATCTAACCCATGTTCTCTTTTCTAGAAGATATTGTAGGCCTTAGACCATCTAATCTGGTTTTTAGCAAAAGAAAAAAAATCTTGAAAATGAATGTACCCAATGAATGGACTGGGGTTACTATCTCTTTCATTTTCTAAAAAGAAATTGTGCAAGTACAATTCGCACAGAAGGCGCTGGACCTGTTCATCCTGTTCATTACAACATTGAAAAAATTATGTAGTGGACTTAAATGTAGTAGGCTTCCCTGGTCTGATAGCTTTGATCTTCAACAACAAATACCTTTCCACTAGAAATAAGGCATAATTGGTGGCCAGTGGTCTGGAAGACAGCACATCTGAGTACAGAGAACAAAATACGTTGGTTTGTTCCTTATCCTGTTCCAGTTGAGCCTGTGTTCTTTTCACTTTCACTCTTTCTTCCCTAAGTTGGGAAAAGGTTTCATCTTTAGTTGCAGTAAGGTCATTAAATAATTTTATTAATGCCTGATGTTCTTGGAAAGGCAGTACCTCCTTCCTATACCAGACCAATTATTACTGAATTTGAATCAATTCATTGCGAAGATTTTGATTGGCAGCTCTTTGCACAAAAGGGGTATAAGTAGGTGTTTCCTTTGTTTATGTTTCCTTTGGTTTAGTTATAATGCCAATTTCTTCTGCAGAACATAGTTCTATTTGGGTCCCCATAGTATATAATTCCTTTTTAGGCTTCCAAGCCTTATCTGCCTCTTTCAACCATCCCTTTAATTGTTCTACAATTTTTCTCAATTCTCTTCATCTCCCACATTCTTCTCAACTTAGCCCAAGTTGATTTTTTCTTCAAAGGGGTTTTGGAAGGAGAAGGTGCAGCATCGGCTTTAGGTTTAGGTGGGGTTGTGCCAGTATTAGGGTTATCATTTAATGAAATAATGTTTTCTTTAAGAACTAAAGAGGTTGTGCCGACATTGATATCTTGGCTGGGTGGGGCAATTCTTTCTTAAGGTGTCAGAGGAGTTGTATCAACATTTGTGTCTTGTTCTAATAAAACAGTATCCCTTGAATTATTTTCAAACTCAGAGGCTCTCTTTATATGTTCTTCCTTATTCAAACATTCATTATCAGAGGAAGATAAATCCCTCAAATCCTGCAACTCATCAATGGAAGTTAGAATTTTTGTGTGACCAGAACTGCCAGCAGAGGTAGACTGGTTTGAGAGATCCCTCTGATCATCATATTGTTCAAATGGGTTCCTAGCTTCACAAGATGTTGTCATATGTTCTAATACTTGAGCCATTTCCTCCTCATAACCCTGTAAAGGTGCATTTTCAGGGCTCGGAGGGGGTGTACAGGATGGCCTTGTCTCATCTGGCAATGCCGAGGTATTTTGAGGCTTCTTCAAGGATGCAGGGTAAACACACGAAAGGGAAAAAAATGTGGCTGTTCATTTGCTTTGAACATCAGCTATTCAATCGATTGAACAACAAAAACAAACAAAAGGGAAAAACAAAAATGGAATTCTTTTATACAATGATGAAAGAAAAAACTATAAATTACAATCAAATGCAGGAAGAATATATACACTATTTACAGCTAAAAAGAAATAATATATTTTCATGAAATTGAAGTTGTCGGGTCATTACTCCCGGCAGCTAAGATTTGGATAGTGAGATCGTCATGCACCTGCTGGAAGAAAGAATCTTTTGTGAGTGGTTTATGATAGAGGCGCATCCACTGTCCATTTACTTGAAAGGTAGAGCTGAATCCATCTATGGTGGTTAAAGTAATGGTACCGTTGCTTCACACTTCTTGAATTTCATATGGCCCGAGCCACCTTGTTTGTAATTTACCTGGGAAGTCTTGGAATCTAGAGTCATAGAGGAGTGCCCAATCTCCTTTCTAGAACATCTTCTTTTTTATGAGGTTGTCATGCCACTTAGCCCGTTGTTGTTGAATAATTGTAGTGCGATGTAGAGAAAGTAGTTGTGATTCATCTAATTCATTTATCTATTGAAGTCTTTTAACTTGGGCCTCTATCAAATCCAACCCCACTTCCTGGGCTGTTCTAAGAGTCTTTATCTCAAATTCAATGGGGAATATTGGTTCCTTTCCAAATACTAGGTGGTACAGAGAATATCTAGTAGTGTTTCGCCAAGTTGTGCGATAAGCCCACAAGGCCTCTAGCAGTCTAGTAGCCCAATCCCGGTGATGTGTCGAGACTGTTTTAGTGAGAATTGATTCAATGGCTTTGTTGGTACTTTCAACCTTCCCGTTCGCCTGCGGGTGGTAGGGAGATGTGACTCTATGAGTGATATGGTGGTTCCGTATAGTGCCTGTAATTTTATGTCCCACAAACTGTGCCCCTCCATGAGTTATCACTTCCCTAGGTAAGCCATACCACACAAATAACTCAAAAATAAAATTAATCACAGAATCTTCTGTAGCTCTTGGCAAAGCTACTTTTTCTACCCATTTCGTCACGTAGTCTGTGGCAACCAGTATGTAGGCATTTTGATCTGATGGTGGATTGAATGACCCAACAAAGTCCAACACCCATCATTCGAAAGGTTCTACTACCAACTGTGGCTGCAATGGCATCTCGTCGGATTAGCCAGGGTGACACATTATTTGGCAACTATCGCAGGCTTGCACATATTTATTTGCATCCTTAAAAATTGTGGGCCAATAGTAGCATCGGGGTGGAAGATAATCCCTTTCTTGTTGAGAGGGAGTGTTGAAGTCCAACAAGAAATTGCAGCACCTACACTACTGTGGGACCAATGGGTCCTAGCAATACCTACACTAGTGTGGGACCAATAGGTCTTAGTAGCACCTACACTACTATGGGACCAATGGGTCCTAGCAACACCTACACTAGTGTGGGACCAATAGGTCTTAGCAACACCTACACTGGTGTGGGATAAATTTTGTGCAGTGTCTATTTTAATTTTCCCTTAATTAAAATGGACAATGAAATGTAATCTTATCTCATAATAACTTGTAATAGTTAACTGAGTGTGATAAACTCAGTTAGCTCATGAATTTTGAGTTGAGGGTAGTTGGTTAGGCATGCAGAGTAATTGTAGTTGTAACAGAGTTCAAAGTGTAGTTGGTGCATTAGTTAATGCATGAGAAATCAGTCAACTCAATCTAGGCGAGTTAAAGTCAGTTGAGCTAGTTGTAACTGTTTGTTGCACTAGTTAGAGATCAACTGAATTAAATACTATTTAATTCAAAATAAGTGATCTAACATGCAGCTGATGATTTACTATTATTAGCTGCATGCATGTCAGTTCCAGTGGAGACCCAATTGAGACAATGGTGAAAGGGATGTTAACTATCAGTTGTAGGATAATTGAGTTGCACCCATGCAACCAAACACACATGGATTTCCCATGATCCTTGCGTAGTTTAGGAAGGAAAAAATTCCTAAATAATAGGGATTGCATTCATCAGGAATTTCTCAAGCAAGGCAGGTTGTTTAGAGGCTGAGAATTGGCTAAGTGTTTGTTTGTTTTGTCCAGGACAGTGTGAGACAATTAGTTGAGTGTTGGAGACTCTTGTGAGAAGAGTGCATTATAATTGTTTCATATTTCCATGCTGAATATACAATAGAATATAGTGGCGTTTTGAGCAGCAAGCTTTCCCCGAGAAATTATCTGTGTTGTGGTTTGATTTGATTCTTTCCTTGATTCATGTGATTGGCGGTTATGTTTAATTTCTACAATTGATTTGTAGAAGCGATTCAATATATAGATTTAGTACATTGTTATATCGCATTGAATCCATGATATACATATTGTTTGTATAATTTATACACGGTTAGCACAAAACATACAGGAACTTCGACAAGAGAATGAACAACTTCGTGCAGTAGCGTAGAGTGCACCATCCACATAGGTTTACCATGAGGAGATAAGAGCAGCGATACTTGCTAAAGTATCCGCACTTGGAGACACTATGCAATAGCTTTATGAGGATTTGGTGAATGTACATAAGGAAGTTTTCCACTTCAATGACTTGATACGTCAGAGAAAAGAATTTGATAGGATCCTTAGGCATATACATACTGCCATCACTGTCATGCATTAGTGGACAATGTGATACAAGGTCACGTCACTTACATTAGTAAAGAAGATGAATCCACAAGTAGACTTAGAGAAATCTAGAGTTCGGATGCTAATTTAGAACAACAAGAAACTCACCTTGTTCATCAGAAGAATTCAGGTGCATATTGACGGATATATGAAATCTTGGATTTCATGGTGAGAACCCATAAAATCCCATCAATTGGTACACTCACCAAGGATAAACGCAAAGAATAAGTCCTACAAGAGATAGATCAGTACCTGAAGCAGCTGGAATAGATGGCCACCTCGGAGGACATGGAGATCAACAGACAAAATTTGCATACCTGCATTGGTGGCCCGGTTCACATCAAGAAAATATTCCAACTGATTGAAGAAGAAGTGAAGATTGGTTCTAAGAGATTTTACCCAGATGAGTTGAAGGCAAGGGTCTACTTCTAGCCTGACACTATTTCGTAGTTTGGGGAGACCATCACACAATACCAACCTTGTTATGATTATGTAACCAAGATAAACCAAGTCCAAGATGCATGGCTTGAGTTCACCACAACACCAACATCATAGTGTTTTGTCTTGTTAGGTTGTCAAGTTGTCTCTACCCTATTTTGTCTTATATTGGTACGAGTGGACATTGTATTATTTGTAATTATTATATGAGAGAAATTCCATGTGTCCATGATGAAATTTGAAGAGTGATATGTAATGTGAGGAGTCATGAGGGGATTCCCAGAGTATCAAAGGTTGAATGCCAAGAGTCACCCACCTTTTCTTATAAATACATCCTCATAACTCGTTTAAAGGGCTTTTTGGAGCTAAAATTTTTGCTAGGCTTAGGCTTAGAAAAGGATTCAAAGTTTTGTGTCAGCTTTGGCTTCTCCATAACATAGAGGGAGTATACCTCTTTGGGAGGAGCAAGTGTTGTTGAATTCATGCTCCACTATTGGGGAAAGTGGTTCGTCATGTTTTATGTATGAATGGAACTTTCACTTATAATATAATAAGAGTCGACATGTATTCATGCATATATTGTAAATGTAGTTGGAATATTCTGGTTATGTTTGCGATGTATGTTGTTTAAATTATGCATATGCTTATGAACTATTTTTTTTGCATTTGTACGGATATTGTTGAATGCATTCTTGTGTTTTAATCCATCATCTTCAACTTGTGGACAATTCCGCTTGTTAGTTTGCATGATGTTCTTTAACTTGTTTGTTCCTTTCAAGCTATGTACCATTATAGGCTTCTAAGGAGTGCACTTCCTTTCCCATTTCTATTAGAACCACTCATACTTCATATTGACTTTCCGCAGAGTCACACACTTACTTTAACCAAAGACATGATACACCACTCTATGTGTTTTTTCAATCCAAGGAATATCATTAGACACCCCACAGCTGAGACTCCTACTCCAAACAGTGTGAGGTCTAGTTGGGACTTCGTATCAGGGAGATCCCCTAAATGTTCACGGGTCTAGCACCATCAACACTTGATAAGAGACCACAATAATTTTTGTATTTTTGATCCTTAATCTATTCCACTTATCTTGAGGTAACCTTCCATGTGGCTAATGTTTAAGTTGATCACTCTGTTAAGGTCCTATAACAATAGGATTCATAATTTTGAATTAATTTTGGTTAGTATTGTAAATATGTACATACCTTTACTTTCTGCAAATTTATTCCCAAATTAAAAATTAAAAGAGGGTATGTCCTAAAAGAACAATCAAAGGACAAAAAGAAACAAAGATCAAGAAATAATATTAAATATGAACCCCACTAAAATGGATCATGAAAGTGTTTCACGCTCAGATGCCACTACTATTATTTTACTTTTACAAATAAGATTGTGTGCAGCTTGTCCTAAATGCCACAATCCATGAGAGTCAAACAACTTAAACTTGACTTCTCATACTTTAAATTTCATGTTGCTAGATAGAGAATAAAGATCTAGCCAAACAGTCTAATCTTGGAAGATCACTAGCTAGGTAGAGAAATAATAAGGAGCTCAACAGTTTAATCTGAGCCCTTGGAAGAAATAAGGATAGAATCAGTTAGTTTGCTGATTGAAAGAAAAATGAATAAGGGTTTGCAAGCTCAAATGTACCCATGTAAATGAAGAAAAATGTTAGGGTAGCAGATGGGTAGGTACAAGCAGTTTCACAAGGCATGGATAAACATCATTTGGCATATTACTAATTTCCCTCCCCACAGTGTGTTCCAGTACTAAATCCTTCAGTCATAAAGGCTCAAATAATTTCTCTGACTTTTGTTGGGACCCGACCCACAGCTTAATGATTTATTGGCACTAAGGTATTAGAATTCCCCTCATAAAAACCCTTATCCTTCATAAAAATCCCTTTTCCTCCTTACATCATTCATTTTCCTTTGCAAAATCCCCTTTTCCTAAGTTTAAAACACATTTTACCTAATAAAAGTAAAACCCCCTTGACTAACTCCCTTTTTTCATACAAAAATACCCAAAAACCCACAAAAATGTTGTTATCCTAAGCATAAGTGTGAAATGTTAAATATGGGGCCATCACTATGAAAATCCAACCCAAAGACATAAGTTACACTTTACTTAGTGTATTTTTTATGTTTCACAAATTCATTTCATATTAACTCCTAACCTAATGTATTAGCTCCACTATATACCCCTTAGCCTGTATTATATTAATTCCACTTTTTATTTGAATTCCCAACCCAAATTTTAATTATAACCTATAGTTATAACCCACCGCATATGTTACATTAAGCCTACCTACTATATATCATAACCTTTGAATTTATAAACCCCGGGCCCCACATATAAACAACTTCTGAACCTGCCCACCGTTAGATCTCCCCCGCGATGATCCAATGACTGATAGGCCATATCGCGTATTCTATAACGCGAACTTTAAACACCCCCAAACCACGCGATATGGGTGGTTTTTACTACCCCCTCCCCTACTACGTGGCATCCTCTCAACGGCATCGTGCAATTCCATATAAAACTGCCCAACGACCAAAAGTGGCGCGATAGCCACCCAAAACCACTCTTCTCCTATAAATTAGCATCTCCGCTTACCTCTCGTTTTCACTGTGTCTTCCTCCGAAAGCCATTTTTCTGCTATGCGCTATGTTAAAACCATATAAATACCTCTCCACTCTGTGCTATGCACTAAATCAATGTGAAAATCCCTAAAAAAAACTATGTTAAAGCTCCAAAAATATGTGAAAGGCTAAAAATTGTTTCAAAAACCCTATATTTTAAGTTATTAAGATCCATTGCCAACAAAATGGAACCCTGATGTAGTTTAAACCATTTTTCATAGTCTTTTCCCATCATAAAATCCCTCCTTGCAGACCTTTGTCTCATTAATTAGGGTTTTGTTTTGCAGGTTATTAGTAGAAGGAGAATTTGGAAAAACAATTAATACTAGTTCAAACTGTTTATTCCAAAGAACTCACAAGGAAATGAATTCAAATGATTTTCCTTAAACGAAAGATTCCAAGCAACAGAACATAACGAATTCATTTATGCAGAGAGAGATAAATTTGCACAGTGAATGGTAAAAGTGAAATAAAAATTCACAGTGACAATGAAAACAGAATAGTCAAAGAGCATCAGAGTTAAAGTGTATTAGATAAAAGTCAGAGTGAAAGTCAAATCAGAAAAAACAAAGAAGTCAAGGTAAAACAGTAAAAGTAAACATAGAAGCAGTAATGGTTAAAATAATATGAAATTTTTTTTACCAACAACAATGAAGTTTATCCGAAGTAAAAGAAAAACAGTTAAAAGAACAATAAGGTTAAAAGATGAAAACAGAGCAAGAAGGGACATTTTCCAAAAAATTCCTGTTTACGTCATAGTTTCTCAAAAACTATTGTGGCCAATCCAAGATGAATTTTGAAAAAATGGATGAGTTTTGTGTTCCTAAGGGGCCAATATACAAAAACCTATTTCATTTTTTACACACGTATTACAGAATGAGAGATACATGCTCATCTTCACAACCTATTTTTTGGACTGTCCCAAGTTATGTTTTAGACAGATTTTTGAAAAGTATATTTTGAACCTCTGGAGCTGAATTTTAGGAAACTGAGAGAGGTTTTTCTCAAAAACATATTTATCTACAACAACCTCTTTCAATTTTTACATATCTATCTCGGATTGAGATATAAAAAGGTATCACTGGACCCTAAATTTGCAGAATTTCTGGAGCAAGGCACACAAAGGAAGGAGATAGTTAGTGACTTGGAAGCCTCATCATCAACTAAGAGTTGCTATAAAATTTAAATTTCTCTTCTTTGTCACCATCAATCCATAAATATAGTGCCAATTAGATTCATTATTTTTTAGTGTCCTTTATTTAAGTTCTATTTATGTAATATAGTTTGATATATTTGTAAACCAATCTTGATATTTTCAAGATATTCTAGTTTAGAATTTGTATAAATACTTCATCATTTGAATTATTGAGGGTGGATAATTGCTAAAGATTTCTATAGCTGGAACATTCTGAACCTAAGGGTTTTTTGTAATCAAGCTCAAGTCAGAAGACTGGATTTCAAGGAATAAAGCATCATATTACTGGATTCATGTGTTGGGCCACTGAAGTGAAGTACTTTCTATTGTTATCTGTCTATTTTCTTTTGTTTTCCATCCATTCATAAATGTGTTCTAAATTTTAATGTGAAATCAGAAATTGTTATATCATAATTTGTTAAAAGCACTCTGTTGTTGACTGATTTTCATTTAAATGTTTTCAGCTGATATCCAGACTAGGGAACCCTTAATTTCTCCCTAATTTCGATTGATCCCTGCCTCTTCTCTCCTTATCCGGATTAAAAAATCCTTCATTGCTCTTTATCCCGATTAAAGGCACTTCACCAATCAGCCTTTGAAGATCTTTAGTGACTCTACTATCTTTCCATCTAAAAATTTGACTTTAGACCTTGATCTTGATCTTTCTGCTTGACACATTGACTCCATTTCCCAATGGAAACCAGATCTATTACTATCCATCTCTGTAAGTGTTTTTCCCACCAAACCAAATCAAAACCTCAAAACCAGTTTTCTCCATATAACTAGCCTAAAATCATATATTAAAACAAAGTTAAATCTTATAGAGAGAACCCTCTCTGAGCCTTAGGAAGGCTAGATCCTAAAGTTTGAATGTAGGTTTGTGGTTACCTCGATAAATTCTTTCTTTAACCTTGAGAAATTATTGAGTGATAACAGACTCCACCCTCTTCCAAAAGATACATCTTGCACAACATCTACATTAATTATGGCACTACCACGCAAAATCTACACAAATCCACATTGTTCCCTAACATATCTCCACGCAAATCTACAACATATCTTCCACGTAGAATCATTCTTCACACATTAATAGGTATTTGCATCTGTAACAAGCTTTAATTCATGATAAAATAGATCTACATGTAACATGACTCCAAATTCTCATAGATCAACATTGCTTCACATGCGTGGTCTCCAACATTCCATGCGCTACTCAACGCCTAGGAATTTATCGTCATTGATTCACATGATAAAATATATCTACACGCAACATGACTCCAAAGTCTCATAGATCAGCATTGCTTCACATGCATGGTCTCCAACATTCCACACGCTACTCAATGCATAGGAATTTATCGTAATGCGAAACTCGTTGACTACTTGTATACACACACTATGTTGGATATGCTCCAACATAGATTTGACTAGGCAACACATTTATACTCCACTCACACTTCTTTTCCTACTTCTTACATGTTGGTTTCTCCACAGTCACGAATGACTCATTAACAAAAATTTCTTGAAATAGCTCACATATAACACACGTGTAACACACCAAACACCTCAAATGTCACATCTATCCACCAATATACACCACAACAGGATCTACTTCAAATGCTTCACAATAATTAGAGAAACATTAACATCAGGCTATGATACCAAAAATGATGTCGCATGCTAGGGGCCTACAAATTAAAAATTAGCACACAACATAATTCTGAAATGCGCACAATAAGTATGAATATAAAAGCTAAAAAATAATTCATTAATAAAATATTTACAAGAGAACTATTGGCATAATAATTGGTCTCTCATTCCTCTGTCTCACTCACTTACATGCCTCATGGGATTCTCCTAGATTTATACAAGTGGATCTGAACCCAAAGTAGGTTCTAGATCCTAAAAAAAATCCCACAATATGTCTCATGATCCATAAATTTTTTCACCTAACCCCTTATCTCTAGATGAGATCTAACTAACCCTAAAAACTATCAACTCTTCCAAAATACTCTCGAACCTTCTCGTAATTACAAAAATTCTCATTTTCTCTTAAAATTATAGGAAATTTACATTAAATAATTAAATCCTAAGTTAGGAATCTAACTCCGTTGGTAAACATGTTACCCTAGAGTAGATGCTCTTGCATCATGAACTCCCTCTAATTGTCCCTCATTTGAATAGTTCTTTTACCTTGCTTCATTTTCTTAGGACCTATCTCCCCAAAATATGCCATTATTTTAATGGCAGTATTCAAGACATCTACCTCTTTCTTTTCAAATATCTTATGGTTTTGACACCTCAATATACCCGAAAATATGTAAAAGGCCAAGGAAGCATACTCCTTTTGTGAAGCAAACTAAGAAGAAAGACATTCCTCAATGAAGCACTTCATCCAAATACAATTAATTCTTATAAGACTTAACGCCCCTTTCCAAATTGCAAATGCAAATGGACTAAAAAAAATGGCATAAGATATGGACACAAAAATGACATATAAAGTGTGGTCGATTAGACATGTTTATTTGATTGGTTAAGAATTGCACACTATATTTTGATTATATTGAAAAATAAATTGATTATTATATAAAGGTGTTGGCGAGGAATCAGGTCTCGCAGGCAAGACCCAGGTTCAGGAGTTGTGGCCAACAAAGGAATCCACTGTAGTCTAGCACCACGTCATCATTATCACCCTACCCCAGAGAGCAGAGCGTCTCACCCGAGGCGTGCCGCAACCGCATGCAGAAAGGGAACAGATCGATAGCGAGGAACAGATCCGCAACTCATGATTACCATTAAACAGATTGCATAAACATAGATGTAGCCACAAGAACAGTCATAGCATAGACAGTTATAAAGAAAATAAAATTTTAAACCATCACGATCAACATACATGCATAAGAATTACACAGTGGAACAGTAACCTGCAATTGTATTGATATCTTCATCCACAACCCTCATTACATCGCTCCATAAGGAGAGCTTACAGTTGGATACATATGCATGTCATAACAGAAAGGTAAGTGAGAGAACTCTAGGACCTACAGAGATGTCCTGACCGATCTCCTTCTGTCGCTCTACGTTCTGTCGCCTGAAGCCTTCTTCTTTCTTTCGGCCGGGTGACTTCTATTTATTCACCCACTTACGCAACTGTTAGTTCCTCTTCTTGTTCTTCTTCAGCTGCTTCCCGCTTCTCTCTTGTCATCTGTGTGTTCTGCTTTCTGTCTTCTGCAGTATATCTTCATGCATTTGCTGTCTTCAGCTATCTCTTGCTTCTGCGCTACCTCGATAGCTCCGCGACTTGCTGTTGTTGTAACTTAGTCGCAACTTCCATGTGTCATCTTGCCGCAACTCAAAAAGGCCATCCTTTATTCAAAATGAAAAATATTCCAAATCAAAACAAGGGCCCCAACAGGCCCCGACCACAGTTTCTTGACTCGTCCCCGAGTTAATCACAAATGACGGTCTCTACCTCCATTGCCCCGCCTGATCCCATGCCTTGTTCACTCTGTGTGCCTTCATCTTGTACCTGTTCCTACTGTGCGCCTTCAGCTTGTTCCTGTTGCTCAAACAAGGGCCCCAACTCCGAGACTCGGCGGAATGCGTTAGACTTCAGTTCTGTGAATGCCGATATAGCTTGCTACCACCCTTGCAAGAGGGAATCTGTGTCTTCCGTGATCTTGGTGACAGCGGCTGCTTCTAAGGTTGCTGGGACAGCCCCAAACATCATGCTGATTTGGTGTTCGGCCAAGGCGGCGAGCTGTTGCATTGTCCTGGCGCTGGTTTGAAGGGGCGGCCGAAGCTCACGAATCACCCATTTGGCCTCTGCAGAATCGACTTCCATTTTTTGGATCTGCACTTCTAACGCATCTGCCTGGGCATATAATTGGTCCAACTTGGCAGGATCCGTGACCTCTTGAATTTCCCGGGAAACCTGTTGTAGCTGTGCGGAGATGGGCTGTGCCTTGACAGTTAAGGCCAGAGAGCATTCCTGAAGACCCTTTAGGAGGTCATGCACCTCCCATGCCACAGAAGTGAGCGTTTCCTACATTTGGGTTGCCTGGCCCTGCTTCGTGGCAACCTGAGCTGAATAGGTAGCCGTGGGATCGAGCAGCGCCGGTCGGGCGGCCAATGCTGCGTGCATCTCCACATTTCCTGGGGGAGACCAGTGAGTGCCGACCAGATGTAGAATGCTTGAGTGATAACATTCTCTTCCGCGACATTAGCAGGGAGCGGGGTATAGTGATCTTTGACCGAGGGCCATAGGCTCGAAAAGACTTGAGTGACATTGGCTATCTGGTCTTGCAGGTGTTCCTGCACTTTGATAAGCTGGTCGCGCTGTTCAATAGGCGCCACGATCTGTTTTTGCTGCTCTTCGCACTGCTGCTGCAGCTCCGAGTGAATACTTTCAGCTTGTTGCGCTGCCCTCTGAATGAATAAGTATAGTTGGGCTGTACCCCATGTTTCGAAGTTGGTTGAGCCCGAAGCGTCATGGTCCAGCCTTCGTTCCTGGAGGGGTTGCCCACTGGCAACTGAGTAGTTGGACTTCTCTGGAGGGGACGACGGTGTCTGTTGCTGTGGTGGGTTGGCCATATTCAAATCTGGTCGCTCCTGCTGATCAGTCTGGGCCGGAGGGGGAGGGTCAACATGCTCTGGCTGAGCCTTGATAGGGTTGGCCCCAATGTTTACCAACTGGGTAAATATAGCAGATAAAGAAACCTGGGGTGCACCCACGAGGTCGACTGGTGGTACTACGGTAGCAGTACGGGAGTCGACTTCAGCCCTGTGGTCCCCGCCAAAGAGTTCTCTGATGAGCGGATCAGACACAGTGGCAGATGAATTGGACGGGACGGATGAAGTGGGAGGCGGAGGGGGAATGGTAGATGGCGGTGGAACAGTGGGTGAAGGGCAAATGTTAATAAACTTGGAAGGATCGATAAGGGGCTCTTCCTGAACCAGTGCCCCTAGATTTGGGGGCGGCGGCGGATCATCATCAGTAAGGTCCACCACCTGATTAGCTACGGTGATGCAGGCCCGCTTAGCTGGAGGAGTCTCTAATTGTTCTGGGGCCGGGTTCTTTTCTCCCATTGGGGTGATGATGGGGCTTGCAGAGGTAAATAACATGGTAGGAATGGGGGAGGTGATAGGAGTGGTATGGGATGGTGAAAGATAACGGCTGAGCTAAAAATCAGAGAATAAAGGGAATGGAGAAGCACTGCTGGAAATAACTTGAGCCGCCGCATTTAAATTGTGTACCTGATTATTCAAGTGGCGGACGACGGGGACAAGCGGTTCGGGGAGTTCATGGGGTGGCGCTGCTGCACCTGTCTCGGCAGGCTGCTGCATTGGCTTCATCCCATCAAAGTTGTATCGGGGAATACCGTCGCGGTGATGCTTCGTGACCCCCGGCCACGAACAGACTTCGTGGTGGAAGGTGGCATCGTCCAGCTGGAACTTCAACGGCGCCATGTGGAAGGTATCTTCCGGCACGCAGGTGGGGCGGATGTAGGTATGCCGATGACTTACCCTGAACCACACCTGCTCGCTATACTCGTCCAGCAGGTTGCGGGGTATCCATTGCTGACTGGACACTACGTTCGTCATGAGCCCGTACCAAGATCAGAACGCCTCTGCATTCACCTGTTTAGTGCTTTGGTCAGCCGACACCTTCCATGGAACAAATTTCATCGCTAGAGGCTAGCCCTCTGAAATTTCTACTGGGACCCTGACCAGAGGAGTGTGCCATTTCCACATGGCAAAAGCAATGAGCAAGTATCTGTAAATAAAGCTCGTCCTGCGCTTGTAATTTTCTTCGCACGCATCAAAGAGCTCTTTTAGTAGGAAAGAGAACCAATTCAGCTGGGCACCCTGAACACAATGCTCCACGATAGAGATAGTGTCCAAGGTGCATTCGCCCTTGGTGTAATGCCGCATGGTCTTGCTGGCGATAAGATAGCAAGCAAACTTAATTTCGGGCGTGTTAATGAGCTCTATCTTGGCTCCCTTCCCTCCCCGCCGGGTTCCATATTTGTTGTAGAGGTCGACATCCCCGGACTTCCGTGCTTGCTTGCCGGTGGTCTGACACGCGGTCCAGACACTCGCACCACCCTGTGAGAGCCCAGTCAGGCGATGGATGTCTTCAGCGTGAATGGGAATTTCCTTGTTCAGCCACAAGGACCCATTCTGAACACGGATAAGCAAGAACCGAGTGCACTGCAAAACTGGTCCGGTGGTCCCGAAGACCGGAAGATTTCTAAGATTCATGAGAGAGGACTACTGGAGGGCCCGAAACGCTGGTAGAATGCGGTTGGCTGAGTTGCCGGCTGGGGTGTAGTAATGCTCCATATACACCTGCCACTGGAGCGCCAGGAATTCGGTCGAGTCTGAAAGGTTGGCATCTAGAAAAGCTGCATTGTCGTATTTCCCAACTAGAAACTCAGTCCTGTGGATCCTGCTGTCAAGTGTTGGTTCAACGACAGATATGAGGGCCTTCGGCATTTTGGCTCGGCGCTAGTAGACGTGTAGAATTCGTCTTTGTAGTCTCTCCTGGTGCAGTTCGCCTGAATACTCCAGCTGCTCTTGTGCTGTTGCAATTTCTAATGCTAAGTGTTCCGACATTCTCGTGCTTTCTTCATGCAAACGATGTAGTTTCCTGGCACGAGTGAAGATGATGAGACCCCATAACGAGTTAATTCCTGCTGGCATTCTTTTCTGCGATAATCGTGCGATCAATCGCGTGCCAATGGGTATTTTGACAGTTGCTGACGATTTCATGGGGAATTGGGTAGACGCGACGGCTGAGGTTACGGCAGATGATGGCGGAATGATTATGGTGAGGTTACTTCCAATTATGGTAATTTATGATGCAAATCGGGACGATCCTACGGACTGACACAAGTAATCACTGAAATGACCTAGACTGACACTGGCACGTTTATGGATCCTACAGGGATGACACGCTGGATGCGCCCCTCCCCGACCACAGTCATTTTCGGTGCGGTCCCCGCAACAGAGCGTTTATTGACAAATTATGCGGAAAAGGAAGAATCGACCTATGCTTGTCCCGGTTGCTGGAGAGTTATTCAGCTACGCTATGCTACGTTACGGGCACTCTCGGGTGCGAGAGTTATTGATGAATGTTGGGAGAAACTTACTCCTGGTAGGGTTTCAGGCGTGCACCATTCACCCACCTCGGTAAAACAGTACCGTCCAGCTGAGCCAACCGGACAGCTCCAGAATCACGAATCTCAATGATGAAGTAAGGTCCTAGCCAGTGCATCTGCAGCTTGCCTGGAAACTTCTGAAACCTACTGTCATATAGGAGGACCTTACCGCCAACTTGAAAGGTTTTATGCTTGATGTGGCGATCGTGCCACGCTTTCTGTCTGTCCTTCTGAACCTTCTGGTGAAACTTAGCCAGAAACCTAGCTTCGTCCAGTTCTTGTAGTTCGTGGAGGCATTCACGAAGCGACTCTTCTTCCGAGAACTGTAAAGACGTGGTGATTAAAAGACTGGGTACAGTGAACTCGGTAGGAATCACAGCTTCCCGGCCATACACTAGCTGGAACGGTGTCTGATCGGTCAAGCACTTCACCGTGGTCCGGTAAGCCCATAAGGCAGCTGGGAGGCGCTCATCCCAATCCTCGCGCTGGGCATTGCAGATCTTAGTCAAGCCTTTTTCAAAAATTTTATTAAAGGCTTCGACCGTACCGTTGGCTTGCGAGTGATACGGGCTGCTCTTGTGATGTTAGATCATGAATGTGTCCAGTAGCGATTTGACCGTGGAATTAATGAAATGCATACCCTGATCACTGGTTAAACTACGCGGGCAGCCAAACCGGCTGATAATGTGTTCAAAGATGAACCGGGCTGTTGTATCCGCCGTGCAGTCATGTACCACCACTGCTTTGGCCCACCTGGTGAGGTAGTCCGTTGTGGTAATAATATAGCGAGCCTTGGAGTGCCGGGCGACTAGGTTGATGGGGCCTACAAAATCGACTGCCCACTTCTCGAACGGCCGCAACACCTGGACCGGATGTAGTGGAAGCTCATCCCTGTGAGAGGGCCTCCCTTTCCATTGGCACACATCACATCGCTTCACAAATTCTTTACAATCGGCATGCACTGTTGACCACCATAAGCCAGCTTGGAGCACCTTTCTGGCGGTCGGTTTCCAACTATGTGGCCTCCCGCAACACTGCTGTGGCATTCCCACATCACAGCTTCGCGCTCATGGTCAAGGACGCACCGGCGCAGAACCTCATCAAGACCCAGTTTATACAGCTGCCCCACGATCAACTGGTATTCGGCAGCCCGAACAACCAAGTGCCATTTCTGGAGCGGGGTGTAATCCTGAGGGCATTGCCCCGTAGTCAGATAGAGGGCAATGTCGGCCAAATAGTCTGGTACTACCTTGACCCGGAAGAGGTCAGCGTCCGGCAGCTGATCATCGAGCGAGCCCTCGTCCTCCCCTGTCGCCAACCTGGACAGATGATCGAGCCCGACATTCAACCTCCTAGGCTTGACGATCACCTCAAACGTAAATTCTTGAAAAAGCAGCCAGCGACAGATCGGTCCTTCCAAAATACGTTTATTCACCAGATACTTCAATGCAGAGTGGTCCGTAAAGAATTTGAATTTGCCTCCAAGAAGGTAGTGGCGGAACTTCTGGAGTGAGTACACCATTGCCAAGGCCTCCCGCTCGGTGGTGGTGTAGTTCTTCTCGGCGTTAGAAAATTTGCGGCTGGCAAAGTAGACGAGATGGTCAACTGTCATCTCTCCTGGTTGCGCCAAGACAACCCTAAGTGCAATACTAGAAGCATCGATATGCACATGGAACTGCTTATCCCAGTCCGGGTGAACAAGTATGGGCATCGTCGCCAGATTTTGCTTCAGAGTGTCTAGGGCCTTCTGACACCCCTCCATCCACTAGAATACTTCTGACTTCCGCAGCAATTTCTCCAGAGGGGCAGTGATCTTTGCGTAGTTGCAGATAAACTGCCGGTAATATCCTGTGTGGCCAAGCAGGGCGCGCAACTGCTTTACCGTTTCGGGGGCTTCTATATGGACGATTACCGTGACCTTGGCAGGATTGATGTAGACCCCTTGCTTGCACACCACGTGTCCCAACAGAGTGCCGAAGGGAACTGCAAAAATACACTTCTTCAAGTTCAAGGAAATCTGCAACTGGCGGCAGCGATCAAACATGATCTGCAACAGGGTGGCATGTTTCTTCAGCAGGCTGTTGAAAGTCCAGTCGTCCATGTAGACTTTCAGGAACTTGTGGATATACTCCCGAAAAGCAGCAATGACAATCCGGGAAAACACGGCTGGGGCGTTCTTCAAGCCAAACAGCATGACATGGTATGCGAATGATCCCCATTCAGTGGTGAAGGTCATTTTCAGTTTGTCTTCTTCCACAATGCGCACCTGATGGTAGCCCGAAAAACCATCAGTGAAAGAGTACGCTTCATTCCCCGCGACATGATCCAAGACTTCATCGCTAAAAGGATTGGGAAACGGGTCATGGATACAGGCATTGTTCAGACTTCGGTAATCAACACATACCCGTATCTCGGCCTTGTCCTTCTTATTCTGAATGACGATGGGACTCACCCACTCTGCTTCCTCCACTGGAAAGATGAGACCTGCAGCCAGCATCTTGTCAATCTCCATCTTGACCTTTTCTTTGACCTGTGGGTTCAGCCGATAAGGTCGATGCTTGACGGGCCTGGCATCCGGTTTCAGCATGATGCGCATTTCCCCAAGATCACCCTTGATGCCCTTTAGATCTGCCACCGACGAAGGGAACAAATCTTCGTATTCATGGAGGAGGCTGAAAATTTCCTTTGTGGTCTCTTCATCCCAGTAATCGCCCACGGTAGACAACTTAGGCTTCACCTTCGTACCAATGTTTAACTTCTTGGTCTTCAGCGGCTGTAAATGGATGCCTTCGGTGGTTGGTTCTTCGTTGATGTCCCGCTCGCCTTCCTTCTCTTTGAAATATAGGTGCCTAAGGTCTTCCAGACTGTCATCGTCTGGATCTCTGTCAATCCGTTGGCAAACCAACTCACGCCTGGCCTCAAGACATGGTGCGACCACGGCCCCCCCAGCCTCAGGGTCATAGAAAACCAGGACCGCCTTGATTGCTTGTAGTGCCCGAGACTCCTGCTCAGTCTCCCCTTCGAACGAGAAACACTGAACAAACTTGTCCGTGACTTCCTGCCAAGAGCGGGTTCCACATTTCCGCTCTTCCTCCAAGTACTAGGCCTGAGGGATTGTATCCAAAGAGTGGATAAACCGATGGACCCACAGCTCTTGCGGGTATCCCAGACCTTGCCACTGCTCTTCACAGCTCCTCATGTGGTCCCGCGGATCAGAAGTCCTCTTGTACCGGTGCCCACTTCGGG
Organism: Pinus albicaulis; assembly: GCA_034641835.2. Classification (NCBI taxonomy): domain Eukaryota; kingdom Viridiplantae; phylum Streptophyta; class Pinopsida; order Pinales; family Pinaceae; genus Pinus; species Pinus albicaulis. The sequence continues at coordinate 858,252,187 of CM076579.1, forward strand.
GGCCTTCGTCTTCTTTAAACCATGCCCTCAAAGCCTGAGTCGCGCAACTCCACTGCGCCAAGACGGGACGGTGATTTTTCCACCATCTGGCCGATGTGGACTGTAAGGCGACGTCCAAAAGTGGTATCCTGCGACCCTCTGGTACCATGTCCTCGACCTTCGTAATAAAAGTATTCTCAGCCTGCATGTTGGACAGGGTGGGGTATCCCCTGAACTCAGCCCCAATCCAACTGACTCGGGCAATGGCAACACATTTCCGTGTGCTAGTTTCGTACCCCCCTGCTGCCAGTCTTCCTAGGCGAGCTCCGAGCCCAACTCCGAGCTCTGTACACTGTGCCAACTGACGGAGCCTGTGGCAGTTGGGTTGATATAGTCCTCCCTCTTTCCTGCAGTCATCTGGTACAGGTGGTCCATTATCTGCGCATCCTCCCGGTTGTCCACAATTTCGGTATATCGCGGGCTTGATAAGGGTCGAGGGGCTGTGTGACCCGTACCTCCCCATCCTCGAAGATCATCAGCTCCTTTTTGAGGTCGATGATGGCATAATTCTCGAACGCCCAATCAATGCCTAACAGGGCGGGGTAAGGATCCTTGTCTCCCATTATATCAATAACCTCAAAGTCCGCGTAAGTCTTCACCCCCGCGATGTCGACCTCGACACCTTCGAGTCGGTCGATCGGCAGAATGCAATATTGGTTTGCCATTCTGAGTTGGATGGGCGAGTAGGTCATCCGCGGCCTTCCAAGAGCCTCCCATGTCTTCCGTGGCAGGATGTTGACGTCGGACCCCAAATCCAGCATGGTATCGCTGATTTGTTATCTCGCAACCTGCGTGTTGAGCCGGAACTCTTTTCTCGTTCGTCGCTTGTTCCGCTTGACGTGCTGCACGTAATGGGGGGCTGTTTGCACCAATTCCCCCGGTCCTGGACTTCCCCACAGTGCCCCTTCCAAAGTATGCTTCAGTTGCTGCCGCAGCGCAGCGTTGTCAACAATCTTGAGGAGTAACTGGAGCCATTCCTCGATCACGTTTCCTGTAGCACTCTGCGAACCAGTCTCCATCAGCACAGGCACCTCCAAGCCTCCTGCATCCCGCAGCTGCGCAAATGCCTCTACTGCCTCCTGGAAATACCTCTTCTGTGCCTCGGGCATGATTAACGTACTCGGGGAGGTGGGCCGAACAACCCGTGCCAGCTCTTTCTCACGAGCGTCCTCCCTCGTTTTCTTACCTCCTCTCGTCACAATAGCTACGTTCTGCATATCCTGAGTGGCGATTCCTCATGGCTCGGAGTTGACCAAATTTGCGCCTCTCTACCGTGTCCGCTCCTCCCACTTCTTAATGAGTTCTGGGCAAACCTCCGTGGCATGGGCGTTCACTCGGCACTGAGAACACCACGGGCGTCGGGGAAGGGGACATTCTCGAGCCACGTGACCCTCCTGGTCGCAGTTGTAACACTTCACCGGACCACGACCCCCCAGGCGGCCTCCGCGCATACCGCCACCTCTTCCCCTGGAAGCCTCATTCACCCTATAAGATGGTCGGTCCAACCGGTCTGCAAGGGCGTCGAGAGCCCGGCACTGCTTAGTGTTGTGAGTCGTGGAGGCACAAAACTCGCAGTATACATTGTTTGGGACGTTGGAGTACTTCTGTAGTATCGGGCACATCCAAGGAGGATGCCCCATCGTCTGGAAAATCTCGCAGTACTGTGTGACGGAGGGGTTCGGTTGAGGGGGAAACCCACGGTACTGCGGTTGCGGCTGGTATAACCCCGGCGGATTCATCGTCGCGCCACCCCCGGTGGGTGGATCCCCCTGGATTGCCGCAACCGAGGGTCCCACCCCCGTGCCCCACAGCCGAGGACATTCGGTTGCGACGTGGCCTTCGACCAGGCAGTGAGTGCACCAAACATTCGGCCTGGCTGGTCTTATAGGGTGCATCTCCTTAAGCTTTTCCGTCAGACTGGCGATCTGGTGCTGTAGTCCCACCAAGGAGGGATTCGGCGGGGCCGGCCCGCCGCGATATTCCTGTGGGTAACCCGCCATGGCCTCGATTTTCATGGCCTGCTCCAAGGCATCCTGCAAGTTGTCAATCTTCTACTAGGTGAGGGGGGTTCATGTCAAGGGAAGCAGAGCCTTGATGAACCAATCCCTCTGGTAGTTGGGATCGATCGGGTAGCTGAGCTTCCCGATTGCATCCTTGAATCTCCGCCTCAACTCCCATGCGGTCTCGCCTTCTTTCTACTTAATCTCCGAGAGCTCGGATAGCCCTTGTTGGTCCGTCTGTGGTAACTTGAATTCCCGAACAAAATCTCACTTTACGTCCGCGATTACTGGATTCAGGTGGGCCTTAGACCACTTGATAAACCATCGCAGAGCCCTCTCTCTGAGCGTGGTTTGGAACTCTATTAACTTCCCTGCATCTGGCGTCTGCCAAGCCCTCCATATGGCTTCGCACAGATACCAGTGTTGCTCGACATCATCATTGCCCTGGCCAGAGAACTCTGGGTACTGGGTGAAGACCCCGCCATATTTACTTGCGGGGGGTTGACCAGAATAAATCCGGCGGGTCCTGGTTGCGTGATCGTTCCACTAGGAAATGCAATATTGCTAATGCCGCTACTACTAACGTGTGTCACTGTCAACGATGAACTGCCATGAAATTGACTCAATGCTTGTAAGTTAACAAAAATATTATTTAAGGGTTGATAAAGTACCAGGGGAAGGTAGGGATCTTTGCCATGCAGAGTGTTAGAGGCAGGGCTGCCTGGAGAAATGAATGTCGTCCTCTCTTGAAACAACTGCTGCATCACGACGTACCACTCACCATCGGAATTCTCCTCGGGTTGCATCCCTGCATCGTCTTCATCAGTCACCGTCTCCCTTTCTCGCTTGGCGGGACTCCCACACACCCGCCGTACTTCCATCGCGATCCCATCTTTTCCCTAGGTTTCCACGTCCATAGTTCCTATCCTCTGAGGCGCCTCCTTCTGGTTCTTCCTATCAGTTTCCCTTCGTCTTAAATCCCGCATTACCCGTTGTCGCCACCTATCGGCGATCTGCGCCCGCCGATGTGCACGTCACTCCCTCAACTTTCGTGCGGCCTCAGCATCCATTCCCCACTCCCCGCCTCACATTCTATGTAGCATCTGTCCCTTCAGCCCTTCCCCCAGCACCGGAGGTTTACGCTTCCATGACCGTCTTTTGGAATTCCATCAACCCCTCATCCACCATCAGGGCCTTAATCCACAGCGGAATCTCCTTAAGCAGCTTCCCTCTCAACCCGGAATGGAAAATAGCTTCAGCCTTCGAGAAGGATTGGTAGCACTCTGCAGCAAATTCCACAATGTATCCGTTCAAAGTGGTGTCTACCAAGAAATCCACGGCACGGGTTAATTCGTTGTCCACCCGATGCAGAGCCACCAAATCCCCACGTATCCACCTGCGGTTTACCTTCCGCGAGCCATCTCTAGGCACCCTTGTCTGTAACCTCCGCAACCAGTTATAGAGATCGCTAGGGAACTTTCCCCAGAGGATCTCGTAAGTGTCACTGACAGAATCTGAGAAGAGGACAAGACCCCTGAGCACGCTTGCCTTTTTACTCGTTAACGCCGCTTGTTGAGCAATGAACTGATCCAGATGGTTATCCCACCATCTCCGTATTTCGCCTTCGTAGATCCTTGATACCATGATCTAGTTCCCCTCATACCATGTACGTCCCGACAACAGAACCATTTGTTGGCGAGGAATCAGGTCTCGCAGGCAAGACCCAGGTTCAGGAGTTGTGGCCAACAAAGGAATCCGCTGTAGTCTAGCACCACGCCGGCATTATCACCCTACTCCGGAGAGCAGAGCGTCTCACCCGAGGCGTGCCGCAACCGCATGCAGAAAGGGAACAGATCGATAGCGAGGAATAGATCCGCAACTCATGATTACCATTAAACAGATTGCATAAACATAGATGTAGCCGCAAGAACAGTCAGAGCATAGACAGTTATAAAGCAAATAAAATTTTAAACCATCACGATCAACATACATGCATAAGAATTACACAGTGGAACAGTAACCTGCAATTGTATTGATATCTTCATCCACAACCCTCATTACATCGCTCCACAAGGAGAGCTTACTGTTGGATACATATGCATGTCATAACAGAAAGGTAAGTGAGAGAACTTTAGGAACTACCGAGATGTCCTGACCGATCTCCTTCTGTCGCTCTGTGTTCTGTCGCCTGAAGCCTTCTTCTTTCTTTCGGCCGGGTGACTTCTATTTATTCACCCACTTACGCAACTGTTAGTTCCTCTTCTTGTTCTTCTTCAGCTGCTTCCCGCTTCTCTCTTGTCATCTGTGTGTTCCGCTTTCTGTCTTCTGCAGTATATCTTCATGCATCTGCTGTCTTCAACTATCTCTTGCTTCTGCGCTACCTCAATAGCTCCGCAGCTTGCTGTTGTTGCGACTTAGTCGCAACTGCCATGTGTCATCTTGCCGCAACTCAAAAAGGCCATCCTTGATTCAAAATGCAAAATATTCCAAATCAAAACAAGGACCCCAACAAAAGGTTTAAAAACCATACCTTTTATAATAGTTTTATTATAAATTTCACATATCTTAATAATGTTATATAATTTTAAATTAAAATTAAAACTAAATTACTAATTTATATTAAAACTAAATCAACAATAAGTACATAGTCATATCATATCATATCATTTATATATCCAAAATATTGATTATCTTTCTAATTCATAAATATTTTAATTAAATAAAAAACCTAAACTACAACTTAATAATTAATCTAGTTAAAAATATCAACAAATAATTATTATAAAAAGTCAATATCATTTAAAAATTTGATACAATTATTTTTCACCTAATTTATAACTAGTAACCCATAAATAAAAAGCTTATGAATGGTTCTAAACAAAAAAGCTTATGAATTGTTCCAAACAATAGCTCCTTTTTCGATTGTTATTCTAATATATGAAAATAGTTCTAGATGGCTGTTTTAATAAGGTCGAATATGAAATAAATAGTAGTTCCGACAAATTTATATATGAAAATATGCACTTAAATAAGACTCTATTTGCAGTCTTATTGGTTTGATATTGTTTTATTAAATCTAACATGATTGTTTCCATTATGTTATTATTTTCCATGATATGTTATTTAAAATCATTGGGATTAAAAAAAAGTTCTTGTATAAAGTTTGATTTTGTATCGTCTTTTGACAAAACTCATCCTTAATCTATTGTACTAATATAATTGACATTTCATTTATAATTTTAAAATAAATATTTAAATTTTAAAATATTATATCAAAATAATTAACAAAAAAAATAATGACTTTACATTATATGAAAAGTTTTTTAATAATTTTTTTTTATGAAATTTATGTTTTTAAACTGAATGATTACACTAAATAAATATCGCGTACTACACTTGTTTCAACGAGAACCCATTACTTATAATCACCTATCGAAGAGAACAATGAATTTATCCGGTTCACAAATCGCTTTTTACCTGGGTTCCAACTCAGAAATTGAAACGTTGGCGTTGGATGCTAGAGGAGCATGCGATGAAGATGATGCAGTGGCTGCAGATGAATGAGACAATCCATGATGTGAAGAGCGGGGATTGCTGGAGGCAGCTACAGAACTCACAAAAGCAGGTTTCGTGGGATCTGGTAACATTATAGTCCCCGTTGAAAGCATCAAGTTCACTGTAGACATTGATGGACGAAGTAATGGGTCGCCTTGTGTACACAGCAATGCGACATGGACGCATCTCAAGACTTGTGTCTGATCTCCGCAGGTTTCATTTATTACTGGATCAATAATGGCCTCAATATTTCCTCGTGTATATAGTCCCCATGTCTGCATAATCACAGCATATCTTGAAATTGAGAAAATATATACATCATTAGTAAGATCTACCATAGTTTATGATGAATTGCCGAAAGTAATAGATAAGGATTATGCATATGCTCGGACAGGACTATAGTCATGTCAAAACAGATCAGGATCGAATCAATAATATGATTTGGCTAAATGATCTATGGAGCAACTAAATAACATGGTCCGGATAACGTGGATGCTTCCCATTAGAAATTAATGAAAACTGTATCTTACCCATTGTAAGAGGATCTGCATTTCAGGTGGTAAATTAAAATCCATATTCCTTTTTCCACTGATAACTTCCAAAAGAAGAATCCCAAAACTATATACATCAGCTTTAGCAGACAGTTGCCCATGCATGGCATACTCTGGTGCCATATACCCTCTGCAAATAACAATTTCACTTTATAAATACGTCTTCCAATCTTTAAAATAAAAGAGTCCTTAATTTCAGGAAAAACGAGTAGTGCAATGTTATTAACCCTACTAAGTTTTCTCTTCTTGGTTCGTGTATTTTGATTCTATTCAAGGGTCGTGTATTTTAATCGTGTATTTTAATTTCATATGTTTGTTTTGGTTGAGCATATTTCCTAGTTAAAAATTTAATTCTGTAGAAAAATCAATATGAATATTTGACATGACAAATTTGTATAATTTAAGTATTTCATTTTTTTTTGCTGTTGAATGTAATTTTTCTGCAATAAAATATTTTTAGGATATATTTTATAACAAATATTGTCTAAAATCATGCAGAAATCTATGACATTTAGAAGTTTTATAACTGAATTTTATAATCTAAATTTTTTTCAATTTTTTTATAAATATACTAAATCTATTTATATATTAAAAAGTGAAATTTAACTTAAGCAAAAAGAATTAGATCACAAACTCCAACTAAAATTTAAAATAGTTAAAAAGCCTTTCTGAAACCAAAAGTATAATCCTAAAATACCGAATATAGTAATTAGAAAGCCTTTCTGAAACCAAACTAAAATACCGAATATACTTAGAAAGCCTTTCTGAAACCAAAATTATCATCCTAAAAAGTAATTAATGCAACCGAGAGATCCATGGTTCGAAGTTTCACCTAGTTCCAGCAATTCCTGTGCCCACAGAAGTTTCATCTTCCTCAAAGAGCCTTGCCAATCCAAAATCTGCTATCTTGGGATTAAGGTCTTTGTCCAACAAAATGTTGCTTGCTTTAATATCTCGATGGATAATCCGGAGATGAGAATCCTCGTGCAAGTAGAGAAGCCCTCGAGTTATACCAAGTATGATGTTGTAACGCTTATGCCAATCAAGTTGCCTGCGTCTATCTGGAACTGTATCGACCATGCAGGAAAATAAATTATCACAACCCACTTAAAGTATATTGTATAAACATTTCAGGGAATGATTTCCATTACCGACATCAATATTTCACTCTGCCTTCAATAAAATGAAGGAGACTTACCGAATAGAATTTTATCAAGGCTGTTTTTGGGTAAGTACTCATAAACCAGCAACCTTTCTGATCCCGCTTCGCAACAGCCAAGTAATTTCACCAGATTTCGATGTTGAACTTTTGCCACCAGCTTAACTTCATTCAAAAATTCCTTCTTGCCTTGCCTAGACTCTAAGGACAGCTTCTTCACCGCTATCTCTTTACCCTCTGGAGTAGTTCCCTGAGAGATTGAAACAAAATGGTTATGAAGATTTTGTGAATTATCGATCTATACTTACCCTGGTGCCGGCCACCATATTGTAAGACCCTTTAAAACCTTCCAAAACAGAATGGACGTTTTAGTAAAGTATGTTACCTTGTATACAGCACCAAATCCTCCCTGCCCAAGCTTGTTATTATCATGAAAATTTTCTGTTGCAACTATCAATGTTTCCATTTCAAACACTGTGAAAGCTCTGGACAGGCTGGGAATCCTTGCTAAGACATACCCTTCGCTGCTCTGTTGGTGATTATTTCTGAATCGTGAGTCGTTCCCCTCATAGTATCCTACAAAAATGAAATTTCGACCCAGAAAACAAAGATTTAATTCAATGGACTCTACGTAGTATGTTACAGAAAGCAGACAATAATAACAAAACGAATGCCTCTGCAATACCTCCCTGACGGTTTCCACATAAGGCAGATTTCAATTTGTTTCGAATTCCAAACATGAATAAGATAAACAAAAGAAGAAAGCCGCCAGTAACACCCAAAATTATGGGTAGTTTGCTTGAAGACTTTTCTGGAGGTGATGGAGACGCAACATAGATTTGTGGTGCCGGTGCAGGCGAAGGATTAAAGAAAATATATCCTTCATATCGAATAACGCAGCTTCTAGCCATACCCCGAGCTCCGAGTTGTCCATTATTGTTTTTGAACAATTCATCAATTCTTGTTGATAGACATGTCTTGCAGTCAGCAAGGGGTATATCTCCCCAGCACTGAGCCAGACCGTAGATCGGGCGCAACTGGCTGGAGTCTGCAGTTGAACCGGAAGCATATCGATTCGTTGCAGTTCCGGCAGTAATATCAGATGACAAATTAGACAAAAGCTGCCGAGCAGCCTCGGCATAGGCAGCAGGGTCTGGGGAGGCGCTAACGTTATTGAAATTATTGTATCCAGTAACATCCAAATGTCCCATGAAATTATAGTTTCCATTATAACGTAAGAAGCAGAACATGGACCAAACGCTACAACCAACATAATTCCCACAATATTGTAGAGCATCGATCTTTGCTTGACGGGAACAATTGTAGCATTCATAGACGGTTGCGTCTCCCCTACATTGGAGAAAGGCATATATTTGGTTAGGAGTTTGGCCATAAACAGAGGTATTAAACCTGCCTTGGGAGGTGTGTTCAACCTTGACTAGAAGACGATTCAATGTTGCATTCAGGTTCCTTACAAACGTGCTGCCGTTTGTATATTGAATGGTCAGGTTGGTGTAAGGAGTCGGCCACCACTCTGGTTGTAAGCTGTTGCAAATAAATATATTAAAGGAAAAGATGACAATAATATATATAACCATGAAAGAGTTGGATTGCTTTCCATGGAAGCTGATCATCTTTGTTGTGGGTGAAGGCAGGAAGGGGACTTTCATGATACTAGGAGAGGCTAACGTATAGTGGCCTTGAAGGCTGAGAAACTCGCACTTGAATGCGCTAGCCTCCGTCAACAATGGAGAGAAAAATTTATCCTTGGACATTATTTGAAGTATTAAGCGCCACTCGTTTAAATGTGTTTACAATTCTCAACTGACCCGTAAATAAATTCGCCACCGCCCATGGGAGAGAAAAATCTCTGTAGTCTAACTGTTCTACGTTACAGAATGGCAATATTTGCTGCTCAAACTGCTGCAATTAAATTATATATAATTTATTTAGCAAAAGTATAATTGCAATAAATTTCTGCCAAATTAAATCAATAAATTTCTGTCAAGCTGCCTTACATCTGTTTGGTAGGGATCACTCTTGACGTCGGTATTGAAACGTCGTGAATCAGAACGTTTCAGGCGGTACAACTTGAACGGCTTTCAATCTCAGTATTGAAAGTTGAAACGGCGTGATCCACTCTTCCCCACCTGAATGTCAACGACATTTAAGGCAAGTTGCTTTTATATGTTAAAATTGAAAATTTGAATGGAAAGTGTAACCAATGTGAATGTCACTGAAGAACGTTGAAAATTTCTTATCATAAGAAAAATGTCCTAAAGTAATTATCAATGTTGGGATTTAATTTTTCCTTTTTTTCTTAGCACTATTATTTTTAAAACAATATTATTTTCTATTATTTTTTTATTTTTTTGGGAGTAAATTGCCAAACAATAATTTATTTAATTTAATTTAATTTAATTTTGTTTTTTTTCTTCGATTTGAGTAAATTGTCATAATTTAAAACAAAATAATAGTAAATTGTTTTAAATATTGTTTTTAAGAGTCTCAAATTATTATCTTTAAAATTTGTTTTTATAAAGACAATATAGAACACAAGTATTATTGTGTCAAATACAAATAATTTTGTCTCTCAATAAACTATAACTACCACTAAAGACATTGTCTCTATAGAGACATTATGTCTTTAATTCTAGCTATTGTTTCTATAGAGACAACAATTCTTCAATTCCAGCTATTGTCTCTATAGAGACAATACAAAATTCTCTTTGGAAACAAAATATAGAATGTGAATCTTTTTGTTTCTTTAGTGATTAATTCATGTTAGGGCATGGTGGAATTGAACCACCAACCTCTGGCTTGCAACAAGTGCTCTCCCATTAAGCTAGCACCCTTTAAAGAAATGTGTTATCTTGAAAGATAAAAATCAATGAGCCAAAATATACCATCATAGAAAAATTGTGTTACCTATTGTAATGAATTTCAAGCATTCATTTAGTGATTAGTTCCTACATTATGCCAAATTCAATTATAAACACTGCAAAGTTTTGATGTCAAATGGAAGCCATAAACCAGTGTTGGAATACCTTTCAAGATTAGTTGAAGGTATTCTCCAAAATATTGTTGGTACAATTCAACTCAAATAAAATCGTTTGAGTTGAATGAATCCATTTTCATATTCACAACTAAAACTAGATCTCAAACATTTTTGAGAATCCAACATTAACAAGTCCTGTGGAAACGTGTGAAATGAAACTACCATCAAGGGTGATTACTCTTCTTCTAAGAGGTCAAGATGACTTCATTCAAGACTTCATGGCCTATGGTCACTCAAAAGACAGTCAACTAGATGATAGGTAGATATCACGTCTTAAATTTAGTTCTCAAATCAGAAATGACCTTATTTTTGGAGGTTACAGTTTCAACGGTGTCACATATAGTATAGAAATTGTACACACTAACATGGATTTGCAACATCTAAGCTTGACCATCTGGTGATCCTTGGTGGATGGATCAGAGAGTATAAGGGAAATGTAAGAAAAAAAGAAAAGAAAAGAAGAAGACTCCCATAGATGATGTGATCCTCTAAGCCTCTCAAATCCTCAGTAAAAAGACTGCCAATAAACAAGCCTAAGGATCAACATGGCTTGGAAAACCCACCATCGATAAGAGTATCATTCCCTGAGCTTTTTTTACTAAGTAGACAAAAGCATGAATAATCTATGTTATTTCCTATAAACTATATTTGAGATAGTTAAAAAAACACAAAAAAACCACAATAGCCAATGATTTGCTCGTATTAATAGTGAATACATATATTCATTATATGACTAAGCTTATATTTTCATTAATATGTACATATTTTCTGTACTTTCCATAGTTGCATTGTGTCATATGTCTTTGTTTCCTTTTTTAAGATAATTAGAAAAAGCATATATTTTTATAAGATATATAATTATGTAGATTTGTTTAACAATATCGATTTGTTTGGATATGGAAGATAACAACAAAGCCCAAATATTCTAAATAATTCATTGCAATAATGTCATAGTATAACTCTATATCTGACTCAATACAATTCATTAAGGAAAACACAATTTGTAAAAAGGTACTTACAATAAACACTAGAAAAACTTAAAATGGAAAAAAAAAAAGTTATTAAAGGCACTCAATACATTTAAAATAATCAAGAAATTAACCTGAGATGCATTCAGTTCTGGCAGGCCTGGGCCCAACATCGACGAGGTAGAGTATTACGAATAGTCTGAACCTAAAATTCATTCATCTCCCAACAACCGATGATATATGTAACTACATAACAATTAAAAAACCAAATTACAACTAGCATTAATTGCAAAGAACATTAATAATTAATCAACAAACTAATAGTTACAAAATACATGAATTCCACATAAAGAGGTAAACGAGCTAAAGGTCACTGAAATATGGTACAACTTTAGTAAAACAACAATGTATTGCAAACAATGATTCCAAATGGCAGGGGAGGGATCTTCCTACCCACTAAAATTTTCTCATCTACGACAAAAACGTCTTCATGTCTACATGCATACAATCAAAGGTTGTGGTGATCAATCAGAACTCACTGTGAACTAAAAAATGCATATACTAAACAAAATCAATATTAGAAGTGACATCCAGAAACACAATTACAAGAAAGAGCTGCAAATATAGATCACACAATTCAATGTGACTCGAAAGACATAGTTGCGAATATATATCACTCATTGAATCTAACTGGGAAGACAGAGCTGCAAGTAGAGATAACTCGTTCAATCTAATTGGAAGGAAACCCAAAGGCATCCTCCTTTTGGACAGTGAATTTAATCTGAAAAGATCAAACCCAAGTGAATCAATCAACTAGGGTTTCAACTTCAACCCTATTTCCTTTTCCTTAGTCTTGAGAGGACAAATGAGAATTTGAAACCAACATGGGCTGGGGTTTTATTTGAGTTGAGTTAGAAACCTTGAAAATATGGACATAGACACACTAACCATTTAAACTGGGAGTAATGGGTATGGTGTAAATTAAAAGTAAATGGTATTTATATCATGCCACAATATTTGAATCTCCTTGCTCGAAATCTTCTGTTTTGCAGATAAGCTACAACCCTAATGCCCCTCTCATTCTAAAATGTATTACCTACACGTTTATGGGTGGTAAAAGAGTGGGAGTAGTAGGACAAACAAGCAGTGGTAAAATTACTCTTTTTTCATCCTTATTTCGACTTATCGAACCAACTAGAGGAAGATTTTTGATCGATGGCATAGACATTTTCACTATTGGTTTTTTTGAGAAATGAAATGAAAATTAATCACCCATATGAAACTAATCTGCAAACAAGACCTAAGTGTTGGACACGTAACAAATTGTATTCTCCACATAACATATACAATAAAATAACCGTCGGCTAGTAAAGTATTTCAATAGCCAGGTAGGAGAGTGTCTATATTTTCAAGACGTTAGGAAAACAAGATAAGCAGAGTCAATTAAATTGGTAGTTAAAAGTCAAAATAATCTTTGATTTTACAAATTTTTAAAGGCTAGGCCTGGATGAAGGGAGCACCAAACAACTGCAATTGAATGAGAAATGTGGATTCTGCAGTAGATAATAGCCAAGAAGGAATAAAAATAATTGGGTCCATATGTAAATGGTTGTGCTTAAGAAGAAAACTTAGATCATTACAAATTTTGACGTTTTGGACCTGCATTCACTGCAATACTAGACTATTAAAAGAGCATCATTTTCAAAGCGTTGAACAATCTAGTAGAAAAAATTCTAATTAAATTGAAAACAGAACCTTGAGAAAAATATTGGAAGAGACATCCACTCACTCGAGAAAATAAAATAGCTAGTAAGTCAAATCTTGGCAATAGAAAGAGAGTACTCTAATTAAAATAACTAGCAAGTAATAACAAATTAGATATGAAATCTCTTGAACACTTCACAACATTCAATTACCACAACATTTCACTACTCAAACAAGTACATTATTGTCATCCCCAAGAATAAAATATATTCACTTAGCTAGGTAGTGTCGAACACCATTAGAGGACAAGTGAAACAACTATTGTAGTCAAACTTGGGATAAGATTCAAACCAACACTTAGGGAGGCCCCTAAATTCAAACATTTTATATTTGATATCTAACCTCAAATCAAGCGAACTTGCAATATCAATCATGTTCAAATTTCAACAACAGAAAGCACAATTCATAAATTATATACATGACAATTAAATAATGTTGAAAACATATCAAGAGGCCTACTATGGAAGTGCGAGAAAAGGTGATTATTGATATAACAAGCAGTTTTAGGACCTCCATTCCCATCATATATACCTACAAAAGTGTCATGGGGACCTAACCCTGTTGCGCTCAACAAACCAGATTGAAGTTGACTTTGATCTTGTAGACGACTATTAGCTTGAGCAACAACCATTGAGAATTCACTAGCTTCATGTTGGCCAATCCCTTTAGCACCAGGTTAGTGAATACAGTGATTTTTTATTGTTCCCACCATGATTTGAATTCGCTAAAAACTAACATGTATTTCCCTTGTGGATTGTTGCACCCTACAAGTGGATCATTGAATAACAAATGAGGTGATTATCATTAAGTCAAGCATGTGGGGTCACAAACCCCTGCAGAATATGGAAGGAAGCATCAACCTGTTGATAGGTAGATTAAGATGGCCACTCAGTGAAATGAAACTAAAAAATGTTTCCATGACCATTTTCATGTTTCCTAAAGTTTTTAAAATGCATGTTCAAGTACCTACAAGGATTTCATAAATTTTACCTCTTTTCCCATCCCACACAACAATTTATTTATATGTAATTCCTCTATTATGATCTCTAAGCACTATTTCTTCCATATCAAAACAATATTATAAAACATGAACTATAAACCAAGTTAAGAGCTTCTTACCAAAGAGGATCTTGAAAGGTAACATATATTAGCATATGAGATCAATCTGCTCAAGGCATGACCATTTTTTAATATAATAATAAACCTATGTATCCACATACAAAGAGGTATTATTTTTCATTACAAATTACACTCAGAAATGTGGCTGCAATTTATCTATTTCCATTCCACTTCAGGTAGCTAAGCACTACTAAGAAAATCCTCATTTGCACTGACTTTCTTCCAAAACAGAGGTTTGGATTATTCATATTTGTTTGAAAGAGGTTTGTTGTTTTGTTATCAATTTCTAACACTGTAAATATGCCCAAACGCTAACAAGAATCAAAGGTTATCACCACAGTTTGTAATATGGCCAGATATAATGGTTAGTAAGAAGGAACAAGAGTTCCTCTTGTGGATATTCACAATGAAAATCACTATCATCACATTGGAGACAAACCCACTTGTAACACACCTCTTTCAAGTAATGAGGTGATTATAGTTAGGTCTGTACATCAAAAGAAGAAAAAAATAGTTCATCAATCACTAGAAAACATACTTTAAGTAAGCCTGTTCATCAATTTTTAAATTGAGTTTAAAACAAGTTACACTTTAATCTTAGAATGCGCCTTTTGAATATTTTAGTGTGCTCCTTCTTGAGGTGATTCACAATTCAATTTTCAAAGGTTCTCATAAACATTTAGAGGAACCTCTGCCTCTTTGAAACCTAAAACAACTAGCAATAATCAATTGCAAGGAATAATTCAATCTTTTATTTGTCACTTTATAACAGTATGTATGTATATAATTTCTTAGACACAATTTATGAGTAACTAAAATAAAGGCATACAAAGTGAATCAAACTTGCAATATAAACATAATTTCCAAAAGGATTTATTATATCAGCTCTAGCAAATTGGCAAAGACCTATTACATATTATTCATATTTGTCAACAATTTTAAGGGTTCCAAGTTTCGCAACTAGGTTTTTCTTTTTTGCTCAATAATTTGGAGATTCCATGCATCAATCAAATATAGTTGTGGTTTAATCATAGTTTTAAAATTCAATGGTTGTGGTTTAATCATAGTTTAACAATTCAAATCCCTGCCAATATTTTCAAAAGGAGACATCACATACTAGAGTAAATAAAACATATGTTATGCTATCATCATGAAAGGAGATGGAAATTAATTTTCTTAGGGTTTACAAAAGAGTTCAACGTGGTATGTCAGACTTTTCTGCAATTTTCTGTAGCTCATTATAGGGATTTTGTGCTCCTACACTTCGCATACCCTTATATTCTATGCCATCTTTAGAATTTGGAACCTTCCACAAGGTTGTGTGTCCATTGATGAGTCAAATTGTGAATTGCATTGCAAAATATTTTACAGTTCCTTAACAATGTTTTGTGGCCCTCCAAAAATTCTTATATATATATATATATAGAGAGAGAATATATATATAAAGAGAGAGAGAGCTTTCTAATTGTACACAAATCATTTCAAACTTTTCTTGTGATTAGCATACATGCTTATTTATACTCTATTATCTTGAAACGAATCAAATGTCTTGATGAATTTTGGATAGAACTGTGGATGTATAATTTCGAATAGATGTAAGGGATCAATGTTATTTCCAAAATATAATATATTTCAATTCTTATTACAAGCTTGTTACATGTAAATCTATTTTTATTTTTCATCATAGTTACACTAGTATAAAATGATGAAATTAGTAACAAGGTGACTAAAAAAGTTAGTCAACGCAATTATTTCAAGTGAATTACTGCTAAATTTGAGCAATTTTAAGTGACCAAACTAAAAATGACTAACTTAAACAACTAATTTAGTCTAGGGATAAAATATACTATTGGATAATAAGTGACCAAACTAAAAGTGACTAATTTGGTCCACAACTAAACTATATGACTAGACAATAATGTAGAAATTTGCTGAATAAATCACTTATTCAATGGAGATTAACCTGATCACACATCAATTTCGAATTGCATGCATAACACATAATCTCTTCTACAATTAATTTTCACATGCGGAAATAATAGAAGCGATAGCACATCAAATCATCACACACATTAACACAGTATGTATGGGGAAAGCTTATAACTGAAAACCCCTCAGCTATTGTATATTATAATGGAGAGAACATGCAGAAAATACATAGTACAAACTCCTCACAAGTACTCAGTACTATCTCCCAAAGCTACACAAAAACTAGCTTGGTTTTGAACAAGTCACAGGTTCAAAACACACCCACTAATTTCCCTGCCTCTATTGCGCAGTCAAGGCTGGTCTAAATAGAGATCCAAGTTCGAATCTCACTAGCTTCAACTGCGCAATTTTCAAATCTCATGCACAACTAATGTCGCAACTAATAGCTAACTCAACCCTTTCATCTACCTCTTTCACTTGTCGCCACTGAACTGTCCATGCACTGAGTTAAACTGATGTGTTCTTTAGTTGAATAATGAGTTAATAATTAGTGAATTAAATAATATTTAATTCACACAACTCATCTCTAGTGTATTAGCCAATTAAACTAAATACAACTAGTTCAACTAGTTAACCAGAACACCACCTCCATTAACTGTCGCATCAACTCCACCGAACTCCGCCACTTGAGCTCTAACTAAATTCAACCATGCATTAGCTCACCTAACCCATAGGAAAAGCGTAATTCCTTCTGGCAGCTGCATGCCCCACCTCTGGGGGTCAAACTGAAGTGCTCCAAGAGAGTAAACTGAAGTTTAGAGTCCAAATATTATTAAGGGTAAATAATATTTGACTTGCCTATTTTTAGGATAGGCAGTCTAAAAATAGACTTCGACCTAAATGTCTAAAAATAGATGTCCATATATTTTTACCAACATGACCAATACTCCAAGAATAACATACTGCAACCCCTAGACCATGCTCCATATGTCTAAAAATAGACATAGTCTAAAAATAGACTTTTCGACAAAAATCACATGTGTGGTCCCCACCTAGTTTAGGTGATCACTTTCCAACTAGGATCAGGAAAGATGTTTCAGGAGGCCTCCTTCACTGTTTCTTGTTGCCATTTTCAACACTCCCTCTGAACAAGAAAGGATTGTCTTTGCATGCGACATGCAACTCCATGCATTCGCCCTACAACCTTCACAAGCGCCATGCAACTCCATGCATCTGCTCTGCAACTCCTCTGAAACTGAATAGGCTCCAAACAACTCAATCAGTCTTGATGCATCTAGCATCTATCATCAAAGTCTTCGACTTCTGCTTGGCCAACTGCACATGTCATCAGGAACTACTGCGCTATTGAACTCTTGCACCCATGCACTCTTGCACTTGCTGTCAACTCTGATCCGCGCTCCAGTATCCGACACTGTCACTTTGATCTGCCTGCATCACTCCAACTGATCTTGCTACTGCTGTGCTGTGGGCACCTCGTAGCCAGGTTCAATCCATGAGATCCACACCATCTCATGAATCTGCCCAAAAATCTCCTCATGGGATTAATCATGCATGTCGCCCCACCTCATACCTGGTGGTATAGCTGCATGCACTCCCTCTGCCCGTCTGGCACGAAATTTCTCTGCATGAGTGGTCTCTTCCACTCCATGATCCTCTTGTGGTTGCTCCACATCCCGAGGTTCACTTTCACCTGCATGCAAAACTTGCTCCCTCTCAAGCTTCAATTGCATGTCTTTCTCGCCTGCATGCAACACTTGCTCCCTCTCAAGCTTCAGTTGCATGTCTTTCTCTCGCTTCCCAACAATAGGAAGCTCCGTAGACATCCCATCTACTTCAAGTCTGTAGAGATTCTTTGCTCGAATCCCAACCTTCTTGACTTGTCTCGTTGCCTTGTGCCGAAGGAAAACTTTTCCTTCTCTAAAGACAACTTCATACCCTTTATCCTCTAACATTGCGACTGAGATCAGATTCTTTGTTAGACGTGGTACATGTAATACATCTTGTAAAAGAATGAGTTTACCTGACTCCCTCTGAAAGGTTATGATACCAATTCCGGTCGCATTGTATCATCCACCGTCGCCCAACTCAACATGCATCTGGAGACCTTTCTCCACCAAGTTACTGAAAAGATTTGCATCTCCCGTCATGTGAAAGGAAGCGCCACTATCAATATACCACCCCGATCCCAATGCACTAGACAACATGCATGCGATAAAGGAGAAGTCCAGCTCAAATTGCGAGGCAAGAGTCTCACCAGCTGCAGTTCCAGCAACCTGCTTATTCTTCTTCTTCTTTGGGCAATTCGTGGCATAATGTCCATGATCGTGACAATGAAAACACTTTACTTTGGACATGTCACGCTCTTTACCATCCGCACCATATTGAGAAGCCTTCTCCTTTCCCTTCCCCTTCCTTGCTTTGGTAGCCAAAGCGCAGTCTTCTTCATTAGATACCTTTGATGAAGATCTGTCCCTGGTAGTCCTCCTGATCTCCTCTTGCATGAGATCCGACCATAGTCGCTCCCATCCCGGCAAATTCTCCCAACCATTGACACTATCCTGATAGGAATGCCAAGCCTTCGGAAGACCAAGGAGAGCCAGGTCCACCATATCCTCATCTTCGACAGTCACCCCCAGACTTCCCAGCTCATCTCTGCACTGAGTGAACTTCGTGAGGTATTTTGCGATGCTATCGCTTTTCTCCATCTTGATGTTCCTTAGTCTATCCTTGAGCGCCAGCTTCCTTTGGTCGCTCTTGCTTTGGTACAGATCTGTCAAGGCTTTCCACATCAAATATGGAGAAGCCTTTCCATGCAGGCTGGATACAATGTGATCCTTTACGCCCTCCAACAGAATCCTTCGACATTTTGCTTGTTTCTTTCGCCAGGCCTCCACAACAGCAGCATCATTAGAAGTAGGCTTTGGAATCTCTTTCTCCACGAATTAAAACAGCCCATTATCATCTAATACAGCCTCCATGCGGTCCTTCCATGCAACATAATTCGAACTTCCTTCCAAGGCATATTCGAGTCACAAACCGATGAAAGACATTTTCGCCGCGGCACCAAGAACACAAATCTGCAAATTCGAATTTCACCACTAGCTGATAACTCAATCGCTTCCGATCTACACTTGAGAAAAAATTATTTCCAAATCAGAGATTGACTGCATGGGCTTTTACCAGACCTTTCACTTTCCAAAGAAAGATGAATCCGGAGGCTATCTGGCCCGTATGCAGGCTCTGTCCGAGGAAATAAGTTTGCAATCACCGTAATAGATCTCGACAATTAATATTGCTCCGATACCATGTAGAAATTTGTTGAATAAATCACTTATTCAATGGAGATTAACCTGATCACACATCAATTTCGAATTGCATGCATAACACATAATCTCTTCTACAATTAATTGTCACATGCGGAAGGAATAGAAGCAATAGCACATCAAATCATTACACACATTAACACAGTATGTATGGGGAAAGCTTATAGCTGAAAACCCCTCAGCTATTGTATATTATAATGGAGAGAACATGCAGCAAATACATAGTACAAACTCCTCACAAGTACTCAGTACTATCTCCCAAAGCTACACAAAAACTAGCTTGGTTTTGAACAAGTCACAGGTTCAAAACACACCCACTACTTTTCCTGCCTCTATTGCGCAATCAAGGCTGGTCTAAATAGAGATCCAAGTTTGAATCTCACTGGCTTCAACTGCGCAATTGTCATTGGTAATTACCTCCAAGTGTGGTGCAAATCTCATGCACAACTGATGTCACAACTGATAGCTAACTCAACCCTTTCATCTACCTCTTTCACTTGTCGCCACTGAACTGTCCATGCACTGAGTTAAACTGATGTGTTCTTTAGTTGAATAATGAGTTAATATTTTGTGAATTAAATAATATTTAATTCACACAACTCATCTCTAGTGTATTAGCCGGTTAAACTAAATACAACTAGTTCAACTAGTTAACCAGAACACAAGCTCCATTAACTGTCGCATCAACTCCACCGAACTCCGCCACTTGAGCTCTAACTGAAGTCAACCATGCATTAGCTCAACTAACCCATAGGAAAAGCGTAAATCCTTCTGGAAGCTGCATGCCCCACCTCCGGGGGTCAAACTGAAGTGCTCCAAGAGAGTAAACTGAAGTTTAGAGTCCAAATATTATTAAGGGTAAATAATATTTGACTTCCCTATTTTTAGGATAGGCAGTCTAAAAATAGACTTCGACCTAAATGTCTAAAAAATAGAGGTCCATCTATTTTTACCAACATGACCAATACTCCAAGAATAACATACTGCAACCCCTGGACCATGCTCCATATGTCTAAAAATAGACATAGTCTAAAAATAGATTTTTCGACAAAAATCACATGTGTGGTCCTCACCTAGTTTAGGTGATCAACTTTCCAACTAGGATCAGGAAAGATGTTTCAGGAGGCCTCCTTCACTGTTTCTTGTTGCCATTTTCAACAAATAAGTGATTAAATTAATAATGATTAAATTAAATGAATAATATAGTCCAAGAATAAAAATATGACCCAATAACAAGTACAACAAGTATATGAATTACTCATTTATGTTAGTAAGTGTTAAACTCAGCCATAAACACAGTCATGGAATAGGGAAGGATAGACAAGATAAGCATGAGTTGCATTATTATTCACACACACACACACACACATATAATACATTGGAGTAACCCTTGGTTTCACATTCCAAGTGGTCTTTTGGACTCCTTTTGTCCATTCACCTTCTACACCTACCCATTTAGGATTAGGTGTCCAAGATTCCCCCCTTAATTCGAAGGGGTATGTATGATTCCAAGAAGAGAGCCATAATACAAAATGGAAAAGTATGCATGACAGCACTAGGCTGAATGAGCTCTCTGAAATGTTGGCATAAGGAGGTGGTTTAAGGATGACCACCAACATTTGGACGCTTAGTGATTTTCTCAGAACTCTTTAGAATCTAGCAAGAAGTTGAGGTCTTCTGCTAGAGGAAGTGCTCCTCATATTTTGAAGAGGGAGACCTTCAACCTAGAAGAAGGGAGGTCTACAACCTGTGATGGTTGAAGGATGACCACCAAATCTGGAATGCTTGATGCATTTCCTGGAACTCTTCCAAAACTGGCAAGAAGTTGAAATTTTATGCTAGAGGAAGTGTCTTGAATTATTTGAAGAGGAAGAATATCAACCTCACATAGATGGTTTAAGGCTGACCACCAACCAAAGGCATGCTCATGGGCATCTGTGTCTCTGGCTACAACTCTGAATCTGGAATGATAGGTTGTGGCTCTGGCTTGCTTGAACTGTTATGTATCTGGCTACAACTCTGAATCTAGAATGACAAGTTGTGGCTCAGGTTCACTTGAAGTGGCTTTAAAGCTTGTAGATGACCACCATTTCCCCCCTATTAGGTACAAGGTGAGATGATGGCAAAAACTCAACTGCAAGACCTTTTAATATACTAGAAGAAATTATGTCATATGACTAGAAGGTCTTCTTCGCTGTTGATGCCCATTACCAAGAAGTGATCCATCCAAGATGAATCTTTGTTCTTGAAAGAGGCTTGTTTCTAAAACATCTGTGTGAATAATGGGTGTTCCGACCATAGTGCTTGCATGGGTGAAGATCGAAACAATGATCTTTCATATGGCCAACTCAATCATAGTTTTGGAATTTTACAATCTGTTGTTGTTGTTGTGGAAGAGGAGCAGGATCTGGAACAGCTAAAGGTGAACTGTCATAAAGAATTTTGACACTTTGAAATTTTATGGGCTTGGTGTAGAATGGAATATGAAAGAACAACTCCTTGTCATATCAAAGACCTGTTATGTGCTTGTTATGGACAAGCTCTTCCTAAGGTTTGATGATGGGCTTGGGAAGTGTAGGCTGGATGTTTTCTTCTGCGTGCAAATCTGCTCTTGTACTGGACTCAATGATATAAACAGTTTCTTGTTGTTGATGAGTGTTTTTTCCCATGTTCTAAACAAAAACAAGCTCAGAATGACAACTCTTTTGTTGCAACTCCTCTTGTTGTAGCTGAGATTCAAGCTGCAAAAAATCAATCTCGTCTTGTGCATTTTGTAAACAGGCTAGGATATCAGAGACATTGTCCTTGCTGATTTGGACTATGTTGTTAGTAGTGGACATGATTATAGTTCTCAATAACTCTAATAATCCATGAATTTTTGTCATTGTTCAAACAAATCTAGTCAAGAAATAATCACAAATGTACTTACAATATTCTTCCAAAATAAATGTGTCCAATTATAAGAGAGAAATCTTCTCAATCAATAAGCTTTTGCAAGCAATTATCCTTGAAAATGTGACTCTCCTTGTGTCAGGTCATAAAATGAGTTCCTCTACTCTATGTTAACACGTTCATTAAAGTGTCCATATGGAAAGCATGTCCAAACTTGTACCTTTCCAACTGAAGTTATGGGTTGAAAGTGGACCACACACCACAACAAATAAAGCTGTGATGCATTAACTTCCTGTGATTTTCTGTCTACTACAAAATACTCACTTCTGGTGATTTTTTTTTTTTAAATAAAAAAGTTTCACAAGTTTTTCCAAGGGAGGTGGGACCTCGGGGAGGTCTGTGTGGGGGACGCCCGATATGGGGAGGTGGGACCTAGGGTAGGTGGTTTAGGGGGAGGTGAGAGGGAGAAGGGTGATGTGTTGTACATACGGAGGGAGCCGAAGGGAGAATGACAGGGAGAAGGTTGCGTTGTAGTCGTGAGCGGGAGTAGGGGAGTTGAGCAAGATGTAAGGGAGGGGGAGAGGTAGCGTAGGTGAGGGGGAGCGGGGAGGGTAGCGGAGGTGAGGGTGAGTGGGAAGGGTAGTGGAGGTGAGGTTGAGCGGGGAGGGTAGCATAGGTGAGGGGGAGATGCAGGAGTGGGAGGTGGAGGGGGAGTGGGAGGAGGCAGTGGAGGGCTGCAGGGAGCGAGAGGAGAGGAGTGGGGAGGGGGTTGCGGGGAGCGGGAGGAGGCAGCAGAGGGCTGTAGGGAATGGAGGGGGGAGCAGGGGTAGGAGAGCCGATCAGTCGGGCTGAGAGTGCGTAGGTGTGGGAGAGTCGTGAGTAGTGGGAGAGAGAGAGAGCTATGGCTACAGCTGTGGCTGTGGCTGCAGCTGCAGTTGTGGCTGCCAATGAGCAATGATGAAGAAAAAAAATCGAATGCAGTAGGGAGAAGTTAGAAAACAAAAACAAAAATGTTTTTTTTTTTTTTTTTTTTTTAATGCAACAAAATAAACAATGCGCAAAAGGAAACCGAATCTATTTGCGTATGGACACAATACTAGCAAAATAATTCAACAACACAACACAAGTCAAGTCTGAAACAATTTCTCAATGCTATAAAATAATTTTTGAAAGCAGCAAAATACTGAATGCAGAAAAATGATTTCTGAACGCTGCAAAATAATTTCTGAATGCTGCAAAAACAATGAATGCAGCAAAATAAATTTTAAACACTGCAAAATAATTTCTGAACACTGCAAAAAAGCACAGTGTTTTTGCAGGTTTACACAAGCCACAAAAAACAAGTGGCTCACACAATGGCTCACACAAGATGGAGCTGGTTATGAACATACCAGTTTTTATACCATGTTAAAATCAACCATAAACACATTCATGGAATAGGGAAGGATAGACAAGATAAGCATGAGTTGCATATATATATATATATATATATATATATATATATATATATAATACATTGGAGTGACCCTTGGTTTCCAATTCCAAGTGGTCTCTTGGATTCCTTTTGCACATTCACCTTCTACACCTACCCATAGAGGATTAGGTGTCCAACAGTAAGTTTTAATTATGTCACTCCGGGAATGGAAAATTGCAATTTTGATACTGAAGTGTTACATTTCACTAGAGGGGTCTTTGAATCCATCTGCAATGTTAAAATTTAGAGACAAAGGGTTTTTGAATCAATCTACAGTGTTAAAATTTTGAATATCGTTTTGTCTATAAATTTTAACACTGCAGATGGATTCAGAGATTGATCTGGATTTATGCAGCAATGTAATGAAATATAGAAATACACATAAATGCAGAGATGCAACAAAAATAATACTCCATTTCATTAATATCAAATAATTGAAATATTATTACACACAAAATGGAAATAAACTAGCTAGGGCACGGGTAGCTTATCTCTGAGAAGATATGTGGTGGCTATAGGCCTCTGAACTATGTTACAATGAGGCTCAAGGGAATTTTTATTATTGAACAATATGGGAAAACCCTAAAAATTCAAAAATTTAACCCTAGGAGATGAAGCACCAAAATTATGGGCCCTGTTTGGGTAAATTGGTACATCAACTTCCCAGGGACATAACTTTGGCATACAATCTTAGTTTTTACTCGCAAAATACCTCGTTTAGGGTCTCAAAATGGCTCCGGAAGTTCAAGACTTGAGAAAACTACCAAAAATAGTAAACTGTGCTACAATTAAGGAAACTGAAAAACTAAAAGAAACAATGATGGGGGTCCTAGTGGAATAGGCAGGTGGCCACCAATATCCACCTAGATCAATCCTCCCCCCTTAGGAAGCAATGGTCCCCATTGCAATTAGTTCCTCCATGAGATGAGAAAATTTAAGTTGAATCTAGTCCCTGGTGAACCACTTGCCCTAGTGAAGGAGTTGGCCTGCTTTGAGAGCTTGATATAGTTGGATCCTTTGTTGGTGGGTGTTATAAATCTATGTGTCCATGATCTGATCAATTGTGGCGTGTTCCATGTAGTTCGGATTTAACTCTGTTGGTGTGAGTTGTTCTGCAATGTCAGATGTGTCTAGTAATGGTGGAAAGTAAGGTCGAAGGAAGTCCACATTGAAAATTGGGTGCAAACCAAGGAATGATTGAATAGTAAGCTCGATGGAATTGTCCACTATCACCTTGATTATGGTGATTGGCCCATATAAGAGTGAGTGAAGCTTGCGGTGGGTCCCAAAAAGGCACTCTTTGTGAAAATGTAGACAAACTTTGTCGCCCACTTGGAACTTGTGTGGCACCTGATGTTGATCATGTCGCTTCTTGTACTTAGCATTAGATTTCTCCAACATGTCATGGACCTTCTGGCGGACGTGCAGGATGTGTTCAATAAATCTGGTTTCTTTATTAGCCTCAAACAATACATGTGAGCATCTTCGCTTGATGTTCCCTTTCTGTAACAATTCTTGGATCTGCCTCTTGATTTCATCATTCTCCAGAACAAAACGTCGATAGATCGGCCCATTAGTTAGAGGCACCCCCGGGGTCAGATAAATGGATTTCTTGACATAAAAGTGTAGAGGAACCCCTGTGGGTGATGAGAAAATGTCCTTATATACCTCCATGACTTTGTCCATCTGCTACTGCCACGCAGGGGAGCCCTGTTTAGAGGATGCAACCACAATATTCTTCTTGCCATGTGGGCGAATTGTAATGAAAAAAAATTTCTTGGTTTGGGAAATAATCTTACTGCATTGCTTTGCAGTACTCAAAGAGATAGAGGAAGGTGATTCTACCTCCAGTATCCTGTACAACTTATTTCCCAAATTAATAATAATAGATCAAGGCCTAGACTCATACACAACATGACGCTTCCACAACTATGGTTGGCCTAATAATACATCAGACACGTCAAGAGGAGCAACATCATATATTGCCTCATCCATGAAGGGCTTGATGTTGTATGGAAGGTGACATTGTTGGATGATGCAGAGATCTCTTCGTTGGTGAAGCTACCCAATGGTATACGATTGAAGGTGTGATGTGGTCGGTAGGCTGAGCCGCTTCATGAAATCTTCTGAAATGAGGTTATTTTGGCTTATGATTTGATAAGCAATTGTAGTGGAGAACCCTTCACCCACATCTGGGAATGGAAGAGGTGCTCCCCCTCCTCTGGATCCTTGAGCTCCTCCCTTTGGAGCTTGGTGGTGGAAACGGTGGCACTGGGTTCCACATCAATGATTTACTTCCCTTTGTTGTTCCCCTTGTCTGGTTCTGACTTAGAATTAGAACATGCATATGATTCAGATGCCTTCAGCTCGGCCCTAACAACTTTTTGTTGCAACACTCACTTGTGTTGTGAGTGGAGTTCTTATGAAATTCACACCACATCCCTGTGTTCTTATTTGGATTCATGGTGTTGTTCTGAGTCACCCTACTTTGGCTTTGCCACTTGTTCTATAGTTTTGGGGTACCTTTCCCTAGCTCCAGATTCACAGATCCAAAGTCTCACTTCTTCTGCTTAAACTTTTACTCGATCTTGGCGGCATATCGATATGCTATTCCAAGCGAGGTAATGTCAAGGAAATCCATTTCCTCATGAATGTATCTGTGCAAAGAGCTATGGTAATTGAGAAAAAAATGTTTCTCTAAATCTTTAATACCCAAATTTGTGCGCAGGGTATGGAACAAATTCGTTAGCTCGTATACATCTTGATCCCTTTGCTACTGCAATGTGGTCCATTGGATGTACTTGTCCTCATAGCTCCCCACAGGGTAATATTGTTCCTTAATGTTGTCTCAGAATAAATTCCAAGTGGTTGCTGCCGAGAATAGAGAGGGTTCCCTCTTGTCCTTTTGCTCACAGTAGGTTTCCCACTAGTCTTTGACACGGGGGGCGGCTTTGAGGAGTGAAAAATTAATATTTTCTTGGTCGGAGAAATAATAGACTGAAAAATACCCTTTTAGTAAATTTAACCATATATCTACGATGTCTGCATCTATCTGGCCTTCAAATATAAGAATGTCAAATTTGACTTGTACCTTGAAAGCAGTGGCACCTTGAGGGTGGCTGTTGGATGTAGATGCATCATCGGTGGGTATTTGTTGAAGGATGTGGGAAAAGTTATCCATCATCATGTTCATTTTTTTCTCAAGGGAATCCTCGAGAAATATATTAATAGGATCTCTTGGTCCCTCCCATTTCTTTTCTTTCCCCATAGGCAGTAGTCGGGGTTTGCGAGGTTGATCTTAGAAAGGTTCAACTAGATCGAGCCCTAACTCCTTATACCCTGACTTCGTTGGGGACATGCAAAGAAGGATCGAGAAAGAGAAAAGTGTTGTGATACCACTGATCTAGATTTATGAAGGAACACAATGAAATATAGGAATACACATAAATGTAGAGATGTAGTAGAAATAAAAATCCATTTCATTAATATCAAATAACTGAAATATGCTTACAGACATAATGAAAATAAACTAGCTAGGGCACTAGTAGCTTATCTCTGAGAAGAGATGTGGCGGCTACATGCCTCTGAACTGTGTTAGAATGAGGCCCAAGGGCATTTTTATTATTGAACAACATGAAAAAACCATAAACATCCAAAACCCTAACCCTAGGAGATGAAGTGTTGAAACTATGGGCCTTGTTTGGGTAAATTGGTACATCAACTTCTCGAGGGCGTAACTTTGGCATACAATCTCCGTTTGACGTGCAAAATACCTCATTAGAAAGATATATCTAAGGAATAAAACTTTTGAGTGACCAATGATTATATGAAGACCCATGTAGGTCCCATTTTCCCCAAAAACATGTCGTTTAGGGCCTCAAAATGGCTCTGGAAATTTAGGACCTAAAAAAACTACCAAAAATAGTAAACTGTGCTATAATTAAGGAACTAAAAAAAAACTGAAAGGAATAATGGTGGGGGTCCTAGTTGAATAGGTGGGTGGCCACCAATATCCACCTCTATTAGATACCCCCTTCTTTGAATCCACCTGCAATGTTAAAAGAGACAAAGAGGTCTCTAAGTCCATCTACAATGTTAAAATTTAGAGACCCCTTTATGAGGGTCTCTAATCTGTTTGCAATGTTGAAATATTGTCTAATAATTTGATGGAATCTGGGGTTATTGCATGGGAATGCACCTTGAGTTACTACTCTCCTAATTTTATGCCTAATTTCCTGAACCTCATAATTTAAGTTGTCATATTTTCATTATTTTTTCTTTCCAGAGTTATGGTTAAGGTTCTCACATATGGATATATAATAATGCCATAAAATATCTTTCTAAAACTTATAATTGAAAATGAGAAACATAAAAATATATTTAAATTTATCATAATTTATATAGTTTATATTTTTTAAAATAAAATCATATTTATTAAAATATAGTATGATATACTAATATAAGATTCAATAAATAAATAAAAATTGACTGTTAATTTTAATATATTCTTTAAAATATAAATTAATCGATTGGGCCTGGAGTATGCACTAAAATGACTTGCTTTTTCTTGGCTAAGAGCTTGTCTTCCTCAAAAGTAAGGAAATTGGCTAACGACCCAAGACACATAGACATCTAGTAGGAGTGAAAGCGTGCTCATTTACAAAACACCAATGATTCATTCCAGGTTTCCTATTTTTCCTTGAATAATGGTGATGAGAGAACTTGCATTCGTAAAAAAATAGTTAAAGAAAGTTGTCCTCGCTTCTAGTTTGACAAGTGAATTATGATAGGTTTTCCCACTATTGAAAAATTATAAATTAATCAATTTTCACATGGTTTAGTATTTATTAAAATTAAATGGTTGATGATTTATGCAATGCTATATGTTTCATTGTTGTAGATTTCTTTGTACTCATCTCTTTTTAGTAGTACGGCTTAGTTTAGATGTTGAAATATATAATACTTATATTTTTTTTATAAGATTTAAATCTGAAACTGGATCATGATTAAATTTCACACCAATCAACTTATTTACACTTGTGTAAGTTTCACATATTCTTTATAAGTTTTTTAACTTTATATATTCTCTATATAAATCCTTGGCTTATATACATATGTACATTTAAAACCAATTTTATATGAGTTGTCCATAGCCAAATTTCCCTTGCATATTTTTAATTATATATTACTGGAAAAATGAGTTTATTGATTATGGTATTATGTGTCATATGCTTTTATTAAATCAATTCCTATATATGCAATTTCAAGGATTGTCGTAACTTAGATAATTCTTTAGAGGGTGATAGCTCAATGGAAGAGCACCTGCCTTATAAGCAAGAGATTGATGGTTCGATTCCACTATGATGTAACATGAATTAATCAATGATGTTACTATTTATTTTTAATTAAATACTTTATATATTGATATATTTTAGTGGTGAGTTATTTCTAGATTCATTGTTTCATAGTCTCTAAAGAGACAAAAGTGATATTGTATTGTTTTTAAATACAATTTTTTATTGTCACTAGAGAGACAACAACTAGGGTTAAAGACACATCGTCTCTATAAAGAAAATATGTCTTTAATCTTGATTATTGTCTTTCAAGAGACAAAAATGAAATAGAAGGGATTTTAACACAATATTTGAGACAATTTTTGGGTAAATTGTCTTAAATTGAGACAAAAAAAAGAGTTGTGTATTGTCTTTAAGCGGGTGTCTCAAACTATTGTCTAAAAAATTGTCTCTGTAAAGACAATAATGCTTGTATTATATATTGTCTTTACAGAGAAAAATTTTTAAGACAATAATTTGAGACACCCACTTAAAGAAAATATTTTAGACAATACACAACCTTTTTTTGTCTCAATTTAAGACAATTTACGCAAAAATTGTCCCAAATATTGTCTTAAAAGCCCATGTATGTTGTAGTGCATATTTCCTTCTATTTGTGCTTTCAATATAGTTTGGGCATGTGGCTTGGATAAAGATGCCATGCTCTTGATATGCTCAGATTTATCAATAAATGGTAGTTGATTCTATCTCAAAATTCTAGTATCTTTTGCCAATACCCTCACTTTATAACAATTTCATCCCATGGTTCATGCATTTACTTTGTGAGCTGCCCACATGTATGTTACTCGCTCAATATATTCTAGCCACCTCAAATTTTCAATCCCAATTTCAATCTTTTATTTTAACAGATTTTGTCATTATAGATACCTACAATAACATTAAAGTTATATCCATGCATTGATATACAATGATTTTGGATTAGTAAGGTACATACTCATTAGTTTTACTCTAGATTCCGAAAAGGGTGATACCACCTAATAGGAACAACATCCAATATGAATTGTTTCACCATGGTTTAGATAAAAATTAAAACCACTTTAAATTTATTACGAAAACTCTATATATTATACTCATCATTTTCATTTGTTTTTTTCCCATAAACTCTATATATTGTACTCTTGATTTTCATTTATTTTTGTTCCCATTGTATGTAAAAGTGGATGAAAAAATGAAGTGAACAACTATATATATATATAACCATAACCTAAAACCATATTCCAATAAAAGTTTTATAAAAATTGAATGTATATATTTTTAACCATAAAATAATACACCTATAGCTTTAAGTAACATTACTACTACACTAAGGCATTTTTAAGACATTTGTTTAAGACAAAAGAAATCTTTTGTTTTAAAAAGTCACTTTTTATTTTAGTTATTTTACATTAAAATTTAATATCAATTGAATTGTCTTAAATATATAATTTAAGACAAAATTAGTCTAAGACAAAAAATAGTTTGAGACAAAACTTTATATTTAAGACAAAAACAATTTGAGAAAAAAATATTTTACGATAAAAACAATTTAAGACAAAAATATTTTAAGACAGACAAAACAGTTTGAGACAAATGTTTTAAGACAAAATTTTATATATTTTAAGACAAAACTTTATATTTATGACAAAAACAATTAAAACGAAACCTATTTAAGACAAAACCATTAGCAATACTTCATAACAAGGTGATTGTCAAATGAGTTATATATATATATATATTTAATTGTAACCAAGGTTTGTGTACTTATGAAGTGTGTGTGCACAGTATATACTAGGAGTTCTATATATATATATATATATATATATATATATATATATATATATTTTAAGATAAAATTGATCTAAATATCAACGAACATTATATTCAATCAAAGTATTTCCACACACATGTTCTTTCCATTAAAACTACTTCAAAGCAAAATGAGATCGGTATTTTAATTTTTGAACTAATCTATGAGTTCAATCACAAATTTAATTGCAAGAAAGAGATTTTAATTGTACCTTTATGAAAAAAATTATAATTTTAATTGCAGAAAATAAATTCTAAATCTACTTTGCAGAAAATAAATTATACCGTACTTAAAGGGAAGAGATTCTAATTCTAATGGTAGAAAATAAATTATAATTCCTATTTACAAAAAATAAATTCTAATTCTACTTGCAGGAAATAAATAAAAACTAGATTTCTTCAACAAAATATAAGTTTGAATTATAATTTCAAAGGATTACTAGTTTGCACAATGGTACTTCACAATCTCTCTATATCATTCATGAAAATGCTTAACAAATTCAACTAAACTATGAAATGAAATAGTTGAATGAAATAAACTATAGAAATCAAATATTTTTGTATTTTCATGAGTACTATGTTTGTTACAAAAGAAAAAATTAACGAGGAATTAATCGACAAAAGGAATTGGCATACTACGATCGAAGAAAACTATTTATCAAGAAACTGTAATAAGCATAATCAAAATGTAATCTACTTTTACAGCTCTCCAGGGGGCCTCTCATTGAGTGCAAGTTCGCAATAGGATAATAAATCACTTAGCCACGCATTGTTTCGGAAACAGAGTTTTTATATTAATCAAAATGTAATCTACTTTTACAGCTCTTCAGGTGGGCCTCTCATTGAGTGCAAGTTAGCAATAAGATACTAAATCACTTAGCCACGCATGGTTTCGGAAACAGAGTTTTTATATTAATCGAAGAGGTCTTTAACCCAAAGAGATTGCAAACAATGATAACTACTAGCTCTAGCTTCGCCTTGGGGATTTGTATACATCTTTATTGAATAAATATTTGAAAGTCGTGAGTTGAAAGGTAATCAAGCTAATTCAACAACTACGAAGTAAATTCGAAATAAAAAAATTATTCTCGTGATTTTCTACAAATATGCTTATTGTTGGAGTGCCATAACCAGAGTTGACTTCTGGTTTGATTTTAGATCTCTCCAACCATGTAACTTTCCAAATCACCAAGACATGTGGATATACATATGTTGACCATTTTCCATCTACTCGTACCTTTTTACTTTTTATTTGTCGTGCCCTAGAACCTGTCTAGCCATGGAGATAGTTGAAGAATTCTTGGTTAGTTCTGGGATGAATGAGATTCGGTAGCTCTAGGAATGTTTAAATTAAGTTTCACAAAGACTCAACATATTATAAATCATGGATGATAAATACTTTTTATAAATTTGATCATATTTAGGATGATCTTTTAGTTTGTAACTGTAACAAAATTATTGTAAAGGAAGGAAAAAGTTTTGTTAAAAAGAGGACAATTTCAGAGTGCAATGTTTCATTCCAATAAAATAAATAACCCAATTTAGTGAGTTATATAATTATTCTAGTTGAATTTCCACTTTGTTGTTATGAGATAAGGATTTCCCACTCTCCACTTCAACACTTAATAATTTCTTAAATATTGGATGTCCTTTCTTCCCATGACACACAATCATGTAATTGTTTGCTCCGTACAAGCATGCATTGACCCTTTGTCATATTCCACTGAGTATTAATTATAAGTAAGTATTTAATATCAACACTTCCATATACATTGAAATCAACTAAGAATAATCCAAATTCATGTTTGTGTTCCTTACCAACATTCTTAGCATCAAGATCTTCCATGACTAATCATATCACGAAGGAACAATCAATCTTTAGATGATAACAATCTATAACACTCATTACTATGTGATGACACCCAATTCAATCACTGCATTTATTTCATGTATTTTACAAAACCAGACATTCCTCAATCTATTATAAAATAAAAATTGAATCAAGTGAGTGTGTTCAATTAACTTATATAGGTATTATCCATTATTGAAATCTCAATGCATGAACATATATCCAAGATGTTATTAGATCTTTATGTTCTAGGAATTGTTTTCCTTAAACATACCCATTGCAATTCATTCATCCAATGCAAATATAAACTGTAGGATTTTCCTATAGAATTCTTTCAATTTACTTGTTTTAGCATGGCTGATTTCCATATCTACATAGTTGTAATCATCATTCATAACTTAGCTAAAAATTTCTAAAAATCCACATAACTCTTTCATTATCGTGCTTGACAAGTATTTTCTTTATCATTTTCCAAAAAAAGAAAAAGAAAAAATAATGGTGGAAAACACTCTTGCTACTTCAAATCCCCTTTCTAATAAATAATTTTTAATATCGAATCCATGAGAACAATCTACATCTTTTCTTAATCACGATTCCATTCACAGCATTAATTGTAAGGTCAATTAAAATGAATGTTCGACAACCTACCCAAACTCTTCAGCGTTTTATTAATACACTCATATATCAGTGTTGGTCAAATATTTACAAATTCAGATTACCACACGATTCAACCTTTTTATTTTTATTTTTAAAGAAATGCATAGCAATTTTCAATTTTCTTTTAATTTTTTTATGGCAAGAATTTGTAAAATGTGAGTCGGCTGACAAAAGAACGATATTTAAGACAATAAGTCATAATACAAAAATGATTTAAGGGGAGTATAGAGAGGTTGTTAGATCTGGAATGCTTTCGACTTTAAGTTGCGTGCATGCAGGGATGCCTTTAAACTCCAGTGACCTCTATCCACTCTTCCACCATCTATACAAATGCGGCGACTTACTCGGCGTTTATTGCTATCGCCAGCGATCCATGTGATGTTGTGGCGTACGACTTTTAGTTATTCGTTTGCAGTTACAATGTCAAACACGCAATGGTGGCATTTTTGTCGAGTGGCGTACGACTTTTAGTTATTCGTTTGCAGTGACAATGTGAAACACGCAATGGTGGCATTTTTGTCTTCTTGTGAGAACACCATCGTGTTGTCCACGATTTCTGCAATTTAATATTTTTGTTGGGTCCCTTCAATGTGAACCATGTGGATATGTGCGATTTTTCGTTTCGACTTACTCGGCGTTTATTGGTATCGCCAGCGATCCCTGCGATGTTGTGGCGTACGACTTTTAGTTATTCGTTTGAAGTTACAATGTCAAACACTCAATGGTGACATTTTTGTCTTCTGGTGAGAACACCATCGTGTGGCGTACGACTTTTAGTTATTCGTTTGCGGTGACAATGTCAAACACGCAATGGTGGCAGTTATACAGATAATTTTTTAATTTTGTTGACCATGAATAAAATAACATTGATATCAATTTGATACGATAATATGTGATTAATTATATTATGATTTTAAAGTTATTTCTCTTCAATTATTTATATAATATTCTATATAGCTTACATAAATTTGTTAATGGTTTGAATTGATGCAAATTTCAAACATTATAAAAAATATAGATAATTGCATCTTAAATTTTGAACTGACATTCATAAAATATGATTTTAAAACATAAAAACATTATTTACTTTCCAAAAAATTAATAAAATTTTAGATTTTTTTTGTTTCTTTCATTCTTTTTATTAAACATACAAACCATTTTGTGCCTAAACAATTTGAAATTTATTTTTCACTAAAAAAAATTAACAATTTAGAAATATTTTAGTAACCAATAGCTACTTTGATTTTAACCACTTCACTAAAAAAATATCATTAAAATTAACCAAATTCCACTAAAATAAAATAAACAAATTTAATGTTTTATTTTTTTATATATATAAATTCTCTAAAAAAATTCTTTTCACTCAAACAAAATAAAAGAACGTAAAAGGAGAATATATTTAAATATTTTTATAACTCATAAATATTTGGATTTTAAATACTTTATTAAAAAAATATAATTAAGATTTACCAAATCCCACTGAAATAAAAATATCAAATTTGCTATTTTGTTTTCATCAATATGAATTCTCCAAATTTCTGTGCACTCAAATGATCTAATCCACAAAGATAAAGATAAATAATTAGGCTACAAATATAAATGGAGGGAACCCTGAAAACCTCTACTAAAATTTTCCATTGAAAAATATATTTTTTAAATTCGTGTCTTGTCTTGGAAGATTCCGAAAAACGTTAACCTGGATTATTAAATTAAAATAATGTAACATTTAAAACTAAATCTTTCAAGTTTTTATGGCGTTTACGTCAGTATACCAAATATATAAGAATGGTGAATATTAAGTTGCAAAGTTTGCCAAACTGGTCCAAAAGAAAATTTCAGATGCTACTTATGAAGCAGATATATTTGAAGCACATGCTATACAGAAATAAAGAACGTTTGCGTTAATTACATCCCACATCCTTTTCTAATATCCAGGCAGTAGCCTTAAAAAGCATTACATTGACATCCCATAGACGTTTTCCAGGCAGTAGAAAAATAGTACGTCTTTGCTGACAAAATCTGTATTCAACATTTTCATACTCTGCAAACTGTTAGATAGTTTTCAAAATTGTTGGCATCTAGAGATGATGGTGGCTTGGACAAAGAAGCAAAGGGCCACTCCGACAAGAGAATCCAGACATGGGTGTTAATGGGTGGGCGATGTGTCCTCAATCCGAGGTGTCGACTATTTCAGCAAGAGGCAGAAAATTCCGTCTGGGGAGTGGCTGATGAAACCTTCAGGGCATGGACTGGTTCCGCTGCTCGGCCAGGCTGCTATGATAGCTGATACCATATCAAGGATAACAAAATAACAAAAATATTGAGCGCTCAGTTTGAAATATTTCAATTAATTTCAAGAAACTTGGCGCCATTGCCAATTTGAAATAGTGAACAAGGAGGTTTGAAATCGTAAACCGAGGATGTGACATTGACATTAAATCTGCATTAACTCCCTGATGTGATGAAATATGAATTATGGATGCGGCAACCAATATTTTAATGGCGGCCGGAGATTTAATGGGGCGCTGCAGATCGAATTTTCAACGGCTCGAGACTGAAGGTGAAGACGGCAAGTATGGCATGGTCGGCATGGCATAGCATGCCCATTAATATCTTAAGAGTATTAATGGGAGTAGTCTACCGAGCAGCGTTTTAGCCGGAAAACGCTGCCCACGGAAAACATTTCACCTTATTCTTAGAGACCTTACATCCTTTAGAAGCATCAGGTTCCCTTGGGATCCCGCAGCGTGACCACATCGAGTTGATAACATAACGCATTCATCACCTTGTCGACCCACGCAGCCATTAAGCATAATGGTCCATCGCGCGCCCGAAATTCAAATTTTTATGTATGTGAAATTAGTGCAACACGGCAGGCTTTGGTGGACTACTGGATTCGAAAGAGACTACGAGCTCTGATTGATGGAAGAGGCCCGCAAGATTACAGACCTCCCATGGATGGAAGCCGCCGATGGATGCAAGAGGCCCGATTCATGATTAAGATATACTGTTTAGACAGTAAAATAGCATGAATATTGTGCTTCACCAGAACCGGTGAGTCGTCATTTGGATCATATGACTTTGGACTTTTGTGCAGAAGTTTCTACAGCTTGAAGCACCAGACAAGTTGTGCTTTACCTCTCTTCTTCTGTAATTATATGATCGGTAGCAGAGCACACAACAGGAGATGCAAAAGATGTCATGGTGTCCAGCGATTCCATTTGCTCAGGTATTTAAAATTCAATGTAGTATGGCCTACACACTGAAACCCGGTTGCAGTAAGACGCTGAGGCGCAGCAAGATATACAGCTCCTGTTCTACCAAGGGGGAGAGCAGCTGCTAAATATTTCATCTCACTCATGGCAGCCAAACAGCAATACACTAGTCTCGATGACCTTCGTGAATGCCTGGAGATGAAGATTTATATGGATGAAGGGAACGGTAGTTTCTCTGTACTCAAGATGCCCAGAAGCCGCTGAGGTTTTCTTTAAGCTTAGCTCTTGAGGTCAAGCTATATATCTACATATGCCATGCAATATATTTCAACTTATTGTTTTCATTGTTTAAATTGTTTACAGTTTTATTTTCTTCTCAGCAACTTTGAGCAGTTACTTACTCCGGAGATCACACATTTGCATATATTATATCTTCTGTCTTGTGCGTTTGCAGGGTTGCATTTACAGGTCATGGCAGGTACAACATACTGCTACTCTATTTCATCAGCAGTTATTTGATTGTGAATACCATTTATTTTCTGCTCTGCGAGCCAGGTTTACAATGGCATAGTCTCGGTTTCCGAAGAAAATTTTAATCATTGCTTCAGCAAAAACGCTGAGCATAATGGAGATTTCTATATTTCTTTTGGTTTTCAAACATAAGAGGAGAGAAAATAACACTGAGAGCGAGAAACAACTGCTATGTAGATCTTTAAGAGAGACTGGCGAAATGCGAGCTTTTTTTTTTTAATGATGCGTAATGAAACTTTTACAGGTTCATGGGTTCATAAGATGTCCTAAGTTTGACCATTTGTAATTTTGCAATGATTTTTGAAGTGTGCGTAGTTGTGTTTTGTGTTTTAATATTATTATGGGAATATAATTGTTTTATATAGATAAAAGTATAAGTTTTGGTTGTGATGCTTTAACCATATTTGATTTTAATTTTTTTTATTTGTTATTTTGAAATTTGAATGTAATTTTTTTGATTATATTATGTTTTTCTCTAATTTTATATCTTATACTGAATATTTTTAGTATTTTTGGTGGGAATTTATTGGTGCAATCTTTATCTTTTGTTATATAAAATTTGTTTTTGATTGTATATATGGATTCATGATGAATTTTTTTTTGAAACATTTTGATTACAAAGAATTCACCCAACAATATTGTGATTCTAATAAATCCTTATTAAATTTTAAGTAATTTTGACTAAAAAATATACCAAAAAACCATTAAAAACATATTATAAACTACAACAATTTTAATTAACTTTAAAATATTAAAATTAATATTTTTTAATCCATTTAAATGTATGATCAACTAGTAAATTAATGGAAGGGAAATTTTTTAAATTAAATTTTAAAGAGCATATTGAATCAAAGTCCTCAGTGATTTAAGAAAAAAATACACAGCCAATCTGTGATTGAAAATTTTAAAAAATAAGAGCAAGGAGCCACCAGATGAAATCAAATACACAAAATTCTATATCGGTGAACATAAAAAGATATGATCAACTGTAAATCGGCAAATCTAAAAATATATGACCAAAACGTAAATGCAATGACAATGTTTCAAATTAAATTTAAAACGAAGATTGATGCAGTCCTGAGTAATTAAAAAACATTACACAACCATCTGCCATTGAAAAATTTAAAAACTGAGAGCAGGGAGCCACAAGTTGAAATCAAGTATATGAAATTCTGTTAAAGACATTCAACACCAAATATTTTTTTTTTAATCATAGAATTAAAATTTCACTCAAATTTCAAGAGCTTATGAAATTGGTAATTGAATAGGATTCTTCAACGTGGATTCTTAAACAGCTGGATTCTTAAAGAGATTTGCAGTTACACCAAAATTTAGAGGTGTAGGGGAAATTTCAAACCAGTAACTGGGATCGATTTAGAGGTATAGGTGTTGGTAAATTTTCAAACTAGTAAATAGTATCCTAGAATTATGTAGGTATTGGTAAATTTTCAAACTAGTAACTAGTATCCTAGAATTATGGATTTCATAGAGGTGCAGTGATTACTACGACACCTCCCTCAAAAGTAACTTAGAAGATTCGAAACTGAGCCCAGACTCTGATACCAAATATTAGTAAACTTTCAACCAATACAAATTACCACAACAAGAAAAGCTCTCTTTTAGCACCATAAGTTAGCACCACTTACATTATGTGTTGTTAATGTGATGTAAATGTTTATGTATCATATTAAAAATGGAGTATATCACCATAAGTTAGCACCACTTGAGTTATGTGGTGTAAATATTTATGTATTATATTAAAAATTAAGTATATCACTATAAGTTAGCACCACTTAAGTTATGTGGTGTTAATGTGATGTAAATGTTTATGTATTATATTAAAAATGAATTATATCACCATAAGTTAGCACCACTTACGTTATGTGGTGTTAATGTGGTGTAAATGTTTATGTATCATATTAAAAATGAAGTATATAATCACCATATTTGACGGACAAGTTAGCACCATTCTTACTATGTGGTGTTAACGTGAAATAATTTTTTATTGATCTTATTGGAAGTGGAGTATATCACCATATATTTAAAGAAGTGTTGTATGCTATATTGTCAAGTTCTATAAAGTAGGGTAGTTAACTTTGTGTTTGCCATGTTGGCATGTACAAGTGGATTTATTAATGTGAATTGTCACGAATTATAAAAAAATTACAAATATTTATATTATGAATATATAAATTAGAACTAAACTCACAAATATTTATTTTATAATATTTATTTGTTTGTCATGTTTACATGTAAAACTAAAATTCAAAGTAATTGTTTTCTAAATATTTTATTTCAATTATTTACTTTTTATATTATTCTCATGAGAAAATAAATACACAAAACCATATTACATAATTATTTATTTTATGAATAAGCGAATTAAGATAAATATTATTATATTATTGTAATTTCCAAATAAAATAAGGGTGAATTCGATGGAGTTGGGTTACTCTTTTTTGGAAGAACTTCTGTTCCAAAGGTTGAAAATGTATCTTTGTGAGGGTATTTTTTAAGCCCTCCTTCAAAGCTTTTAAAAGGTCCATCTAGGACTAAATAAAACCCTGAATTAAACTACATAGCTTCATCGTGCTATGGAGCTTGATGGAGACACATAGCTTGATAGAGCTATAATATGTACATGTGCCATTAAATTTTGCTTCAACTTAATGATAGTCTTTTATCGGCTCATGGCATTGAGAATCCAATAGTATTTCACATGGTATAGTATGGTTTGCATTTTTATATTATACTTAGTATATTTTTTATTATTTCATTACATATATGTATGTATGTAATTTTAGAATTTGTTATTGTTATTAATTTCATACATTTTATAGTGTTTTTTTTTGTAAGCTTGGTAGGACTCCTTTTCATTCATTTTATAAACAACAAACAACTAGATTTACCAGTTTGGTGGTCTCAACCCATCCTAAGCGGGGAACCGAGTCTGTTGGCCACTTGATGGCATGGTATGCCATAAAAAAAAATAAGGTTTTGAGTCTATCATACCAAACAAACAAAGCCTGGATACTCACACATATACAGTTTCTCACAGATTGACTAACATAATTACTGGATCCTTGAAATTTAAATGTTAGCCGCATATAAATACTAAGCAAAAAGGCAGATTAAAACAGCCATGAACTACTCAACCTCGTCTAGAATTTAGGCTGACTCCATTGGTGTCGGATCCTGAACTGAGGTACCAGCCTGCTCAAAAGGCTCGAAAATACAGGGGAGGTGGTAGTCAATACACTTGAGGCGCCCATCCTATTTTCTTAGCTGGAACTTGATCTTATCGAACTCGCTCTTGTAGTCTGGGAAGTCTTGGGCTAATTTCACCAGGCTTTTAGAGATCTGCTCCAAGGCTTTGCCAAGGATGCTCTTCATAGACCAATAAAGATACAGTGTCTGCTTGAATTATGTTAGTCTACCCCTTGTTTGTCCCAAATCTAGTATTAAACCTCTCCATTCCTTAGTATACATCTTTGTCTCTGCATGACTATTTATGTCAGCTTCCCATTTTTCAATGAGCTTTTGAATTTCCTTTGATGTGTTCTCGTGGTATGCTTTCGTTGCCTCTTGGATCACATCGATTGCAGGCCTCCTTCCTCTCGGCTTGCTTGGGGCTGAGCTAGGTTGGGCTTCTACTGCCTTCCCTTTATCTTTCCAGCCACGACCTCAAGCTACAGGGCTCTTGGAATGGTCGCGAGATGCAAGACTCTTGGAGCATGCCATCCCACAATCTTTGACTAGGTTTCCGGGTAGGTGACCTATCCACACAATAAAAAAAAGGCATAATTCCATATAATGAAAACGATCAAAGGTCCATGCATCCCAGTTATCAGAAGAAAGGTGACTCGGGGGCCTCTTCCCAGGATTTCTCCCCTGCCCGTCCCTCTGCAGACCCATCGCCCTCATACTCTGATTAATTTCTGCCACCCCCTATCCCTGATGGTCACACGCACCCCATAAATTATCCCCATAACCCAAAGAGCTCATGCCTTCCTTCAATCTCCTGACCTCCCTTCTGGTTTCATCTCTCTCATCATACCTCCCACCCTCTAAATTGACAAAGGAGGCATCGCTACCCATTTCTCAGGCCTGGGTGGAATTCCCTCTCCCATTCCTCATGCGCACTGAGCCCAAGTAGCTCAAGGTGGTATAAACTAGAAAATCCTTTGAACTAAACACAACCCATGACTGCTCCTTAACTCTATACCCTGGCAAGATTGCCTGACCCCTCACCATTCCATCTTGTTGGCATCCCTTACCTGACAGACTCACACTCGGGTGCAAGTTGAGGCCATGCCCAATTCCTACTCTGACACAGATGCAGAGAACCAAAAGAACCCCAACCTTCCCC
Organism: Pinus albicaulis; assembly: GCA_034641835.2. Lineage (NCBI taxonomy): Eukaryota > Viridiplantae > Streptophyta > Pinopsida > Pinales > Pinaceae > Pinus > Pinus albicaulis. Next base: position 858,293,799 of record CM076579.1, read on the forward strand.
CAACCAAAGTCGTAATGGTTCTGCTCTCCCCTACCCAGCATAAGACTATACCAGTCCAGCTTAATCACCTTAGGCTCCCATAGAGACCACCCAAAATCATAAAACATAAACATGGCATGAACAAGGGAGAGGAAACCAAGCACATACCTGAGTTTCATCATGGTGGAAGTGCAATAGAGGTTTTTTATCCCATTGTCGCACCTGCACCAAAGTCTTTCGTCATAAAAAAACCCCCACGCCTTCCTCCACCCTATTTTAAGCTCCATGCGTGGGCCTCTGTCTCGCTACCTCACCTCATGCTGCATGCAACAGTACAGCTTGCTGCCCTTGCCACTCATTTGGAAGGTGGTTGGCTTCAACCCCAGGGACACTACCATTAACACTGATGGGAGGGTCGATCTTCTTCGTTGCACCCCGATCGGGGAGCTGAGTCTGAGAACTGTGGGTGAGCTCTGCCCTCCGACCTGTCCTGCTCTTTGATGCTCTGTAGCTTGATCCATCGTTCTTCCCTGAGATTAGGAGGCATGCTTAATTCAATAGGTTCATTCAGGTGAGCACAACCACAATTTTCCAGGAGGTCAGCTGCTTTGTTTCCTTCCCTCCTTACATGGGTGATAATGATATAATCAAATTTCTTATTTGTATCCTCCAATCCCTACACATGTGAAGAAGTACGCCATCTTTGGCTTAGTTTGCCCCATTTCGTTCCTTGATTAAGTTTTTTGAAAGTGTTCGTAACCAATTGAGAGTCTCCTTCGATTACTAGCTTTCTGTATCCTATCCTGATGGCTAAGAGGAGACCTTGGTGCACTCCTATGAATTATGCTTCATTATTGCTAGCAAAGCCACAAGATTCATCATATATGAATCTTGTTGTGCCATGATGATCTCGAAAAATCCCTCCAACCCCTACTTGCCCCGGATTGCCTTTCGAGGCTCCATCAAAGCTGAGTTTGATGAATCCTTCTAGAGGAGGTTTGAAGATCCTGATGGTGTCCCCTATGTCAAGGATAGCTTTCCAAGAAGTTGGGGAGACCATGCTAGGCACTAGGTGGAGGCCTTGTAGAATTCTTTCTTCCTGAGATTTCATGTTCGTGTGGCTCGTTTTTCGTTTTTTCCCTTGTGCCTTTGTTCGGTTAGGCGCGCCATGTGAGGGCGCCTGCCCAAATGCATTTGGTTCGGGTCGGGTCATTTTGTTTGAGGGCGGCTGTATCAAATTTGCTAATTTGTGAATGCACTGGTGCCTTTTGCACATTCGTGCAACCCGTTTGTTGTTTTCTCCCTTGTGCCTTCATTCGGTCCTGTGCATCGTATCGTGTTGTGTGAGGGCACTTGCCCAAACGCGCTCGGGTTGGGTCATTTCGTTTGAGGGCGGCCATATCAAATTTGCTAAGTTGTGACCGCACGGATGCCTTGTGCACGTTCGTGCGGCCCATTTGCCATTTGCTCCCTTGTGCCTCGTTCGGTCGGGCGCACCGTGTCATTTTTTTTTAGGGCGCCCGCCCAAACCCCTTCGAGTCGGGTCGTTTCGATTGAGGGCGCCCACCCAAACGCGTTCGGGTCGGGTTTTTTCGGTTGAGGGCGCCCTCCCAAACACGTTTGGGTCGGGTCGTTTCGGTTGAGGGCGCTCGTATAAAATTTGCTAAGTTGTGACCGCACAGGTGCCCTGTGCACGTTCGGGTAGTCCGTTTGCCGTTTTCTCCGTTGTGCCTTCGTTCGGTCATGCGCGTCGTGTGAGGGCGCCCACCCAAATGCGTTCTGGTTGGGTCGTTTCGTTTGAGGGCGGCCGTATCAAATTTGCTATGTTGTGACCACATGGGTGCCTTGTGCACATTCGTGTAGCCCGTTTGTCGTTTGATCCCTTGTGCCTTCGTTCGGTCGGGTGCGGCGTGTCGTTTGGTTTGAGGGCACCTGCCCAAACTCGTTCGGGTCGGGTCGTTTCAGTTGAGGGTGCCGCTGAAACGCGTTCGAGTCGGGTCAGGTCGTTTCGGTTTAGGGCGCCCGCCTAAACGCGTTTGGGCCAGGTCGTTTCGGTTGAGGGCGCCTGTATCAAATTTTCTAAGTTGTGACCACACGGGTGCCCTGTGCACGTTCGTGCGGCCCGTTTTCCAGTTGCTCCCTTGTGCCTTTGTTCAGTCGGGCGCGCCGTGTGAGGGCGCCCGCCCAAACGCATTTGAGTCGGGTCGGATCATTTTGTTTGTGGGCGCCTGTATCAAATTTTCTAAGTTGTGACCGCACGGGGGCCTTTTGCACGTTCGTGCGGCCCGTTTGCCGTTTTATCCCTTGTGCATTCATTCGGTCGTGCACGCAGTGTCGCATCGTGTGAGGGCGCCTGCCCAAATGCGTTTGGGTTGGGTTGTTTCATTTAAGGGCAGCCGTATCAAATTTTCTAAGTTGTGACCGCACAGATGCCTTGTGCACGTTCGTGCTACTCGTTTGCCATTTGCTCCCTTGTGCCTTCGTTCGGTCGGGCACACCTTGTCATTTCGTTTGAGGGCGCCGGCCTAAACTCGTTTGGGTTGGGTCGTTTCGGCTGAGGGCACCTGCCCAAACGCATTCAGGTTAGGTTGTTTCGGTTGAGGGTGCCCGCCCAAACACGTTTGGGTTAGGTCGTTTCGGTTGAGGGCACGCGTATCAAATTGGCTAAGTTGTGACCGCACGGGTGCGCTGTGCACGTTTGTGCGGCCCGTTTTTCGGTTGCTTCCTTGTGCCTTCATTCGGTCATGCGCGTCGTGTCGCGTCCTGTGAGGGCGCTCGCCCAAACGCTTTTGGGTCGGGTCGTTTCGTTTGAGGGCGGCCGTATCAAATTTGCTAAGTTGTGACCGCACGGGTGCCTTGTGCACGTTCGTGCGGCCTGTTTGTCATTTTCTCCCTTGTGCCTTAGTTCAGTTGGGCGCGCCATGTTGTTTCGTTTGAGGGTGCCCGCCCAAACCCATTCGGGTCGGGTCTTTTCAGTTCAGGGCACCCGACCAAACGCGTTCAGGTCGATTCGTTTCGGTTGAGGGTACCCGTATCAAATTTTCTAACCTCACAGGGTCCTCCCGCAGGATGCGTGCATAACAGTCTTCATTGCGGGTGCGTTCAGGTCGAGTTGGGTTCGTGCAGCGCGTCCATGTTCAGGACGTGCAGAACAATGATTGAAGGCGCGAAGGTCGTTCATCAGGGTCAAGCCAGGTCAAACGCAACCCGAACGTGTTCAAACATTTTTCGAACATAGTATCAGAGCTAAGTTGCAAGAAAGAGACTGAAGATCACATCCTAGTTGGAATTATGGCAAGGGTTATAAACAAGGGCTTCAATTTTGTTGGGAATCTCACTACATTCATCAAGGGTTTCATTTTGAAGATCATTTCCAAGCTAGAAGTAATGGATGGAAGTTTATTTTCTTCTTTGTCTGGGACTTTCAAGAATGAGAATGTATGGATTATTGATAATGGTGCTTCTAGACATATGATGGGAGAATGCATCCAACTTCAGACTTTGTCAAAAGGAACCTGCACCTCCTAGCTCAATCTGAAATTGCATGTCCTTCTTGTTCAGGTAGCTGAAATACTTCTTGTTCTTGGTCATGTGGAAGGATGCTCATGAATCAATATACAATACACTATTGTCTGCTGAGCTTTCCATGCAAGCTATCAATGGGAAATTTTTCTCTAACTAGGCAGAAAATGCATCTACCTCTGCTGACGCACCTACATGATCCTTACTGGACTCCTTCCAATTAAGGCACTTGGTGGCATAATGTTCGAACTCATGGCAATGGAAGCACTTGATCTTGCTTAGATCCTCCTTCTTCTCGCCCTTTTGACTGGACTCAGCCTCTCCTTGGCCCTTCTTTCCCTTGGCTTTGCTACCTTCGCCTGCTAGGGAAAAGTTCTCCTCATCCTCTACAGAAGTTTCTCTACCAGCTCTCGCCCTTCTCCGGATCTCTTCTTGAACACAATCACTCCACAACCTTTCCCAACTAGGAATATTCTCTCTTCCACTTACTGCATCTTGGAAACTATACCAGGACTTATGGAGTCCCAATAGCGCGGGACTCACAAGGTCACTATTTGCTACATTCATGCCCACACCACCTAGCTCATCTTGAACTTGAGTGAACTTTGAAAGATATGTGATGATGGGCTCATCTTTGCTCATTTGCTTACTTCTTAGCTTCTCTTTGAGAGCAAGCTTCGTGACATCACTGGAAGCCCGAAATAAATTGAAGATGGCTTTAAATTTAAACATCTCATACACTGCCTTCTTCTCATTGAGATGAGGAATAATATGATCTCTAACCGCCTCTAGAATGATCCTTCTTGCCTTGGTGTCATTCTCAGTGTGTTGGGCCAACCGTTGGGGATCTTGAGGTGGCATTATTGCCTACTTGACATACTCTGCTACCCCATTATCTTCCAACACTACTGTGATTTGCTTCTTCCATGCACATAAATTTGAGGCTCCTTCTAAACTATGATTTGACCTTAGCCCTAGGACCGACATATTGCTATCCAAGGAACTGCTCTGCTCTGCTCTGCAAACTATCACCCTGAAAAAAATCTTGTCCTCATGTTGTCCTAGCTAGACTGACCTTGCAAACAAACAGACCCTTGCTCCTACTTTCTTGCGCTCAGATAGTCCCTATTTCCTTGTGCACAGGTTTCCTAGTTCCTAGTGTAGAGGAATCCCTATTCTTTAGGGCTTGAATCCTATTTCCTAGCGCATAATTGCCCTATTTCCTAGAACAATTCTGCCACGAGAAAATCTCTCTTCAATGCTGCGTATTGGCTCCTCCAAGATATGCACTCACAACAAAGATCTCTCATGCAATTTTGTGCTCTCTCTCACAATCTCATGAGCTGTGTCTTGTCACAGTCCTTTGTGCACAAAACAACTTTGAAAATTTGTGCCTTTGTCCTCCTTTATTGATTCGATCCATGCTAAAATTGGCAAGTTACAAATTTAGAACATGTGTTTTGATTGAATAGTTAACAGAGTCTAACTAGTTCTCTAACTTGTCCTTGCTTCAATCAAGGATTGAAGCTCCCAACTCGTCCTCTTCTAAATTTGTAACTGCCTTTCGAACTTGTAGTCAAACTGAAGAAGGTCCATGTAACTGATCCTCCAACACTACACATGAATTCACCATCTCCATGAACTCGTCCATGGGCAAAGGAAGACAAATCATGGTCTTTTTGGCTAAGGCACGCACCAGAGAAGACCTTCTCTCGCTACACTTATCAACAATCCCATTGTCCATATTGATTACATGTGATGTCATTGGGTTCATGGTCTTCATATCACGCTTGACTAATTGTGGGTTTTTCTCCTAACATCTATCGATTAAGACGATTCATTGCATCCTAGGGTTGACAAGATCACAACTATGCCATCTCCATGAGATCAAGTTTAACGATCACTTTTTTGAGGGAGGTTATGTTGTTTTTTTTGGGACTCAAGAGGTTCTCTTGTGACTTTCTCTCATTGGTATGATTAGAGAGGCCTAGATTTATCTGTTCAAGGGTCGATTCTCTCTATACAAGAGACTCTGGATGGCCTCTCCAGACTCAATACCACTAAGGGCATTGCTTGTTTATTTCAGCCTATTTGGGTTCTTGGTGGTGTTAATCCTAGGTGGACTCCTTTTCCTTGGAGTTAGATGGCATAGATTCATGAGACAATGAAATTTTCCCACATGGTTAGTAGGCACATCACCTCTATGATTTTAGAGCTTGATGGCATACTAATTTATTTGTGTTGGTTTTATGTTGTAAATTTTTTGGAGTAATCATAGTATTTCTATGGAATTTCTATTGGTATAAAGTTTACTAATGTTTGGTATAAGAGCCTGGGTTGAGTTTCGATTCTTCTAATTTACTTTTGAGGGAGGTGTCAGAGTAATCACTGCACCTCTATGAAATCCATAATTCTAGGATACTAGTTACTAGTTTGAAAATTTACCAACACCTACATAATTCTAGGATCCTAGTTACTGGTTTGAAATTTTCCCTTTTGGTGTAACCGCAAATCTCTTTAAGAATCTAGCTATTTAAGAATCCACGTTGAAGAATCCTATTCAATTACGAATTTCATAAGCTCTTGAAATCTGAGTGAAATTTTAATTCTATGATAAAAAAAAATCTGTTGTTGAATGTCTTTAACAGAATTTCGTATACTTGATTTCATCTTGTGGCTCCCTACTCTTAGTTTTTAAAATTTTCAATGGCAGATGGTTGTGTAATGTTTTTTAATTACTCAGAACTGTATCAATCTTCATTTTAAATTTAATTTGAAACATTGTCATTGCATTTACGTACAATTGGTCATATATTTTTAGGTTTTCCCATTTACAGTTGATCATATCTTTTTATGTTCACCGATATAGAATTTTATGTATTTGATTTCATCTCGTGGCTTTTTGCTCTTATTTTTTTTAAATTTTCAATCGCAGATTGGCTGTGTATTTTTTTCTTAAATCACTGAGGACTTTGATTCAATATGCTCTTTAAAATTTAATTTAAAAAATTTCCCTTGTATTAATTTACCAGTTGATCATACATTTAAATGGATTAAAAAATATTAATTTTAATATTTTAAAGTTAATTAAAATTGTTGTAGTTTATAATATGTTTTTAATGTTTTTTTGGTATATTTTTCAGTCAAAATTGCTTAAAATTTAATAAGGATTTATTAGAATCACAATATTGTTGGGTGAATTCTTTGTAATCAAAATGTTTTAAAAAAATTTCATGATGAATCCATATATTCAATCAAAAACAAATTTTATATAACAAAAAATAAAGATTTCACTAATAAATTCCCACCAAAAATACCAAAAATATCCAATATATTTAATAAAATTATTTCAAGATATAAAATCGAAGAAAAACATAATATAATAAAAAAATTACATTCAAATTTCAAAATAACAAATAAAAAGAATTAAAATCAAATATAAGCTCCTCACATTTATTCCGTTGATCCGTTGAATCATCACAACCAAAACTTATACTTTTATCTATATAAAACAATTATATTCCCATAATAATATTAAAACACAACTACGCACACTTTAAAAATCATTGAAAAATTACAAATGGTCAAACTTAGGACATCTTATGAACCCATGAACCTATAAAAGTTTCATTACGCATCATTAAAAAAAGCAAAACAATTTTGCATTTCGCCAGTTTCTCTCAAAGATCTACATAGCAGTTGTTTCTCACTCTCAGTATTATTTTCTCTCCTCTTATGTTTGAAAACCAAAAAAAAATAGAAATCTCCATTATGCTCAGCGTTTTTGCTGAAGCAATGATTAAAATTTTCTTCCGAAACCGAGACTATGCCATTGTAAACCTGGCTCGCAGAGCAGAAAATAAATGGTATTCGCAATAAAATAACTGCTGATGAGATAGAGTAGCAGTATGCTGTACCTGCCATGACCTGTAAATGCAACCCTGCAAACGCACAAGACAGAAGATATAATATATACAAATGTGTGATCTTCGGAGTAAGTAACTGCTCAAAGTTGCTGAGAAGAATATAAAATTGTAAACAATTTAAACAATGAAAACAATAGGTTAAAATATATTGCATGGCATATGTAGATATATAGCCTGACCTCAAGAGCTAAGCTTAAAGAAAACCTCAGCGGCTTCTGGGCATCTTGAGTACAGAGAAACTACCGTTCCCTTCATCCATATAAATCTTCATCTCGAGGCATTCACGAAGGTCATCGAGACTAATGTATTGCTGTTTGGCTGCCATGGGTGAGATGAAATATTTAGCAGCTACTCTCCCCCTTGGTAGAACAGGAGCTGTATATCTTGCTACGCCTCAGCGTCTTACTGCAACCGGGTTTCAGTGTGTAGGCCATACTACATTGAATTTTAAATACCTGAGCAAATGGAATCGCTCGACACCATGACATCTTTCGCATCTCCTGTTGTGTGCTCTGCTACCAATCATATAATTACAGAAGAGGAGAGGTAAAGCACAACTTGTCTGGTGCTTCAAGCTGTAGAAACTTCTGCACAAAAGTACAAAGTCATATGATCCAAATGACGACTCACCGGTTCTCGTGAAGCATAGTATTCATGCTATTTTACTGTCTAAACAATATATCTTAATCATGAATCAGGCCTCTTGCATCCATCGACAACTTCCATCCATGGGAGGTCTGTAATCTTGCGGGCCTCTTCCATCAATCGGTGGCCTATAGTCACTTTGAACGGAGTAGTCTACCAGGCCAGGCCGGGTTAAAAATTTGAATTTCACATACAAATTTGAATTTCGGTGGGCGCGCGATGGATCATTATGTTTAATGGCGGCGGTGGGTCTGATAAGGTGATGAATGCGGTTATGTTATCAACTCTGACAGGGTCACGCGGTGATCCCAAGGGCAATCGGCGATGTCAGAAAGGATGTCAGGTCTCGGCGATGGGCAGGAAATGTTTTCCGGTGGGCAGCATTTCCAGGCTAAAACGCGGGCTCGGTAGACTACTCCATATTAATGGGCCAATAGACTAGAAAATAAGGCTTGCCCATGCTCTGTGGAAAAAAAAAAGTTGCGTGCATGCTGGGATGCGTTTAAACTCCAGTAACCTCTATACACTCTTCCACCATCTATACAAATGTGGCGACTTACTCGGCGTTTATTGCTATCGCCAGCGATCCATGTGATGTTGTGGCGTACGACTTTTAGTTATTCGTTTGCGGTGGCATTTTTATCTTCTGGTGAGAACACCATCCTATTGTCCACCACTTCTACAATTTAATATTTTTATTGGGTGCTTTCAATGTGAACCATGTGGATGTGTGAGATTATTCGTTTGGTTAGCCGCGATTATCTTATTTTTTGGACCTTTTTGAAATTTCAAGGATCTGATGTAATAATCATGGTGGTTGTTATTTTTAATATGAAGTTATTAAGTGATGTGTAATGTTAATTTAATTAATTATATAGAGATAGTGTAGTTTAATTTATAAATGAAATGTTTTTTTGTTGTATTAATTTTAATTAAAATTTGATAGAGATTTTTAAAAACTTCAGTTTAAGTTTTTTAATTGATAAAGTTTGAGTTTTCCAAAGATTTTTGAGGATGCTAAATTTATTACACAATAAAAAATGTATTTTAAATAACAAAAAATAGCTTGAAAGTGTGACAACAGATTTTCGTGAAAATAAACTATTTAGTATATAAGTTAGATGAAGCCTATTTTAATTTGGAATATCATCACATTTTTTAAATTAATATAGATCTATGTTTATGACCATTTTTTTTTTTGAATTTAAATATTCTATTAATAATACAAAAATGTTTTACAAAGAGGCACCGGCCTCAGTGGAGCTTGCCCATAGTAGCGGCATTCTTATACTACAAAATTGGTTTAAAAATGTTTACCAGACATCCCAAACATACAAAATCTAGACTGCTAACCCATTCTAAACAAACTAAAACATGTCACCCACACAAGGGAAACCAGCCTTGGAACATTAACATATTATCAAAAATCTAAAACAATGAACTAGTTATCATGAAGAGCATAGAAGTAAACCCAGCCGAAAAACTGTGTAGAGAAAAACTGCGAATTCTGACCAGATTAGGTGTCATGAGAAATGGAGGGGGGTTCCACAACAACGCGACATCCATAAGCATAAAAGTCATCTTCCTTTACCTGCTTGTCTTCTTTGTCGCTGGAGCAACCTCGCTTGATGTCGCCCATGTTGTCTTCTTGGCCAATGTCTTGAGTATCACTGCAGCTAGGAACCTTTCTCTTCAAGCGGGCACTTTGTGGAGTACTTTGCTTGTCGACATCGCTTTTCTCCATCCCAACACCAGTTTGCTCAGCATCCGAACCTGGTGGGTCCTCCTTGAGCTCGATGGTGATGGTGGCTATGATTGTAGGCCTGTTCAGAGTGTAGGGGAAACGAAGTTGGGCAGTGTGGAGATTCGCAGGGATGATGATTGGAGAGGTAGAGATGTGGGGAAAGCCCATCTCAAATTGAGATTTCCCACGCCCACGTCCACGATCACGACCACTTCTAGTTTCAGGATAGTGACCGGTGAAATTATCAGAGGAGGGGGACGAAGAGTCAATAATGGATGTGGAGGGCTGGCGAGTGAATTGTACACGACTGCTGCCTCTCCAGCAGCGCATACGCTGTCGAAGACGTAGCATGATTCTCTGTGCAGTGTGATGGGTTCGAACAGCAGAATGACTGGGGACGAAATGGGTGTTAACGGTGGAAGTATCAGAGAACAGGGGTGGGCTTTCTCGCAGAGTAGGGGAATTCACATTGGGCGAGCTGAGCCACAGATTGCAGGGGGGCTCTGCGAAATGAGAAGACCGGGTGCCAATTCAATACAACAAACAATGGAACAGTGTCTCCCCGTGCTGGTTCGAGAGCTGGGCTCTGCAACAGCAGGGGAGCAGGTTGAGCACAAGGGAGGCAGAGTAGGAATGAAGCTTCTGGAGAAAGCCATGCTTGTTATGGACGCTGGCTAGTCTTGGTTGTGCTGCATTAATGCAGCGTTGCAGTTGACGGTGGGTGTATTTATGTAGAACATTGCGTGAGTATGGGTGGCGGCGTGGTGAATCCACGCGCCAACCCATATCCCTAACAACGTACAGCTGTGTTTAATCACCCGCATCCGAGGGATCTATGTCTATGTTAACTATCAAATGTTAAACATAATTAAATATTTCAAGGTTTCAATTTTTTAATCATTTAACATAGATTAATTGATTAATTGTAATTGAGTGTCACTCAGTAAAACTTCAAAATTAAATACACAAAAATATGATTCAAATCATTTTTATATTTATTATCTATCTATTTAAGTATAATTACATTGTATAATACACACACATATATACATATTAGTATGACGCTCTCCAGTATCATATGCTGGAGATTTTGGTAGAAATTTTGCAATGTCTTGTGAAGTTCTTAACTCAATAAAAAGAAATAACCTTATGTTGAAATAAAATAATTTCAAACTAAAATAATAAAAATAAAAAACTCCATATTATTGTTATTATTAATTTTTGCTGGATAATTAAGGTAAATTTGACTTGGTCAAGTTACATGTGGTTTTTTAGCTCTAGTTTTATGAGAACCCATGGTATTCATGTGAAATCTAGCCTAAAGGGGGAAAATAGATCAACTTAGATTCATCTTAACTCCAAATCAGTGAAACATCCATAACCATAAAATCTCTTAAACTACAAATCTCTACCAAACATCCATAACCATAAAATCTCTTAAAATACAAACCTCTTTCAAATAAAAAAAACAAAAAAAACAAAAACAACAACACTTAATAAATATAAAATTAAAATGAATCTAATTTTATTTATATCTAAATTTAATATCTCTTCAATTAATAAATTTGATACCTCATTTTTAATAATAATAATCAAATTTTAATAAATTTAAAATATCATATTACACCATCACATATATATCCTTAAACTTTCTCAAAAAAATAAAAACTAAAACCTTAATATTCAAATTTTAATCGATTTAAAATATCATTGAGAGTGCAAGCTTCTGTGATCCATAACATTTTAATTATAAATCTTTCAGGAAATCACATAAGAAATTTAGGGACCGATGCGTTCCGAACTACCAACTGTAGTTCATCATCATGATAATGAGAAATTGGTTGATATGACATACACATTTATACCAGAAGGAGAGAGCCAATGGTCAAAAATAAGAAAAAGTAAAAACAAAAACAAAATTAACCCAACCTTAAAATTATAAAAATTAAAAACGGTCAACAAAAAAAAAAAACGAACCAAACACCTAACTACCCTCACCTTAAAAACAGAAGTTAAAATCAGCACTTGAATAATCAATCTAACTCCATTAAGTTCACTATGGAAACGGAGAATCATGGGAGCCTTCCTTTCCTTGATATTCTCATTTCTAGAAATAATAATGGCTCTTTCTCGCACCGTGTTTTTCGGAAAAAGACGCACACGGAGCAGTATCTGCATTCTGATTCTCATCATTTTCCTACTCATACACTTGCAGTTATGAATACTTTAGCTACGAGAGCTCTTAGAATTTCTGATGACGATCATTTGGATGAAGAGAAAGCCCATCTCCTTAGGGTCTTCGAAGAAAATGGATATAGCAAAAGTCAGGGTTTGAAGGCTTTCATGAATGCGAGCAAAGGTCCTAGACAGAAAAAGATAATGGATGATGCTATTGGTAAAGTTCATTTACCTTTTATTCAAGGTACTATTGACAAGATCGCTCGGATTTTAAGGAAGCATAGGATCTCGTCTTCTTTTAAACCTTTAAACACCATTCGGGGTTCCCTTAATTCAGTTAAGGACCAGTTGAACCCAAAAAGCGTGAAAGGTGTTTATTTGATCTCGTGCTCCTGTGGGACTCCCTACATTGGTGAAACTGGTCGATCGATTAATAGAAGGATACAGGAGTATTCTGCGGATATTAGGCATGGTAGAACCAAGTCCTCAGCACTATCTGAGCATGCTGAGAAGACGAAGCATCATATCTGTATGGAAGACGCTAGAGTCCTTGCTAGGGTTGACCATTTCCATCACCGGAAATTTAGGGAGGTGATTGAGATTGAGAAAATGCCCTATATGTTGAACAGGGATGATGGATGGAAATTTAGTAGTTGTTGGATTCCATCTCTTCACTCCCTATAAGGGTCTTCCCTTTTTCATTCTTTGATATTTTTATTTCTATGTTTTGTTCTTATTATTATTATTCTTTGCTTTTATTTTATTTTAGTATTTTATTTATTTATTAAAATAAAATAAAAATAATTAATTTATTTTTATTTTTATTATTATTTTTAGTTTTATTTGTATTTTAAATCTAGTTTTAATTTTATTTATTTATCTATTGATTAAACACTTTATTTTTCTTATTTTTATTTTTATTTTTATTTGTATTTTAATTCTAGTTTTTTATTTTATTTATTTATCAATGTATTTTTATTTATTGACTAAATCCTTTTCATTTTTATTTTATTATGTAATTATTTATATTTTTTGTTTTAGGTATAATTTAAAATAAAAATAATTTATTTTATTTTTAATTATATTTTAATTCTAGTTTTTAATTGTATTTATTTATTAATGTATTTATTCATACATTAAATCCTTTATTTTTATTTTTATTTGTATTTTAATTATTAAAAAAAAAATTATTTATTTATTGATTAGATCCTTTATTTTTATTTTATTCTATTATTTTATTTATATTTTTTATTTAATTATAATTTTTGACTTTGACTTTTTGACTTTTAACTTGATTCATGTTTATCCTGTTTTTTGAAAGGGGTGTTAATTTAGTTTTTAGTTTTGATTTTATATTTTAACTTGTGTTTTTAAGGTGAGGGTAGTTAGGTGTTTGGTTTTTTTTTATTTTTATTTTTTTTATTTTTTTTGTTGACCGTTTTTAATTTTTATAATTTTAAGGTTGGGTTAATTTTATTTTTGTTTTTACTTTTTCTTATTTTTGGCCGTTGGGTTTTGACCGTTGCTTCTCTTCTTCTGGTATAAATGTGTATGTCAAATAAGCCAATTTTCATTATCGTGATGATGAACTCCAGTTGGTAGTTCGAAACACGTCAGTCCCTAAATTTCTTATATGATTTCCCGGAAGATTTATAATTAAAATATCATATTACATAATTTATAAAATGAAGTAAAAGAGTCCATATATATAATAATATAAAGAAACTGTAAAACATATTAAAATAAAAAATTATAAAGAAAACTTAAAAACATATTAAAATAAATGAAAACTAAAAAAAAAAAATCATATAATATAATATATAATTTTATATATAATATTTAAAATAAAATTTAATTTAATCATCAATAAATATTAAGAAAATGATTATTAAGTAAATGGTAAAAAACTAATTTAATTATTAATAATTAATTAAAATTTAAATAACACAATATATTAACTAGAATTTAAATTTTAATTAAAATATAAAACAAATCACATAACCTAACATGTAATTTTAAATATAATATTTAAAATTTCATTTATTATATTTTTCATTATATTATAAGATTTAATTTTCCTAAAATATTTTAGAATATTTTTAATAATATATACAAATCAAAAAACAAGTTGTATTTTCAAAATAGTTATCCTTTCTTTTATTTCTTCAATTAAATTTATTAATTAAAAAATGTCATATAAAATTAATTATTAAAAATTTACATTATAAAAAATAAATATAAATTTCTATGGTTAAAAATATTATTATATATATACACATATATATATACACTAATTATTATTATTTTAAATAAAATTATATTTTAATCGATTCTTATAATTTAAGAATCATTTAATTTTTTAAATTAAAATAATAATTAAATTTAATTAATTTAAAATATCGTACAACAATCGACAATTGTGCCATTATAATCAAAATGTGTCCCATTGACTTTGGAATTTGATGGGTTGTATTTGCTACTGCAACCTGTATTAGACAAACATATATTAAAATCACACGTCAAGTAAGCCCCGCTATATAATATAGAGTTCTTAAAATTCACACTTAAATCCATGTGATACCTTTCATATATCAGAGCACAGATAATAAATATAGCTTGAAGCGTTCACTTTATATCTGTGCAAGTTGTGTAAATTGTAGTAGTTGTTTATGGACGTAACAAAATAGCCTGATGGTAGTTTATGGATGTAATTTTATTTTATTTTATTATTTTATTTTATTTTATTATTTTTTTAATTAGGTAGTTGGAGTGTTTGAATTGTATTTTTGATAATAGAAATGGATTGAGTACTATCAAAAACTCTCAAAACACTCAAAATACTGAAATTTGATAACTTCAATTTAAATTTTCAAAAATCTTTACCGAAAATTTTCATAATCTTACCAAAATTTCTAAATTGTTTTATGAGTTTTTTAAAATTAAACCTATCCTATATAGTTTTAAGTGTTTGTCTTATTCCTTTGAAAGTTGTGCAAATTGCAGTATCTCGTAAGATCACATTATCTTTGGTTTGTGTGACATTAATTAGGTATTAAATTAAATCATTGTTCTAATCCTCAAAATGCTATAACATCGCTCTACCATCATGTTATCGCTTAGCAACTCAATATCTTAGTCCAACTTCTAAGTAATGGATTGAGTACTATCAAAAACTCTCAAAACACTCAAAATACTGAAATTTGATAACTTCAACTTAATTTTTCAAAAATCTTTACTAAAATTTTTCATAATCTTACCAAAATTTCTAAATTGTTTTATGAGTTTTTTTAAATTAAACCTATCCTATATAGTTTTAAGTGTTTGTCTTATTCCTTTGAAAGTTGTGCAAATTGCAGTATCTCGTAAGACCGCGTTATCTTTGGTTTGTGTGACATTAATTAGGTATTAAATTAAATCATTGTTCTAATCCTCAAAATGCTATAACATCTCTCTACCATCAAGTTATCACTTAGCAATTCAATTTGTTAGTCCAACTTCTAAGTTCACATGGTTTACTCCAATGCCTGCGCTAGCTTGACCCAACCCTGGAACCTTTTGTTTCTTCCGTTGGCACAAATTTTAAAAACGTGATCCATGAAGTCAAGATGGCATTGATGGTATTTTTTGTTTTATTTGGTTTATAAGAGATTTTATCACACACCAAAATATATTTATGCAAATACTTGTTTTCACATTATTGTATAATTAAATTATTATTATTTTCATTTTGTATAGACATTAGTGTGTTTGAATAATGAGACAAAAAAAAATCTCCTAGAGTGGCCTCTTATTCAATGGTCAAAGGCTTTATCGTTGTTGCTTCATATTATCTAGTACCTAGGTCTTCATTCATTATCCCAATTATAAGTTGTATTGATATTGTTGATGGACAACCTGAGTTAGAAGATCCCTTAGCAAGGTAAGAAGGCCATGTTTCAACACTACTCTCTTTTTCGAACCATGAATCATTGAATCCCTATGTTCACTTTGGTCTCCATCCCATTCCATGACTACTCAAATTAGGTCGAAGGTGTAGGCCAATTTAGAAAATAAAGGGAAAACATTGCATAGAATCCGCTAGGAAAGGAAAGACCAAGTCTACAATAGAGGTAATGTAAAGGGATGGGACAATCAAGGATCTTGCTTTTTCTTCTCTATTATTTATATAAAACTCGATGGTCAAGCTATCGGTTCCAAAATAGTAAATTTGGAGTAATTTTAAGCTTCATTAACCATCCACTCATTGATTTTTTATTTTTCCAGATAATATGTAATATCCCCAATCGACTATTGGAAGATGACATTTTCTTTCCCTTAGGCTAGCAATAAGGGGAGTTTTGACGACTCTCGATTTATAATAAAATGGGAAAAGAAGGGAATTTTTCAAGACATGGTATTTTACCAAGGTGTTTGTTGATGGTATTTTTCAATGGTATTCTTCGATGGTATTATGTCAATTTTAGAAGCTTGGAGAAAACACATTGGAAAGCTATAAAGGAAGGAGGAATGGAAGGTATGTAATTTGGATTTTCTTCTTCGATATACTGATTGAAGGCTCAAGTAAGTTTTAGAGCGAGGATTTTAGGCAAGATCCTCAATCTAGCTTTGGTGGGATTTGGCCTCACCCTAGTTGGCAAACCGAACTTCGGTGGTCCTTGAGATCACCCTAGCTGGTCCAATTCTTTATTTTGGGAAGGGGTTTCACACATCTATTGTTTTTGGTTGAGGGTATTGGTTTTGAATTTTCTTTGCAAGTTTCACAACAGATCTAGAGTGGAACTATTATGATCACGTTGGCCAAGGGATCCATATACTAAACTGCACATAACTTGTTGGGAGATTGAAAGCTCGTGCCTAGATTCACATAGTGCGCCAAAGTGATTGTCATAAGGGTTTGTTTCAGCCAAATATCGACCCAAGTCAAGGGGATTCTCGCACAGCAAAGGGATAATCCCAAGTATATTATCCAGGTTGCATTGAAGATATGTGTGGGAGACAAAGGCATTGTCGATTTCAGCTGCAGCACAATGCAAGGGAGCGGATCTCAGTTTTCTTGAATTTTATAGAAACATTGATATATCATTGATAGAAGGGGCACCTTTTGGAAAGTCACGAGGCCATTACATAATGCCAAACAGGGGAATCATTGAACAAGGGGGTCTGAAGTGTTGTTGTATGCTGGTGGATCAAAAGGGGTTGTCAAATTGATCGAACACTAAGGTTATGGGGAATTCCTTGCAAGATCAATTGGCCAATTAACAACACATATAGGTTGTGGAGCATTACTGTGAGCGACACTTATCTCAAAATTCGTTCGACATGTTGCAGGTGTTAGAATAGGCATTTTCGATCCTCCCAATCATGGGATGATGAAGGAAGGGACTAAAGGGCTATTTAATTATTCTTAGCTCATGCAACAAGTTTGTCGCTTAATCACTTAGGGCTTGGGTGCATTTCAAGATATCCATTAGCTGAAATGGTTGATGGATTGTGGGTGACCATAAATTAGATTTTAAGCCTTGGAAATATTTATGTATATGCACTCTAAATTTAATGAAAATCCTTCGCCTCTTTGAAAATAAATATTTATTGCAAGTCTTTTTTATATTAGAATTGTTACATCATTGGTTACATAAAGGGATTGTAATCACATTAGGAGGATTTTAATTGATTAAATAAAGGAATTTTACCCTGCGGAATTTGGCAGTAGTATCATAGCCACAATCTTGGCTAGTTGTGGGATGTGAAGCCAAGCCATAGCAATGAGATGAAACACTAAATCAGATCTGGAGGACATTCTAGAAGAGTGATGGGAAACAATGAAAGACCAAGATCATTCCATACTTGAAAATTTTCTTGATAGGATCACCTCAACCTAGGAAGAAATCATGCAGCTTCCCACCAAAATGTCCCATAGTCAGATTGGAAATTCTAACCATTGGAGCAATAATGGAGATGGAATTTCACATTTTAGTAAGAGAATTCATATACATACTCATACCAATCCCCAAAATACCTCGCACATTTATGGTAGCATGCCAACTATGCCAACATTTTTGGATTATTCCTCTAGAGAGTTGGAATCTCTCTTACGCATCGAAGGAGAAGTCACAACTTGTATGGGAGGATATAAAACATTACATCCTGAAGTAAAGTCCACCTTGACCATAAAATATTATTATTTTATGATGAGAAAATGAGTGAGAAAGGAAGCAATGTATGGGAGCGATAAAGAAGATTGTATCACTAAATATTGGCAGGTTACTGCACAAAAGGAAAATGAGAAATATAGGGGTGAAAATGTGAAGTTGGGTTACACTTTTTTCCCTTTTTTGAGAAAAAACTTTCATTTTTTTTTAAGTTCTTCAAATTTCTGCAAGCTAAAAAAATTTTCTGTTTAGAATTTCATTTTGCGATAAAAATTGTTGTCAGAAATTTTGTTAGTTTTCTATTACTTATTTTTTGGATTTTTTTTATACACATTTGATATGTCAACTTAGCGTTTATTTGAGTGTGTGTGTTTTAAAAATCAACGGATTCATAAGAAGTCATGTTAATATGCAGAGTTGTATTCTTTGAAAATTTGTGTTTTTGAGAAACAAAATGTGTTACAACAATCTAGACAAAGTCTACTTTGGTTTCATCATATTTATAAAGCCAATGGATGCATATCATAATTACTAGAATTTTTTGAACTGGTCCAATATGAAAAAACTGCATACTTTGAATATGTTTCGTGACGCAAGAAATTTCTTAACATATAAGTTATAAAATACAAATATAAAAGCTACCCATTACAGACGATGGACCAATGTAATGTACCATAATTTTTTCAATTTTTTTTACAATGCATTTTGGAAGATACAACATTTTGATTTCATTGAATCGCAATGATCTTTAGAAATTGTTTACACCCGTTTTATTACAAAATTAATTAAAATTAGTAAATATTTATGAAATTCCATAAAAGTTATATTTCCTGAAAGTAGGTTCAATTCTGAAAATTCTTATTTTGGTTCTGACAGATAATTCAAAATGTTTCATGGAGTTTAATCAGTCCAAATTTGCATATACGTATTCAGAGCTTGGTTCTGCGTAGCTGGTGATGCGTTAGTTCAGCCGAACTCTTAAACAAAGTTCGGCCGAACTGTTTTTTGTGTCGACGGCCCGTTAAGTCAAACGACATAAAATTTCGGCCAAACTTTTACCTAACTTTCCGTCGACTGGAAAATACCACTAAGCCCCTCCAAAAAAACATTTCGCGGCAATATAAATTGCCGCGAAATCATTCATTATTTTCACATATTTTTGCACATTTGGTATAATTTTACAAAGGTCTTGATCTGATTTTGCAAAGAATTGTTTTGGGTTTAAGGACTTTTCTTGGAGGTACATTCAAAGGACATGTCTTGGAGGCATTCATTATTTTTGCATATTTTCATACATTTGGTCTGATTTTGCAAAGAATTGTTTTGGGTTTAAAGAATTTTCTTGGAGGTACATTCAAAAAACATTTTTGAAGACTTTTCTTGGAGGTACATTCAAAGGACATTTCTTGGAGGTATGTGATACAGTTTTTTGGATGTTTTTTGGGCTTCATTTTTTTTGAAAGTATGGATTTAGGCTTAATTTTCATTATTTTTGAAGGTATGGATTTGGGCTTAATTTCAAAATGACATTTTTTGGACGTATTTTTTAAAGTGATATTTTTTGAAGTATTTTTTTAAAGTGGTGTTTTTTATGAAGTTGGAATTAATTTTCAATGGAAATTTTTTGGAGGCATTTTTTGAAGTGACATTTTTTTAGAGTACGTGTTTTGGGTTGAAGTAAATGTTTTATAATGAGTTTTTGTCTAACTTTTTAAATGAAATTTTTTTGTAGGACTTGGAAGGAAATATTTTGAGCTTCGTTTCATTTTTATAAGACATTTTTTTCTCGAATTTTTTAAAGTAAGTGTTTTGGATTGGAGTATGTATTTTTTGCAAAATTTTTAAAATGAGTCTTTTTTAAATTAAATATTTTGTGATGTTTTTTTTAATTGATTTTTTGTCTAAATTTTTGAAGGAAATTTTTTGAACTACATACTCCATTATCATGGGAAATTGAAGGAATTGTACGAGAAAATATGATCGAAAAAGAGACCTTGAGGAACATAGAGAAGAGACGAGACAATCTCGCAAAAGAAAGATAGAAGCACTCTCAAATATTGAAGGGGAAAATCAACCTCAACTAGAAGTTGAAGCAGGTATGTAAATGTAAATATTATGATTTTGATATATTTAAAATTTTCCTAGTGTAAAATGTGAAGCTTAATTTTTATTTGATGAACTAATTTGAAAAATATTTTGCAATGTAAACAAAGAGAGATATTTCTCAAAACATTGATGATGAGATACAAAATTTTGAAAGAGAAAGTGAAAGAGATATTGAACCAATGATTGAAGATGGTGAAAATGTTGAAAGAAATTCAAGTGAATAAATTGAATCACAAGGTATATGTGTGTGTGTGTTGAACACATGCACGTATTATTGAAATTATATTTATTAATTTAGTTATTTATTGAATATGTAAACTTATTATGTACTATTCATTCGAATATGTACAGATGAAATCAATGTCGATGATGAGATGTTAGAAAATGTTGACACTCACACATATGGAGATAAAAAAGCTGACCATTATATATGATATCGTGTTAACCGCATTTTTGAGAAGTATTTCATAAAGGAAAATGTGACAGTTCAAGCCCAAATGTTGAAAGGTCTCCTATCATTAAGGAAATTAAAAGAAGCTACGACTTTATTGGGTATTCGAAAATCAACCAAAGATTAAAAAAAATGAAGGAAAATGTGATACAAAATATAAATAGTGCTATAAATTCAATTAGAAGATCTAGACAGAAAAATGTTTCAGTTGTACGTAGAGAAATACATATGGCAGTGGTTTCATCAAGTACTAAAGAGAATCGCTTGGTAAAATCTATGGCACGAGCATTAGGAACCTCGCGAAAAACTTTGCACAAACATCGGAAATTTCGGTTGCAAATAGATGTAAATGATGAACTTGCTTGTTGGAGAGCTATTTGTAGGCAACCATATAAAGATAGACTTGGAGAAAATGTTAAAAAAATAATATATGAATATTGGAAGAACAATTCGCGTGTTTCGCCAACTGCAAGGCATGTGATGTGAAGAAGAATAGCACGAAATCAGTACGAAGAACATGAAAAACATTTCTTGGAAACCACTCAGATAGAGTTGTTCAACAAGTTCAAAGAAGAGAATCATGAAATTCATGTTTCAAATAGTGTTTTTGTTCAACAAAAACCATGGTATGTAAAACCTATCACCGTACTACGCGACACTTGTTGTTACCATTATCATGTGGAATTTGAGTTTGATTATGACACATTCCTTGATTTTGGTAGAACATTTTGGAAGGATTCATCTCCTCCTTCGACTATATGTGATTTCATATCTCAAATTATATGTGAAATAGAAAGCGATGAACTATTTTACGAAAAGAAATGTGTTGGTGGTAAAAAATGCGATGATTGTGGAAATTTAACTAAATTTCAAAACAAATATCGTACTGATATAAATGATCAATCATTGTCCAACATGAAAGTGAAATGGAAGATATATGAATATATCCACACATCGATTCAAGGTGCAAATAGTGTTAAAAGAATTGAATTACGAGAAGAAGATTTTTTTGTGATAAACTTTTTGAGAAATTTTGAGGCAAAAATTTGCAAATACGCCAAGCATTCCCATAGAACTCGATGGCAAGAATTGCAATTCAAAAAATCCCGTGAAGTTTTTCCACCAGGGACCATTTTGTCAGTAATTGATTTTGCAGAAAACTACACTTTTTTTCCACAAAAATAAATTCAGAGTGAATACTATCATTCTGACCAAGTCTCCATGCTCGTCCATATTCTATATAGACATGCTTTGCTGAAAAAAATGTCAATCATATAGAAAGCACCAGTGAAAATAGACATATTATTAAATAATATCACTTTTATATCAGTGATGATCGTACATATGATACATATTTTGTACAACATTGTTTTGGAAAAATTTATGATTCCTTGAAAAATCGTGGAATAAAATTCAATGAACATTGGATATGGTCAGACGGATGCGCAAGTCAATTCAAATCTACACGATCATTCTTTTGGTTGTGTTGTCTTCATAAGAAAACCTGCATTAAACATTGTTGGAATTTCTTTGAGACTGACCATGGAAAAGGAGAACATGACGGTGCAGGGGCATGCATAAAATGAGCACTTCAAAGATATCAAATGAACTCCTCTACAAGCCGACTTGTGGATGCGAAAGAAGTTGTTCAATGGTGCATCACTACTCTAAGCCATGAGACTAACCGATCAAGGGAAGTGCGAAGGTACATTCAATTTAAATTTTATTGGATATCTAAATTTAAACAATGTACATTTATCACAATGATTATCTTTGATTGTATTTTGATATCATATTTACATTCTTTTTTAAATTTTCCATATAAATGTTTTTTTGGCATATTGGGATCGAAGACGTAGATAGATCAATTGGAAATTACGTTGAAACAATAAAAGGGACTCAAAAATTGCATTCAATTAAAACAAAGTCGTCTAGAAATGTGTTTGCATTGGATAAAAGAAAATATTCTTGTTTTTGTCATGTTTGCATAGACAACAAAAAATCCAATGACGTTTGTGAAAACAAAATGCATGTAAAAGATTGGAAACATACAAAGCTAAATACAAAGGGCAAAATGTCCATTACAATGTTTGAAGAAATGCAATCAGAGGAGACTACAATATCATCTGATGGTGATCGAGTTTCTGATCTTGTTAGAGAAGGTAACATTTGAATTGATTTCTAATGATAAAGATCTAGAAATAAATTTAAATGTGTATAATTTTGTTAAGTTTGTTTTATTGTGCAGGATATGTTTTTGTTGTAATTGCACCTACTGAAAACGATGAAAATGTGAAGTATTATTTGATGTGTTGCACTGAATGAAAAATGAAATTATTAGAAAACTATAATGATCATGGATTTCCATATGAAAGATGATCTATTATACTGAAAGGGTATTTTTTCAAACAAACTAATCAAAGTGGGGATTTTGTTTACTTTGAAGACTATGAACCTGATTTCATAAGTTGTCAATATAGTCACTTGGTGTATGCAGCACGCATAAAGTTGATAGAGGTTCAATGAAAGAAAAAAACGAAAATTAAGAAATGGAAAATGTCAAAATATGATCATGAACGGATTATTGAAGACGGCATTCCATTGGAATTTTTTTTATTAAACTGCCCAAAAAATTATTCTCTTTGGATTATATGTTTCAGAACTTCCAGTACTCAATTAAAAATTGAGTTGCCTTGTTATGTTATTTGTGCAAGTGTTTGCACATGTACAAATTGTTTTGGTACATGCACACCCTAGTATCAACTGAAAGTAGCTTTTCTATACATGCAATGATGAAAAATGTTGCATGTATTGGATATATATGTTCTAGAATGCAATTAACTGTTCAAGTAGTTTTACTATGTGCATTGATGAAAAATGTTTTACGTACTCAATATATATGTTCTAGAATGCAATTAACTGAAAGTAGTTTTTCTATGTGCATTAATGAAAAATGTTGCATGTACTGGATATATACACGAACTGAATGCACACCTAGTTTCTCTTGTGGGTTTTTTCTGGTAAAAAGCATCCACAATTTAAATAAATCATCCACAATATAATTTTGTACGAAGATTCCTTTCAGACAAGAGACTCGGAACACATCTCTGACTTTTGGTGGGATTTGACCCACATCTCTATTATTGATTGAAAATCTAGTACAAAATTTGTCTGTCCAATGGTCGGATATGTTCTATGTGCATTGATGAAAAATGTTGTGCACGTATTGGATATATATATATGTTCTAGAATGCAATTAATTGTTCAAGTAGTTTTCCCATGTGCATTGATGAAAAATGTTTCACGCACTGAATATATATGTTCTAGAATGCAATTAACTGAATGTCATCAATTTACCAATTTATAAATCAACAAGGCTACCTAGTTGAGTGCATTAATGACATTGACCCCAATTCAACAAACATATATCTACTTCTTATATTTCCAATCAAAATTAAATGGTTTTATATGGGAAAGAGGCAACTGAATATATATATATTCTAGAATGCAATTAACAGAATGTCATCAATTCACCAATTTATAAATCAACAAGGCTACCTAGTTGAGTGCATTAATGACATTGACCCCAATTCAACAAACATATATCTACTTCTTATATTTCCAATCAAAATTAAAGGGATTTATATGGGAAAGAGGCAGAACATATAGCCCATGAACTACTTTTTAGAGTCAATGAAGGTATCATCATGTGGGAAAATGTTTGGAAAACTTGATTGTACTTGAAAGTAATCTTAAGATTGTTTTTGATCTCTACATACTATTGTTTGAGTGAAAAAAATTTCCAATGAAAGGAACATAGCTTTTCAATCCAACTAACCATATCAATTGAGCTCTATTTGAAAAAAAAGTAAAAAAAACCAAAAAGCCAACAAAATAACATCCTTAGTTGTTATTTTTATTGGAATAACTAAATCATATTAAGGATTCTCTTCATTGAAATTGTTTTTGGATGGAGAATCCTTAAAATATGATTTAGCTATTCCAATAAAAATGACAACCACGAATGTTATTTTGCTGACATGTTTTGTTGGCATGTTAACTTTTCTTTACTCTTTTTTCAATTAGAGCTCAATTGATATGGTTAGTTGCATTGAAAAGCTATGTTCTTCCCATTGGAAATTTTTTCACTCAAACAAGAGAAGAGTATGTAGAGATCAAAAGCAATCTTAAGATGCCAAATGTACTTCAACCATCCAAAACTTGAATTTTAAAAACATTTTGATTATATCAAAAAATTACTTCACATGTCATGCCAATTGTAGCTCAACTATCCAATAAAAACATTAAACATTTAACATTATATCACATGCCAAATGTAGATTGAAACCATCCAAAACTTGAGTTTTAAAAACTTTTTGATTATATATCACAACATTACTTCACATGCCATGCCAATTATAGTTCAACTATCCAATAAAAACATTTAACATTATATCACATGCCAAATGTAGATTGAAACCATCCAAAACTTAACCTTTAATTTAACAAAAAATTATAGATCACAACATTACTTCACATGCCAAATGTACTTCAAGCATCCAAAACTTAAGTTTTCAAAACTTTTTGATTATATCACAACATTACTTCACATGCCATACCAATTGTAGTTCAATTATCCAATACAACATTGCAATTATATCCATGCCAAATATGTAGATTGAAACCATCCAAAACTTTAGTTTTAAATTTTTTTATTATATCACAACATTATTTCACATTCCATGCCAATTATAGTTCAACTATCCAATAAAAACATTTAACATTATATCACATGCCAAATGTAGATTGAAACTATCCAAAACTTAAGTTTTAAAAACCAAACAAGTTATATAACAACATTACGTCACATTCACATGCCAAAAGTACTTCAACCATCCAAAACTTAACTTTCAAAAACAAAACAAATTATATTAACACAATAAAATATGTCCAAAAATTATAGATCTCACAACTATCAAGTATCAAGTTATATATATATGACTGTGCATCTAGATAATATATAAAAAAGTAAATTTAAGACTAGAAATCTCAATCAAATCTACAAATCATGTCCATCAAATACATATGGATGTAGTGTCCTTCCTAGCAGAGTCTTAATCCACGAGCTATATTGCGAAGCATGGGGAACCTGCACACAATGCACGTACAAACATTAAAATTTGATGTTTTAAAAATGAGTGAGAATATATAGAACTTCATGTAAAAAAAATATATTAAAAAAAATCATGCAATACCTCATAAGGTTCCCTCTCCATTTGTTGCTCGCCTGCTACAACTTCCCCCATGGGAACATCTCCAACAGTAAACTGTACAATATATATATATATATATATATATATATATATATATATATATATTAAAAAATTTCAGATGAAAATGCATGTATATATAAACTTATTTTCAATAATATTAAAAAAAAAAGTTAGACAACTTGTTCAAATCGTTCAAATGGTGTGGATGTTCCTATCTCCGTCGCTAGAGTCTGTGGATAAAAGAAATCTTCTATAGAAACCTAAAATTCAAAATTTTAAAAGTATAAAATAACTTAAGATCAAGATTTCAATTTATAATAAAACTTTTAAACTTCAATTTATAAATTATAACTTAAAAAAAAACATATATATTTAAAAGTGAAAAATTGAATACTTCTACAGGTGAATTTGGGACATCTCCTAAGAGAGGCTCCAAAAGAAAATCTCCAAAAACCTGAAATTCAAAAAATTTAAAATAACTCAAGATATAGATATATATCTCAATTTTTAATGGAACTTTTTGAGGTGGAATATATATAACTTAAACATAAATTTTAAAAGTGAAAAATTGTCCATACTTGTTGTGGATCTGGCACATCTCCTAAGGAAGTAGAAGGTACATCTCCCAAGGAAGAAGAAGGTACCGCCATCCCAAAAACATCAGACAGAATCAGAATCTGTTAAAACATTTTATTATTATATATGTACATGTACATGTGTGCACAATTATTTATTTTAAAAATATCACTTAAAAAACACTAACATTTGTCAACATATCTTGATGGTGAGACCCATCTTCATTGTTTGAACCAGAGGCCCCGAACGTGATATTAACATTTTCGTCATTCATCATGTGTGACAACTGCAAATGGTGTTTTAACATATAATGATACATTTTTGTTAGATTAATGTACATACAAATAAATGTATACATATACATGTGTATTTATTACAAATTGTACATGTATGTGTTAAAATAATTGAACCCTAACCATTAACACATACTGCTCCCGTGCCCTCTTTCTCATGAAGAATTAGGTCTTTCCAACCATTGCGACAATTCTTTGCATATATTCTGAGATCTTCAACACTCATGTTGTCAATCTCTTCATCTGTACAATACACAAAATTGACGCGTGCATTCTCACGTGCTCTTTGTCGATTTAGACAAACATCGACTCCACCCAATCCATTGTGAACATTTTCGATGATGACATCCTTTGCTTCTCGACTAATTGAGAAGTGGCATCCATCTCTGACCACAAAGTTTCGACCCGAAAAGGTCGACTCACCAATGGTGGCTCAGGGCGAGGCAACTCAACTTCACACCTAACGCCCCTACGGTCACATAATCGACCTTTCCCAGGACCAAAAAATTCTGACGGAAGGTCATTTTTATTGGGTTTCATTTCCTAAAATAATTCTGCATAAAACAATTTTGCAAAATAAAGAGGAACCTCATCATTTTATGGGAGTCTTCCATAG
The DNA here is from genome assembly GCA_034641835.2 of Pinus albicaulis. Taxonomy (NCBI): domain Eukaryota; kingdom Viridiplantae; phylum Streptophyta; class Pinopsida; order Pinales; family Pinaceae; genus Pinus; species Pinus albicaulis. Next base: position 858,321,257 of record CM076579.1, read on the forward strand.
GCTGCAAGGTGCCTATCATACAAATAGTGAGATATATTGGGGTGCTTGAAATATTTCACCTTCAGCATCTTTCTTTTCGGCCCTTCTTTGAAATTAAACATTGACTTCACCATTTATTTTGTAAATCTTTGTTTTACATCCTCCCATTTATCGGGACCCATTACTGTTTCCTTTCTTTTTCTCATGACTTCTACAAATGTATCAGTCATTGGCCCAAGATTTCTGTACACAGCTACTAGTTCGCCCAATGAATTTGTAGAGTCAAAGCCACGAGATCTCTCTGCAATTTTGCATGAAGTTGTTGACACCTTTCTAAGGTGCATTGTGCCATGTTTCTTTCCCATGGTATATCAGAAATTTCGGCCAGATAAGTTGTGGTGGGTGGACAACCTTCTTCTTGAATGTAGCGTTCTACCCTGCGTCTTTTTTGACTAACATTTGGAGCATTTTCAGTCTCTGCATCAATATATATATAATTTTGTATATTAGAAAATACACATGTGAACAAATTTGTACAAATTGAATGAAAAAAATATTGAAATTGATGGCAACCTCGACGTGGTTGGCTAGCATCTTTCCCACCCTGAAACTGTTGAGAACCAGAACGACCCTGTTGAGAACCAACACCACCAGCCGTTGATTGGCCTCTGGGGGAATATATCACCACCTTCATGCAACCTGCTAGCACTTATTGATAGCCCTCTAAGGGTATTTGAACCACCACCAACCTCTCGAGAAGAGAGAGAAGCTTCATAAACAAATACAAATTTATAATCAATTGAAAAATACATTCATACATATAAATACACACGTACATATTCATTGATTAAATTGCGTTCAAACCATACCACGACTGGGTGAACCATGGGCATGCTCCATGGATGGAGTAGAGACCCTTCTCCTCTTATTAGCTCCTAAAAAATAAAAAATGAAACTTATTAACAACTAATCTAACTCACAAAGTTGTTAAAAAATCAATTCCATATGTACACACATGTATGGAGATTTAAGATTATATTTAAATACCAAGAACATTCCTCGATCCCTGATCCCCCCCTCTCGTAGAGATATGGGATTTTGTTGATCTTCGTCGTTCATACTCCATGATATATATATCGACGGTGGACATTTACAATTATTTTTTTAAATAACTAATTTAAAATAAATTCAAAATGAATTTCAGAAAATTAATGTAATTTAGTGTAAACAAATTATGTAAAACACAACTTTCAAAGCACTAATTGATGTGTGAAACTCAATTTAAGCAAAAAGAATTTAAAAATAAATAAATAAATAAATAAATAAATAAATAATAAAAATAAAAAATAAATAAAAAATAAAAAATAAAAATAAAAAATAAAAAAATAAAAATAAAAATTATAAAAATGATAAGTTCACCAAATTGCTTTTCATAGTGGGAGTATAATTTGGTATAAAATTAAGAAAAAAACACATTGTCATTAAAAAATAAATGAAACTCCATTAAAGACCTCTAGCGGATGTTTTTTGAGAAAGACTGAGAAAAATGCCATACATCCGTTTCTAGCGGAGGTTACTAGAGGAGGTTGGCGGGCGGAGGAGTTTGCGGATGTTTTTCCTCTCAGATGCGCTTATCATTAAGAATCGCCCCGGTGCGGCCCAAAACATTGGCACATTGGACATCGTGCACTCCATACACACCTGCCCGGTGCGTGACAACTCTTCCGCGCTGGTGCATTATAAAACACCCCGCCAAAACCGTAACAACCATGTGTGGTAGAAAGAAACCGCACCGGTGCATCATAATACATCGCGCCAAAACACAAACCGACCGGTGTGTTTTTAAGAAATAGCACTGGTGCGCCTATAAATCACGCGCACCGATAAAGGGTTAAATTTTAAAAAAAATTACGGCAAAAAACCCATATTTTTCAGTTTTCTAGTGGTCCTGAGCTCTTAATTACTAGTGCGCGCCCTTCCGAAGAATGCACCGGTGCGCATGAAACATTGGCACACCAGATAGCATGTGTGATGTACACACACCTCTAGGGCATCCTATTACTGTAACGCACCGATGCTTTAGCACACTTCCACGTCGGTGCATCATAAATCACCGCGCCAAAAAAGAAACACGTCGGTGCTTTCTTATCCAAGAACACCGGTGCGCCTATAAACTGCACGCACTGAAATAACGTTACAAAAAAAAAAAATTAAGGCCAAAAAACCGGTGCTTTACGACTATTCTGCACCAGTGCTTTGCGCATATTCCGCCCTGGTGCCACTAGAAAATTTGGCGGAAATTCCGACGGCCAATTCATCGCTATTCCGACACATAGTCGTCGCAAGAGCGACAGTTCGAGGGCGGGCAAAACGTGGTTTACCATACCATCGCAGTTCTGACGTAATTAAAAAGTGTCGCACTATCGACACCTTTTCCGTCGCTTCCAAACAAGCATCACTCTTTCGACGTTTCCCAATCCGTCGCACTTCTGACCTTTGTAAACTGTCGCACTTTCTACGAAATGTCGTCCGACGTTTTGAACGTCACTCTTCCGACATTTGTAAACTGTCACAATTACGACGAAATGTGGTCCGACGTTTTGAACGTCGCTCTTCCGACGTTTGTAAACTGTCGCAATTCCGACGCAATGTGGTCCGACGTTTTGGACGTCGCTTTTCCGACGGTTGTAAACTGTCACAATTCCAACGAAATGTGGTCCGACGTTTTGGACGTCGCTCTTCCGACGTTTATAAACGGTCGCAATTCCGATGAAATGTGGTCTGAAATTTTGAACGTCGCTCGTCCGACGTTTTTGTACTGTCGCTCTTCCGATGTTTCTAATCTGTCACAATTCCGACGCTTACAAGGCGTCGGTATGGCGACGATAGGTTCAATTTCAAAAAAAAAAATGAAACTTTAAAAGAGGAAAAACTTTGTTTTGAATATATTATATGAAGTAAAACAGTCCATGAAGTCATTACATTTTCACATCTGAAGATTGGAACCCAAATATCCATCTAGAAAAGTGGAAGTCCCACCCCAGACAATGATAGAAAAATACCCCATGTCACATAGAGGGACATGATATAAAACCCAGTAAAGGTCCACATGGAGATTATCGAAAATATGAGAAAGCATCCAAATATGCCCGAGGCATCTATAAGAAAGTGAAATAGCAGTATGTAGAATAGTAAAGCAACAGATAGAGTACCGACGTCCATTGTTCCAAATACAAATTAAAGTACCCAAAATCCTTGAACAGAGAAAAACTCTAATCATGTGAGGAGTGTGATATGTCCAAAATATAAAAATACCATCAGACCATATCAATAAACCAACAACATAGACCAACATAGCTATTTTTGAAGGCAGAGTGATAAACATTAATCATTTTTTTTCACAAGAGAAAAAATGATGTTTTGAATATATTATATGAAGTAAAACAGTCCATGAAGTCATTAAATTTTCACATCTGAAGATTGGAACCCAAATATCCATCCAGAAAAGTGGAAGTCCCACCCCAGACGGTGATAGAAAAATACCCCATGTCACATACAGGGACTTGATATAAAACCCAGTAACGGTCCACATGGAGATTATCGACAAATCTGAGAAAGCATCCAAATATGCCCAAGGCATCTATAAGAAAGTGAAATAGAGTATGTAGAATAGTAAAACAACAGATAGAGTACCGACGTCCATTGTTCCAAATACAAATTAAAGTACCCAAAATCCTTGAACGGAGAAAAACGCTAATCATGTGAGGAGTGTGATATGTCCAAAATATAAAAAGACCATCAGACCATATCAATAAACCAGCAACATAGACCAACATCACTAGTTTTGAAGGCAGAGTGATAAACATTAATCATTTTTTTTTCACAAGAGAAAAAACACTATTTTGAATATATTATATGAAGTAAAAAAGTCCATGAAGTCATTACATTTTCACATCTGAAGATTGGAACCCAAATATCCATCCAGAAAAGTGGAAGTCCCACCCCAGACAATGATAGAAAAATACCCCATGTCACATATAGGGACTTGATATAAAACCCAGTAACGGTCCACATGGAGATTATCGACAATCTGAGAAAGCATCCAAATATGCCCGAGGCATCTATAAGAAAGTGAAATAGCAGTATGTAGAATAGTAAAGCAACAGATAGAGTACCAACGTCCATTGTTCCAAACACAAATTAAAGTACCCAAAATCCTTGAACAGAGAAAAACGCTAATCATGTGAGGAGTGTGATATGTCCAAAATATAAAAAGACCATCAGACCATATCAATAAACTAGCAACATAGACTAGCATCGCTAGTTTTGAAGGCAGAGTGATAAACATTAATCATTTTTTTTTCACAAGAGAAAAAACATTGTTTTGAATATATTATATGAAATAAAACAGGCCATGAAGTCATTACATTTTCACATCTGAAGATTGGAACCCAAATATCCATCCAGAAAAGTGGAAGTCCCACCCCAGACAGTGATAGAAAAATACCCCATGTCACATACAGGGACTTGATATAAAACCCGGTAACGGTCCACATGGAGATTATCGACAATCTGAGAAAGCATCCAAATATGCCCGAGGCATCTATAAGAAAGTGAAATAGCATTATGTAGAATAGTAAAGCAATAGATAGAGTACCGACGTCCATTGTTCCAAATACAAATTAAAGTACCCAAAATCCTTGAACAGAGAAAAACGCTAATCATGTGAGGAGTGTGATAACCATTTGCAGAAACCCAGGCTCGCTTGATTCCAAAATTGGTAACCATATGTTGCATCCGAGATGAAAGGTTCAGGCTCGCTTGTTTCCATTAGTAGCCTGCTACAACATCCACCCTGTTCATAGCAAAAAGGTTCCTATAGATATACAGAGAAAGAGTATAATACGTAGACCATATAAGCATGGCTCTGTATTTCAAAAAACAGGTTTAAAATAGAAACAGGGCAACATTTTATTTTCTAATTAAAGTTAATCTATTAATAGTGGGAATAAAATTACACCGAAGTCAAAATCATTGCCCAGACTCATGGCAATTTTGTCATCAAAAAATCAAAAAATTAAGAAGACTGCCCTCATACGGGGAAACCAGTCTTGAACGTTAATTTACAGAATTCAAAAATATTACAAAGGTCCAGCACAGTAAAATAATCTAAAAGCAACCCAATTAAGTGGGCCGCGAAGTAAGAAAAACAAATTAACCAAACTACTCCTCCGACTCCTCGACGATTCGACACCATCCTACAGAAGGTCCAGGATCGCTAGGTGCTACCTCCACATTCATGCCACGGCTCCCCTCCTGAAGGCCCGAATGCTGGCCGGATTTTTCCGAGCTTAGACCCACCGGATGGGTGCATTCTTCCTCCGTTTGGGCCTCCTCGCGGAAAACCACAGTGACTGAAGCTATAATTCGTGGGCGGTTGAGAGAGCAATTAAAGGAAAATTTTGCAGTGCGCGTTGTGGGAGAAGGTGAACTAGCGGTGGGGAAACGAGGAGTAGGGGAATCCATACAGTGGCCAGATCCTACAACCCGACCCCGCCCACTCCTAGTATTTGGATAGCGACCTGCATAATCACTGGAGTGGACGGAAGACAACTCGGTTGAGGGGCTGGAGGGAGCGCGCAGGAGTTGACCTCTTGTGCTCCCCCTGCGGCAACACATCCTTTGACACACACGAGGCATGGGTGCAGTCTCACTAGCAGTGGGCACAAGAGGATACAGAGAAGCATAATTCCAAGAAACAGAGGAAGATAGACAAGGACCAGACTGAGAGAAATGAAGATATGCAGCAAGTTCTACACAACAGTTCAACTGGCCACTTCTCCTTCTCGTCACAGTGAGCAGGCAGTGTAACCCAGCAACTGGCTCGTCTGAAAAACCATAGCGAAATGCCATTTTATCAATGCACTGCAATCGAAGGACACTCGTCATAATTAAACTCTGATCATTAATGAGAGCCGAAGGCTGGATCATATTGGAGCATGCAGAATCGCTAACGGGAGTGGAGGTCTGATCTTGAACAGTGTTAAAATTTAATGCGATTTGATGTGAAAACCTTGGAACTTAATTGAACAGCGTTAAATCTTAATGCGATTGATATGAAATTGCCACATCCATGTCCCATCGCCTTAAATGCCATCGAATGCACCCGCAGCCGGGAGCAGGGCAAGTTTTTATTAAGGACATGTGGCAGAAATTGATTGGAGTGGATCTTTGTTTGGGCCACTCGCGCAGTGGAAATTTGGACCCGAAAAAGATTAAGGTGAATTTGATAAAGAATTCGCATCACAACTCTCCCTTCGTATGCCAGCCCAACTTCGGACCCGAAAAATATTAGGGCAGAATTCATTTGGTTTTCGCGTCACAAAATTGGCCGACGTCAGCAGGCTATTTTGGAATACGAATTTGGTTTGAATTATGGTTTATCGTCATTTGAAGTCCGACGGGCTCGACTTAACAATTTTGTTTGATCCCATCTTATAAAATTTGTGTTGGTTTTCTTTGATAATACACATATTTATAATAAATCATGGGAATACCACACTAAACATGTGGAAAAGTTATATAAATTATTGAGAACAATCATTTTTATGTAAAAATATCCAAATGTGCTTTTGGGAAATAAGAATTCGAGTATTTGGTTCATATTGTTTTAAAGGAAGGAGTGAAGTTGGAGCCTCAAAAGATGCAAGCTATTACAAATGACCTATTCCTAAGAAAATCAAGGTTCTTAGACGATTTTTTGGACTTACATGATATTATTGATCATTTGTTAAGAATTATGCATGCATTTCAAGTCCACTCACATATCTCTTGAAGAAAATATCATTTATATGGAATGATGAGGCTACTTTGGCATTCTCTCTTTTAATGGATGCCATGTCTTCTACACCAACATCGGTTGTACCTACTTTTGGTAAAACATTCATAGTAGAGTGTGAGGCACTAGGACAAGGAATTTACATAACATTAACACAATAAGGGATATCATTGGCTTTTAAAAGCAAAGAATTCAAAGAAAATATTTGGTGAAATCTACGTATGAAAAATAAATGGAAGCAATATTACATGCAATAAAAAATGGGGATAGTATATCATTGGGAGGTACTTTAAAGTCAAGATATACCATGATAGCATAAAGCATTTTTTGAAGCTATGGATTTCATTGGAAGATTAACAAAAATGAGGAGAAAAAATGCAAAGTTTTAATTTTGAGATAATCTGCAAAAAGGGTAAGGAAAATTTGGTACATGATGCTCTTTCTAAAATAGAAGAGGCCTCAAATTTATATCCAATTACATTTTCTATTCCTAGGTGGCTAGAAGAAGCTTGCCATAATGGAAAAATGACAATAGTACTAAATAAAAACTAAAATTTATAAAGGATGGGATGAACTCTATGGAGCATTGGGAGTGAAAGAGAGATATACTTTGGTGCAAATGTAGAATATTTTTATGCACGCAAGCATATTTAAATAAACAAATATTAAGGGAGTCCCATGTCTCTCTGATGGTAGGACACAGGGTTCCTTAAAACATCTCAAAGGATCAAAAAATATATTTTGGAAGGAATGAAGAAAGATATTCAAAATTTTGTAAGAGAAGGTCAGGTTTGCATAATAAATAAAAGAGAGATAGTAAAATCTCTAGGGTTACTTCAACCATTCCACATACATATTCAAAGACTAGAAGATATATCGATAGACTTTATTACGGGGTTACTGAAATATAAAGGTAAGTATTACATTTTTGTGGTCATTTATATAGACAAATTTTGTAGATTTTTTTTGTAGAGCTCAAAGTACATAAACAACAAGCCAAGTGGCAGAAGTGTCTGTGAAAGAAATTCATAGTCTTCATGGTTTTCCTAAAGTAATAATAACAAGAAAATTTTGGAAATAATTATTTAATATGAGTGGAGAAACACTAGCTGCCATGAGTTCTACATATCAAACACAATCAAATGGTCAAACAAAAATAGTTAACAAATTTTTTTAAGGTTATCTACAAATGTTACTCTTTAGAAAACCGATCTTAATGGATGAAAGTGGGTTACGTGAGAAGAGCGGTAATATGATACTACCTATCACACATCTACTAATTTCCTCATTGGGCCACTTACTGCAGTCTCAAAAACTCCTAGTATCTCATACTTTTGAAATGGGAGTCAAAGTGGCAAATGAGTCACATATGGAAAATATTAAAGAAACTTTGAAAATTATTGTGGAAAACCTTCAAATGACATGAAACATGATAAAACAACAAGAGAAACAACATTGAAGTGAAAGATAATTTGAGGAGGGTAATTAGGTATTTTTTAGATTACTAGCATTATAAGCAATCTTCATTCAAGAAAAAGAAGAATAAAGAATTAGCTCAAAAATGTTATGGCCCTAAATAATTATTCATAGGATTGCACAAGTGGTATAGAGATTATATTTTCCTTCTTCTTGCATTCATAAGGTTTTTCATGTGTCTTTCCTAAAAGGTTTGGAAAAAAATATGCCAATGTAAATAGAACTTCCAAAAATTAGATGAATAAAGATTGGACAGGCTTGAAAAGTTATAGATAAACATTAAACATCTCTTTGACAGCATAACCATTATGAAGTACCTAATCAAGTGGAAGAATATTCCTCTGAAGAAGGTACATGGTAAAATGATCCAATTGATGAAATACCCACGTCTAGGGTTCGTTTGAAGTTTTGACAAAGGTTTTGTTATGTGTTTTATATAACGCGCGTAGACAATTTTGTTGTTTCTTAAGGTCCCACACAATGATCAAATTTCAAGGGCGGTCCGAATTTCAATTAGAAGGGCATATATCTATAGCCTTCCCATAATAAGCAAAAAAAACTTTTCAATTAACCACAATAAATTATTTTTACATTTCATTTTCAGAAAGAAAAAAACCATCAATCTTTATATTAATAAAAAATGCCATATACAACAATGAAGAAAGGCTCATCGTTCATTGCTTAAATATCTCATTAGCAATACCTTTAAGTCTTGAACACTATTATAAGAATTTGAATACATGCCGGGATATAGGAGATTCTTAATAGCAATAAGTTGTGTAATGAAATTTTGACTTTGTATCACAAGGAGCATTAGCATGAATGCTGATTTTTCTTATAGAAATTTATTATTATTGTTTGAAACGTTGTTTATAGATATGAGAACAACAATGAAATTATGAGCATGGTGGACAATTAGTCAAGCTCATGATGCCAAACCATGATGATATGGTTGGAATTTAACATTTTTACATGTGAAAGACAAATAGTCAAAATCAGCGACAACTTAGTATGCCATAATTAATAATCATTTTGTTCACTTTTATTAATAGGTTATGTCCTGTGATGATCTCTCTTCTACTGGCATTTACTTGTATTGAAGATCACTAATCTAGGAATAAGGAGTTATTTTCTCCGAAAATAACCTAATAAAACATTGACAATGCATCAAGGATATATTTCTGCTTCATAAGTATATGTTCTACTTCTAAATCATGTCTTGGAAGTGGATGTTTCTTTGAAGTATTCACCGATTGGTTTCATACCAAAGTCTTTTTCTCATTTTCGACGTCAATACATGAAAAGATAATGGTTTAAAACAACATAAATATTTTAAATTTTGCAAGAATTGTACGCACACTTTGAATATGAATTTTGAAGTCAGAAGTGCATGATGCGCATATAGGATCAAGTGTCATTTTGAATACCAAATGTTTCACGAAAACTCAGCTTGTGCTACCATCTTGATAAGAGTTGACGGCAATGGCCATCAACTATTTCCATAATAAGGCACACCTAATCCTAAGACTAAACAACTACAAATGTTGTAGATCTAACAAGACCACACAATCAAATGTATTCACAAAATCATCTTGTGGCAAAAAATGAAAAGAATTTCATGACCAAAATACCTTAGGCAACTAATTCAATTAGATACCTGGTATCAACAAAAAGGAAAACCCATTATACTCAAAGGCAAGCGTTTGCCTCCTTTGACAAATTTTGAGGTTCAAAACAAGGGCCTTTATTATTACATCTCAATGCCTCTAGTAATTTGAACGGGGTTTGCTTTCTTTAACGACAACCTAAATAAAAGGTTTCATTTCAAATTATTTTCCATAATTCAAAATTAACCATTGTTAATTTTGTATTTCCTAACAAGCTCATAAATTTTGACAAAAGAACCAAATTTTTTAATACAAAACAACAATTTTCACTCACGCACTTCTCTTGAGCTAATGTTATTAAAACTAAAAACCAAAACATATAAGACCTAAAAATGAATAGATGGTCTGATACGTTACTATCGACAAAAAGTGACCTTTACACCCTCACTTATTAAACCTTAAATGTTGTTGAATTTAACCTGTTGTTACTGCGTGAGAAGGACGGATGTAGCAACAACATTTTTTTTTTTGGAGATTTAACTTACATCACCATCCATAAATTTAATTCGGCATTTAAAATTCACCTGCAAGTTTTTTTTTTTGTGAGGCAGCCACAACCATATTTTTGTACGAGTTGTATTTAAACACAACAACCGACGACCAACGCAATTCACCAACCGGAAAATTAAACAAACAAAAATTTACCCAGGTTTTGTAAATTCAAAAGGAGGACACGTGGAGCATTAGTGTTGGATCGCATGAAATTGAAGGGAATGCGAAAACACGAAAAGCGGACTGAATTTTTTATAAAGGCACATTGGATTGAGGTCGTGTTACAAATGCGGCAGAGACGATCAACATCCCATTTTGGAACGCGAATTTGGTTTGAAATTCAATCTATTCGGACTTTTGATCCGGCGGAAAAGGTTTTCTTTAATGTTTTAGAAGTAGTTTAATTTTATGTGTGCTTTAATATATACATATGTTTTAAACATATTATCATATATCCTTGCGAAATGAAAGGTGGGCCATAAATTTAGTTTTAATTTTTATTTTTAAAAAGAGGGTTTATTATAATAAGTTTTATATGTTACGGCATATAAAAAATAAAAAAGGAAAAAAAAAATCTTGGTAGTTTTTTTTTTATAGAGAGTACGTAAATTTTTATTACACAACAATGTGTAAAAAGTGAAAGAAGTAGTATAACTTTTTAAGTGTGTATGTACTGTGATGCGAAGTGAAAAACACGTGAGTGTTTTGGGAAGCGGAAGTATGTTTGTTTTTTGAAACAGAAACGGATGTGAAGTTGTTTATGCCTTTGCGTTTTGTGCTTGATCATAATTTTGTAATCCTCTCTCGGTGAGGAAGAAGTGTAATAGTTTTTTTTTTGAGTTATTAAGGAATAAGTTTTGTTTTCAAAGAGTATTGAAACCTCTGTCTCTGTCGAAAAATTTTTATTTTCTTTGTGTTACGGGGAAGGAGGATTTATTCTCCATTCCTTTCTAAATTTTTCAATATTCCAACATGTGCAAGAACAACAAATGTTGTGGTTCCATCACTAAATGTTTGTCTTGTACTTTCTGACTTACCTTACAGCCTTTAATATTTTAAGCTGGGTCCTCTAATTCAACCAATACTAACAAGAGCCAAAACCATGGCATATATGAGATACATTTCATTACCTTTGTCAATAACAATAAAATTTGACACAAGCCATAGCAACTTTCACTTTTATTGTTGTGAAAAGCTTTTACCTTGCATTACTCTAATGTGGCTAGTCCATAGGCAAGCCTCTGAATATGAGTAACAAATATTTCCTTTCCTTTAGTTTTAAAATTATGCCTACCAAATATAAGACATTTAGAGGGGAACTAATACAACGTTAAAAAAGAAAACGGGCACCCACATCTAAAAATTACCTCCTTAGCTATTTGTCACACCATCATTAGCTATTTTCGGAAAGCAGTGGCTATACTCTCCAGACGACATTTTGCCCTTCGCCCCAAGGGGTGACTCTGTAAAGATCGGCAAGTTTGTTCACATAACTTGCAAGACAAGTCGACAATGCTTTGATGAGGTGTGCAATTGAATGCTGAGACCATATGCCAAAACAACCCTCCATGAAAAAATTAAAATAACACATTAAAATCGAATATAAGTGGACAAGGAAAGGTCCATAACAGTGAAGTTTCACGTGTGCGGTATTCATTCAAACATAATTTTCTCGACCTGCAATTTTTGTCATGGAAGCCATCCTTGTTGAAATGCAACTCCCTTTTCCATAGCTCTTGTATGTACCTTCTCTCTCATCGCATCAATACCAAAGTCAGTCTTCGCCGAGCGGTCAAAAGGAAATGGGTGAAAAAAAGCTGAAAGAGAAGACAATTATGCCATAATTATCCAAACATTGCACCCAGCTTCTTCCCCTTTCCATTGTTACCCAATGAGGTAGATGTGGAAAATTGTTGTCACATCTTGCCCAAAAGCGAGGCCATCTTCTCTTATCCGGAATATAGAATTAGAGATCTTCCTTGTTAGTATGAACCTTAAAAAACATGACTCATTTCTAAAAACCACTTTTAAGTTTATGTGAGGAAAACTAAGTAACTATCGCAACTTTTATGCAGGTATTAAAAGAAAAACAAGCAAAAGAGAAATACAACCACAATCCTCATTTAATGAGACAGGACTATATATTTTCATTAAGATAATAGAAATAAATCACGACTATATTAAAATGACTACATCATCTTTAACTTCGGTGTCTCCTCGTGGCCTTCGAGTTTATACATATAGAGGTTGCATATTTTTAGTTTCATTATTGACCTCTACGTACCCCGCTCTTATGAATGCATCCAATGGAATATCTACATCAAATTCTCCTTTATATCCCAAAAACAAATTTCCTACTACCAAGAGCACCGGTATTGATGGATCACCCCACACCATCACCAGTAGAAATGAAAAAAGGGAAACCGAGAAAACTTAAAATATCGAATGACTATATGGGTGGTTCTTATGATAAACCAACCTTTCGAACATGCTCATAGTCAAACAACGAGTATATGACGATATTCAGCGGGCACTAAATCGGATTTTGAAGCTATGTTAGAGAAACCCTAAACTCTCACTGAAAATAGTGAAATGCTTCTATCGAGAGATTGACATATCCAAATTATTTGCAAAATGATGAAAATTGGCTATCAAACAACGATTGATGCGGAATGACACGGAAAAATATCGGAAAAATACGAATACGGAAACCTCGACTTTCATCATAACTTTGAGATTAGCCAACACACACATGATGTAACCTATGAAATCGTAAATGGAGAAATCATGGTAACAATAAGTAACCTATGTAACGGCAAGTGGATTCATCTTGGGGTGGTAATGGAAAATGTAGTGAACAACGAAGTAACATACGGTGCTTCAATCGAATAGATGAAAAAACTGCAAAAAAACCTAGATAATAATCATGAACAAAGCAATATTGAATTTTTCATTTGTAAAAGACTTTAAATATGTGACAACAGAACACAACGTCAAAGCGCACACAAACAAAATATCTGGACAAACCTTTAGTTGACAGGTTATTATTTCTCTCATGATCTGAGAGAGTTGTACTTTGCTACCCAAGTCAATCAATCTCATCATTATGTACAATAAATCGAGTAATTGATGTGGTATTTTTGTATACCTAAGATGCATTCTTATGATAATGTTACAGAAAATATGTTGAAAATGTCCAAAATACAGATGACTCCTCTTTATTTTCAGGCAAAATTTATGGCTGGGGTACATGAACTTGGGAACAAGCCACTAAATGCAGAGATGCATAATAAGTCAACAATGACTTTTTTGTTGCTACGCTGATTCAAGGAAGTTTTCAAATTAGTAAACTCCAATAAATTCTCTCTACTAAACAGAGTTGGCTACATTGAAGGTGAGCTCTTATATGACCCCACCCTCCATCACTCTCAATTCTAGCCACCAAATCTATTTCATTTTTTACTTTCATAGGCATAAAAAAAAAATATTCAATAACCAATAAAAAACAATTCAACAAAAAAGTCACATAAAGGAAAAAGTGCAATTAATGCTTGACATAAAAATAGTATGATAAATGAGTTTTTTATACTAGCATGCTTGGTGCTAGAAGTATAAGTAACACATCTTCCTAATAATACAAATATTTTAAAACAACTCCGTTTTCTTTCTTCTTCCCTGTTCTAAGCTCCTAATTACACCATCAATATCTGTTATACTCACAATATTACATTCTTGCTGACCCCATTGCTGACCTAGTTGCGTAATCCGATATACAGTCTCATCCGGTGGCAGAACATCGCCTACAAAAGCAATCATATTAAATTTTAATTGTGAGTTTTAAATATCATTAATTCAGTTAAATATATTATTAATAAAAAAATTACAGTAAGTTATTTACGGTGCACCGGTTATGCTTGTTGACCTAATTGCGTAGTCACGTTAATAAGTCTCATCCAGGTGACAGAGCATACGCACTACAAAAGCAATTAATATTAATTTTAATTGTGATTTTAAATATCATTGAACTAGTTAATTAATATTAATAAAAAAAATTGCAATGAGATTATTTACCTGGTGCACAGGTTATGTACATGACCAACCTGAATTCATAGAAATCCTGATGTACCGTCTCATCGATGACAGAGCATCTACAACGAAGATAATATTAAATTTAATTTATACGATTTTAAATATCATGAACTAGTTACATTAATATTAATAAAAAAAATGCAATGAGATTATTTACAGTGCACAAGTTATGCTTGTGACCTAATTTAATGATCACGATATTAAGTGCCTCATCGATAATAGAACGCCATATAACAAAAGCAGATAATAATAGAATTTTAATTGTTAAAATTTAAATATCATTGAACGAATTGTTGTGTAATAAAAAAATTGCAATAAGATTATTTACCTGAGTACTTTTGATTGTACTTGTTAAACCTAGTTGCGTAGTCACGATGTCAAGTCTCATCGATTGACAGGTATACTTCTGAATATGTTAAATTTTAATTGTCAGTTTTAAATATCATTAATTGGTGCATTAATATTAATAAAAATGCAATGAGATTATTTACGGTGCTGATTTATACTTGTTGACCTAGTTGGCCGCTGATCCGTTATTAAGTCTCATCCGGGTGACGAAACATACTTCTAAGCTTGAATAATATTAAATTTTAATTATAGTTTTTAAATATCATTAGCTTGAATTGATAATGATAATAAAAAAATTGCAATGAGATTACAGTGCACAGGTTAGCCGATACGTTAAGGGTATTTATTTACTTACATCTTCCTCTCACGGTATTAAGATCACCGAGAAATATTCTTTGTCATTTAAAAAAACGTTATAAGGACAACCGTGAGAGCAATTAGAAAAAATTATAAGTGGAAATTAATTACCATCACGACCCTCAACGATAGTAGCATTGGCAAACTGGTCCCCACTAAATGATCGAGTTTACCTTACGTGAGGATCATCTATAGCTCTAAAGCTGAGTTGTTGCCGCAAATGCGATGATCTTGCACTCCACGGTTAAACAAAGTTGTTAGACATTAAATTTATGGAGCGAAAACAAACATATTGAAAGTTTAATGTTTTACCTTATCGAACGTCTGAATCATGGGACACCGCCTAAGCTTCAATGATTGACTTCTGACGATAGCGAAAATGAAGCGATATTTTTATCTTCGTATGGTTTATTCGTTCATCACCATTACATATTATTATTGTATTTTTAATCATATTTAAATGGGATGCAAAATGGCGGAAGGTGATACAATTAATTATAAGATGTTTAGCTATTAATTACCATTATTAAGCTAATTTCAAGTAGCATACACAGCTGTAGCAGTGGCCCTTTTTTCAATCTATTGGTTTGAGGTATGAGCAACCTAGCATCAAAATATTAAAGTCGAATGTATTGCTTTTCTTGAACATGAAAGGAAAATTAAAGCTGTTAAATTAAAGTTGTAATTTGTAGGGTCCGGAAGTTGGCATTTTCCTTCTTTCTTTGTTTCTCTTGTTTTCGTCATGGATAAGAGTGCTCTCCACTCACTCTCACGGAAACTTGTGAGGGGACACTGTTATCTAGGGGTTAAATTTCAATTGTGTCTATGGGTTTCCTTGGTATATTTCAAATATTTTCGGCTACCCCATTAAAACCCAATACATCCAAATGTGGAAGCCCCAAAAAGGAGCTAGATAATCTAGAAGTTCTTTTTAGGTTAAATTCACAATTCCACCATTGTGCGTATGGTTAGGCCAAAAATTACCAACGCATGGCTCCAAAAACCTATAGAACTCATTGTTTCTACTGAGAAAAAAGAAGATATTATCATTAATTTAAAAAATACATCATGATAAACCTGTTTTAGATAGAGTACATGAAATAGTTAAAATGTTAAAAATTTACCGGAGTTGCTGTGCTTTATAAGGACACCTTCATCGTTCACCAACCATGTACCCATTAATGGTCCACCTTGAGCTGACATGTGTAGCTCCGGGAAATGCAATAATGTAGTTGGCCATATCAGCCTGTCAACGCCAAAACGTTTGGTGGGTATACTGTGAGCGAGGGTATGTTTCTTCGCTGGCATATAAAGGTGAAAAGTCTATCAAGAAAGTTGCAGAACACGTCCTATTTGCCTTGTGTCCCACTACCACCAACATCGGGTTCGACAAG
This sequence comes from Pinus albicaulis, assembly GCA_034641835.2. Taxonomy (NCBI): domain Eukaryota; kingdom Viridiplantae; phylum Streptophyta; class Pinopsida; order Pinales; family Pinaceae; genus Pinus; species Pinus albicaulis. Next base: position 858,337,897 of record CM076579.1, read on the forward strand.
TTCCGAAAGAAACACTACCTTTAAAAGAACTTTACATTGATTTTAGTACGATATAAAAATTAAAAATCAAACTATCCCATTATTCATATTTTGAACAAAAAAAATACTCCTTTTGAATTTTATTATTACTAAATATGTTTCTAGCTGGCTCATAAGTTGTTTATCTCTCTTCCTTTTAGGTGTTTTGAGCGCGTCTGTAAAAGTATTAAATTAAGAGCCTTGCATCTCGTACCTTTTTACTTAACAAGAACAACACAGGAATAAGGATAGAAGAAAGCTCTTCCTCGAAGGGAGTAAATCGGCCCGTACCATTGCTGGGTATGTGCATATTTGAAAAAATTAATATTATTTCAGTGCCTTATAATAAATAACTAAAATAGAAAGATAGAGCAATGTTGACACTTTAAATGTTCTTGGCACTTTCTTTCATGATCATCCAAAAATCTCGGGGTGTTATACTCACCCCACTGCCTGATCGATACCTTACATTGTGATAAAATTATAAATGTAAAAACTTGAAAACAATATCTAACGAAAGCAAAAATGAAATCTGAAATAATTTCTAATAAGACAAGACAAAGTTAGAGTTTCAAATATGCCTTGCATTGAATTCGATCCACAGAAACATGTCATTGCACATTAGGCACCCAAACAAGAGACGAGTTGACAATGAAGATCTTATTGAATATATTGTTGGAGAAACTTCTAGTAAACTTGTTGAAGACCTTGAGGGAAATTTTGGAGCAACATTTGGTAGGGTGGTATATTGGCTGTTAGACGATCTTCGAAGGGCCTTGAAATGAAGCTTTTGGGACAACTATTGAAAAATCCTTAGAGCATTTAAGTAAGGCACTTTCTATCTTCCATCACCTTTCCTTTCAATATCCTTTAGCGATTTTGTTGATATTTAATGTTTGAAATCACGTTATAATTCCTTGATTATGTGTGTTTGGGGACTTTCCCTTTGAGGTACTAATGCCACAGCAATTTTTATCTTCGGGATGCATGTATAGAGCCCTATTGTTCAATATTTTGATTGATAGTAGTAAACATAGAGAGTTAGGGGGCTCTTGACTTGGTTGGTTGGGCCATTAGATCCCTAACATCTAGGGATAACCCCTTGAGTTGGAGAGCTAGCCCAAGTGAAAAGGAGTTGGTGAAATTGTGATGGGGCTATTGAATTACATGGTATCACACTTTGGCTTTAGGAATTTCTTGAGAAGTGCAAGATTTTGCTATATCAATTCTAAAATTGTTTACAACACTGTTAAGAACTAATAAGAAGTGATGTTGAGGGGTTTTTGGGTATAAGAAACAATACCATTTAAAAACTAGGGTTCTCGGTCCTTGGCATTCCTTCACCTGGGCCTAGGGGCACACTAGAATAATTTCACACTAAACCATGCAAACTTAAAAAGTAACTTAACGGATCCATAAAGTAATAGTAATAATAATTCCAAATTTCATATTGTACGATATGAGTACCAAATTATTCAAACAGCCGACAATGAAGACATACGATATAAGATTTCCAAGATTGATGAACCAATACAAAAAGTTGAAACTACAACTTTGATTTAAGCCTACTTGTGTCCTAACTCCAGAGGAAGGAATCACAACGTAGTATATAACATACATCGTGTATTATCAATTCTTGGTATGCTAACTAAGGTCATCTACCTCATCAATTCCTTCCCATTTTTGTGTTTTTATGTTATATTCCTTAAAAAAGTGTCAAATTTCTCTCAAAGTAAACAGCCATGAATAAAATAAAAAATAGTTGAGATATGATTGAGAAATGGTCATTTATTTCTTGAAAGGATCTTCAATTTCTTTGGTTGTTTTCATCTCAAAAGCTTGAGGCAGCCTGAAACTATCGTGATGTAATACAAAAATATGCAGTGCCACAATAGCCATTTTCAAAGCCAAATGATGTCCATTGAGGACATGGCCTTTAGTTTCTGTTTCATGGGAGTTTCGGGTAGAAATGGAGACTTTGTGTACCATTTCATTAGTAAAAGGAAAACCTTCTTTTCCACATGGAAAATAATTTACCTTTCCTTTTTCAAGATAATCTAAATCACAAAAAATATGAACTATCTTTGCAAACATTCTTTCATCAGCAGAAAATCAGAAGAATACCCTACCTGGTATTTACACAAATATGCATTTGAACACTAATAGATTTTTGTAGTTGAAATGCAATGCTGCTTGTTTTCATTTAAGTGTAGGGTTTTTTAAAGAGAGAAATAATGGTACACTTAAATTAATAAGCGTTTCTTTGGGAAAAATTTTGATAAATCTTGTATTGGGTGATGAAGATAATAGAGGGTATTGAATCTTGATTCTTGACATTGTGTTCTAACACATAAGTCAAATGATTAAAAATAATTGGATGAGTTCTTTTTTCAAGTATATCCTCCAAAACTCTTATGTCGAAAGCATTGTATGATGGCTAGAATTTGCTTTTTACAAATTCAATGTAAAGTATATTAATATGTTGGAGCAGAATGATAACTGCAATTGTTTTCTCTACGATATATCCGACCCCAAGATTATGAAAAAGTTTCTCAAGTGGGAGCTGTTAGTTATTGATAGACGGTACAATTCCATTGCCCCATTTGTAAAGGCTCTTGCTAGAACCATATTTAGTGTTTCGTATCTCTTTTGTAAATGGGTAATAATTATAAATGTGACATGTAATCACAGATTTTGTAACCATTTGGTTTCCATGGATGATGATGATGATATTAACCCTATGTCGGTGACCTATATCTATATGACAATGATCTCAACATTGACCTTGATATGGTTGTATGGATGTGACCTTTGGTATGTCATCGGAAAGATCCCCAAATATCAGAAAATCCCAAATACGGAAACTAAAGCTCATCACTTTCGATGCGGTACTACCCTTGGATAAGTTGATGACATGGAGTCTCCCATTCTCTCTCTTGTATGCACTTCACCTTCAATATAGATCGAGACCAAGGGAAATTCGTTCTTGGGTGTTGAGATGGATGGGTTGTCGAACTAAAATCCATAGCTTAAACTTGAAGGCGAGTGGAGGTCAAATTGTAAAAACACATAACCACATACACATCCTCTTTGGAAACTCATCCGAAAAGAACATTGGAAGACATGAAACCTACGACGCTAACAATCAATAGAATTGACCAAAAAACCAAAATAGGTCAACCCTGCTATGGGAGGAAGGAGCCTGTGATGAGAACTTACCATTTGCAAGGGCGGGGGCAAGATCTTTGTTGTGTAAGAGGCACGAGGGCGAAATCTTTGTTACGCAGAGACGAGGGTGAATGCGGCGAAGAATGCGCGTGCAAGAGCTCGGGCGAATGTTGGTGAATGCGTGCACGCAGAGGTGAGGGGCGAATGTTTCGTGCACGGCCCCGAAGGAGTGAATACGGGGGAAAATGTTTCTTCGAGGGCGGGGTAGATTCGTGCGGGGCGAGGGGCGAATGCGAGGGGGGGTGCGTGCACGGGGGGCGGGGGCGGGGGGCGCGCGGGCGGAGGAGAATGCGCGCGTGATATCAAACGTTGATGTAGTTTTTAATAAAATCATTTTATGTAGCCTTTCTCGGTATCGTTATACGAACGAGCGATTGAACGTTGCTGACGCGACGGATGCCTCCCGAATGTGTAAATCAGGCAGACATTGTGTCGCACTTGCGACGTTTGGAGGCAGCCGGCTCTGTGCGGCAGCTTTGGGGCATAGTGTCTAAATTAAAAATCTTCTGGGCGCCTCTTAATTTCGACACTTGTCTAAGTGTCGGTATTGTACTATAAATGTAAGTCGCCGATGGTTTCGGGCGGGATTGAAAAAATTGAGAATTTCGACATTTGGTCAAAAGCGTGAAACAAAGTGTCGAATTTCCCAAATGTACTGATGAGTCCGCCAAGTGTATTTTATGGCTAACCTATCTCTTACGAGAATATACCTTTGATAAGGAAAATTTTGTTGGGATTTTCTTGCTTACTGCTTTTAAATCGGTGGTATGTTTGTATCTTGAACCATTAATGATGAAGTATGTCAAGTGAGGAGGTGAGCTATTTGGTGCATTTTGTGTTTTTCCTTGGGCTAGTTATATTCTTGCGGGTGCCTACCCCAACTTAACCCTTTGATCACTATCTCTTTTGGATTTGGACAACTCCTTTTATCAATAATGAACCTATGCTTGTCATGGTTACCTCCTTAAAACGAAGTATTCCCTCATGCTTGCCTCCTTGGACCATTTGAAAAAACCCTCCCGAGCGTTTCCTTTGAGAAATCAAACCTAGGCGATATTTACGGCCCTTATAGCTGATACCCTTTATCATATTTCTTCCTTTGGTGTAGTGGAGTATAGTGTTTCTTGTCTGTCTCTTTTCAGTCTTCTTTAAAACCTCCTGATTTTACCCTTTGAAGAGGTGTAGTGGTACCTCTTTGCCAAACCCTAGAGGGATAGTTTGAAACCCTCGAAACCCTGTTGTTATCAAGGAGGTTATATCATCACCTTTGACCCGGTTTGTCAATTTTCCCAAACTCTGGGTTTAGGGTTGTAGGAAAAAGTAACTAGTGTTGTCCTCTAAGTTCTCATTTCTCAAAACTTTCATTAATCATTTCTAAAAGTCTTTAATATTGCACACAAAGGTTTGGTGGCCTTTGCCCTTGTAACCTAATCACCAGATTCTTTGTTTGGTCAACATTTGTCACAAACCACAGTTCTTTTCAAATATATGCATGCGCTTTGCTTTCTTCTCTATGAATGGTATTCTTATAATGAATTTTCATTACCTTACTTCTTGCTAGGTTGAGGGCTGTTGACTGCAGAAAATGTGTGAGAAAGTTGTCCTCTTGCAAGATTTGTGCTTTAGACCAAAGATCCTTCCTTGAATGACCTTTTTCAAGCCCGGTTGGACAGAATCATACTGTCCTTTTCTTCTTTGAATCCATTTTCTTGTCTGAGGAAAAACATAGTTGTTGGGATACCAAATCCACCCTGTGACCTTGTGAAATACTAGGTGACCTAGTGGAGGCTTTCTTGGACTTGTTTTTGGACTAAGACCTAGAATTGGGATCATCAAGCATAGATAGGTTTATGATAAGGCGGTGTATTGAATATCCAAATCCAATATTAACGGTTATCTTAAATAGGCTACGAGAGATAGTTTGAGACCATTAGTGTTTGAGAACACCATTTGTTTGATGGTGAGCTTAGGTAGCGGTGGGAGGTTTTTAGGAAAAAAAAAAATAAGAGGAGTTTGGGTCAAGGGTACTGGATATGGACAAAATGAATAATAACTTGGGCTTCTAATAGGTTTAGGAATTGGTAGGCAAAGCTGTGACAGAGGAAAAGTTGAAAATAGTGAAAAGAGTATCTTCAGGATGATGAAGGCGGTGAGATTTCTAGAACTCACAATTTCTATAAACTTTGTTTCTAGAAATCTAGGGAAATCATTTAGTCATCTGAAGGAAGAGTGCGATGACTAACGGTGGTTTCATATGGGAGGGCTCCTTGCTGGGAGGTGTCCCAGGAACTTCATATACGTGGCTTTATGGGGCAGTGCATATCCATTGCGACATATTTTTACCCCATATTTTCATTTGCTGATGTTTGCTTGAAGCTAAGATCTCAACAATCTGAAATACATGATTAGCTCAACTTCATCTCTACCTACCCCAGCTTCATTGCCTATCCCATTTTTTTCTTCTTTAGGTGCATTTAAACTAGAAACCTTGACATCTTTTTCCTTTTTGGAATCAAAACAAACTATCTACTTCTACACGTATTTCTTCAGTTAAATTAAGCTAATGAACTTCTTTTATTCTCTGGACTACTCAAGCTGTCAAGATTAAGCTATTTGACAAGATTCATTCATTAATCTATAAACATGAAATTGAAAGTATGGTTAAATACGAGGACGGTCAGAGGAGTCCGACTTACCATGGGTTTGTGGCATAAAAGCAAACTACGCAGAAATGTTATTTTTGTGGTGGGCTAGAAAAATCATGGATTGGGATACCATTGTTTTTATTCATCCCTATTTTTCTCACACAGGTTACCATTTTAAACATATGGAGACAATATCTTTCTCCCTAATCTATCCTTTAACAAGTCAAGCTTGAATATTTTGACCAAATAACTTTCATAGCTTATCAACAATAAAATTTAAGTATGTTTCGTATAGATTAGGATAGATGGTAGCTTCTGAACTTCTTATGCACTAGTAGTGGTATTTAGGCTTACCACTTTTAGTAGTTCTATTTTTTGGGTATGGGGCTTTGCTGTATTTCTTCTTTTTTTTTTCTTTTTTTAAAATCCGCCCTCTTTTCCATTTTTCTATTTTGTAATTTTTTTTTTTGTGATTTCTCTCAATATCTTTTCATCAAACGATGATATATGCAAATGAATGAAATTCCAACTAAGAGCATAAATGTAGCATTATTGATTACCACAATAACTGCAAGGATCATCCACTAATTCTCTTTCATTTAACTATTGTAGATAGGGAACATGGCTATCTATTCTTGATGGTAGAATTGCAAGATTTTACCTTGAGAGTATCAAACATGCAAGTTCTCCTTTATATTTCTTCTTTAATTTAGTTTCCAAACCTTGTTTACGTGAAATAATATTTTCTGGGTGAAGAAAGCACTTTTTATCAGCTCCAAACCAATGACAATGTCATCAATGTATATCATAGTGAAAAATTTGATAATAGGTGAAATAGCCTCTTGGAAAGTGTCGTTAACCTTATTATAGGAAAAAATTTGGTGAGCATGTAGTCATCCCCAGGAACTTTGAAAATGTCTTTGTGTTGATTGATTTGAAGTGTTATCATCTCATGAAAACCTAAAACACTACAAATCAAAGTCACCTTGATATAAATTCTTATTTTTTTCGCATGGGGTGATTTATCCTAGGAAAGGTTGCTTGGAATCCTTGGAGGCTGTTACACTGAAAGTTTCAGGGAATCCATGCATAGTACGTATCCTTTGGTTTTCTTGGTTGGTAGGAGGATTTTCCAAAGGTTTTCATAGTTCTCCTTGGAAAAAGGCCTCTTTTTAATTTGTCTATATCATTAGGTTTTGAGATTTTACTTCTATATACAAGAGCATCTTTAAAACTTTTCCATAACATTAAGTACTTCGATTTTGTATGTAGTGTCAAGGCTTTGGATAGCCCAATTAGTTTGGGCCTTCTTAGAGTGCCTATATTGTATCCCTCTATATCGGTTTCAACAAACATACCTTTAGGATTGATGGCAACATCAGTGAGAGTCAACAACTTTCCTAGAGGGACAAGACTTTACGATAATGAGGTGTCTAGATAGGGTAAAAACATAAGACTCCCTTGATTCATATTTCCCAAGCTTATTATTTCGTGAGGACATGTTAGCATTTTTGGATAGGTAAAAGGGAAAGGTTGTGTTTCGATATTTGTCCTCCCTTTGAACAACTTTGATTCATATGTCAAACTGACCATGGTTTTGAGGTTTCATTGTTAGTTTGTAGGAGTTCAAGTTTGATTTTGTCATAATGTGTTTGTTCGAGGTGCTAAGTTGTGAATGCGGGTTTTTGTTAATCTTTGGTTTATTTATTCTTCGGTGTCTTGATGTGTTTCAACTTCATATACTTGCTCATCATTATCTTCCTCATTATATAATATGAAAGAATCAAGATATGAGTGAATAGACTAAAAAGTGTTGTACGAGTACACATCTTGACTACTAACCACATATACTTCATATGTGACTCTCGGTATATCCTTGTCGATTGGCTGTGGATGGTTACCTCAGACATATCTAGTTGAAGGTTCCACACGAAGCTTGTCTGAAGATCAGTGTGAGAGCATACCATAATTGGGAGGGTATATCTTCCTACTATGTCCATGATTAGATTCTGGCAGACACTTGTGCCGAGGTTAACACAAAGTTCCTTGATCGAGCCCAAACATTTTACCTTACCTAAGATCAAGGTACACAAGTCTTTTTAAGGTTTTAGTTGTTCTGAAGCCTAATCTCTCCCATCTGACACAGGCATGAGATTGTGAGAGGCACTAGAATCTAGCATCAGCATTATGCAATATTTTTTCATGTATGTTTGAGGCCGATATAGAAAGGGGGAATGGCTCCTTCACGATACTTTCCTTCTATTTTAGGTCGAACAACAACTCGGGTGGTGTCCATCGGCCCGATGCAAAGTGTCGACATCATTTCCTATGTTTAGTACATTCAACATACGAGACCTATATATGGGTTGAGTAACGATTCATTGAGGGCATGTTTATCTTGGTTTTGCATTTCTCTTTTAAGCGAAGACACTAGTTTTTTGGACATATTAACATACGACTTCATCTGAACCATGATCTTTTCTACATTCTTAATTTTTTGATCTTTGATTTGAATTTTCAATCCAAAATGGTTTTCTTAGGAGTCCTTTGGTGGAGAGTGCTAGGATAGCTAGGTCTTTGCTTGGGCGTTTGCCCTTTATTTGCTTGACTTTCTTAATCATAGTGTTGAGCATTTCTCTTTGTTTTCTTGGGGTGTTTTCGGTACTTTAAGAACAACAACATCTGTTTGGTCTTTCTTGGATGAATGCAGGTATTTTTTGCTCTTGAATCATCTTGCTTATAGTTCCATGATGGCGACTCGTCAAAACATTAGTCTTGAGAATCCTCATAGTTTGTGTCGGTTTGATGCGGGGAAAAGGAAAGCCTTGTTCTTCTTTGGTGAGAAATTTTTTTCTTCATTATCGGGAACCTGTTGAATTTATATGGTTTTCTCGAGGTTCTATATTCTCCCTTCTTCTCATCTACTGAGTTTGTTGAAAGAGGTCGATTTGTTGGTCATTCCCTTTGTTGTTGAAAGTGTCTTAAGAGTTTTTAAGTTATGTTTCGGTTTTTGGGAGTTGGCTTGGTTGTCCCTAGGAGGTGTCCATTCATTTAAGTTTATCTTCTAATCATTCTCTCCATAGTTCTCATTAGGTTTTCCAATTTAGAATCGGAGAGGAGGTTTGAGAATACATGGTTTCAACCTTATGAGTTTACTCTCTTCTGCGGTTCAACTTGGCTCTCTTTTCAATCAAGTTAACCTCTACACTAATTTCTCCCCTTTTGCATTTCTTCTAAGGTTTCGAGTCTCTCTTTCTCTTAATTGGAAAGTCATGTGGAGGTCAAAACCTTGAGAATTCGACTGATTTTAAGCCTTGTGGGGGTTTCATGGTGTGAAATTAGGAGAATTGTGAACACGGATTAGCTTTGGTGCAATAGTATTGCACACTTTCTCCTACATTCCTTTTAAGATTTTTATGTTAGGACGAGTTTTGGAGAGGTTTTCCTTGATTTCCACTTATTTATAAAAAGTTTGGTGAGGGAAGGGGAGAGATCATTTGTTGAATTAGGAGTTAATGCTTTGAACCATTTTTGGCCTCTCCTCATAAACTTTGTTTAAAAATCCTCATTTTTAATAGTTTCCTCTTTTGTCTCCATGTGATCAAAGGCATCATTAATCCTATCTACATGTTGTTGGGCGATGGTGGATTCAGCTTCGCAAAATGAGGATCTTGGGCGGTAGTCATTTGGCAAAGGCACTGAAGGCGAGGTAAAACCAAGAGTGCATGTGACTACCATGATGGGAGCTAATGGAGGATTTACAAGAGGTGGTTGCGAGAGGGGGTGTGTGATGAAGTGGAGTGGTTTGCCTGATGGTAGTATGGATGGGTGTGGTGGAAGTACTTGGACCAACAAATTGATTTTTGGTAGATTTGGTATGGAAAAGGATTGATGGTGGAGAAGGTAAGAAAATCGAGGTGGGTGTGGAAGAGGGAAACTATACTTTAGACTTCTAACACTGCAAAATCTAAGGTTTCAAGGTCGGTTTGGTCAATATCGATTCAGAGACCTATTTACCGAAGAGGTTCCTTGTGGTGTAAGTCAAACTTGGGATCTTTGCAAAGCTATAATATGTTCGGCTATGAGGCTTGCTCTGTGGATGGTCTGTGATGGTTAGTTTCCAGTCTGAAGTTTGCCTAAAATGTTCTACGGGTCATCAACTATGTTGGGGAGGGTTTGGAGTGGGATGGGTAAAATCGTCTGTGTGGCTTGATTTCCAAATTTCAAGGTGAGAGAGGGTACAGAAATTTTAATCTTTGTTTGAAGAAATGATACTCTGTGTGCATGGTGCTTATTATGGTACATAAGTGAGCTGAAGCTTCTGAGTTTGGTGTGAGGCTAAATCTGGGAAGTCCAAATGAGTGTTAATGAAGTAATATGAGCCTCTTGGAGGCTAGTGAAGTCTTAGGGTGGAAATTTGTAGCTTTTTGAAGGTAAAATGTGTTATGGTCACCACCAATAAGTAATAAAAACCAACATAGGGTGTTTTTTGGAGTTTCTGAGTTTTATTGTGTATTCATTCCTAAAGTTTGCAAGGAAGTATGCTATAGCTGATCATCATTTTGTTAGGATGGTGAAACAAGTAAGTCTACTCTATAGGTGATAATTGTAGTTCTCCAATGATTTGATAAGGGTATTTGAAGTCTAAGAATTACTTGGTTGTCACTAACTCAAAAGTTCCATGTGATCATCGACCTTCATTGATACGGTGTTGATGAGTGATTAATCACTAGATACTCTTTAACAAGGGATTCTGAGTCCTAAGGGATAATTAGATTGTCACTAACTCGGAAGGTCCCATCGTGATCGCTAGAATGTTAGTGTGGTGATGAGGTGGAAGATTCATTGGATTTTCTAAGTCAAACTAAGGGTATAGAGAGCCTTAAGAGGTATTCGAGCAGCTGTATACAAGAAGGTCCCATCGTGATAAAGAATGTTTGGGTCCCATGATTTGGCGAATTGGTGAACCAAATGACACGGTAACATGGAACCAAACTTTGAAGTCTGAGACCTAGCCTTCACAGACTCGGAGAGGATCTCTGTTAGGTGCAAGGGATGTCTTCTTTTTGCTCTAGGGTTTTGATTTTGAGCTGAGTTTGTTAAGTGTAGGGTTTGTTTTAGATGGGTAATATGGTCAAGTGTAATAGGAGGAGTGAGGTAAAGCCTGTTGGAGGTATAAGTCGAAACAAAAGTGAGGTGTCTAAGTAAATTACTGTAAAGTGTATTGCAGAACCCAATTGTGAGTTAATGGATCCTTAAGGTGATGTATGTGGTGTAATGAACATAAAGTTTGGGGAAAAACTGAGGTCTTAAACATATGTGAGTTTAAAATTTAAAACTCATGAGGTAGGAAAACAGAGTAAGCTCGATGAACGATACTCAAAGTAAGTAAACATCTAAGATAAGTGCCCAATGAAACATATAGAGCATAAGAGCTTCTAACTGAAAGTGCCTTCAGATTTTGAAACTTGAAGTAAACAAAATAACAATTTTTGAAGAATTTAAACATATGTTCAAGCTATTAGGAACTACTTGAAACAAGTTGGTAAGCATGGACGAAGGGCAAGATCGAACAAGACCTCTTTGACTTAACCTAACAATCAATATTCAACGAGAAAGGCTTCAAGATAGGGTTTTGAAGGCTTCAAATAAATGGGGCATACCATGAATCATACTTGTAAGCCAACATATTCAACAACAACAAACTTCAAAAACAAGTTTTGGTGGACTTAAGGAAGACGATCGAAAATTCATAAGATGGCCAAAAGAGGAAAACATCAGAATTATAACAAACGAGGAGGGACGGAGGTGCAGCAAGAACATGTCTCAACCTATGCCTCTGTTTTATAGCAGCCTGTGAAATGAAAAAAAAAACAAAAACAAAAAACATTAACAAGTTAAGAAGGCATCACCATTCACGAAACTGTGGAATCATGCAAACAAGCTTCTCCATCATCGAGCCAAACAAGCCATTCATCCACTTCTAAAGCCAATTTCTTCTCCAAGCTCACTTAAAACCATGTATATTTGTCTTAAGCTCATCAAATGCCAAAAAAATACCAGGGCCTCATGCTCTGGTTATGGAAAAGTAAGGGACTAAAACTAAATGTGGTGGAAAATGTCAAATATAGTCATAAATATCATTTATGACGACGATATAAATTGTAGTAACACACATGTCCTAAAAATAAATGCCAAAATAAATATTTGCACCTAATTCTAGCTTAATTTGCCTCAAAAAACTCAAAAGAAAATATCTATTTACAGTAAATGAGTGTGTTTTGTTGGTTACTGGTCAGAAACACACTAGGTAGCCTTTAACAAGCGACACCACTTGATAGAAAATAGGGTCTCTTGCAGGTAAGTTTGAACCCTTTGTTTTGAATTTGACTGTATGATAGCTCGTTAAATCATAATCGAGTCTAATTTCCAAGGATAGCAGGTTATTGCTAAGTGGATTCCACATATCAAGAAATAAAATCTCCCAACTGCTGCTCTATGTGACCTTTGGTTTAGAAAATGAGTAGAAAGGTCAATTTTTTTTTAATGTTTTTTGACCTTTTGAAGGGTAAATACTCAAATGATCTGAAAATTGGTGAGCGGACTTAAGTAATGTGAGAAATCCAAAAATGAAGAAATTTAGTGAGGATGCATAATTTGTGTGTGACCTTCTAGGGTGTTCGCACGGAGGGGTAAAGTTTGGAAATAACAAATTTTGTTGATCAAATTGCCTCCAAACTTGGTGGAAGGTCCCCTCAAGAGGGTCTTGGACACATGTTGAGAAGCCTTAGCAGAGCCTACGAGTCTGTCATGTACCTTTTCTTTTAGGTTTTCTAGCTCTGTGATTTCATACATTTTGACCTTGACATTCATGGTTTCCTTGCATAATGCTTGGTCATTTTCACATGAAAAGGTCCTTTCTTCTTCTTGAAATGTATATTTCTCCTTGCTGTCTGGACGGAAACCTTTTGGTCAAAATCTCTTTCCCTCTTAAGCTGTGCATCTTTTTCCATGAGAAACAATCTAGTGGTCATCTCACTTGTCCTCATTGTCTATTTATCTGGAATTGGTAGATAGGCTTATGAAATCTGTATTCTTGCTTCTCCTTACCCTTTCCACAGTATACCTTTGTCCATTTTTCCTTGCCTTGTCTTTGTGTGATAGCTGGAGGAGAGATGGCCCTTTGCCTTTTACAGTTGCAAACACATGTCTTTGCCTCTATGGTAAGTGCATGTGAAAGTGGTGATGGGGCTATGATCCTTAGTCTCCTCTGACCTTCATCTGTGCGTAGCTTTCATGAGTCACTTCATCTCCATTAGGTCATGATTTGTTGACAGCCTTTTGCTTTCATCATCATCATTGTTTTCCTCACTATTTTATTCATATCCTCTTTGCCCCTTCAAACTGATCACTACCCTCCTCATTTGCCTCATTTTGTCTTGTCCTTCAACGAGGTCCTCTCTCATCTTGCACTTCGGCCCATTGTCCCCTTGAAGTTTCTTGGTCATTAGAAGGTGATTTGTGTCATGAAAAGTCATGACAACTATGTGACTATCATGAATATTCCTACTCATCTTGTTGTTCCTTGTAACTTCCTTTGCCTTGGTCGATACATTCCTCCTCTAAACATGTTCAACCTCATCATTTGTCTGTTCTTGGTCTTCGATTTCTTCATCCTCTCCCTTTTTTCTTCATTTTCGTTGCCTTCATTTGTTTTGACATTGTTTTTACTATCATTGTGCTCACTATCATGCTCAAGCACGTTTTCCTCTTGGTTGTCTTTCTTTGTCTCTTACTTGTTGTCATCTTCATTGTTTTTCTTCATAATCCCCTTGGTCTCATCTTGTTCATCATTAACACCCCTTTTTTGCACTTGAGAGTGATTTATTGGTGTCATCATTATCATTTTCTTGCTGAAATTCATCATTTTTTTCCTTTTCTTTCATCATTTCCATCACTCTCCCCTATCTGTTCATCATCATCTTATTTTCATTATTAGGCTCTATTTCTACCCCATTGTCTTTATCATTTTCATCACTTTCATCTTCTTGATTAAGCTGCATATTTGCCTCCTTGTTTTTCTTTCTTTGCCTCATCTATTTTTCCGTCATTGCTGCTGTTATCATCTTTGTTGGATGCATGTGAGAAGATGTAGGAGGTAAGTTTCCTTGTGTAGAAGGCATTGGAGGGGGCAGAAGGAGGGTGGAGGTAAGTGAAGTGTAGAGGTGGAGGGAGAGCCTGGCTGAATGAAGGCTTGGGGATTTACTGCAAATACATCATGTGAGATAAAAACCCCGAAAGTTCACTGTTGCTCTGGTGGTGCCAGGAACAATAATATTAATCAAGGGTGAGTGAAAAGGCTGCATTTGGTGGGCATCACTTCTCTTCTTGACTATTGAAGCCCATATTTTCAATGCTTCGAAAAAGAGATAATATGGTAGGTTTTAGAAATTTTTACCTTGGTGAGAATTGCGTGAGCCTTATGTGAGTACGAATAAACACGAGATTACCTCCCTTCCTAGAGTGAAATATTTGATGATCTACCTCATCATTAGGGCATACCTCTCTAGCCGGAGTGGGAGAGAGAGAAAATAGCCTTGCGAGCCTATTGACAACTAGGTTTGAGGAAGGGCTCATAGTAGCTCAAAGTCCAATTTCTTGTTTAAGTGTCTCTCACCCATGTACGGTATGCTCGTGGCTTTAAAATAGTTCGAGATGAGAGTTAAAAATTTACTCTGCTAGGTTGACTTAGTGGTTTGTATCTTTGAGAAAAAACAACCAAGTCAGGAGGCGGTGGCTTTGGACACTGTTTAACCTTCTCCTAGTAGTGACATCCAACATCTTGAAAACATGTAAGTATCATTGGAGAGGAGTGATTTGAATGGTATCCAAAGAACTCAAACCTATTAGTCCTTCCTCACTTGTGTTTTAGCTTGATAGGCCTTTGGCCTTGTATTGCCCATGCGATCTTCCTGCGACATGGTGGTGATTACCAACTTTCAACAAAGTGGTTTTTTACTTGATGAGGGATTTTGGGTGTAGGGAGGGCAAATGAATGATGTGAGGACAAATTTTTGCAAATGAGGGCCATTAAACATGTCTAGGAAAAATTCGGAAGTTTTGGGAGGAGGTTTGTTTGCATTGGTATCTTTATATAAACAACTCTAATTCAAACCTATCCTAGGAGGTCGAAAAATTAATTTTATAGAATTAAGGATTTTAATCACATTGGGCTTTAAATGTCATCGTTTGTGAAAAGAAATACTTGGAAAATGAGAAAAAGTGCCATAACCTTTCTTGTTGATTGTGGGGAGATTTAAAATAACTTGAATTTTGACCTTTGATAATTTTGAGAAAAAATTTGCGGGCCGTGGCACCACATTGCATTCAGGTCGGGTGGGCGCGGTACGTGCGCAACGGCCGGGGTCCCGGGAGTTGGGCCAACTAATGGGCCTGTCATTCTGTTGGAGCGCGGCGCTAGCGTGCGAGTGAGTGAGTCTGGCCGTTACCGGCTTTGTACGTAGCAGCCAGTGCGTGGCGCTACCCTCACCGGTGAGACGCGATATTGGTACATTACCCCGCTTCCTGCTTTGTGCGCGACATCGATGACGGTGCGCAGCGCCCGACCCTCGTTGCGTAAACGCCTGGGCTTTTATAGCTCACACAAAACACAAAAACTTTGCTTTCATTGTTCTAACGATGACAATAGGAGTTGAGGAAAAGGAAAAGAACTTTAGTATTTTGAAAAATAAATTTATGAGCCCAAAATTACACTTTCCTAATGTTGATTTCTATTTTTATTTATCTCACGAAAATGATTTTGTGCCTTTGGTCTATGGGTGGCATTTTTGACATAAGGAAGAAGCGGCATTTTCTTTTGCTGGAGTATCTTGATGTTCTCCTTGTGCTCACAAACCTTGACCGGATGAAACAATGCCTTTTACCCTCCTTTGTAAACATGAGCCTTTTATGATGTTTTCCCAAGCATTTGCTGTGTGATTTTGTGATCATTTGACATATTTTCCTTTGGTGAGATTACGTCATGTTTTATCTTTAAAACGGTGAAAAAAACTCCCAGTATGAAAACCACAATGACAAGAATCAAAAGTCTAGTTTAGTCTTCATGTAGGCCATCATTGTGAAAAAAATTTGGTCTGTTGTCTTTATCAATCTTCTTTGTAGGTAACTTCCTTTTGTGATCCTGTGAAGTGTCATTTATGACACAACCTGTCTCTTACGGAAATATACCTTTGATAAGGAAATTTTTTTTTGGGATTTCTGCCCTGGCATAAATTAGTGGTATGTTTGTATCTTAGACCGTACGAAAAATGAAGTATATCGGGAAACAGAGTGAAGCCCTATTCTTATTCATTTTGTGTTTTTCCTTAGGCCACTTAAACAACACGGGTGCCTACACAACACGCCCTTTGATCCTTTGTCTCTTTTGGAGTTGGACAACTCCTTTTATCAATAATGAACCACCATACTTGTCATAGTTGCCTCATAGGAAAGGTATTCCCTCATGCTTTTCTCCTTGGACCATTTGAAAAAGCGTTTGAGCATTCCTTTGAGAAATCAAACCCGGGCCCAGTATTTACATTGCTCTTTGATACCCTTTATCTTCTTTCTTCCTTTGGTGTAGTGAAGTATAGTGTTTCTTGTATGCTGCCTCTTTTGATGCTTGCTAAAACCTACGATTTTACCCTTTGAAGGTGTAATTAGTGTCATACTTTTCCAAACCCTAGAGGACGGTTTGAAACCCCATAAACCACTCTCTTGTTATGAAGGAGGTTCTTTTATCACTTCTTACTAGTTTGTCAATTTTCCCAAACTCCTGGGTTTAGGGTTGTAGGGAAAAAGTAACTAGTGTTGTCTTCTAAGTTCTCAAAACTCATTAATAATTTCTAAAAGTCTTCGATATGCTGAAATATTTGAGGTGGTATTTTCACTTGTAACCCTAGTCTTGATTCCCTTGTTTGGTGAAGTTGTCCGTGAAACCTAATTCTTTTCAAATATGTGCATGTTTCTTTCTTCTTGCTATGAATGGTCTTCTGCATTGATTTTCCCATTACTTACTTCTTCCAACGGGTTGAGAGCCATTTACTCTTTTGCAATGTTGAAAAGGAAAATTTTGTCCATATGAATTTGTACTTTAGACAAAAGAGCCTTCCTTGAATGATTTTTTTGAGCAATTTGGACAGATCACCCATCTTTGAGATAGGTTTCTTCATACGGGGAAAAAAAATAGTTGTTAGGATACCAAATCCACCCATGACCTTGTAAGAACCCTAGGTGACCTAGTGGAGGCTTTCTTTGACTTCGTTTTGGAGTGAGACCTAGAATTTGGGATCATCAAGTGTGAATAGGTTATGATAAGCTGATGTATTGAAGATCAAAATCCAATGTACTTGATTTATCTTAAATAGGCTACGAGATAGTTTGAGACCATCGGTGTTTGGGGAGTATTTTGGGAGACACGAAAGTTGTTTGATTGGTGGGCTTAGGTAGGTTGGGGGTTTTTTGGGCAAAACAAAGCAGGGGGTTTGGGTCAAAGATTATTGGATATAGAAAAAATGAGTGACATGGGCTTCTAATGGGTTTTACGAGATTGGTAGGCAAAGAAACGACAGAGGAAAAGGTGAAAATAATGAAAAATTATCTTTGGGATGATGAAGCGATTGAGATTCTGGAACTCATCATCTATAAACTTTGTTTCAATCTAGAAATCATTTTAGTCATCTATGAAGGAAAAATTATTGATGACTAATAGATCTTTTGATGTGTTTCATGGCATTCTTGGACATATATGAGGTTGTCTTTGAGGGTTTGTGGAGGTCATTGCCTGTTTCTCTTGCTCACTTTTAACTGTGAAAATATCGTTTTTATGTCTTTTGTTGGTTGGCTCTATTATGCGGTCTTTTCCTTTTATGCATGTGCTCTTAGAATCATGTGTTCTTGCTTTGTTGGGTGATAAAATCTTGTAAAATAACATGAGGGTCACATGGTTGTTGAAGGATTAGGGGTTGCAATCCTTAGATTCCCATGGGGATTGATTTCCAAATCTGGGACTTTAGTTGTGGTTTGGTAGGGGGATGTACAAAATGCTACAGAGCATGCAGGTCTTCCTACGGTCACGTAGACCACAGTAAGACCTTTGATTTCTCCCAATATCACTCAAAGTTACAGTAATTCATTTAAAAGGCTAATGATGGGCGTCGAAGAACTTGGTAGTGGAAAAGAAAAGTGAATAAAGGTTAAATGGAATGGTTTTTTTATATGAACAAAGAGGAAATGAAAATGGATAAAGAAGCGAGATGATGAGTGATTGATAATACCACGATGGACCTTCTCCCTCATTCTTGGAAGAATAAAGCATATATTTGCCTCCTTTTATTGTATAAATCAATGTCATTGTAGCAATATGGGTTAATCATGTAACACTTTAAGTTTGTGGAAAATTGAGTGAGAGAGGTCACCTAATGATGGAGAAAATATATGGGAGGATGAATGGGTTGATGGAGACATTCGGAGGGATAACTTGGAGGATGTGGAAGTGGGTTTTGTGAAAGTTGATTCTATGGTTGGGGGGGGGGCTCCTGTTGTGGCTAGAACCTTGCAAAAATATGTTGGCAAAATGATGTAAGAGGCTCCCTTGCTTATCTTTGTTCTTTCCCTCCCTTTTTTTTTTTTGTAGGGGCTGTGATGCCTCAAAGGAGGAGTTTTCAACCTATAGGACTTCCCTAGGTGCACGAAAGAGGTTTCAACACAAGACTACCCAGTGCCTCAAATGAGGTTTTCACCCCAGGGACTTTTATTTTTCATTTTTTTAAACTCTTGGATTGCCTCATTGGGGTTTTTAGTCCTAGGTTGCCTCAAGTGCCTCATGGAGAATTTTCACCAAAGGCTTTTTATTCTCTTTTTCTTTTCTTTTTTCATGTATTTTTTCTTTTATTTTTGTTGATTATAGGCTAGCTGAAATATGAGCTTTGAGGCCCTAACTGCAATAAATCACTTATTGAAATGGTAAAATCCTCCTTTGACAAAGTATCTTGTAGAGCTTTAACTTGTAACCATTAACTAAAGTGCAAATTCCCCCCCTCTGGTGTTCTACAATTTGGACAAATCCATTCTCATGACACTTTCCACCAAATAAGGGTCTAGCTTGTCTTATCAAATTTCCATTGAAATCATGAATGCAGAATCATACGGAAAGGCGCAATCAACCTTTTGGAACGTCCTTTCTTTGATGTTTTTTTTCATTCCAAATTTTCCTCTACAATTGGACCACCTACGGTGTGCATGAGTACACCAAACTAAACTCATCCAAAGCGTTGAGCTATTGTAGCCCTTTTTTTATTTGGTAATATAAACCAACTGTACTCCATTTTTTAGGGTGTTGTACTCAAACTCAATGGACAACGTGCCTTCTTTATAAAACTTGCTCAAATGAATGTGACCAGTGTTTTTTTTTTTTTCGGTATTATAGGCCCAAGTAGCCTGCGTAAGTACGGATTTGCCCAATCCTTTTTTGCTACTAAAAAATTTATTCGATATGTTCTCCAAATCTCTGTTGTTACCTCCCACTGCCCATTTCCCAAGGATGACAAGGAGTGGATTTTTGTGCCTCTTGATTCCTTAATCGGGTGAGTGAGTTGAGCCCTTGATATTTCATCAACTCCCACGGGAATCCCAAGGTATAAAATATTTTTCCCTTAGAAACTTTGCTGCCACCCTTTTTCTTTGTTGTTGTTTTTATTTCCTTTAATTTAGCGCACTTTGTTAAGTAATCAATGCATAATGTATTTTTCGGATGGGGTTAAATTGGTCCAATGAAATCCATGCACTTTATAAATAGCTCAAGTGTCACTTTGGGTTCTGGGGGGAATTTCAACCTTTAGTGTGAAGCTTTCATCATGGCTCTGTCTGCCGTCTGAAAGTGTATCTTCTGTCATCTTGGTGTGGGTAAGTGGCCGTGGCTTGACTTAGGCGTGTTAGAAGTTTGTCCTCTTGGCAGCAAAGAAATGGCCCTCACGGGGTCCATCATGGCATGTTGAGAGGGATACGAAATACCTCATATTCCCATATACATCTTCTAAATATAAATTGATCCCAATTTGAGATTTCCCCCCAATCTAGATAAGATAAATTGCTTTTTATAACAATTTTTCTCTCACTTTAAGGATTTATTATGAGGGGATCTCCCCATGCTCCAAGAAATTTACTATGTCCTTAAACCAAGGATCTTTTGTTGATGGAGTGGTTGTCATTAATGTCAACGAACGCACACCAGGGCTACCTTAATCTTGCATGGGAATCTTGATTTGAAAACTTAATTTATTCCGAGTCAAGGATATTTGGGATGATTTCTACCTTAATAGAAGGATATTTACCTTTGAAATGTATGCCCGCATCGTTAACTGCGGTTTGAGATATGTTCATGTTTGAAGTTAGTAACCCAGTTAGTGGGCTAAACCCCATGGGGTTGTGGCATGACACTAATCAATGTTTGTGGTCATTGAATAGTAAATAATTAAAAAAAATTAAGCTCTAAAATCCCTCCAATGTTTAACATTGAATACCCTCTCAACACATAAGAATTTATATAAATTATGACACTCATATCCTCCTCATATGTAAGGTTCGCTACTAAAAACTCGGTCATGATGGAATTTTCACTTTTTTTTTTTTGCCGAAGCTTCGAGATCTTTGAAAAAAAAAAATCTCTTCAGCAATCTTATTAATCTTGTGTCCAAATTTCCTTATCTTGGTTCGCTATATTTTCGGAGATATGATGCAGCAAGTTAGGGTTTTGCAAACACGGAATTTCATCTCAAAGGGTGACATGGAAAAATCGTCCTGCCTCTCTCTTTGACAAAGCGATTCAAATTGTGTAAAAATTGGAGGATAATACACGGACTTTAGTTTTATGTATGTCAATTTTAGAGCCGAAGGAGGAAACGTTGAGACACAGCAGCACGTACAAGTTCGCTATCTTAAGAAGCTAGTCCATAATTAAGGTCATCGTGAGAGATTGGGCATAACTTTGTCTTGAAGAATCCAAATCAAGTCGGACACAGCAACGTGGAAACAAGACTCGGAAGGGGGCTACTACGGAGGACCAAAGATCACATATTAGGGATCTGGGCTCATGAATACAACATATTTCATCGAGCCTGGTAAGAGAAGCAAACTTTCTAGGGAAACAAAGCAAAGAAAGGATGCAACAAATTGATGTAGAAGAAGGTAATATCCGGAGTAAGTATCTTCGCTTGTATGCATGTTAAATGTAATTGCATTAGGTTCTTTGTATTCTATTTTTTTTTTTGTTTATGTTGACATATGCTCTACGGGATAGGGTAAGTTTCTTTATTCCTTGTATGTTGAATTTCCTTGAAGAATTTTTGCGGGGTATTATATATTCATCGAAGATAAGATCAATGAATGATCCCAAAGTTCTTAAGAGTGAGAAAGGTAGCATGACAAGAGAAACAATCCAAGGTGCATAATAGCAACAAGAAGTCTTCAAGTGGGCGTACTTGTATACGGTCATTATAAAGGTATCATTTATGTGAGAGTCATTGTAAAAGTTGTGCAGTGTCATCTACAAAGAGTTGAAGAAGAGGTAGTGTCGGGAGGTCTAGGATCATCATTAAGTTGTTGTGTCATAGTTGGGGTTATGGTCTAGTGTGTCTTCTTCTTCTACGTCATTTTATATCATTGTAAAGTGGACCCCATTTTCCACAATGCAAGGTCATTCTTATTTTATTCTTCTCTACGGTGGTAGGTGGTGCTAGGCTGGTGCATAAAGTCAACGACAGGTTCAATCATGAAAACTTAGGGGTGGTAGGGTGGTGCTAGGGTAGGTTGTATCTCATTGGGTGTTGGGGAGCCATTGAGTTGAATACTAAATAATCTTGGGCATTGGGGAATCCATCTAGTGGGAGAGTTTGAGAAAAATGTTTTCTAGATTCTAGGAAGTTGGAGCTTTATTTTCAATTGAAGTGGAAGATTAAAGAATAATTAGAAAATAATTTGGGTGGTTTGATGGGAGGGGTTTCTGTAAAAAAAAAGCTGTGTGCATTTGTGTTCCTTTTGTTTCTTGCTGTCATTTGTACAAAACATTGATAATAATTGAATGATAACTAATGTAAGAAGATTAATGCTAATAGAAATTGAAAGAATCTTGATTCACCCCCAATTGGTATTAGGCTTGGTTCCTTCAATAGTACGTATAACGTTTTGGAAGGAGGTCATGGAGCATACCAATAATGGTGTACCTATGTTCAATGAAAATAATGATGCACTGCGGAAAGAAAGAATGGAGGTCTATCTCTTGGCGCTTGAGTTGTGTAGTATGGGACAACATTTATTGAAGATAGGATTTACCTTCCTTGCTTGGATGAACAAGGTAAGAAGAATGTGGTAAATGATGCAAAAACGAAGAAATATTATTATCAATGACTTATTGAATATTCTTATCATAAGGTGTTGGGTTGTAAAACAACAAAAAATGTATGGGACAAGCTTTAGAATATGTGTGCGGTGACTCAAATGTCAAGAAGCAAAGCTTCCCAAATCTACGAGCAAAATTTGAGAAAATCGAGAATGAAGAATGTAAACAACATTGTTGCATACTTCCAACAACGTTGATGAAATAATAACACTGCAGAGGTTTGGAGAGCTCGTTGGCTTGGGAAAGACTATTATCACGAAAAGAAAGATTCTTAAGAATGTTACTAGGAAGATTCAACCCAAAGGTATTGGTCTTAGAATACGGTGAAAATCTGGACAAACTCAACAAGAGGTACCGATTCTCATAGCATATGAAATTAGACTTGATGAGGAAGAGAATTGCTTCACATCTAGAAGTTAGTTAAGCATTTGCATCTAGAAAGGCAAGACTTGCACACTGCAAGTGTGAAGAAAAGGAAGATGATTAAGAAGGCCTTTTAGATGGATAATATGCTTGTTTTATGAGAGAAAATAAAAATTAGTGGAAAATTCAAAATAAGAATTCCCATTGATATGTTTCGGCTATGGTGAGGTTGGGAATTTCGTAGCAAAATGTCCAAACGAAGTGATTGCAACTCAAAAGGAAAGAAAGGCTTTAAGAAAATTCAACAAACAGGAACGAAGAAAAGGATTCAAAGGGAACTTTCTGTCTGAGAATAAGCTCATCCCATCCAGGTGAAGATAGTGACAACAAAGAAGCCAATGAAGAGAGTATTGTTTGTAATGACACAATAAACAAAGAGGTATCAAACAATGAAGAAAGAGGTTGACCATGAAGATTATAAGGAGGCAATCGGGCTTATAAAGAGCTCAGGAGTGAGAAGATCCGTTTCAATACTCTTCTGCAGAAAATTTCAGATGTCGAAATTGAAGTTAGAAGAACACAAATGTATTGAAAGTCACTTCAAAAAGAAGTTGGAAGAAAGAAACCAGAAGGAAGCATTAGAAGAGGAGGAAGTAGTCTCGTTGCGTAAAAGTGAAGAAGGGAACATTTTCAAAAACTATGCCAACAACTCAAGGGCATTGGAAGAACTCATCAATAATCAACTGATCTTACAACGTGAGAACTGGCCTCGTAACAAAGAATAGCAGGGACACAACCCTGCAACAAAGGCTTTATAATGAAACTATGAGATACGTGAGGGCGTGTAGACTTCATTGGATAAGATTATGAGAACAACCTTGGAAGGAAATTCCCCCTCGAATATCTGTCTGGGTAACAACATATTTATAAGCATTATTGTTATTCATGTGGAAAAGTGGTCATAAAGTTGTAGAATTTAGCACTTCCTAGGAATGACTGGTCCAGGAGATTTGTCCAATGTAGACCTCCCAAGGGTCAACGAAACATCAATAAATTTGAACATTTAAGAAATAATGTTGAATGTTACAAATGTGAAACTTTTGACACATAGCCGAAGCTGGAGACTTGAAAGTCCTCAGGAAAAGATCTTGAAACCTGGGAATGAGCAGATAGCGAAGAAGGCGTGTTGTGTTTTGACTCTCAGGAAGCAAAACAACGATGATGTGTGGTATGTTGATAGCAGTTTAACTCCTTTTTGTATGTATTTGAGAGATGGAAAGAAATTGTATCTTTGAAAGAGAAAAAAAAGAATGGAACCATGTCATACAGAGCAGTGGACCTTCAAATATTCTGAATGATCATCACTCTCGGAGGCAAAAGGATGCTCTAGCTAAGAATGTTCCTATTGATTTGAAAACATGAATCACAATGCACTCGGTGTTGGTCAAAATGTTTGATCAAGGAAACGCATGCTATTCAACTCCACAATGTGAAAATGAGGAAAGACGAGTATGGTAAAATTGTGGCTACAACAAATAGAACTCCAACGTGTATATGTTGGATAAAAGAAAACAACTAAAACATGTCTACTAGCTAAAGAATATGAAAATTTGGTTATGGCACAAACTATTAAGGTCACATAGAAACTTTGACAATCTTGTCGGGATAAGCAAGAAGAGTAGTACGAGAAATGCCGAAAATATCAAAACCTTCCAACACACTATATGAGGCTATAAACACGACAAGCGAGACAAAGAGTAGTTGAAATAGGAGAACACTGCATCACATCTACATTAAATTGATACATCTTTGTCTATGTGGTGTATCCGAACAAAATGATTAGATGGAGAATTATATTTTTATGTTAATGATAGATGAATACACGGAAGGGATGACAAGCAGTTTCCTAAAGAAAAAAATGAAGCATGGGAAATTCCTTTAAGATCTCTGGTGGTAAAAAATTAATGATTTGAAAGTAGTGTCTAAAGATTAGATAATGGCATAGGAATTCATATTCAAATTATTTCAGCAATATTTGTGACAAAAATAGAATAAAAATACCATTTTCAACTATGCAGACACACAAAGGAAAAATGGAGTTGCAGAAAAAAAACAAAACAAATACGAAATGGATGAAATGAATATGAAGGACTCAAAATTGGATGAAATTTTTTTGGGTTCAAGCAATTGATACGATAACCTTCATTATCAATGATCTTCTTGAAAATAATTTGGCAATACCCCATGAATTATGAAAGGAAAACCGGCTAATGTAAAAATATTTGAAATCTTTTTGGGAAAGCAAAATGTTATAATAAAGAAGATCAAAAGTTGGATGAACTGAATCATGTGTTGGCGAGAACAATATTTTTTGGTTACGCAAAAAAAAAGGCCTATAAATTCTGTAATTTAAACGAAAACAAATGGTGGAGAGAACAGTATTTACATTTTAATGAAGAATATTCTAAAGAATAATGATGAGGATCTGAGAAATCTTTTAAACTTAAGGATGAGGTTGAAAAAGACATATAAATTCTAGAACAAGAAGAAATTGTCAACGAGGAAGAAATAAATAGCCAATCCATCAAAGATAGAACTTAAAAAACAAAGGCTCTATCCAAAGAGAACAGAATGGATTAATATTTGACCCTCCAAATCAAATCATTGGTGACATAAATGAAGGTAAAACAGATAGCTCTCTCATCACACCAAGCTCACATTGCTTTTCTATGACATTTTGAGCCTAGTAGTTTAGGAAGCTAACCGAATGAACATTGGGTGGCAGCTATGAATGAAGAATTAGGTCAAATGGCTCTTGCAAGGTAGTTCCCCTTTCTAAAAATGTAAAAATTTTATTGGGTCTAGTAAGTTTTCAGCAGAAAATTGAATGAAGATGGATAGGTTACCGAAAACAAATCAAAATTGGTTTGCAAATGCTATGCACAAGTGGAAGAGCTGATTTCGACGAAAAATTTGCACTGGTTGCTAGAATGGGTATCCAGAATGTTTCTCTCTATCGTATTCAGTAAAAATCAAGTCTGCAAATGGATGTTAAGTCGACATTTACGAATGGTGAATTAGAAGAAAAGTTGGTGAAAATACGAAGGTTTCTACTATACGAAAAAATGCTATGTTTTAACGAGGTTAAAAAATGCTCCTACATGGTCTCGAAGCATGCTCCTAGAGCATGGTATGCTCATATTGATGGATATCTGTGTATCACTTGAGGTTCAAGAAAATTAAATGATAGCAATCTTTATGTACAAATAGATAAAAGATAATTTAACAACCGTTGAGGTATTTGTGGATAGTATAATCTTTGGTAAGCAATGATGATCAACTAAGTAAAAGCTTTGCTACAAAGATGCAAAGTGAGTTAGAAATGTCTTTACTTGGTGGTGACATAATTCTTAGGGCTTCAAATATCTCATAGACGGCTCATCTAAGGATGTGGATCACGGGTTGTACATATCTATGATTGGTAGTCTTATATGTAACAACCTCCGGGCCGGATGTTGTACGAAGTAGTTGGACAAGTAGCAAGATATCAAGCATCACCAAAGAATCACATATTATTGCCTTGTCAAAATAATTCTTCGATATCTAAAGGGCACAACGGAATATGGCTTGTGTTATCCCAAGGGTAACATCTCATTATTCAAGCCTTTAGAGATGCATATTGGGGGAGGAAGCGTTGATGATCGTAAGATTACTAGTGGAGAAACATTCTATACAGGTGGTTGTCTCGTATCATGATTGAGAAAAAGTAAACCTCCAATCTCGTTATATACGTGAAGCATAATACATTGCGAGCGACAACTTGTTGTACTCAAGTCCTTTGGATGAAACAAACTTTGCAAGATCTTCAGTGATACAATCGGTGAGCCTATATATACCCTTGAAACACTAGTGCCATGAGCAACTCCAGAATCCGGTCATGCATTAAAAAAAAACACATTTCGATCAAATATCATTTTGTTAGAGAACAAGTACGTTGAAAATAATATCAAACTTGAATATGTTGGTACAAAGAAAAAATCACTGTATATTATAATCTTTACCTCATGAAGCACTTGAATATCTTGCGAGAAGCTTAAGTTCTCCCAAGTTCTCATTAGATTTTCCCTTATTTAGAAAATAAAGGGGGAGTCGTGTGCTCTGAATTATGATGGTTGTGTGTCGGGGGGGTTTACCCTTTTCATTGATATCCAAAGGGAAAATGTTGTAGGAAGAGGTGTCATGATCGTAGGGGAAGCGCTTATGTTTCCATCAATGCTAAAGAGGGAGATTGTTGATCGGTGGTTGTCATTAATGTCAACCTAAGCACTGCAAAGGAGCCTCGATCTTGCATGGGAATTTTGAATTTAAAATTACTCTATTTCGGAGTTAAGGATATTTGAGATGGTTTTCTTGTTGAGATGTTTAAGATTGATCGCCTGTGCCTTCGTAATTTTTTCATGGTTTGAGAGATATTCGTGTTTAAGTTAATAGCAATCGATTGGATAAAACTATAAGGGTTGTGGCATGACACTAATAATTGGTTGTGGTCATTTAATATTCAATTAATAATAATGTTTTAATCTCCTAAATCCCTCCAACGTTCACTTGTTGAAGACCCTCTCAACCTAAGAATTTATATAAATTGTGACCTCATATCCTCTCATGTAAGGGTTTCGCTACTAAAAACGAATCATCATGGAATTTTAACTATAATTTTTTTTACGCATGGGCTGAGTAAGCTCATTAATTATCTTCTATATATGCGTATTCATCTCTTAATTTCATTAGGTTCTTTGTATTCTAATTTGTTGTTTGTTTACTTGACATATGCTTTCTTGCGAGTTAGAGGTAAGTTTTCCTATTATCATGTCATGGGTATTTCCTTGAATAATTTTTGCGGTATTATATATTCATCAAGATAAGACTACGATGCATTATCTAATGTTTGAAGAGTGAGAAAGGGTAGCATGACAAGAGCAACAATCAAGGTGTGAAACGATAGCAATTCCTACATGAAGTCTTCAAATGGGCAACCATGCATACAATCATTAGCAAGGTATCATTATACTTTGAGTCATTGAAAAAGCATCATTGTAAAAAATTGTACAAGTGTTTATCTAACAAGAGTTAAAGAGGCGTTAATAGGAGGTCAAGATCATCATTAGGTGCTTGTGTCATAGTTGGGGTTATGGTATAGCGTGTATTATTATTCTATACATCATTCTATGTTGTAAAGTAAGGCAGTTTTTCACGATGCGAGAGTCCATTCTTCTTTTATTATTCTATGGTGGTAGGATATGATGCGAAGATGGTGCATGAAGTTGCCATGATCAAACTTCTACTCAATTCGGGGTAGTAGCGTGGTGCTTGGGTGAGTTGTAACTCATTGGGTGTTGGGGCATCCACTGATTGACTCTTGAAGATACGGGCGTTGGAGCGTCCATCAAGTAGGAGGCACAGAAGAAGCTGATTTTGCTAAATTCTAGGAAGTTGGAGGTTTTCTTTTGATTGAACTTTAAGATTAAAGAATTATTAGAAAATCATTTAGGTGGTTTTTTACACGTGGGAGAAAGTTTTCCACCTTAAAAACTATGTGCATTGTGTTCCTTTTTGTTCTTTTGCTTATCATTGTACAAACACTTATAATAATTGAATATTAACTAATGCTGCAAGGTGTGTCCTTCATTCTGAATAAGTTATTTATCTTAGTATTTCCGATAGAAGTAGTGGAAATAGGAAAGAATGCTCATAGGAAGTTGGCTTAGTCTATCATATCCTCATTTTATGACAGGAAATGTTAGTCTACACAAAAAAATTACTCTCCAAGTTTTCCTTCACTGGATTGTTGACAATGGATGGTCATATGACTAATGCAACAATACCTTCATCTGTGTTAACATTAAGCATCGAGTTTATTCATTAAATGTTTATGGTTGCAACAATATGTATGTTGATCTAACATTGTTATCTTGTGATATAATGCCTAAACTTTTAAAGGTGAAAAACACCTAAAGAGCTCTTTTTTTAGTGATTTTGTAATTAAGTTAAGCTTTGGACATGTTATTACTGATAAAATATATGGCATGGCATTGTCTTCACTTTCCCCAAAGATATGCTCCTACAACTTTTTTGGATGCATATATTTGGATGTGGAATAATGGTGCCAGTGGGACTCTTGAGGTGGTCTAGGTGGTAAATTTCCTCATAAAAATAACACAATTCCTCTTGAAATTTATTTTCCAACAAAAATTTGAATCCTTAGTTAACAATCTGAAGCAAATGTGAGAGCCATCTTTAAAATCGTATTAATAAGATCTCTCGTATCTAACTAGTCTAGAAACTTCTAAATATCTCTTTGTTTTCTTGGAGACAGGGACCCTTTTAGTAGTAAATTTTTTTGGGGTACCAACTTGGATCCCCTTCCTTAGAAAGGAAGTGACTGGTAATCCTTGAATTCATACAAAATTCACACTTTTGTAAGGGACTTAGGTAGAGAATTCATTTCTATACTTTTCTTTAAAACTTTACAATTCTGAAGGCTTCATGAAATCATTTCCCATAAGGGCAAATCTAATATATGTAAGCTAATTGTGACATGAAAAAAGACCCCAGCAATATTACTAACAGTGTCTCTTTGAAAAGGCATGAAGACATTTAAGTAAATGGAAGGGACTCTGGCAAGGATTCCTGGATATATGGAAACGTATCTTTGATCCTTAGGGTTGATGGATTTGATTTATATACCCTCTCTAAAACCATCCAAGAATAAAAAAATTTCTTTACTGCAAGACCATCAAAAACGATCAATGAAGAGCAAGAGAAACTATGTTTTTGTTAGCCTTGTTGAGTTCACTATAGTAACACAAATGCTCACTTCCCATTATTCAAGACTATAACAGAAAGACACACTCACACCTACATTTGAGGTGGAGTAAAATTAATCGGCATCCAATAAATTTTGTAGTTATTATTTCACAACGTGCCTTTAAAGAATAAAGTTATTATTCTCTATATGGATTGTTTTCGTTTGTCCTATTGATATGGTGATATTATTGAAACTAGAATAAATATCATTCATCTCTTTATAAGTCTGACAACATCGAATGTTGTCTTAACACCACAGAGTGAAAACGGAAGTTCTCTTATTATACTGATATAAACTAAGATTAGTTTTAAAGGGTTTTGGATGGATTGTTTCCACAATATGCTTATGATAATGATTAGAACCAAGCGTAAACAATTACAACACATGGGTTGATATGGGTTGGCTAAGGATTCCACTTTAAATATATCTCATCAATTAGCATGGAAGCAAAGGATGGTTTTGTAGAGAAGGTTAACAATAAGCCATCTAGTCTAACCTTCTTCCTATTATGGTATAAGATATACATATTAGGTGGGCTTTTGGAAGTAGCTTAAAATATTCCTCTTCTTCTTCCTCTGCCACATGGGTAAAATCATGCTCAACAAGGAGTTAAGTGAGGGGTATAATACAAGTTTCTTTGCAAGGTGCCTTTTTAATTATCATGTTTCATCCTAATTGATGTAAGCATTGAGTAGCCAACAAGTCTCCCAAAATGAGAGGATATCCATTAAAAACTTGGTTTTGGGTTGGAGTACGAGGAAATTTATTGGTATACACAGAATCAATGGAATAATCACATCATGGGGACACCATTGGGAGCTGCGCAGATGCTGTGCTGGTGAAACACTATGGTGGTTTTTCTCAGGCTCCTTGAAGGTCAACCTAGCATGATTTCCCACTGGTCATGATTTTAGTGGAAAGTGGCATCTACTGATGGTATTCATCCACCCATGGTATTTATCAACACATAGGTTACCCATGGTATTGTCACCCATGGTGTTTATCCACCCATAGTATTGTAAATGGCATCACCCATGGTATTCATTCACCCATGGTGTTGCTGCTCGACCCATGGTATTCATTCGTCCATGGTATTTATCCTTTCCATGTTATTGTTCCACCATCGTATTTTACCCACCAGTAGATTTACCTATGTGTATAACTATAAAGAATGCTATAATTAACAAGTGACATTTGAAAATAAAGAGGATAGTTTTTCAACCACAATATTATATTTTACAATTATTCTCTATTTTAATAAAAAAAAATCTTTATTGGTTTTGTTTCTGCGTATATACTCCTCTTTTCTTCTAATATTTCAATTTTTAGATCTTTGGGGCTGTCCCCGAAGATGGATCAATGGTATCATGTTGGGTTGGGCCTAGGTGAGTGGGAATGAGGGTTTGAAGCATATTTCCAGCTTTAAAGTTTTTTATCTATCTTCATAAAAGCATTTTCTGCAAGTTCTGTGTCGCATAGCATTTAGAAGGTGGAAAATAACTCGGCTGAAAGTATTTTTCTTATCTCAAATGGGTTTTTAAGAAATTTGGTTTGAATTATAAATTTGAAGATATGAACAGTGAAGTTACATCTATGGAACGTTTATTGTGACAACAGCGATATACATAAATTTTGGGAATTATTTCTCACTCCATAGGCCATCAATTTCCAAGTGTCTGTCGTATAAATGTCTCTTGATAACTCAAATGGGTCTTTAGCCAATTGGTTTCATCACACAGCAGAAAAAGTTATCAACAAGTTGCATCGAGGGTCTATAATGTAGAAATAAACAACACAACATCTCATTGGATAAGAATCTACCAGGACAAACTACCATCATGGTTGTGCGTCATGGCTTAGGGATTTTGGAGTCGACCACATAAACCACTTGTCATTGAAGTCCATTTGCTAGGTTGCTGCTGTTAGTATCATGATTGGTCACAATCATTACACGGTATCTCTATCCCCCGGATCTTCATTTTTCATGGTTATGGGTCATCCACAAACCCATGCTTCACTTCGAATTCCATTTCTGAATCGCATTTTCGGTATCATAGTTGGCCACAAGTATTACAGGGTATCTCTATCCTCGAAACTTCGTTCATCATGGTTATGGGTTAACCACATGAAAACATTCTCTTTAGTGACTCTTCATGGTAAAAAAAGGCTTGTAGGGAGAAATTCACATAATGGAACCATTGCTTCTTGTGGGGAGGGATGATTTGGATAAATGAAATCACACACATGATGTGTCCCAACCATGGTATTTGTCACCCATGGTATATGGTATTCATTCACCCATGGTATTCATCCTCCCATGGTATTTATCCACCCATAAAATTTACCCATGGTATTGTAAGTAACATACACCCATTGTATTCATTCCATGGTATTTACCTATGTATTGTAACTAAAAAATAGCATAATGGTTTTATTTTTTCTCTATTTTAATAAAATAAAGTTTCTTTGTGGTTTTTTTATTGTGTGTATTAACACCGAGAAAAATCGTACAAGGAAAAGACATTGTAAAAAATGTCAAGCAAAAGGTACAAATAATATTTTCCAAAGAATAAATACATTGGGAAAGGACAAAATTTAAGTATTCCTAAGGTTTTAAAAGTGGGGACATCTTATGACAAAGGGTTTTTGCGCACAACGCGCTTTCCTCCTTGATAGCCACACGGTCTTGGGGATGGAAAAAGTCACTACATCGAAGTGTTGACACACTTAAATACGCTCTCTCTATCCATTACGAGTCAAGGACTACACGGTTCGAGCCACCTTGAGGATTCATGCATCCCAAAAAAACTCTTACTCTTGGTTCATTATCAATCTTGGGCAAAGAGAGGAAGAGTTCAAAAATTTATGTATAAGTAGCCATGGGAAGATAAAGAGACACATTAATGCTAATAGAAGATTTATCATGAAAACCAGCTTGCAGTCATTCATGAAGTTGATGACTCACATATTGGCCATCAACATGTCAGTCCCAATAGAGAGCTTCCACCATGTGATAGCAATCGCCATCCTTTTGAGAGGAGGAGGGTAGCACGAGGAACTTGAGGAAAAAAGCCCCCTTGTTTTGGTGTTGAGATCCATGGCTCAAAGGACTCACGTCGAAGAGTTTAACGGCCATACTCTTCATACAACACTAATAAAGGAGGGTGCTCCATTTGTCTTACAATAAGTTGTTGCTCCATTTGAGCATTGGTATCTTGTGTATTTTACATTTTGGTTCATAGTGTTGTATGCTTAGCTTACCCTGCGAGTTTTGTTTACCATTGTTTAAATATGTTCACTAACAATAACATCATTTTCTCTGTAATCTTATATGAGATACCAACTTGATGCCCCAAAGAGGTTCATTTTGGTACATCAGGTGTGTGGCTCCTGGGAATAGTGATATCACGGATTCATCTTCTTAAGTTAATGGTTGCTGTTTGTGGCATTTTTGTTATCCTCTCTCACGGAACGTGCACCTCGTGCTGTGAGAGAACAACCCCCTCACTGGTCAAAAGAGCCAAAATTTGCTATATTTTGTCCATTTGTAAGGTGATTGGCAACCCCTAATATGTTGTTCTGCATTTTACTACTATTAGGACGATTAATTGTTAAAATAAACCTCAAATTAGCATAGGAATTAGGTCTTTTAATTTTAGTTTTTATTTGAAAATTACACTTAAATAGGAGAAACGAGAGTGGCCCTAATCCACATGCTTTCCAAACAAGTTGTTTTCTTATATAAATACATAACACAAAGTTTAATTAGTCGAAAAAGTAAGTGACCCACTAAGTCCACACCTTTTTATAGTAGGATTATTCAATTACATTAATTCGAGACTGAGATCAAAGTGTTGATAATGGCGGCAGTATCTTTACGCTGCTGCACCTCTTGTTTGAGCACAGGTAAGCATATGAAAGTTTTCTAGAAAGTTTGGACTACCATCTCCTATAGTGCAACATATTTTAAATAGGCGAAGTGTAAAGTGGCCCCTAATCATAAGTAATTCAAGTTTTGCAAAAATCACATAGTGTAATTAGAAAGAGATTGTAAGGAGATGTCACATATCCCAAATCATATTACCTCCTAATTTTTCACTCAAAAACACACATGAAGCGTTGGCAAGTTTTGAACCAAAAAGGCACCCAGTGTTTTGGATGTTTGTTCTTGTCTTACGTTTGCTTCAAAAATCACCTAAAGAAAATTGAGACTCTTTAAAAATAACAATAATCCTGAACTCACTAAAATTATCACACGGGTCACAAAAATTATAGTTCGAGGTTAGGACCAAATACAGAGTGAAGCATCCAATAAAAATTTGTTGTGGTCATAATACATCTTGGAAAACATAGATGTTGACATTTTAGGGAGCTTCAAATCACGTCTATTTTCATGAAAAAATAAGAGCACTAGGGCTGTTTCGGAAGAGTTGGTAGACCTGATGCATCTTGATGCTCTTTGGGAGCTACTGACCCATACGAGTGCTTAATTGCTGATAGCCCCGGTGCAGGGCTCAAGACTCAAATGCTCACATGGGACAATGGTACTTTATGGCAAAACTAGAACCTCCTTTCCCTATGAGCAGCATACGGGAAAACCTAGATCCTTATACCATTACCTTGGTCAATTATTCAGCTCTTGGAACGCATCACCTAGGTTATTTGGAGATGTTGGCCCCAATACCCAGCCAGAAGATATCTTCGCAAGGCCCGATTCTGATGAGGTGTGAGGACGATTAGATCGATATAGGCTTTTGGTATCATATGAAAAACAAACAAAAAACTCATTTTTTGCTTGATTGATCACATAGTTTAAAGTTAAAGAAAGAATGCCATCTTTAGCCTTGTTAAATGCATACGATTATATTATTTCTTTGATAGAAATCATCCTTCCTCTAAAATAAAAAAATACCAACAAGATTACAATAATCGACACACGGGGACCCAACGGGACCCCATCGTCTAGGAATTTCTTAAACCACTCCCCCAGCCAGAGGGAGGTGTTGAGCCTCTTGCCATTCATGTGTATAGTACATCACGCTGTCATTGATATCGGATCTCATTTATCGGGGCATATTCGATTGAAACCCCCAAGGGTTTTCGATCTACACTAGTGAAGACCCCTCCAGTCACGGCACCCCTCGAGGTAAAATGATTGCTACCCTATAGAGTCAACAAATCACCTCAAGGAGCAACACAGAAATATTTCTCAGCACACCTCCCTAGGCCACAACATACACATGCCAGCTACACCATCATCTTGTAATGGCGGTGTGTCTGTTACCTTTTTTGGCATCACTAAATCTTCCAGATCTAACAAAGTTAACGAATGAACCCATTCATAGCCTTAGTGCCCCCCGCGCCTGGCTCACAGAATACACCAAAATTTGAAAGGAAGCAAAGCGAAAGACTCCAAAAAAAATCATATAATGACTTTCCACCCATGGTGTTCGTCGAATGGTATCATCGGTAATGCATTCGGCTAAGACTTCAACACCTAACGGGGGCACTGCAACAAAAATGGTATGTCGATCGACCATCTACGACGCATGGAACCCTTTATTTCCCTCGCTACTTCTTTCCCTTACCTGCACCCCCAGTACGATTCATCATGATTGTGGAATGGAACTTCTTACTCACTTCGAAGCAGGCTGCTGCGTGGTTGTACTGTCATTACATCTCCATGAACTCGTGGTGGAGCGCATGGAAACATTAACGAAAAACTTGACGATCGAGTCCCCTTTTGGACTTATTTTTAGCTCTTAGTATAAGAGATTTCAAAGAACGTGAAGCTTATAACCTTGCTCGGAAGAAGATTCCATCATTAAAGCTCAACAACTTGATCTCATTTACACAGTCTAGATGTCTGCAGATCAACTTCCAAATACTGCCTACAAACTTATAAAGAGATACCGAACGTGTCAGAAATACTACTAATGGTTTGATAGGGTCCTTGGTCCAAAATCAACAAACAAAATCTATGAGTACCCATGATACTCATATGATACGTATAATGTATCACGCTTGGTACTATCATGGTCGACTGCACCTACGCGAACATGATGAATAGGGCTATGTCATACCATAAACAACAAGGAGGTCCATGTCCTCCTCGGGGAGCAATACTCCCCTTTCCCTTGCGAATATAGGCAAACACAAACCAATGCATTAATGAATATGGTGAAACCTTCCCATGCCAGCAGCGGCAAGCCTTGTTCTCGGGGGAATAACAATAATACGCAAGTTACGCAAAAGCCAAGAATAAACAAGGAGATTACGGATAGGGGTAGTAATAAAAAATGCCTATACGCGATCTCAAGTTGGGGACGGCTAAGACAAAATCCAAAATAGGAGCAGTAATAAATCCCAAGGGAAAAACAAGAGACCTAGTCTATAGACAAATCATTCGTGTGTGTGTGGGAGTATGGTCATTACACCTACATTGTCCTGAAATATCTAAGTTAAAGAAATTCTGGGGTAACGAGGACAAGAGGACAAAAAACCGGTGACACAACGTTGATGTTAAAGGAACCTTTCCCCATCGAGGGGTGGTTAACATAGCAGTAAAAAACCACCCCAAAATGATACCAAAGGAAACAACTACAAAATCTACATGGCGGGAAAATTTTCTTCAAACATGGAATGGGACACGACACTCCTAGATATCAACCCTTCGAGTATAAGTATGAGCACAATAAATGCGGGTGCAAGCATCTCCAAAGTACTATTGAGCCTTCAAGGATGGTCAAAGGACCAACTTGATGTGAACATCATTCCAAAGCTACTCATAGCCATAGTAGAGTGGATGACTTGGCTCAATCTCTAGCATCCATTTCGATCATTGAAGTCATACAATCATGCCCAACACGGCGGAAGGGCTTGCTTTCTAATTTAGATTGCAATCAACCCTTTTAATTCTTTCACTAATAGTTTTCTATCTAGACAAAGCGAGCCTAAACTACATATATGGTTCTTACGGATGTTAGTTTCGGTTTTGAGTGCCTACATACAATGTTGCATTATGGATGAAAGAGTGTACAAGTGCATCATGTCAAAACGGTTTGGAAAAAGTTAGGATGCTTAGTTGAAACTGTCCCCCCGACATCCATACAAGTGTATGATAGGTACTTGTAGCCTATAGGTATGCACAAAAAATGTACTAGTGAACATGGTAAGAAAAAATAGTCCTCATAGACATTGAGGTCTTGAAGGCATGGATGAACTACAATATCCTGCTGGTGATTACACATGTACATTATGGCTACGGTAGCATCTCTGTTTTAGGGTGATGATGTTCCCTGTGAAAGACAAAATCATCACCATCGACATTCATATACTACGAAAAGGAAGCTTTGTGACCACTCTAGATGTTGTGCACACCACATATGTGAATGTAACTTAATGGAACCAATTAGAATATACGAAATTTTGGTTGCGGTTAATTTTAAAACCATATTCTGTCTTGGGAACATTCCCGCGAGTGTCCCCTATCATGCGGGAAGCCCTGGAAAGCACGAGAGGGCATCGGTGTCGCAGTGATTTCATCAGGCATCGAGAACGTTCGAGAACTGAAAGCAAGCCTTATGCTCATTGCCTTTGATGCGACATCCCTACCATGTATCTCCCAAACCCCGCTGTGTCTGCCTAGTTTTCTTTCGAACAAGTCACGAAAACTCTTACATTTAAATATCGCTTTGACAATATAGGTTTGGTGTTTGGCTCCTCCGGCCATTAAGAAGCAGGTGTTCTCTGCATGCATAAATCATATTACCCCCCAAGAGTCCATAATAACAAAGAAGCCCCTATAGCGACACCAACTGTAACTACCGCAGGGATAGCAAGAAATGGAAGAAGGTCGACACCCTATGTTACCTAGGGAATTGCGACCTTATGAATTGTGCAATATCGTAGGCCATCATTTTAACATTTTCTGGAGAATTAAACGACCTAAAGTATCTTCTACATATCGAAAAAAATACTTCGCAGCATCCACCCGTAAAAGGAAAAGGTCATGAATACTCAGGGAAAGTGACACACACCAAACCATGCATGTGCCATATACGATAAATACGAACATGCACCCACATTTTCCCGGAGATGCCTTGATATGAGATGTGTTGCAAAGCCATAGAACAATTCAATCGGGAGGACCCCTCTACAACTTCCATGCAAATGGAAGAGGACAGACATCCAAAAAACCATTGTACGTACGAAAGAGCATGGCCATGCTTGTACTCATCAAACCAACTGACTCAAGGAAAACAAGAGCACTTACATGTCCCATTTTGTGCATTGTTCGATGGACATAGTCACTTGATAATGTATTGAAATAAGGGCGTTCAATGTTGGTACCCAATTCCTCATGTTTCCCAAAGCAAGTCCATCACTTTAAAATACATATGTCAAATATTTCGAAGAAACCATCACATACGACGTTGTCCCCACATCCATTGTACGTGTATGTTAGATTTAATGTGACCTTCATATTTAATCTTGACTTAGAAAGAAAGCTGAGATACAAAATCCATGGACAACACTGCAACTCGAAATTTGGAAAACGATAGGGACCATATTATATATGTTGGAAGAGATATGTTCACCAGAATGACTATCTATCCCCCATGCTCATCCTTATTTCAAGTCTGACTTTGTGCATTGTGCAAGAAAGTGATCATTTAATCGCTCAATATTACAGCTTTGGAGTTATTTAAGATGGTGCCAGTCAATCGAAGTGTACCATGAGGTTTATGACATGCTCAATATTGTTTTAGAATCTTCCAAAGTACCACCATCTCCATCATAGTCCCTATGTTTCCTAATTATAGTTGGCATTATATTCTCCCCACTTTGTGTAGCCAATCTCTCAATGACTTCGACAAATTGGATTAGAATTAAAATGAAAGTTCCACAACCCGAGGAGAATGAGCGACTGGGTCCATGCTCTATGTCTGAAGCGGGGCACATCCCGCAAAGGACAACTTCTCACCCCAAACCCCTCCACACTGGGTGCTTGCATGTTATGTGACAAAACGTGACCATTTTATTGTTGGGTCGTAAGTCTGACCACTTTTTCTTCTTATTTCATCCATTTTTCTCTTCTTTATCATGTCATTTATTATAATTTATCATATAAATCTTTTATAATGATTTATGCTCTTATGGATGAATATTATTTATTCTTCTTTATTTTTAATAAATTGATGATTATTATGCATAATTTTATCAATGATGGTTTATTAATATATTTTGTAATATCACTTGCCATTTCAGCCTCCAAGATATTTGCCAGATTGAAGATTTGATCTCCAAATCATCATCAAATATTCCAACTCAGAAATCCACTGGAATAAGAAGTGACCATTTTGCAGTTGCGATTCTGAGCAAATGAAGAAGAATCTGGAAAATCCAGAACATGGGTTTTTTCCAGAACGGGCCCAATTAATTTTACAAAAGAACGGTTTTCCCAAATGCAGAATGTATTGAGAGAAACGTAGGGTTATTTGAGCACGATTTTCTCAAATTTTTTGTTGCGGCCGTCCTCCAAATCTCAGCTACAAAGCCAAATTCTCCTTGCTCTTGTTGAAAGATTGTTGGAAATATATTTTCTTGTTGATCAATTGGTTGGGGAAAATTCAATTTTTTTATGAGAGATCCTATTTACTATTTGATTTCTCCTCTCTTTGGTTATAAAAGGGGACGTTTGTAAAAGAGAGGGGATGGATCATAGTTGTTGCTTTTTTGAATTGTAAACTTAATCAAAAGCTGTGTTATTGAAAGCACAATTCCATTGTATTGCTGCTCCAGTTTAATGATTAATTGAAGTTGTTGTTCCATTTGCATCATCTGAAGTAGCTTAAGCAGTCCCTGCTGGTGGTTAAGGGCCCGACCCTTGGTAGCATGAACTGCTCCTCTGTGTTATATTTCCAATTCCTGCAGCATGTGATCGATTTGCTACATTCATGTTACTGTGAGTTTATTTCATTATTTGTTTGTCATTTTACTGTATTTATGTATGACGCGCTCTGTTTATGAGTTATTTCATTATCGTATGATCTGAATCTTATTTCTTACAGCGTGGGTTAATTGAGACAACATATTGCCTTACTTAGAACATCCTTGGATTTGCGGAAGTGATATTGGTTCTATCTTAATTAATTCATAATTATGTGTTTAATAGTTTACTGTTTTATTATAATGGATTGTGTTGCCGTTCCTTCCCAATTTAACAAGAATCTTAATCCTCGAATTACGTATCTTGTTATGCTTCACTGTTCAGCATTTGATGTTCCATTCCATTTGCTATTTCGTTTAACTGCTGTTCATTTCAGAGTGCAGATATAAAGCTTCACTATTCAGTTTGTTGTTCAATAGGATTTTCCGTTTAATAGAGTTTTGTTGTTCAATTCCATGAGTTAATATTTGTTGTTCGATTCTTCTAGTTTTAGTTTGTTATTCATTTACATTGCTATTCGATTTCAATGTGTTGTTCAGTTTCAATTCATTAGTTTCCAGATTTTGTTCCTTTCAGTTATTTTCATCAGCACGAAGATTGAGTTTGCTTTCATTTCGATTGCTTTAAGATCACCAACTGTAGAGGACACTAGTTATTGCTTCCAAGTTCCCAGATTGGTTATCTTGCATCAATTTCTAAGGGAAGGAGTTATTGCTACTATATCCCTTATCGATGTTTTGTAGATTGGTTTAATTAAGGTTTCAGAGCATTTCCATTTATGTTACTGTAATTATATTTCTTTACAAGCATCCATTTACTCTTGTATCTCGAACACTGTACTACATATTACAAGGCATTACTCTTGGATAAATTGTTGCTTCATACTGAGTACACTCTTGAAATAAAAATTCGCTCCTGGATTGATAATTAAGGTGAGATAAATAAGCATTAAGAAGACACCTTTTATACCTCATCATTGATCCCCTACGATTCACCCAGACTTAGTACCATTTCAAAAATGGTACCTAATCACTCCGGTGGTCGAAAGGGATTGGAAAACAAAGGAGCGACAATATTGTATAATCTTCCAAGAGAACCACCATGCTCGGCATTGTCCCTACGTCCCCTGATTTCGACCAATGCTAGACGTCATGTGCTCATTCGTCACCAATAATCCGAACGTAGTTGGTTTTGAGTTACCACAACATAGGAAATCAGTAGCAATGAGGTCTTCCCCCCATTTTCACCAACCACCTAGAAATACGAAGGTGACCTATCGCCCCAACAAGGTAAGAAGCCAATCAAACATCTCATGTGCCCTATGTGATAAAAAAAACCACATGGTCAATCAGTGTTAGGAGCTTTATAAGTTCACTAACATTCTTCACAAGGTCATCCTCGTACCC
This sequence comes from Pinus albicaulis, assembly GCA_034641835.2. Taxonomy (NCBI): domain Eukaryota; kingdom Viridiplantae; phylum Streptophyta; class Pinopsida; order Pinales; family Pinaceae; genus Pinus; species Pinus albicaulis. Next base: position 858,378,827 of record CM076579.1, read on the forward strand.
AATATTCACCTCTCTAATCAAGAGAAGATCACACGCTGCTATTTCCAGATTTGCTCACAATTTCACCACACGATTGATTGTCAATACCTGTCAAGGTTAAGAGCAGCTAGAGCAACGTTAAATCAAAGTTTCCCAAAGAAGCCACATCATCCAAGACTGAAGCCTTAGAGGTGGAAAAAATGAACCAACGCACACCCATCCCCAATCATCGATGTCTTACATTGAGAGTAGTATTGGGCCACATACCATCTACTCGTTAAGTACTTTTATTCAGTGCAACATTTGCACGAGCCATGACCATGAGATAGAAGCATGCCCTATGTTGCAAACGCACCTCTGCATCCGACAAAATCTTCAAATAAAGGAAGATACATGTACCCCTCATACACCTCCAAGAGAGCATGAATCTCCTCTGGCTAAAATCAAAACAAACATCGCGGAAATTCTTTTGCCATATAATGCTAACGACACACAAAATCATATACGATTCATCTCATAATCCATCAGAACCATGACTCGTGCTGTATTCTCATCATTTTTTGGTGTCGAGAATGTTGCAACTACTGCAAAGGTAGTAGTACCTTCGACAGTGCAGACCCACCTCATCTACGCCTTGTCAACCTCATCTGGTTCTACAACATCAACCACAAAATCATATTCATGTATGTCAACCAACAATGTTAGGTGTGAACCCATTCGTCATGGCCTCACACAAAACAATTCCCCCTTAGACATCTTGTTTCACTTTGATGAGGATATATTAGAGGCCATGACGGAACCAGATTGTCTGTGAGATTTTATGCATCACCGCTCATTTTTTCTTCCAGAAAAAGCGTTCGTGCCTAGTACCACACAAAACCAAGATATTTATGCCATTTAATCAAAATAATTTCTGCCATTAGGAAAAGTAGATTGGTTCAATAACCCTATCCCAGCGCTTGATGCGTTTGAGGAAGGAAATATGTTGAAAATTTCTCCTACCATTAAGGTAAATATTTCGAAAAAACCAGGAAAAACAAAGTAAATCTCATTGGGGGAAGCATGCTCTCCAAAACCCTATTACAAGAGTATAGGGACATTTTCGCATGGAATTATTCAGAAATGCCAGGTTTAAGCCTCACCATTGTGGAGGGAAATATTGACAGATTTCCTGACGTCTCCTCTGTTTGCCAAAAACAACGTCAGTTAAACCCATCTAAAGCTGAAGTGATCAAACAAGAGATATACAAGCTTCATAAAGTCATATTCATCTATCTGATTACTTACACGTCTTGGGTTTCCAACCTTGTACCCGTCATGAAAAAACAGGGCACCATTCGAGTCTGTACCGATTTTCAAGACCTCAACAAAGCTTGTTACAAATACAAATACCCCATTCCATTCATCTACCAATTCATTGATGCTTGCACCGATCATGAAGCCTTATCCTTCATGGATGGATTCTCGGGGTACAATAAAATTCAAATTTGACATACGGATCAGTACAAGACTACATTCACTACCCCTTGGGGCACATTTTCATACCAAGTTATTCCATTCGGTCTTAAAAACGATGACGCCACTTTTCAACGGGACATGAACTATATCTTCCAAGACCTGGCTCATCTCATCTTGGCATATTTGGATGACCTCATGGTATGATCCAAGAAGCGAGCTAACCATTTAGAAGATTTGAGTTTGGTATTTCAGCGATGCTAGCAATACAACTTACGCTTGAACCCTCTCGAGTGTGTCTTCTACGTTAACACAGGTAGGCAGTTAGGATTCATAGTATCCCAACAAGGAATCAGAGTCAACCCCCTCAAGGTCCAGGCAATAAAAGAGGTACCACCACCCAAAACATCATAGCAACTTCAAAGTCTGTAGGGTAAGGCCAACTTCTTATGGAGCTTTGTCCCCAACTATGCCACTTGCATGCAGGGCTTCTTGCGTCTTCTTCATCCGGAAATTCCTATCAAATGGGATAATTAGGCTCAAAAGTCATTCGAGGTACTAAAAGACACCTTGTATTCAACCCCCTTGATCAACCCACCCAATTATGCCAAATACTACACCTTATATTTATCTGCATCAGATACAGCCATCGTTAGGGTGCTAGTCTAGGGCAGACTAGACAACAAAGAGCATGCAGTTTATTACATAAGAAAGAACCTAGTTGGGCCTGCCTTGAGGTATGACCCAGAAGAAAAAATAACCCTAGCCTTTGTACAAGTAGTACAAAAGCTTCGACATTACATCATCGTCGGGACCACAACAGTCATAGAAACTATCAACCCCATGTGATATTTTCTAACCCACCACATGATGAATCATAAGTACGCCCGATGGATAGCTATGTTGTAGAAATTTGACCTCTAGATCAACTCCCCCAAGAGAAAAAAACCATTCATCCCGATCGAGTTCATCGTTGATCTCCCTAATGAGACCCAAGGATTCCCCGTTAATGACTCACTACTTGATGAACATTTTTTCTTAGTAATGAGAGAGGACCCTTGGTACAATGACATCCTTATTTTTCTACAAATCCAACAGTACAAACACCAACTCACCTGTGACGATCGAAGGCATATACACCATCAGGCCCCCGATACCTCCTAATGGGGATGTCCTTTATCGACGAGGCATTGACGCCATTTTACGTCAGTGCCTCACTCACAACCAAGATGAGCAGACCCCTTTTGCAAATGGGGCATCGACTTCATTACTTGCAACCCCACATCGTCAAGAAAACACAAATACATCATAGCAGTTGTCGACTATTTCACTAAATGGGCAGAATCCATGCCCACATACAACAACACTGTAGAAACTACGACACAAATTTTCTTCAACCATGTCATCACACTGTTCGGTGTACCCAAGGAGTCAGTATCCAACCATGGAAATCATTTTGAGAATGAAATATTCCAGGAGCTATCCCAACACCTTGGTTTTACACACGACTTTGTAGCACCATACTACTCCCAATCCAATGTCTAGGTACAAGTTGTTAACAAAGTACTCAAAATAATGTTAAAATGCATGGTAAACAACCACAAAACCAACTGGCACCATATTGTATTTTCAACCTTATGGGCATACTGCACAATGGTCAAATCCTCAACTATATTTACACCCTTCCAATTGGTATATGGATTGGAGGTCGTGCTTCCCATCGAACGTGAAATCCCCAACTTACGCGCAACCATCGAGCTTCTAACTGATACTTAGACTTTAGAGCAATGGTTAGTGCAATTAGAAATTGTCGATGAAAGTCGACGAGAATCTCTCCAACATAATGAAGCTCACAATAAAAGAGTGAAACCATCATTCGACCGCAAAAATCACCCCTCGCTCATTCTCCGAGGGGGAGCTAGTCTCTGTTATGATGTTGCAAAGGAAGCCTTACGACCCATGAAGTTTGAAACATTATGGAAGGGTCCTCACGTTACGAAACACTATCTTCTCAAAGGAGCATACATTTTTTCACAGCCCGGCGATACATGCTTAACCGACCTTGTCAATGGGCTCTACCTTAAGGCAGAAATCTTCTCTACCCTAGAGTAAAAATGTATGTAACATAATTTTTTTATGATGATCACAATCATCATGGAAATTTTCTAAAAAACCACGCTCTTGTGTCACGATGGATCATCCTCACATCTCTATTTTTTGGGATTAAGCGGAAGGAGCATCTCGATGGTCACAAATTTGAAGTTGTATAAAAAGCTTTGGGCCCTTACTCTCTAGCAGATGCGCCGCCATTTATGAGTGTCCAGTATGTGGTCGACCACAAGAGCCAAGAAGAATACGACACAGTCATCGAACTATCGAGTGATGCCCCCAACCAAGGCATCAACCATTTATAGGTGTTTCTTCATTCCCAGTTAGTGGTATCGCAGATAAACCAAACCTTTGAAGTATGGGATTCACGCCTATTTAGGAAGTACCTGAATGCACAAAGGCTGGTTCACCACTTCAATCATATTACATTTACACATATACCAAGAGATCAAAATCAGGTAGCCAATCGCATAGATAACCATGTCCTAGACGGAAATTCATCTCATATAAACCATCAACCATGAGCTCAATACCATCATAAGAAAATAATCCATCATAAAAATAACCATAGACACACCATAAGAGCCGCCAAAAATTCATCTCACATACATATATCAAAAAATATGTGTCCCAATATACAACAAAACAAGTCCACTGGCTATCAAGTCATGCAAAAAATACATATCACCAACATAGGGAAGCATCCTCATAATGGGTGTCGATCATCCATCATCTTCAGGTTGAGCCCACTAGGTGGTCCCCCAGATCCACATGAGCACCTCAGCACCCGCATTGGAGCATCACCCGCCGCAAAGAAAAGTGCTGGTGGTACTGAAGTATGTGCCCTCTCCGGGCCATCACTATCTCTAATCATATGTCAGCCAGGTTATCAAAACCCCTGGTTGGAAAACCTTGAGTCAACCTCTCCAGCCGACTTCAAGAATCCTTGCAATCCCAAAAACAAGCATTTGTAGCCTCAGCATGAGCTACAAATTTCATCACCTGAGCCTCAGCCGCCACCAGCTGAGCCTTAGCATCCACTGCTCGGGCCTCTGTCACCAACACTCGAGTCTCGACAGCCGCCAAGAGTGCCTCAACCACTACCACGTGCACCTCTGCAGCCTCTACACGCACAAAAAGAGTAGCATCTCCACTAGCAGTCACAACACTGCTACCCTCCCTCGAGGAACGACCTATATCGATCTACCCCCTGGGTTGGGCCCGACCCATACTAGGAGTACCCCTCCTCCTAGGCTCATGGCATGCCAAGAAAGCAAGGGGACGCTGTGTCTGCCCCACATCTGCAAAGGAAACCAAAGACAATATCAATTTCACCATCAGTGACATATATATACATACACAAAGAACAAAACTCTAGATGTAGAAAACATAAAAGATGATACATGTCGGTCCCCATGCATAATCGGGTAGAAGACCCATATCCGGGTCCCCACAGAAGTCGACCCCTGCATACGGAAACTCAAGGAACAGTTATGGGTTTGACATGAACCATGCCTCGACTGTCTTGTCCCAGTATCTACCTACCTTAACTCTGCAAGCACGGGGCATCATAGGTGCCCATCGGTGCATCCAAGGATCCCTCTGAGGGCTTAGAGGCACCAGAACAAAGGGTCGTAGCATCACATCCCGTTCATACATAATACAACGTATGCTCACATAACAAAATGTCCTTGCCAAACCCCTCAATTCCTTGGCTAGCTGCTTGACCATACCCTGATACACAAATCTGGCCCAATCAAAGAAGTGACCCAACTGGAGTTGGCACAACATCGTGATATGCGGTCCTAATACTTAGTGAGGCCAAAATGACCATGAAAACTGAACTATCATGGCCAGAGCGTCTCACTTAGCCAAATCCGTAATCGAGGTCACTCGAACACAACCCTGCGAGATGGGTTTACACCCACAATTCCCATCCTACTCGACCCACTCATCGATATTCACTCCCCTAGCAGGGAGTGGATACGGAAGAGCCTCCCCATGAGGAAAAAGGTCCGTCATAAAGAAAATATCAGTCTTAGCCAGTGTCCTCAGTCTAGCCTGGCGCAAAACCATCACGCATTTCCTCCTATCCCAACACTTAACCAGGTACCGCAAAAATGCATCATAGGACCTTGAGATGCAGCTCTAAAATAAATTGAGTAGTTCATATCATGCCAAAGTCTCTCGAGGAAGCGGATTTTGCACAACTGTTGTGCAAAGGGAAGGAAAATTTCTCTCTCTCCACAACATCCTGCCACCAAGGAAACACCAAAAAATGCTAGTTTTGCAAACAAAACATCAAATTAAGTAAATCCTTACACCCCCATGCTTTACATCCATTAGTGCACGCTGACTTTGGGCATATTGTCAGCACAAGCACGCGAAAAAACGTACTGAAAATTTGATATCTCAGAAGGTGTCCGCGCAAAGAGAAATTCTTTACACAGAGACCACACACGCTATCTTGGATCACCTGTGCATTCCTACTAGAAAATGGACAAAAGTTCGTACAAGACCCCACTTGTACTACCCACCCAAACATGAAAATGAAAAAATTGAATAGTAGGAGGTTTTAGCTCCTACCTGACACAACCCGCGTGACTACTAAGTACTCTAGTTGACCGCAACGACAAGAAAGCTCTAGAAAATGGCTTTGACTTCAAACACCTAGAAAGCACAAATGACCTAAAAATGGGCCATATTAGCCTATATATCGCCCTTTTTACCATTTTTAGGAGCCCATAACTAGAGCTCAGAGTATCCAATCGCAAAACGGCAAGAAACACAATGATCAACACTTCATCATGTTTGATATGGACCTCATAAATCTAGGTTTAAGATAAAGTCATTTTTGGGCCCAATGCCCACCCCCTCCATACTACTATTCAGGTACACACTCTCTTATTGCTTTGAATTCAAGTTGTTTCAAAATATTTTTATGAAAAAGATGGTTTTATTTGGGCTATTGGCCGCAGATGTTTCAGACACGCCAAATCACCATACCTCCCAGATAACAAAAGTAAAATAACATGTATCATTATGTCCTCAACATGATAGGTTTCCCTAAAATATTTGCATATTATGACATCATTTCTTGATAAGAATAAAACCATACATTTCATTCACTCGACCATGTTTATCATCACTCCACCTTGCACATGATAAAGACCCTTGCAGGTCGGTAGAGCCACACCTTCCATGGCATCCATCACTCATGTAGACCATATTTCAGTATCTAGAGCCATGGCCACAAACTCTGGCCCAAGAATTACTTCATTTTCATACATCCATGATTAAACATCAGTCAGTTTAAATCACCACATGTCAAAAGCCTAATTCCGGGCTACCATTCTCTACACGAAGATCAACAAAAACGCATCACCGCATTTCACATTTGGCCTAGCACACCCTCATAACCATATCCCATCTGTGACATTTCATCTACCTTATCACCCTCGCACCGAGACCAACCAATGGGGCCCCCACCCTCAGGAAAACACACTCCTTGAATCATCATTCAGGATCATACATGTTAATGGGGCAACCGTCTCCGTGCTTGTACTTCCAAACCACTTTCATATTCTTTTGGCAAGTGTAAAAAGATTTTTGTAGGAGAAAACTCCAACCCATACATCTACATTTCTCACCTGGCAATAATCCCTAATCATCCTTATTCAGAGTTGTGAATTCTTCACCACACCCAATCATGTCAGTTATAGCAAACATACACCCACCCCGGATGTCCTACGAGCCCCAGGGATCCCCCATCAGAATTTTTTATGATTGCTTCCACTTGCATTTACAGCTCCGACCTCAGGCCAGTTAACCATCATCACTAGTTTCAACCATCTCTCGCCATAATTTCTTGTTAAATAGTCACATCGAGCCCTGATTTCATCAGCAACACTGGTCCCTTGTACCAATATTTATTTTTGATTTGTTGATGCTTCCTTCCTGACGAATCCAACAACCATTATCCAGGAAGGAGGTAGTACCTTAGATGATCCCCCACCATTAAAAGGGGCATGCTCAGGTGGCACAGTGGGAATTAACATCGCCCACTGATGTCATCGATCCTCTTGACATTCGACAACAACAAAGTTTTGATGTCAAGATGGTATCATACTTAATAACCGTTGCACTATGTTAAAATCAGTCAAAGACCCATAATCAGTAAGCATATCTTTCAGAAATACTTATGAGGGAAGGCCCCAATAGTCGAAGACCCATGTTATTACCGTGATTTTCCTTCAAAAATGCCTTACCTAACCAATGCATGGGGGTGCCACATTCAAATTTTCTATGCACAGAAAAAATTCCCTTTAGGGCGTCAAAAATCGTTGTCGTCAACCAACAACAGGTCACCTACCACAATGTGACTCAACGAAACCAATACATGTCAGATTTTGTCAACTAGTCATAATCAGAACATGGGACATGCCCGCCTCATAGGAATGGTTCTCATTTTATCTCTTGCAGGTTTCCTACAGAGCATGGTTCCTTTTTTACTTCAGACAAGGGGTATCCCTACTCATTTCCACAACAAGTTACTCTCTCTATCTCTCTCTCAAAAGGATCACGTAGAAAATAAAACGTAATGTATTTCGTCTATACAGTTCCTCCTAGACCTCATACATCAGGGAGCAACTGTTAACACTAGAAATCAGGCAGGAAAAAGACGTTAGAAAAATGTCAAGCATAAGGTACAAATAAATATTTTTAAAGAATAAATACATTAGGAAGGATACAATTTAAATATTCCTAAGGTTCAACAAGAAATTAGAGGATAACACACTAGCATCAAAGGGTTTTTTCACACAACGCGCTTATTCCTTCGATAGTTACACAGTCCTGGGATGGAAAAAAGTCACCATCTGGGACCACTTGACACACTTGGAAAAGATGATTCTCTATCCATTACAGTCGTTGACAACCAAATTCAAGCCACCCTGGGGAGGCATGAAACCCAAAAAGGAATCACTTCCCCACTGTTGGGTCATAATCAATCTTGGACCAAGAGAGGGAAGAGAGTTCAAAAAAATTATATATAAATTGGCCATGGGAAGAGAAAAAAGAGACACATTATTATGCTGGCAAAATTTCTCGATAGCATTAAACCAGCTTGCAAGTGTAGCAGTAGAGGGATTGGAGTGACTCACATGTTGGTCATCCAACATCTCAATCCAAGAGAGAGCTTCACCATATGATAGCAATCACCATCCTTTTGAGAGAGGGAGGAGGTATTTGTAGGGAACTTGATGAAAGGACACTCCCTTGTTTTGGGTATTTTATCTCCACAGCTCAAAGGACTCACTTCAAGAGAGTTTAGCATTGTACTCTTCATACCACTAGCACCTAATAAAGGGATAATTCTCCATTTGTCTTATTGGGTTGTTGCTCCATATGAGCACTTGTATCTTGTGTATTTTATGTTTTAGTTCATAGTGTTGTTTGCTTAGGTTACCCTCTGAGTTTTGTTTTTATTCTTTAAATATGTTCACTAATAGTAACATAATTTTCTCTATGATATTATGCATATAGCAATCAAATATTAAAGAGGTGCATTTTGGTACATCTGTGTAGCAAAAACACCACCACAGTTTGTTCTCCTCTTTTCTTCTAACATTTGATTTCTTTAGATATTGGGGGCTTCCCCCCAATATCCAGATCAGGTCATGAAATTGATTATAGCACCAAGGTCAATCAGTATGTTGATGACTATAGTACTGTTAGTGTCTACATCCACTACTGAGCTACCAAGATCCAAATACTATGGGGAGATGACCTTCCCAAGAATTAGATTAGACAACTTCCCAACAACATTGGTAGTGGGGGCATCTCTTTTTCTTCTTTCGTGCTTCTTGAAACACTCTTCCTCGATAAAATTGTTATAAATGGGGACATATTAAATGTCCTAAAGAAGGGGTATCATTAACACACATATTCTTCAATTCTCCTAGAAGTTCAACCTTTAATGGGGTTTTTTGTTTAGGTTGGACCAACCTTTCAGGATAGGGAGGTATATTGGCTTGAGGGGCACTATCTTCCTTCTCTTATTCAATATCTTTATATGGATAAGGTGGGTGAGCATTTGGAAGTACCTTCACAAACCTGAGGTTGTTTTCCTGAATTTCCACAACATAGGCAGGATAGGATGTTTCCCCACTATAAAACTGTTGGGCATGCTTATTTTTTGGATTCAGATTGGGTTGAGCAAGCATTTGAGTTTTCTTTGGTGGGTTATTGTGAGGTAGTTGTGGTTAAGGTGGATGAGGAATTAAGGCAAGTGGTTAGGATTCTTGGGGGCCCTTCGTCCTTGTGAAGGATTGCCCCGTTGAGGAGGTTAAGGTTGGTATGGTTGAAAGGGTGGATTGATAGGTTTAGGAGGATAATACCAAGGAGAAGGCATGGAATAAGGTGATTTTGTTGAAGGATACCAAGGCTGAAACAATGCACTCCAGTTTGGATTGAAAGGCGGATAGTGCACACCTTGCATACCTTGTTGATATGGAAGAGGGACTTGTGGCCTCCTTCGATTGATGAAACAAAGTTGTTTTGAACCTCCCTCAACCCCTTCATACACACCATTTTTTTCTTCTAAAGTGGCATTCTATTCATCTATTAATGGTACAAAAAATACAAAGTTATATTACAGTCAGGCATGGAGTTGGTGGGCCCAACAGAGGGAAACTAGCCTTGCCACACCAGAATCTTGAGAGTTATGTTGATCATCACAGACACAAAAATATGGAGTTCTTAGAAACATAGGGCTAAGTCCCAAAACATAGAAACATAAAAACATCAAAAACCAGTGAAGAGCTAGCATCAATCGGGATTCCCTCCTCAATCCAGCAAGCATACAGAGAGGAAGGCGACATTGGACGAGCGCTGTCTGTTGTGGTATTTGCCTTGGTATTATCCTCCTACTAAGTGCCTTGCTGAGGAGGGGTGACTGCTAGAGGCTAAGGGGTTGTGGCTCACTCCCCATTTGATGAAGATTCAGCCTGATGTTTAGTCAATTTAGTATCCTAAATTGCTAACATAAATTATCGACCAGGGCTAGTAAACTGATGAAGTGTGATGCACTATATGTGCCTAAGTATCCATTTTTCTTACTTCGTTGTTTTTAGTGTTTTATTGATGTTTTGAGGTTTTTATGTTTGATGCTTAGTATGCTACTCTATGCTAAAAAGATGAAGTTAGATCTATGTCAAAAGGGAGAAAATGAAATGTTAATAAATGAATTAAAACAGAGTTTATTTGCAAATTTTGTTCCTAACTAGAAAATGATGAAAACAGAGAGTCCTAATCCATCGATATTACAACTTCTAAATGAACATTCATGAAATGAAAATTCACTCAAAACACTACAACTTAATCTAATTCATTTAGTTAGAGATTTGTTGGAAGAACTTGTGAAAAAGATTAATTCTAATGCAATGAGGATCTTCTTTTTAACTAAATAACAAAAAATGAAATGCTAATAACTCACAATATTACAACTAAGTCTCATTCATGAATTAGAGGTTTATTGGAAGAGCTTTTGAAAGAGACTAACTCTAGTATAATGAGGATCTTCCTTTTAACTAAGTAACAGAAAATGAAATGCTAATAACTCAGAATATTACAATTGAATCCCATTCATTTAATAGAGATGTATTGGAAGAGCTTGAGAAAGAGACTAACTGCAATATCATGAGGATCCTTTATCCAAGCAAATGACATGAAACATAATGCTAAAAGCTATGATTTCAGAAAGCAGTCTAAGTAAGGAAATATGACAAAACAGAATTGAAAATGACTTATCTAGAAAACATGTAAAACCTCCTCGAATAGCAGGGGACCTCTGCTACCAATTTGGTGAAATTCTTTAGCTTCTTAAAGTTGTAATCAAAACAACATCAATGAATTGAACTTCTTTATTGATAAACTCACAAATCTACATCCCATTCCATCTTAAGCTTTGTTACAAAACACTCTCTAATCCTTTCTCTTCTTCTCCTATTTTTCACTACCCTTGATAGGAAAAAGCTTCCCCTATTTATACAAAAATATGAGAAGTTATCTCATTAATGAGAATCCATGAATCTCTCCCTCTATCTCTAGAGTTATAATCAAAATAGGAAATGATAAGACACATGTCTTTTTAGAGTTTCAATACAAATAAGAAATGAGACACATATCTTCTTAGAGTTTCAATACAAAAAGGAAATGAGACACATGTCCTCATGATCCCATGATCTTTTCCACTCAAATTCGAATTTGGTTTTGGGAGGCCACATAAAGGTCTTTTAGAAGCTTCCTTTTGACCTACACATGTCACAAAACTCATAAAACATATATAGATATATGAAACTATGTTAATTTTCTAGTTTCTAATCATAAATTCACTTTAAACACATAAAATAAATAACTTTGGAAGACAAGGATCCTAACCCATATATTTATGAAAATGGTTAATTGATGTAGGGTTTTAGGTCAGATAGTTATGAAATGAGAGCTAAATGGTAATGACATAATGGAAATATGTATGAATATGGAAAACACTTTTGAGACTCAACATACCCTCCAACTGAAGTTGTTGCATGTCCTCATGCAACTATTGCAATGATTCATTTGTTCATGAGTTGATCTTTTATGAGTTTTGAATCATATTGATTCGTTCCAAACTTTGCTTTATAATATTTTCTTTTGGAAAAGTATAATACATTTGATTGCAACATTTTTTTTATGGTTGGTTCTTGTGTGACAACCAGTTTTTTTGAGCAATGGTTCTTGTGTAACAATGCTTTATTTTCTTTGTTGCATCAAAGTTCATGAAAACATTTAGAATCAATTACTTCATCAATGAATTGATCATTTGCAAGGCATATAATCTTTTGGGTCATGTTGCAACAATAGTTGGTTGGGAAGTATATGTGGGTGGAAATGAAATGAAAATGTGTGATAGTGTATGACATGTGGATATGAAATGATGTCCCTTTCCCCCCAACTAAAGATATGACAATGTGAAAAAGGGAGTGAGGAATTTTTCCAAAGTTACAATTTTAGCATTCTAATGAATTACATGACTAAAAATTAGAAAACCACATACCTTCACTTACCTTAAATGTGGATGAGTTGTGTATACTAAAGAGTGTGGTTGTTGATGTTGTTGGATCAAGAACTATGTAAACAAATGAATTTGATCTGCTTCTTTGTTCTTTTTGTTCTCTTTGTGTTGATGGCAAGATTGGGATCTTTATTGCTGCTGATACAAATTGATTCCTGCTGCAAACTGCTGAAATGATGTAGTCTTCAATTGTTACAAAATCCGATGGTACAATTCTAGTCATGCGAATAAATGTGTTGATGTCGAGCATGAAGAGAAGTCATTGGATTACCGACCATTGATGAATGTCGTTAACCAATGCGAGACAAACTCACCATTAATGTCAATGAGTGCCAAGGTACCTAAGTACATCTTGCAAAGTGCGAATAGATGGGCTGATGTCGAGCCACTTGCAAGATCTGACGATCAAGGGACATTGATGTATTCCCATGATTTTCAGTGAGAGAACTTGTCATTAATGCATACAAGCCTCAAGGTACTATTAAGGACTCTAGTCTTGGACCTAGATAATGTGCTGATGTCGATAGGCCAAGACTTGTTAGAAGGGAGACCTTAAGGAATCCTCCATCATCTAACGCGAGCATGAAAGAATAATTTTTGAAGGACTATGGATTCAATAATTTGCATTGAAGCAAGGTTTATTTGCAAAATGAAAATGATAGGAAAAGGAAAATGGAAATGGACAATGAAAAATGGAAAATGACAATGGGAAATAAGCATGTAGGTGAGCTTCTTACTTTTATTTGTGGAGTAGACAAAAAGTAATGGAAAGTGTATGTGAATGAAGGAAAATGAACAACTAACTCTTGCTGGGAAAATAATGGTGGTTTTCTTTGATTCTTGGTTGGATTTACAATTCAAAAAGGGAGGAAAAGTAATGGTCTTGATGGATATGAACATGGACTTGTTCTTATGTTTCTCATGAAATCGGTCCTTTGAAAACCAATCGTGCGCACAATTAGTTTCCTTCAATGATCATTCGATCATCCCAAATCTGCAAAAAAAAACTTGACATAAAGAACATAAGTGTGTTAAAAAAGAAGTAGCTAATTTCTTTCTAATTCTTACGCAAAAATTAAATGTCAAATGAAACAGATTAAGGTAAATCAAAAAGTTCTATATTCGGTCCAATTCATGATATCGATAACAATCCATTTTTAAAGAATAACCATGAAAAATAATCAACTCCCTATTGTCGGATGACTTCATGCACTGTGCTTAGTAAAACAATTGGCATCACAAAGATTTGTTGTGTTCTGCAAGTTAAAACTTTATAGAAAAATACACATCAACAATATTAATGCCAAATGTTTAGAAATCATCTAAATAATCTTCCAATTGTCCTGCAAACCATTATTAAGAAGATATATATATATATATATATATATATATATATATATATATATATATATATATTTTAAATTTAAAAAAAAATTATTAATAAAGATTTTATTTTATTTTTTTTCAATAAATGAAATAAAACATGGATGAAATAATTGTCTTTATGAATATTTTTGAAACAAAGTCATGCCAATGCCTCTTTCATGCAAGATAAAAATAAAAAGCTTAAAATTTCTAAAATCAAGTTCCTAACTATGAAGGAGATGAAGGCAGAATCCTTCTCAATTTATACAACTTGCATTTGATGCACATGTGATAATGTCTTTGCCTCAAATAATCCATTTGTCATTCATCATGTGCCACCACAGATGAATTCTGCCACATTTTCCTTCAAATAAGGAAATCAGATCCTTGATTATTTCTCAAAATTGAATTTTATAAAACCGTCTCTGTTTTCATTATAAAAAAAAAACATTTTTCTCTCACGCACACTGTAAATTAGTGCTCCGAAGAACCCTGAATTTCTCTCAAATGGCTACGAATTTCAGAAAGTTGTTATAAGATTATCTAATTCACCCCGTTCCCGAAAAAACCCATGTTTTAGTTTTTTCTAATTCACCTCGATTTTCTCAGAAAATTCGTTTTAAAATCGGGTGTTTTTGACAATTACGCATTTCGTTTTCTAGCAATTACTTGTGGTTTGATTTGTTTTTATTTGCAGGTTTTGAAGTGTAATGGCTTGTATCTCACAGAGAAGTTCAGATCGATCTCCCTCATTCCAATTACTTGCAATGGAATCTGCAATCTTCTCTTCATCAACAGTCTGAAATCTTCTCTTCATCAGCAGTTTCTTCATATGATACACTTCCATTGTCTATCCCTACAATTGAATTTGTAATCTTCTCTTCATCAGCAATTTGCAATCTTCTCCTCATCAACAATTTGCAATCTTATCTTCATCAACAGTTTCTTCATGTGATATACTTTCATTGTGTGTAAATTTTTAAAAATGATTTGTAATAACTATTGTTTGAGGAAAAACGAATATGGAAAAGAAAAAGTTCCTTTTTTTTTTAAATTGCAGTGCATGGGTCTTTGTGTGGATTGAATGACTGCATATATGTGTAAATCCAAGCCAAAGACTGGTCTCATGCGTATGCGTGGGTCTTATTTACATGAGCCAATTTTTTTTTTATTTTTTTTTTAAATTAAATTTTTTTTTTAATTGATTTTTTAATAAAATTATATATTATATTTTCAAAAATTCAAAAATATACATATATATTTCATTAAACAAAACAATTATTGAAATTAAAATTTTTCATCATTTTTAAAGTTTATTGTAAAATGAAATGAAATGATGAAAACATAATTTATTATTATTTTTAACATAAAAATTCTTTTTCTGATCCTCTAGATCACACAAAGTGCAGGAGGAGAGCATACTTGAGAACTTATTAATTTTTCTTTTTAGATGTAAGAAATAAGGCTACCTAGTTACACTTCCCCGGCAATGGCGCCAAAATGTTTAGTCAATTTTGTGTCCTAAATTGCTAACATAAATTATCGACCAGGGCTAGTAAACTGATGAAGTGTGATGCACTATATGTGCCTAAGTATCCATTTTTCTTACTTCGTTGTTTTTAGTGTTTTATTGATGTTTTGGGGTTTTTATTTTTGATGCTTAGTATGCTACTCTATGCTAAAAAGATGAAGTTAGATCTATGTCAAAAGGGAGAAAAGGAAATGTTAATAAATGAATTAAAACAGAGTTTATTTGCAAATTCTGTTCCTAACTAGAAAATGATGAAAACAAAGAGTCACAATCCATGGATATTACAACTTCTAAATGAACATTCATGAAATGAAAAGTCACTCAAAACACTACAACTTAATCTGATTCATTTAGTTAGAGATTTGTTGGAAGAGCTTGTGAAAAAGATTAATTCTAATGCAATGAGGATCTCCTAAAACATAAAAGGAAATGCTGAAACAAATAGTAACTTAAAACATTATAGTGAAATCTCATTCATTTGATAGAAGTTTATTGGAAGAGCTTGAGAAAAAGATTACTATAATGTAGTAAGGATCTCCTATGAAATGCTGAAACAACTTATAACATTACAACTAAATCTCATTCATGAGTTAGAAGTTTATTGGAAGAGCTTTTGAAAGAGATTAATCATAATGTGATAAGGAAAAACAATCAATAACTCACAATATTACAACTAAGTCTCATTCGTGAATTAGAGGTTTATTGGAAGAGCTTTTGAAAGAGACTAACTGTAGTATAATGAAGATCTTCCTTTTAACTAAGTATCAGAAAATGAAATGCTAATAACTTAGAATATTACAATTGAATCCCATTCATTTAATAGAGATGTATTGGAAGAGCTTGAGAAAGAGACTAACTGCAATATCATTAGGATCCTTTATCCAAACAAATGACATGAAACATAATGATAAAAGCTATGATTTCAAAAAGCAGTCTAAGTAAGGAAATATGACAAAACAGAATTGAAAATCACTTATCTAGAAAACATGTAAAACCTCCTCGAATAGCAGGGGCCCTCTGCTACCAATTTGGCGAAATTTTTCAGCTTCTTAAAGTGGTAATCAAAACAACATCAATGAACTGAACTTCTTTATTGATAAAATCACAAATATACATCCCATTCCATCTTAAGCTTTGTTACAAAACATTCTTGAATCCTTTCTCTTCTTCTCCTATTTTTCACTACCCTTGATAGGAAAAAGCTTCCCCTATTTATACAAAAATATGAGAAGTTATCTCATTAATGAGAGTCCACGAATCTCTCCCTCTATCTCTAGAGTTACAATCAAAATAGGAAATGATAAGACACATGTCTTTTTAGAGTTTCAATACCAATAAGAAATGAGACACATATCTTCTTAGAGTTTCAATACAAAAAGGAAATGAGACACATGTCCTCATGATCCCATGATCTTTTCCACTCAAATTCGAATTTGGTTTTGGGAGGCCACATAAAGGTCTTTTAGAAGCTTCCTTTTGACCTACACATGTCACAAAACTCATAAAACATATATAGATATATGAAACTATGTTAATTTTCTAGTTTCTAATCATAAATTCACTTTAAACACATAAAATAAATAACTTTGGAAGACAAGGATCCTAACCCATATATTTATGAAAATGGTTACTTGATGTAGGGTTTTAGGTCAAATAGTTATGAAATGAGAGATAAATGGTAATGACATAATGGAAATATGTATGAATATGGAAAACACTTTTGAGACTCAACAAATAGCTGCCATACAAATGCCTTGAGCTAATATAGTGTAGTTTTAGGGCATAAAATGTTTCATAAAGATGGATAAATGTATATCTATTGTTGTCTTTTTTAAATAATGCTAGGAATGAAGATTTAGCCTCCTAGACACCTTTCCAATAGAACCCGTGAGGGTTTCCGAAAATACACCCAAATACAAATGGTGATCTACATCCCTAGGATTGAAGAGTCACTGCAAAATGAAGCTCATGAAAATAGAAGGCTAGAATAATATATATTTGATTTAGATATCCTCAAGGGTATATTCCAATGAAATGTTGAACCCTTCACCTACAGGAAAATGCTCTAAAAGAGCCAATAGATCACCCTCTGAAACTGCCCTCCAAAATAATGCAATTCCCAGCTGAAACTGCGTTGTGAATGATGGGGATAGGTTGGATTAGTGCCAAAGATCTGAAATGTTCTCAAGAACCCTTATTTCTAAGCTCCCAAGAGAAGGAATCCTTCCTCCTATGAAAAACTAGCGCAGAAAGTGGGTTTCTCAACCGTCTACTGCAACACCTTGCAACACAACACAAATCTAAACAGAAGCTGCATTGTAGCTAAATATTGAAGCTTGGCCAGAATTCTGGATATGTGGAAATAATAAATTAATACTCTCCCAAGAGGCCTCTCAAGGAAAGAGGTGGGAAAACCGACCAGGAACACCCTGTGCTAAAAAACACCAACAATCTTATCTAAATAGTTGAAGAGAGCAAAAGTCTAAACAAACATATCAAAATAATAATCATAATGTAATCCCATATGGCTACCATCCTCTTCCTTATAAACAATGTGATCCTTCTCACCTTGGTTCCCACTCATTAGGGTTTCCACCATCATGCAATCAATCTCCATCCAAAACTGTGTTGTCCCATAATTAATGCCACTCCTCCATAACAACGCTATTTGATTTGGTCAAAGTTGACCTATTCAACATGCTCTAGCCCCTTTTCACACCTAAGGGTCTTCACTCTAGCTTTTGTATGTCCTCCATTCACACTAGGAGTGTATTTTATTCCTTCTAAGGAGATTTATGAGTATCCATACCCTCTTATTCCTCTATCTAAGAGCAAAATCGAAAATTAATATTCCAATTAGTTGTGTGCTAATTTAGGAATATTATAAACCTCTTCACTAGCTTGCCACAAGTACATGGTAAGGATTGTGTTTTGATGCTTATTGATCAACTAACCAAGTATTTTCATTCCTTTTCCATTCATTTATAGTACATTGCTCCACAAGAGGGCGGGCCTCTCTTTAGACCTCATGGTTTACTTGGGGCCACAATGAATGATAAGAATGAACACTCCCTAGGAAGATTTGGGGAAATGATATCTTGTTCAGGGTGTGCTCAGTTGACAGTAAATGCCTTCTACTACTTCCAGGCATGTGAGATAATAGTGGTAGAAAGAAAATGGTTAGAAAGCCACTTATCACACCATGTTTTAAGGAAACTGGGAATAGAACTGTGTTGGTTCCCCTTGAGGGACTATTATCATCCTCTGGTATTTCATATGGTATTCAAGGTATATCTAATTTTAATTCCATATGTTGATGATGTCTTGGTCATTATTGTTGGCATGGTTGGAGGAATGGCACATGGATTGGAGCTGTTCATTGGGAGTGAGATCTCCAACACCTCTTATGCCCCATGCTTCAGTGAGAACATTGGACAATATGTGGTTGCTACCATAGATCTCTTACTTCCTTATGATGTGAGCCATTTGGCTAACAGGACACTTGGGAGAAGCAGCTAAGGGGTATATTGATTGGAGGACACTTGATTCAGTGGGGGATTTTATCATATGTGGATGCCACCATGGAAGGATGAGAGGTTTTGCAGCATTCATCTTCACAGTTGCTTGCGGAAAAACAACATTTGGGAGGGGAGGACTATAATGTTCATAATTAGCTTTCATCTAGTTGGAATGTTAAATTTTTATTTTGTCATTTAGATAGATGAATAAGAGGGAAGGGAGACCCATAAATATCCTTAGTAGGAATAAAACCACTTCTAATGTGGATGAGGATCATCATATCAGCTGGATAAAGCACCCTTATGTGTGAATAGATGTTGAAGCATGTGGATGGGGTCAAGTTTTACCAAATCAACAACACTGGTATGGAAGGAGTGGACAATTAATGAGGGAAAACACTGTGTTAGTGGGAGGAAGTCTCCATGAGAGTAGTGACTTTAATGTGTGGGGCCTAGGGTGAGGAATCTCAGCAAGAATAAAATGAAGAGGACGGTGGCCATAGAGGGAATTGTGATTATTTTTTATGTCTCGGTATTTTATGACTTCTTGCACGCTTAATATGTTTAATGGATTCTGCTATGCTGTTTAGAACAAGGGTGTTCCCGAGTGGGAATCCCAACTTCATCCTAGGGGGACTTCGAGTGCCCACTCAGGAGAGGTTTATTGAGCTACATTTCCACCATCCACCATCAGGCCAAGCTTCAACCATTATCCACAATGCAATCTCCTCCAGGGTTGTGTTGTTTTGTAGGGTAGAGGCAGTGGAGGATTGATAGGGTCAGTTTCTAAGCTTTTTTTCTAGTGGAGGGAGCAGACCTTCACCCAGGAGGCTAGCAAGGAGGTTAGTTAAGAATATTTGGTCATTTGGCATCAGGCCAAGCTGCTACCATCCCCTATAGTGCATTTTTCCTCATAAACTGCATTATTTTATTGAGCAGTTGTAGTGGAGGGTTTAATGCCCCATTTGGTGAGTTATATTTCCAGTGAGGGGAGAAACCCTTCATTCATGAGATCTATTGGAGGAGTTTCATCCATTTCTACATCAGATCAGCCACCTTCTACCATTTATCTAATTATAGATATTATTCAGCCCTAGGGCTACATTTCATCATTTTGTATTTTGTATTTTTTGGAAACCCTTTCTGGGTTGTCTTGGAAATGTGCTTGGGAGCTTAGATCTTTATTTCCAACACTTTTTGAGCCATATATCATTATATTTTCTAGCTGCAGTTTTATTCACTGGGACTATGCTATATTGGTCCTCCGACATTTTAAGAAACAACAACATTTCATATTTGAGTGTGTTGATCATGGGAGGCTTGTTTGCCCTGCTTGAGCGATTTGATCCTCAAGATATTGTACTTATTTGCTGTTGATATTCATAATAATAAGGCTATATCATTGTCTCAAGTTTGATGTATTGATATTCATTTATATTTATAGTTTTATGTTCCATATTGCTACTTTTCCTATTTTGGAATATTATAGCTTCCTTAGACTCGATCTATCTATTTATATCATTCTAGTGTGCATATACTATGGTATCAAACCATGGTTTGAGGGCCATATTTTACCCTTAAAACCACTTTACATCAAAAGAGGGACTTTGACCCGCCCCAAAGCCCCTTGACCTATCTGCGCAGTGCACATATATAAAACTTATACAAAAATATACCAAAAAGTGTACCCTGCTCCAACAGGCCCCCAACACAAACATATGACTTATCCCGAGTCAGTGTGGAATTTGCTCCTTTATCTTGGCTTGGAGCACACTCACATAATATTTTAGAGGGAGCACCATTTCTAGACTCTGCGCAATAGCTCCTTGCGCTTTAATAACTAACTTCTCAGTGGTGGGCCCTTCAGTGGCCAGCTCAATACTTTGATGTGCCTGCTGAATAGAATTCAGTGTAGTGTCCAAAGTATATGATAGTTGAAGAGCTTCCTTAGCCCATGGATGCATGCGTGCATCTAGTAGCTAATATTTGTGACACAGGTCCTCGATCTCTGTTTGGATGATCCAGTACTCCTATAGGCGGGCAAGGCGTTATGGAAGAACAAGGGTAGGCGTCGTTGTTCCGATCTCAAAAAATTGTTTCTCTTTCATGTGCAACTCGTTACGTAGATTATGTATTACTAGGTAATTTTGAACCGAAGTATAGACACCCATAGCCTCATATAAAATATTGTCACACTGCGTGATTGTGGCAACAATACTGTCAGTGCATTTTTTTACTTCAGCAACTCGCTTTGTGCAAACCTCAGGTGGAGTTTTGGGCTGCAACTTCAATTGTAGATCAACAATTTGATGTTCAAAATAGGCCCAGACGGTGTTTACTTCGGCATGTGAAGCCTTCAATGCGGAAGCCAAACCTCCAATTTCTCTTCTGGGGTGACTGTGGCCAAAACTGCTGGTACTCCATTGCATACTTGATGCATCTTTTCTTTGAGCACAACTTGCTAGGCTTCAGTTGCGCAACAGACTTCCTCCGCTGCTTGTTGTTTCTGCCGTGACTCTGCAACCTTCTTATTTGACTCTACAACAGTTGTGTGAGCATGGGCCTCATGGAAATAAATTTTTTTGGCAATCATACTGTGCATTAGGTGCAACTTTCCTACAGGTAAAACATACAAGTTAATATTAACATCACCTGCTCCTCTAAACTGGGCACACTAGCTGGTGTCTACATGGATGGCTGATGCAGGTATTTTCACAATTATAACATCTCCGGTCACTGGTAAGGCTATGTCCAGCAGTTGCACATTTATTACATGTTCACTTGTCTCTATCTAGCTCACTTGAGAAACACTCGCTTGAATTTGGCTCGCTTGCATTTTTAGTTTTTGGATCCCTACCTGTACAACTTCAAGCGTAGTATTATACTGCACTTCCATATCCATCCATTGATCTTCGGTCGCAAACATTCATGTTTTTTCAATTTCATTGAGGTCATCCTCAGTCAACATCAGGACCTCCAGTCCAATGTCCTTAGAATACTTTCTCTTCTTCCTCGAGTCTCCAACGGTTTGAAAATTGTGCTTTGTGCCTTTAGCATTATGCGCTTCTACTTACTCCATGATTTCCTTTGACACAGTACCTTTTTTATCTGACTCCGTATCTTTTTACAAGTCAATAGTGTCGCCAGTTGTGGTCGGCATGGTTTTCTTCTTTTGTGGCTTTTCAGTTGTTTTCTCTGGCTAAGTCCCAGTGCGCGGCTTCATTGGCGTTTTAGGAATAGATGTGGATGCACCAAGCTCCACCCTTGTTGGTGGCATTTCTACAGTGATGCAAATCAAAATTGTCTTCTGTGACTAAATATGGTAACTCGTACCAAAATCCCTCCAGGGTTACTTTTGCGTAGACGTGAATATTATGGAAAGTTTCTTTGAAATCAGCTATCATGTTGTACTGATCATAAAGTGTTGGAGACAACCTCGGTTTAGACTGCATCGCTTGATAGAGTGAGGTGTCAAAAAGCACCCAAAAAATATTATTCTCCTTAATGCGCATAGGGTTTGATGAATTCCATAGCGTCGTGTAGCACGCGGACTCACACATCTGGGGCTCTATCTCCAGAAATTGGGTGTCTTCAAGGATATTCCACCCAACTAATGCAATCAACAACAACAACCAAACATAATGATTTTTTTTTCCCTCTTCCTGTGCTTCGCACACATTCTCTTAAAATTCTTTGCACAGGTAATGTGACCAATTTTAGATCACCCCCTTTTCACATCGGTCAGCGAGAGAAATCACCTAGATGGGCACCTCCTTTGGTCTACATTTGCAAATTATCTTGCAAGCCAAGATGAGCGTACCAAAATGAACGGCCAGGTTATTTATCTCACTCATGACGAAGCCCCTACTCTTGCGCGAGACTTGGTATTTAGCTTTGATCTTGTTTGTGAGAACTTTTTCTTGCGCTTTTCCCCCAAAGTGTAATATTCCCAATTAGCTATAAGCTAGTTGTAATATTAAATTTTGTTTTTGCTACTTATTTTTATGAATAAGAGGGTATGGAGATGCATAAATCTCCTTAGTATGAATAAAATCACTCCTAATGTGAATGGAGATAATTTTAGTAGATTTATTAAGAACCCTTGTGTGTGAAAAGGGGCTGGAGCATGTAGACTGGGTCAACTTTGACCAAATCAACAACAATGGTATGGAAGGAGTGGCATTCATTGTGGGACAACACAGTTTTGGAGGGAGACTCTATGCATGGAAGTAGTGGCTTTAATGAGTGGGGCCCAAGGTGAGGAAGCTCACCAAGCATATAAGGAAGGGGATGGAAGCCATAGAAGGCATGTTTTAGATTATTATTTTGATATGGTTTATATGAATTGTTGCTCTCTTTAGTTGTTTTGCAGAGACTGTGGTGTTGTTTAGCACAAGGGTGTTCCTGAGCGGGAATCCCACCTTCATCCTCGGGGGACTTCGAGTGCCCACTCAAGAGAAGTATTTGCATTACATTTCCACATTCTGACATCATTCCAAACTCCATATTTCTACTACAACACAGTTTCTGTAGAGGGTTGTGCTATGTCGCAGGGTGCAGCAGTCGAGAATTGATTTGGGTCACTTCAGAGCTCATTTTCAGTGGAGGAAGTTTTCCTTCCATTGGGAGCCCAGTTAGGAAGGCCCTTGAGCTTATTTGAAGCATTTGGCACCAGGCCACATTATTATTAGCCCCTACAATGCAGTTTCAATCTTGGACTATGTTATTTTAGGGAGGAGTTGCAAGGGTGGTTTCAGTACACCATTTGGGGAGATGGTTTTCCAGTGAAGGGATCAACCTTTCATCTGGAGAGTCTATTGGGAGGAGGATTAATTCTATGCTACATCAGATCAGACACATCTTTCCAGCCATTTATTTATTGTGAATCTTCAGCCCTAGGGCTTTGGTTCACCTTTTGTATATTGGTGTATTTTCTGGAAACCCTCTTGGGTTCTTTTGGGAGGTTGTTATAGAGCCTAGATATTTTCATTCAGTATCTCTAGAGGCATATGTCAGCCATTTATAGAATTTAATGTTCATATTCTGTAGCTATGCTTATCATGACTACACTGTAGCATCTTTCCGACATTCTGTATGTTAGCAGCACCTCATTCTTGAGGGGTTTATTCATTGGAGGCTTGATTGGTTCATGTTGTATGACTTGTGCCCCATTATATGGTACTATTTTTCTACTGATATGATTAACGTAAAGGCTCTATATTGGTCTCATATATTGATGTGATGTTATACACTGCTAATTCCATCATTTTTTTATATATTCCTATATTTTCCATTTTGGAATATTACAGTGGTATCAAAGCATAATCTTGGCCCAGCTTGTGCATCTTAAGCCAATATGTCATCAGAAGAAGGAGCTCCTCTCACAGATAGAGAGAAGAGGTATCTCAAAAGAAGAAATAAGAGATATGATTATACATATGATAAAGAAGACAAGAGAAAAACTCCCCTATCAGGAGAGGATGATGAAAAGGAGTTCCCTAAGCTTCTTCTTCGAACTATGCAAGATATTGCAAGAGAAATAAAGGAGATGAGGATGGATAGACACAAAGAATCCCCTAAAGGGTTTCTACATGGAGAAGGCTCCGACATTTCTCATCACTGGAGTGATCAAACAATGAAGCAACAGGTTTCCCAATGCTCTACAATGCCTACATTTTTAGCAGTGGGAAATGGAGGGTTTCAAGAACAAGAAACTATTGAAGATTATTTTCTTGAGTATGAGTCTCAATCTCAGAGATTCAAGGACGATTTGAGATTTCAATATTTTTGTCAGATCAAGTAAAATAGGAGACCCGAGCATCACAATAGAGGTGGAGGATTCATACAGAATCATGATCTACACCAGACTATGGGAAAATTTTTCTTACCCAATTTTAATGGTTCATCAAAGTGCACTGCAAAATCATATGTAGAGAAGAAAGACATATACTTCCAGTTGAACCAAGTACCAGAGATGGAGGCCATCAAAATAGCAGCGCTACACCTTGAGGGTGAAGCACGTGATTGGTGGTTTCATGGACATTCTACATTGGGTCATGGCAATGTGACTGCATATTCAGAGTTCACAAGGAGGTTGGTGGAGAGTTTTGATTGAAGAGACCCAGAGGCACCTTTCATTGGGCCTAAGCTCAAACAATCAAGTAATCCATAAACTTATATTTCTGAATTTATAAAACTTTCTGTTATGGTTCCTAATTTATTTGCAACAAGGAGGGTCTATATTTTTATTGATGGGATAGAAGAACCTCTACATGGGTTGGTTAAATCTACCAAACCCACTACCCTTCAAGATGCCATTGAAAGGGCTAGAGATCTACAAGATGCCTTGCCTAGAGCAAAGGCAACATTTCAGCAAAAGCCCACTTTCCCATCAAAGGGAAAAGATGAGAAGGCTCATCCTTCAAAGGAGGGCCAAAACAAAGTACCTCTTAGTGATGATGTCTGAAGAGACTTGAGGAGAAGGAAGCTTTGCTTCACATGCCAAGAATCATGGGCACCCAGAAATACATGTGCAGCAGGAAAGGCGCACTATATAGAGGTATTTTCAAATGATGAGGAGGAAGAATAAGAGGAACCAGAAGGAGGTCACAATACTGAGATAGTAGGAGAGGATCCACCACCATTAGGAGGTGGGAATGGAGCATTTTCTCCAATTGGAAGGGCCCTTGCATTATTGAGAGAAGTAACCAAGTACTTGAGCTTGAGGATTCGAGGTTTCATCAGGATCAAAGGGTTTCAATTTTGATTGACAGTGAGGCTACCCACAAATTTATTGATGCCCAAATAGTGCAGAGGAGGGCAATACCCATTGATGATTTTGATGGATTTTCAGTTTTGGTCCTAGGAGATAGAACTATGAAATGCATGCATTGTGTTCCATCTTTATCTATCACCATGGGGACATATACATTGACTGATCACTTCTTTGTGGTTGACATACCTGACACTAATGTGATATTGGGTGTGCAGTGGTTGATTACTTTGGGGAAGGTCACCATATATTGGGAAAATTTGCAGATGGAGTGGATGGACAAAAAAAGTGGCAAACATAAGATATTTAGGGGCATGCACACATATCCCTCATAGATAGCTTCCACATAGAAAACATAGTTGGATTTGCACAGTGGAAGCAAGGATCTAACAGTCCCATCATGTATGCAGATAAATTTAGCCCATGAGACATTACTGTTTAGTGTCAAACCACCTGGGAGGCCACCTAAGTAGAAGTTGGTGAGAAATGTCACACAACATGTTGCACCACTCATAGATCTAGAAGGAGTGGGAAAATTAGGAGGTCATGGTACAGTGTAGAGAGTCTTGGGTAGACTCAAGGAGGAGGGAGACATTCTCCTAGTATCATCATTACCCACTCTCACCCCTCATCTTGCACTAAGAGAGGATGCTATAGGGATGGATGTGTTCATCACCATTAATTTTTTCCTTTGTATATGATTAAATGCTTATCCTAGATTTCTAGAAACAAAATTCATGAATATTGTGAGTTCTAGAAATATCACTGCCTTCATTATCCTTAGGATATTTTTTTCACTATTTCATTATCCCATCATTTCATGCTCAGCTCACCAGTCCCAGAAGACCCATCATGGGCTCATACCACTCATTCTGTCTATATTTTGTCACCATTTACCTTAGCACTTTGTTTTTGGCTTGCTTACTTTCCGCCACTTGACACCTAGGATCACTAACCAACCTACTCACTCTTGTGTTTCCTGGATACATCAAGCATTGATGGTATCACAAATATATTTGTAAGCTCTTTAGATAAATCAAGTACATTGGATTTTGGATCTTCAATACATCAAAATATAAAAAACTCTTTTTTTTATACTTCAAGACCCATAACCAAGTTTTCATTCAAAGGCCAAGTCCAAAGAGCCTCCCACTAGGTCACCTAGGGTTTCATAGGTCATAGGTTTGTTTTAGCATTCTAAAATCTTTGTTTTTCCTGTGCCAAGAGGCTGCAATCAAAGAAGAAGGAGGAAAACATGTGATTGTCCAAATGGATCAGAAAATATTTCAAGGAAGGCCTCTTGGTCAAAGCACAACTTCTGCAAAAGAAAGCTTCCCATTTTAGACATTTCTGCAAGAATGAAAGAGATGGCCATCAACAGAAAAAGAGGTAAGGTAAGAGGGAAAATCATCCCTAAAGACAACCACAACAAAAGAGAGGCAGCAGGCCTATGTACAAAAATAATTAGGGTTTTGGGATTGATTGGAAAAAACAATGTTGCCAAGCAAAGAACCAGTACAAAGGTCACAAGGACAGAAGGCACAAAAACAAAACCAAGCACACATTGAAGAGTTTCAGAAATTATAAATTAAGAAGGGAAAAAGGTGAAGTGAACTAGACAGATATGAATGAACTTGAAAGGGCTATAGAGAACTTAGAAGACAACACTACTTATTCTTCTCTAACAGCCCTAAAACCTAAAGGTTTGGAAAGATAGGCAAAATAGGTGAAATAAATATGATGGACCTCCATCATGGCAGCAGAAAGCCTTCAAAGGCTATTCAATATGGCCTTTAGGGTTTTTCAAGGAAACACTGATTCACTGCACATAAGGGAGAAATTGTAAAGAGCATCAGTGAGAGGGAGCCTAAGCTTTCAAGTGCAGTCAAATGCCTTTAAAATGGTCAAAAGAAGGAAAGAAATAGGTTAAGTGTCAAATGAGAAATCAAATTGAGCATGAGTTCTACTGTTGAGTAAATAAGGTGTCAAACTCCAAAGAAAGTTTAAGAAGACCAAAAACATTGTGTTATGGTATCTGCAGCAAATCAGAAGTGGCCAAGAGAAAACATAGTAAGCATTATGTACACATCTTCACCAAAAAGGGCATATCACTGTCAATCAGCAAGAAGGTGAAAACACATGTTTCAAGTCTCTTACACTCAAGAATGCCAAAAAAGGGTAAGAACAATGGTTTTAGTTTAATAGTGCAATAAAGGACAGTTTTCACAGTGCCCAGACCTTCAAAGATGGAAAAGGGACCTTTTTCATCCTTCGCCACACCCTCACCAAAGAAAAATCACTTTGGAAAAGTTCAACATCACCTGCAAAAAAGAGTCAAGAGATATCAATGAAATTTATAAAGTGACCAAAGGAAAACATAGTAAAGTGGGTTTTTAAGTTTTAATTTATTTTCCAAAGGGTATAAAAGGCCCTATCAGTCTTTCCCCATCTCATTTTGCTATCACAAAAAGAAGAGAGAGCTTGCAGAAGAAGAACATAGTTTTTTGGTCGAAGGCTACTGGTGCTAAGCAAACACAGGCTGGCACTGTGCTAATCCACTCTTCCCCCATTCAAATTTACAAAGCGCTGCTCAAATCTGGCCTAGAACTACGCAAATCGTAGGCGATGCACAAATACGGGCCAGACTTGCCTGGAGACTGACAAATTTGTTGAACGCCCGACGCTAACCCATGGGTAGGCTTGCCGGCGCTGTGCTAACAGGCTGACCTGACTGTTTGGGCAGGGCACTGCACTAATGAAAAGGGCCTCCAACAAACAAAATATCTTTACCTAAGTCTCAAATTCATCATCCAAGCTGCCTCTAGAGTCTGGAGGGAAGCTAATAGGCAGTAGTTGACATTCCCTCCTTGTCCCCAAGCAATTTTCAAATAAATTTTAGTATTTCTGTGGCTGTGAATTGATTAAACCCTAGGTGGGTAAACCCTAGGTCTTACATGTAGAGTGAGCCTCTGTTTTAAGCCTCCTTAAACAATTAAATGTCATTTGAAGTAGGGTGAATTAGTGAGGTCACAGTTCATAACTCATGGTGAACCCTCTTAAAAACTCCAAAGCAAGTAGTCTTAAAAACCCTAGCCTCTACATCACTCATTCACTACAAGTTGACTTCACCACCATCTTCATCTTGCTCCTCCAAACCCTAGTTTTTCAAACAAGCATCTCCTGTCACCATGTCAGGAGCAGAAAATAGTGTAGTAGTGAAAGACATCAAGGGCCTAGGAGGCCAAATCACAAGGGAGGAAAAGTGAACAAAGTTGAACCCCAGAGCACAATAGCAATCACCTCATCTCCCATGATCCTCTCATGTTTCCAGAATATGGGATGTTTTCAATTTTGTGAGAAGGTCAAACAAGTGAAAAGCCACCCAAAGCTTACAAAGCTTCTCATTCTCAACTTGCACAACAAACACTCAAGCCTTGCAGGAGTAGATTTTGAGATCTCAGCAGATACCATCTCTGATGCCACAGGTATCCCTGATGTTGGTGAGAAGTGGTTTAAGAAGGGAAATTGCACAAGGAATTTTTTAAGCCATTTGTCAAAACTAGGTATAGAGGAGGTAGCCAGACATTTTTTCCTTTCTCACACCTCAAACAAATATTTTCACCCTTGATGATGGTTATCATGAAGTACTTCACCTATGAGGGGACATACTCCAGGCTCTACTCCTACCATGTCACACTCATGCATTTCACAAGGGTTAAGATGCTTAAATTTCCCTAATATCACTATAGGAGCATTGAGAAAATGTCTTCTGTTGTCCGGAGGAGAAATCACTCCCAACAAATGCAAAGCTTATTTCACCATTCCTTGATCAAGATGGTGGTATTACATCAGTTGGAGCAACAGGGTATACCTTGGGAGGTATTCATAGCACATGAAGTCTTCAAAAACCCACAACCTCCTCATCAAACAAATTTCCCCTCCTCATATTCACAAGTACCCTCACCTCAAGGAAACCTCCCTTCTTCCCCTTCTCTTGATGCATCGAATGGAGAGGATGATAGTGGAAATGATGAAAAAAGTAATGGCAGTGAGGGTAATGGTGCAAGTGAGTCAGTCCTAAGTAAGGAAAAGGATGATGTTGATGAACAAAGTGCTGACCAAGAGGATGTTGATGAAGGTGAGGAGGTTGACAGTCAAAGGGACAATGAGCATGATAGTGAAAACAGTGAACAAAACAGTGCCACTATGGAAGATGATGCTGAAGGAAATGAAGAGGTTGAAAGTGAAAATGAGATGAGCATTGAAGGAGGGGAAATCAACAATAAAATAGAGAATACAGAGGCAGAAAGCAAAGAGGAAAGTGAGGATTTAGAGACAACAAATGATGATGAAGCCATGGTAGGTGATGAAGACATAAAAGAAGAAGAAGGCAATGATGAAAGTGAAGAAGGGGCAGAAACATAGGATAAAGAAGAGGCAAATGAGGCAGATCATAGTGAAGAAGAGATTGAAGGTAACAGTGAGGAAAATGAGATAGATAACAGTGAGGAAGAGGTAAAATATAGTGACAAAGAGGCAGGTGAGTAGGAAGACAGTGAAGGGCAAGACAACAAAGAGGAGAATAGTCATGACAGTCATGACAACTGTCATGACTATCATGAAATCTGTCATGACTGTCATGACAACAATCAACCCTTCAGTGACAATGAAAATAGTGCCAATGCAGAAAACAAAGAAGATAACCCCAGTCATAATGAAAAAAAAACAAGGAAACAAGCTCATAGTCTAAGTGATGTTCACATCCATGGAAAAGAGACTAACAAAATCACCATCACACCTCTTGAATGCAAATACCAAAGAGGGCCAAGCAAATTGTTTGCTGCCTCCAAAAGGCAAGTGACATTTCCACCTAAATCAGCTCGAAGGCTTGACAAGGGCAAATAAAAGATGGAAAAGGGTAACAAAGGTAAGGGGAGCAAGAAAACTACTCAAAACCCCCAATTCATTGACTTAGATAGTGATAATGAAGATGAGGAGGTGGCCACTAGAATACTGCTCCAAAGCAAAGATGAACAGATCAGGGAGTGGGAGATGGATTTTGAGATGGCACAACGTATCATTCAGTATTACAAGAATGAACAAAAGTACTTTAAGAAGATAAAGAGGGGCCTTGCTCTCCAGAAAAAGATGACCAAGTAATATGCAATGAAAAACAAACTTGCTTGTGCCAAACTGAAGAAATCCCTCCTTGAAGTTCAAACCCTAAAAAAGGAAAAGGGTCATGAAAGCCTTGTATTTTTTGCCCAATATTCTTTACAGGCCTCTCAAACCCCTTAAATAAGACCTCCACCAATTTTGAGGAAATTTGGGCAACTTATTTTTTTGTGATTTTGAAGGCCTATTAGCATAGCACTACTGGCGCTATGCTAATACCTAGAGTATCCTTAGATGGAAAACTCAACATTTTTAGACTTATCATGGCTATTACACTTTTCTCACAAAATTTCAGAGGAATGGGAGGAGTTTTGACCCCTCAAAAGGTCACAAAACACCTAAATTTTCACCATTCTGCCTCTATTTCAGACTTGATGCTACGCTAATAGAAGTGTTGGGATTTTTGAATTTTTAACAAGATACAAGAGATGGATAAAGAAAATAAAAGAATTTATGGAAAGTAGACTCATCAAGCTTTCCAACGAGCCATCACGGAGCAAAATCTGACATTGGGAAGGGGTCCAAAACTTGGTTTCAAAAGTGTAGGTTTTAACCTTGTACAGAAATTATTTGCAAACAAATCTTACAAAACAGAAAATAAACAATAGCGAGAGCATAAAACATGAAACAGATAAACACAGAGATTTTCCCCTAGATCCCAAATCGGGATGACCAGCTTGATTTTTCATTATATTCCTTTTAGTGTTACAACACATATATATACATGCCGAAGCATACATAAACCCCAATCCATTAACCACAGTTAGAACATAACGTGATTCCATGTTAGGATCTACAAAATACCGAGGGGCCAAAAGCCCCATCTTTTAAAACCATGTGGAAGCCCATGCACAAAACCATGGGCGGGTCCACCCACTAGAAAAATAAGGACAATTTTTTTTTCCGAGGCTGCCTTGGGACCCCAGAAGCATTTCTCACCCCTCCCCCACCCCCCTTCCCCCCGTGCTTGGTAGTCGTGGAAAACTCATAGAATATAACACAAAGCCCAATTCTCCCACTTGTTGTTTTGTTATCCAGAGGGCCATGGGAGAGGTACAGGTCAATGGCTTGACTTTGCAACACCCATTGTTCTCTCACCAAGGGAACACGAGTGCACTCGGAGACTTTTATTCGATACTGTCTGCTTGTTATTCAAAGTATACGTTTTGACAACACCCTTTTAGCCTCAACCATATATCTCACAGTGATATTGAACATCAATGTGCTTTGTCTTTGAATGATAAGCAGGGTTCTTAGCCAAGAAAATTGCACTTTGGCTATCACAGTCTATCCTTATAGCTTGTTTTACCAACCCCATACTTGAACACAATCTCTGCAACCAAACTGCTTCCTTGCTTGCATGAGTGGCTGCTATGTATTCTGCCTCTGTAGTTGAAAGCGCCACTACAGACTGTCTTTTACTCATCCAACTGACTGCACCTCTAAATAGGCTAAACACATACCCACTTGTAGATCTTCTTTGGTCCAGATCTCCAGCCCAGTCTGCATCAACAAAACCACGAATGTCCAACATTCTTTCCAATCCTGGTCTTCCCTGGTAGCACAAGCCATAATCTCTAGTGCCACGTAAATATCTGAAAACCCGCTTCACTGCTGTCCAATGCTCCTTCCCTGGGTTTGACATAAACCTGCTCAATACTCCCACTGCATGTGGAATGTCTGGTCTAGTACAGACCATTGCATACATCAGGCTACCCACTGCACTTGCATATGGAACACGGGACATATACTCCTCTTCTTCTTGTGTCTTGGGACACTGTTCAACAGACAGCTTTACACCTACAGGAATAGGAACATTCACTAGTTTACTATCCTGCATATTGAACCTCTGCAATATAGTCTCGAAATACTTCCTCTGGTTTAACCAGAGCTTCCTCTTTGCCCGATCTCTCTTAATTTCCATGCCCAAAATATAGTTTGCAGCACCAAGATCCTTCATGTCGAATTTGGAGAACAATTAGGTCTTCAAATCTTGGATAATTTCTTTGTCATTTCCAATCAACAACATATCATCCACATACAAGACCAAATAAATGACACGATCACCAATTAATTTAAAATAAACACAGTGATCCTCCTTGCTTCTGGTGAAGCCAAGTCCCCATATATAGGTATCAAATTTCTGATACCACATCCTTGGTGATTGTTTTAACCCATATAGAGACTTCTTTAACCTGTATATCAGCTCTTTCTTCCCCTTCACCATAAAGCCTCCAGGTTGTTTCATGTAGATCTCCTCTTCCAGATCCCCGTGAAGAAATGTTTTCTTCACATTCATCTGTTCTACCTCAAAATCAAATGCAACAACAACAGATAAAAGTAATCTAATAGAAGTAAATTTGGCAACAGGAGAAAAAATATCACCAAAATCAATTCCTGGCACCTGGAAATAGCCTTTTGCTACCAACTGAGGTTTGTATTTCTCCACCTTGCCTTCTACATTCATCTTCTTTTTAAACACCCATTTTCTCTCGATGGGCTTCCTTCCAGCCGGAAACTCCACCAGATCCCATGCCTCATTTTTATGCAAGGATGCCATTTCATCAACCATGGCCTCCTTCTAGAGTTTCCCATCCTCTGAATCTACTGCCTCCCTGACAGTTCTGGGATCATCATCAGTTATAGTTAAATAAAAATTTGAACAGAAAGAAGATGGACTATACCTTTCTGGTTGTCCTCTTTCCCGAACTAATCTTCTCACAGCTGGAGTTTGTGGCTCTTCCTCTTCTAAGTCGTCTTCGGTTGTAGAGTCCAATTCATCCTCCTTTAGCTCAAACTCTGTCTTTTCAGGTTCCTTTGGTAGGACTTCATGTTTAACAACATCTTTCACCTCTCTAAACACCACATCTCGGCTGTACACAACCCTCCTTGTTTCTGGGTTCCAAAGCTTGTAACCCTTTAAACCATCCTTATACCCAATAAAGATGCACCTTTCAGATTTATTATCCAACTTGGTCCTTTTCTTCTTTGGAACATGTACATATGCATCACATCCAAATACCCTCGGATGTGAAAGAGAGGGTTTCTTACCAGTCCATACCTCATGTGGAGTCTTATCCTCCAACACTGATGAAGGTGATATGTTAACCAAGTAACATGTCAGGTCTCTCCCTTTGTCTCTATCCATAATTCTTATCCCAACAAAGTACCAACGAGCATGCTTCTTTCCTTTCACATTAGCGTTACGTTTATTATTTACTTGCAACTCCAGACAGTTTTCCTGAGTCGGGTGTGGATGGATTAGTCTTTCGTGCTATACCACACTGTACATAGAACTCTTTAATTCATATGAAGAACTCCCCACCATTATCTGTCCTCAGCACCTTTATCTTCTTCTCTGTCTGGTTTTCCACCAGAGCCTTAAATTCTTTAAATATGTCAAAGACTTCAAATTTCTTCCTCAAGAAATATATCCATGTATTCCTTGAGAAGTCATCTATGAATGAAACATAGTACATAGAATTACCCAGTGATGGAACCGACACAGGTCCAAACACATCACTGTGCACAAGCTCTAATATCTTGTTTTCCCTCTTAGCACCAAAAGGAAAACTCACATGATTTTGCTTCCCATATACACAATGTTAATAGAAATTGAAATTGAGAGATATATTAGACATACCTTCTACCATACCATTTCCATGCAGTATCTGAAGGCCCTTCTCTCTAATATGTCCAAGCCTTTGATGCCATAGCATGGTCTTTTCTCTAGAGACTGCTAGGCTTTCCGCTCCACTTTCGGGAACCACAGAATTGTTGCACCCATAAATAATAGTGCTGCCCTAAATATTGTACAGATTTCCAATCCAAACTCCTCACATTAATACTAGTGCTCCCCGAACCATCTTACAGGTATCTTTCTCGAACACTATTTTTACACCTGCATCATCCATCTTGCTTATAGAAATCAGATTTCTAGCTAATGCAGGAATGTGCAGAACACCAGGAAGTGTTCTAATCCTTCCACCTTGTAGCTTCAGCTTGTATTTTCCACGTCTGATGATTCTAGCCTTCCTATCATCACCCAAGAAGACATCACCACCATCATATTTCTCATGCTCGCAAAACCACTCCCTATGGGGAGTGAAGTGAAAGGATGCACCTGAGTCAATCAACCGTGACTCATGATCTACATGTGTATTTGAATAAGAAGCCAAATACACATCCCCACCTTCATCCGAGGTGGTTTTTTCCTCTGCAGAAGGAGCATCATCAAATCCCTTTCCTTTCTCAGGAGCTTTAGATCTGCAATCATTTTTGTAGTGCCCTTCCTTTCCGCATCTCCAGCACACCTTTACAAACTTTCCAGGAGATTTAGATCTCCCTCTAGATTTAGATCTCCCACTGGAAACCTTATTCTTGTTTCTGTTTTGGGACCTTCCTCGTACAGATAAGGCATCTCCATTCTTACCTTCCATATTTCTCCGTCTCATTTCTCCGACAGCAAGGCTGAGACAATGTCATCAAAATTAAAGGTAGTTATATTGCTACCTATTGCAATAACTAGACTGTCCCATGAATATGGTAGAGAACATAGAAAACTGATGCACTTATCTTCATCTGAGATTTTAATATCAACAGATGACAGCTGACATACCACAGTATTGAAGGCGTTCAGATGCTTTGTCACCAAGTCTCCATCCTTCATCCTCAGGTTATACAGATTTTTCCGCAGGAACAATTTATTCACCAGAGACTTAGATTGGTACAAAGTCCCTATCTTGTCCCACAAGGCATTCATCGTAGCTTCCCTAGATAAATTCAACAATACTGAATCTGAGACACACAACCGTATTGTGCTTTTTTCCTTCTGATCTAGTGTCTTCCAGTCTTCATCTGACATTGTCGTTGTTTTAGTACCTGGATCTACCGCTATCCACTAGTCCTTATCCACCAGCAGATCCTCCATCTTGAGCCTCCACAACTCAAAACTCTGACCATTAAATTTCTCGATCTCTATCTTCCAGCCTCTCACCATATTCTTTCACCGTAAGAATTGATCCCACAGATCTCCCACTGAACAGAGTCTACCTCAGGCCTGAGAAAAAAACCCCTCAGCAGCAAAGGTGTCCCCTTGAAGCTAAAACTGCTCTAATACCAAATGTAGGTTTTAACCCTGTACATAAATTATCTGCAAACAAATATTACAAAATAAAAAATAAACAATGGCGAGAGCATAAAACATAAAATAGATAAACACAAAGATTTTCCCCTAGATCCCAAATCTGGACGACCAACTTGATTTTTCATTATATTCCTTTTAGTGTTACAACACATATATATACATTCTGAAGCATACATAAACCCCAATCCATTAACCCTGGATTAGAACATAACCGTAGTTCCCTTGACTGGATCTACAAAATACTAGGGGCCGAAAACCATCATGCCCCAAAACCATGTGCAAACCCATGCACAAAAACCATGGGTGCATGACTATTTGTGGAAAAAATATAACTCAAACCCAACAAAAAGTACCTGTTTTCTACCTGAGGTGGCACTGCGTAAATGGACTATGTAGTGTGTTTTTTGCCAAAAGTCAACAAAACACACTAATTTATTATAAAATCATATTTTAGTGTTTTTTAAGGAAAATCACTCTAGAATTAGGTGTTAGAAGTTATTTTGGCATTTATTTCATGGGATATTTTTTGCCTTGGGCCTTGCATGGTCTCTTGGGAATTTATGACATTTATGAGTGATTTTGACATTTTCCAACCCTATCTAGGGTTTTTTCCCTCCTTTGCTGAGTTAAATAGAGCATGATGGATTCATTGTAAATGTTGGCATTTGATGAGTTTTGAGAGAAATACATGGTTTTCTTGAGCTTGAAGATGAAATTGGTTTTGTGGAGTTTATGAATGCCTTGTTTTGATGAATGATGAAGGAGGATAGCTTGCAGGATCCCTGAGCTTGGTTATTGGTGAAGTGATTCTCTCTTATGTTATTGTTTTCTCATATTTTCATTATGTTTCCATCCTTCTATGATGCAGTAGAACATAAGAGTGTAGGTTAAGAAATGTTCTTTGAGGCACCTTAGTCCTTACTGTTTCTATTGTCTTGGTGTTTTCCTCTGCTGGGTTTGTTTAAGGAATTCTTAGCTGCTCCTTAGACATCCTATGCTTGGTTATTCCATGAATGGTTAAATAAAGTAGTTTCAAATATGTTTTATGATTATCCTTGCGTATTTGATGCTATTTAAACTCTGTTTTGGAATCTCTCTTTGAAGTAACACTTGTTATGTTTAGCCAAAGAGGCCATGTTTTGATCATGCCCTTTTCCCATGCTTGAGAAGTTGCCTTAAATTTATTTGTAGCTTGATCATTGAAGTTTAGTCGTTCCCTATTTATTGATTAAAATTATTTGTTATCTTGAATGTTTTCTAAATCTTGAAGGTGAAATCACTAAGAGTTAGATATGTTTTTTGTTTTCTATGGTTCACTGAATTGTTCATCTTAAATGCTTGTTTTATTAAAGTATAATCTAAGAGCTAATGGTTTTCCATGCCTTATGATTATGTTCTTATGTTGATCAGTGTTTGAGAGATCTTGTTTAAAAGGTATTGGTTTAAGTATTCTTCATTGCCCTTAGACACCTACTTGTTCACCAACTTATTGTTCATTCCACTTCACACATACCTTAAGGATCCATTTGACTAAGCTAGATTTTCCCTGTTATGCATCTTGTTTCATTGTTTATATACCCATTATTTTCATTGACTCCATTGCTCAATTACTTGTAGACCTCTTACTCCACCTATTTCTACTTGACCATCTTACCCAAACAAACAAACAACAAACCCTACACTTAACAACTAGCCTAAAATCAAACCCTACAAGAAAAAATTCCACATACTTTGCATACAATAGAGAGAGCCCTCTCTGAGTCTAGGAAGGTCCTATGACTCCAAAGACTGGTTTGATGTTACCCTGTGCATTTGGTCTATCAATCTGCTAAATCAAGGGACACTAACATAATGGCGATCACGGTGGGACCTTCTGAGTAAGTAACAAGCTTATACATCCTTTGAAAATTCAGAAGCCCTTATCGAATAGTATCCTGTGATTTGTGACCACCTCATCATTATCACTAACACAATGGTGATCATGATAGGAGCTCTAAGTCAGTGAAAATCTAAGTATCCCTTTGGACTTCAGAAATCCTTATCAAATCAAAGAGGACTTAAACTGTCAGCCAAAGAGTAGAATCTTGTTGTTTCACCATCCTAGAAAAATGATGACTCAGCTATAGGACACTCTTAAAAACCCTAGGGCTACATAAAGGAACTCAAAAAATCCCAAAACATCCCTAGATTGATTTTTTTTCAGTTATTGGTGGTGGACCATATACATACATTCTTAAAACAACAAAAAATATCCACCTGGTGACTCCACTAGCCTCCAATAGGCATATTACTTCACTAGTTCTCATTAGAATCACTGGGATTGTGTCAAACCAACCCTGAGAAGTTTGGAAGCCTAGTTATACACTGTGAGAGTTTACCAAGCACTAAGAGAGGTCAGCCTTCCGAAAAAAATCCTAAAACTTTCAGCCTCTCTGAATTTTGAGTTTGAAATCTGACTTCGCAGAGGACTAGTACCAGATCTCATCCAGACAAAAATCCTCCTACCATAGTTGATGACCCAGAAAATATTTTGTGGCAAACTTCTAAAATTGGAAACTTAACCACTATTAGGACCATTCATAGAGCAAGCTCTGTACATGAATATTTCACAGCTTTGCAAGATCCCTAGTTTGACTAGCACCATACTAAGAACCTATTCAGAACCAAGTCACATAGTGAAATTGACCCAACTACCCTTGAGCCCATAGGTTTGCAGCAGAGTTCTAGTAGAGAAGCCTCTCCTTCCACTCCGCCTAACTTTCAACTTATCCATCACTTTATCTCTTTCCATCTCAAGTCTGCTCAGAATCAGTTTGTTGGTCCAAGTACTTCCACCACACTCATTCATACCACCACTGTGCAAACCACTCCATCTCATTCTATACCTTCTCTCACAAACCACCCTCTTGTAAATCCACCATTAGCTCCCATCATGGCAGCTTGGTATGCCCCCCTGGTTTTACCACAACCACTAATACCTTTTCCAAATGACTATCAGTCCAAGATCCCTCATTTCACAGGGGCTGAATCTACCACTGCCCAAAAACATGTAGACAGAATGAATGATGCCTTTGACTATATGGAGTTGGAAGATGAAACCATAAATGAGGATGTTTGCCCAAAGCCTAGGAGGGGAGGCTAAAAAATGGTTTAGAAACTTAACTCCCAACAGCATACATGACCTCCCCTCCCTTTACCAGACTTTCATAAACAAGTGGGAGATTAAGAAAAATCCTCTCCAAATCCTCTCAAAATATAGAAACCTTAAGAGAAATGTAGGGGAAAGTGTCCAAGACTACTACACTAGATTCAATAGTGTTTACAATGCTCTCCCACCCAACATGAAACCCCCACTAGGCCTAGCTTTAGCTAAATTTCCGAAAGGCTTTGACCTAGACATGGCCAATCAGCTAAGAGAAATAGAGCCCCTAACTTTATAATACATGTAAAAGGGAGCTATAAGTGTAGAGACTAACTTGATTGAAAAAAGAGCTAGGTTGAGATTAGAAAGGAGAGTAACCTACAAAGATGAAATCGTACCCTCAACCTCCTCATCTGATTCCAAGATTGACAACCTAGTTAGAACTATGGAGAGAATGATGGAGAGGATAAGTCTGAATGAAAGAATGCCTCCTAGGGAAAACCAAGCAAATTCCCAAAATAGAAATAGAAATCCAAACTTCAGAAGATACCCTCCCCAAAACAAGCCAAGAGACAATGATAAAAAAATTAGGCCACCCTTCCAAGATAATTATGTAGATGAAGAAGGTAGGGAGATTTAAGAACCCGAGGAAAGCCATGTAAACCTGATAGGTTATGATAATGAAGGTGATGTTTTTCTCACTGAAGAAGAACAAGGCCTCTTTGCCTTTGATCAATCTGAAACAAGCTATGAGGAGTTTGAAGACTATCAATTGGGATTTGAAAATGCCATCACGGAATTCCATAGGAAATATGACCTTAGGAGAAAGAGAAACCAAGAAACCTCCAAGAAAAACCAAATAGACACTGTTGTTAGGAAAGCTCCAGAAAACACTCCTAGGAAGACAACAGACAGTGTCAACACTATGGATAAGAGAACTGATCCAAACAAAGAAAAAATCAACCAAAAAAATAGTGACCCAAGTTTCCCTAGTACATCTACTAGTGGCCCTGAAAAAATTATGTTGTCTAAAGCCCCAAATCGCAATCAACAAATTAAAAATGTAGAAAAGTTCATGGCTGATAAACTGATGTAAATATGTCCAAAACACAAACAACTTTCAACTTTGAGGGAGAGATTTCCAAAATCAACATAACCATGCCTCTCACTGAATTGGTAACTCAAGAAGTGTATAGGTCCCAAGTACTGAAGGTCTTGAACTTAGGAAATGAGATTGACACTCTGAATTTAACTGATGATGGGCCTGAGTTGTTGTTTGGACCTAATGTTGAGGGAAAGTATCAAGAAGGAGTTGTCCCTCCTTTCTATATCAGCCTAAACATACATGAAAATATATTACACAATACCATGCTAGACTCTGGTGCCTCACACAACCTCATGCCTAAATTTGCGATGGATAGATTAGGCCTATAAATAACTAAGCCTTACAAAGACTTGTACTCATTCGATTCGAGTAGAGTCAAGTGTTTGGGCCTAATCAAGGATATTTGTATCAATCTGGCACAAATAATTGCTACAGGTCTTGTCATGGACATAGTAGTGGCAGACATTCCCCCTAAGTATGGCATGCGTTTATCTAGATCTTGGGGAGCCAAACTTGAGGGGAACCTTCAACTAGATATGTCCTATGCTACTATCCATGTTTTTAACCAGACAAGAAGACTATACTAAGAGTCACACATGAAATATATGGTTAGCAGTCAGGAGAGGCTAAATAACACTCCTCTTTATTCCATTCATTCAGATCTTGATTCTTTCATCTTGTGTAATGAAGAGGACATTAATGAGCAGGCAAGTGAAGTTGCCACATATCTAGACACACTGCAACAGTCAAACCAGTCTCTACATGAGGAACTCAATAGTCAGAACTATAACAGCACTGAAAAACCACATGATGATAAAGCTAAACTTAATATTTTTCAAACTGAAAATGAAATTTCAAAACCAAAAATCAGTTTAATATATGAATCAGGTTGTTCAAATGAAGGACAAACCACAAAAACACAACTGTTCCCTTTTTCTAATCCAAAAGTACTGAAATACCCTCATAGAACAAAAATCTTCGAGATTCTGGATCAAAAGAGTCTTATGTTTTTTCCTTACATCGATACCTCATCATCAAAGAGTTTGTCCCTTCAAAATAATTTTTGACTCTCACAAATATTTCTTTTGACCCTAAAGGAGTATCTACTAAAACTGATATAGAGGATTATAATGTAGGAAACCTAGG
Source organism: Pinus albicaulis (assembly GCA_034641835.2). Classification (NCBI taxonomy): domain Eukaryota; kingdom Viridiplantae; phylum Streptophyta; class Pinopsida; order Pinales; family Pinaceae; genus Pinus; species Pinus albicaulis. Next base: position 858,420,385 of record CM076579.1, read on the forward strand.
AAAGCCCAAAATGATTAAGTTATCCAGAACCTTGTATTTACACACAAAACTAAAATACGTAAGGCTATGCAAGAAGTTTCAGGATGCTTTTGTATATAGGAATGAAATCTTAAAGCCTTGTGACATAGGCATTATTCAAAAGAGGCCTCCTTTCAAGAAAGACCATGAAACCCTTGGGAAAATTGTATCACTAATGAAGAAAGCCAAAGGATGCAGGTTGTGTATAGACTTTAGGTACCTAGGAAAAACCTCCATGAAGTACAAATACCCTTTTCCCAAGATAAATCATCCTATGCCAAAGTTAGGAGTTTCTAACAAGATGTCGTTACATGATAGTGTTTTAGGTTACCATTAGAAGATACCACTTCAGATCAATCAACATAAAGACATTTTCAAAGTTTCTTGGAACCACTACATGTTTGATCAAATGCTTCCTGGGCTAAGGAGTGTTGAATACACCTTCCAAAGAGCCATGGCCCCTGTTTTCAACTTCTTCACTATGACATACATTGATGACATCATCATCTGTTTTGAAGCTGATAAAGAACACCTTTTCTACCTAAGGAGGATCTTTGACAAAAAAAAGTTTTGGAAGCAAGACTCAAAGAGGAAATACCAAGGAGAGCATGGATTGTTTGAAATTTTTTGGAAAAATCCTTACATTATGCTTTCAAATGGAGGTAGCTATGATTTATGTTTACAAGAGCCAAATGGACAAAGAATGTTAGGAGATCTTTTTGAGGACATGATGCTCAAGTACCATTGCTGTAAAAAACCTTAGTTTAAAACTTTCATTCATTGTACATAAAACATTTCATGAGAAAATTCACAAAAAACACAAAAACATAGAAGAAATAAAAAAGAGGGCAGATTTGAAAAAAGGTACAGCCCCATACCCAAAAATAGTACTACTGAAAGTGTGCAAGCCTAAAAGCCACTACTGTTTCAAAAAGAAGGTCTTGTTTCAGTCATCTAGCCTAATCATAGTTGAAACATGTTTTCAATTTATTGCTGATAAGTTAGTAAAAGAGAGCTTATCAAATCATCCGAACTTGACTTGTCAAAAAGGATAGATTAGGAATGAAAGATACTGGTTCCACATGGTTAAAACTGAACCAAAGAGAAATATGGGGATGCTTACCAAATGATAAATCACAACCCTTGTTTTTCTAGTTTTGTTTATAAAAAAATAATGTTTGTGTGCAGCTTGTTCTTATGCCACAACTCATGGTAAGTCAGATTGCCTAATCCTGATTTAAACCATACTTTCAATTTCATGTTTATAGCTTAGAGAATGATGTCTGTCATACAACCTAATCTTGACAGTCAGTTAGTCTAGGTAGTGAATAAAAAGAGTTCATTAGCATAATCTGAACTCTTGGAAGTAATCAGGGTAGAAGTAGATAGTTTGTTTTTTCTTTCAAAAATAAAGAATGTCAAGGGTTTTCCAGTTCAAGTGCACCCAAGGAAGAAAAAATGTTAGGCAAGTATTTTGGGTAGGTAAAAATGAAGTTGATCTACTGATGTTTTTTAGATTGTTGACATCACAACTTCAAAGAAGCATCAACAAATGAAAGAAATAAAAAAATCTGCACAATGGATGAGGCAATGGTCTCCGTAAAACTAGAGATATGAAGTTCTGGACACCTCCTGAAAAGGAACTTCCCTCCCCAAGTGCAGCCACTGTTTGTCATCAGTAATTTTTTCCTTTGTATATGACTAAATGCCTATCCTAGATTTCTAGAAACAAAATTAATGAATATTGTAAGGTCTAGAAATCTCACTGCCTTCATTATCCTTAGGATAAATTTTTCACTATTTCATTATCCCATCATTTCATGCTCAGCTCACCAGTCCCAGAAGACCCATCATGGGCTCATACCACTCATTTTGTCTATATTTTTTCATCATTTACCTTAGCACTTTGTTTTTGGCTTGCTTACTTTCCCCCACTTGACACCTAGGATTAGTAACCAACCTAATCACTCTTGTGTTTCCTAGATACATCAAGCATTGATGGTATCAAAAATATCTCTGTAAGCTCTTTAGATAAATCAAGTACATTAGATTTTGGATCTTCAATACCTCAAAATATCAAAAACTCTATTTTTTATACTTGAAGACCCATAACCAAGTTTCATTCAAAGGGCAAGTCCAAAGAGCCTCCCACTAGGTCACCTAGGGTTTCATAGGTCATAGGTTTGTTTTGGCATTCTAAAATATTTGTTTTTTCTGTGCGAAGAGGTTGCAATCAAAGAATAAGGAGGACAACATATGATTGTCCAAATGGATCAGAAAATATTACAAGGAAGGCCTCAGTCAAAGCACAAATTATGCAAAAGACAACTGCCCATCTTAGACATTTCTGCAGGAATGAAAGAGATGGCCATCAACAGAAAAAGAGGTAAGGTAAGAGGGAAAATCATCCCTAAAGACAACCACAACAAAAGAGAGGCAGCAGGCCTATGTACAAAAAGAATCAGGGTTTTTGGATTGATTGGCAAAAACAATGTTGCCAAGCAAAGAACCAATACAAAGGCCACATGGATAGAAGGCACAAAAACACAACCAAGTACACATTAAAGATTTTTAGAAATTATAAATTAAGAAAAAAAAAGGTGAGGTGAACTGGACAGAAATGAATGAACTCGAAAGGGCTATAGAGAACTTAGAAGACAACACTACTTATTATTCTCTAACAGCCCTAAAACCTAAAGGTTTGGAAAGATAGGAAAAACAGGTGAAATAAAGATGATGGACCTCCATCATGACAGCAGAAAGCCTTCAAAGGCTATTCAAGATGGCCTTTATGGTTTTTCAAGGCAAAACTGCTTCACTGCACCTAAGGGAGAAATTGTAAAGAGTATCAGTGAGGGGGAGCCTAAGCTTTCAAGTGCATTCAAATGCCTTCAAAATTATCAAAAGAAGGAAAACAAGAGGTTAAGTGTCAAATGAGAAATCAAATTGAATATGAGTTCTACTGTTGAGTAAATAAGGTGTCAAACTCTAAAGAAAGTTTAAGAAGACCAAAAACATTGTGTTATGGCATTTACAGCAAATCAGAAGTGGCCAAGGGAAAATATAGTAAGCATGATGTACACATATTTTCCAAAAAGGACATATCACTGTCAATCAGCAAGAAGGTGAAAACACATGTTTCAGGTCTCTTACACTCAAGAATGCCAAAAAAGGGTAAGAACAATGGTTTCTGTTTATTAGTGCAATAAAGGCCAGTTTGCACAGTGTCTAGACATTCAAAGATAAAAAAAGGACCTCTTTCATCCTTCACCACACCCTCACCAAAGAAAAATCACTTTGGCAAAGTTCAACATCACCTGCAAAAAAGAGTCAAGAGATATCAGTGAAATTTATAAAGTGACCAAAGGAAAACATAGTAAAGTGGGTTTTTAAGTTTTAATTTATTTTCCAAAGGGTATAAAAGGCCCTATCAGTCTTTCCCCATCTCATTTTGCTATCACAAAAAGAAGAGAGAGCTTGTAGAAGAGGAACAAAGTTTTTTGGTCAAAGGCTACTAGCGTTGCACAAATCACTGGCGCTGCACAAATACTAGTTGGCGCTACACTAATCCAATCTTCTCCCATTCAAATTTACAAAGCATTGGACAAATATGGCTTGGCGCTACACAAATCCTAGGCTCTATGCAAATACGGGCCTGACTCACATAGAGACCGAGAACTCTGCTGAAAGCCCGACGTTGCGCTAACCCTCGAGTAGGCCTGTCGGCGCTGCACTAACAGGCTGACCCGACTGCTCGGGCAGGGCACTGCGCTAACGTAGAGGGCCTCCAACAAACAAAATCTCTTTCCCTAAGTCTGAAATTCATCATCCAAGCTACCTCTAGAGTCTGCAGGGAAGCTAAGAGTTGGTAGGTGACATTCCCTCCTTGTCCCCATGCAATTTTCAAATAAATTTTAGTCTTTTTATGGCTGTGAAGTGATTTAACCCTAGGTGGGTAAACCCTAGGTCTTACATGAAGAGTGAGCCTTTGTTTTAAGCCTCCTTAAACTAGTTCAATGTAATTTTAAGGAGGGTGAATTAGTGAGGTCACAGTTCATAACTTAAGGTGAACCCTCTTAAAAACTCCAAAGCAAGAAGTCCTAAAAACCCTAGCCTCCACGTCACTCATTCACTACAAGTTGACTTCACCACCATCTTCATCTTGATCCTCCAAACCCTAGTTTTTCAAACAAGCATCTCATGTCACCATATTAGGAGCAAAAAAAAACAGTAGCGGTGAAAGAGGTCAAGCGCCTAGGAGGCCAAATCACAAGGGAGGGAAAGTGAACAGAGTTGAACCCTAGAGAACAATAATAATCACCTCATCTCCCATGATCCTCTCATGTTTCCAGAATATGGGATGTTTTCAATTTTGTGAGAAGGTCAAACAAGTGAAAAGCCACCCAGAGCTTACAAGGCTTCTCATTCTCAACTTGCACAACAAACACTCAAGCCTTGTAGGAGTAGATTTTGAGATCTCAACATATACCATCTCTGATGCCACAGGTATCCTTGCTGTTGGTGAGAAGTGGTTTAAGAAGGGAAAATTGAACAAGGACTTTTTTAAGCCATTTGTCAAAACTAGGTATAGAGGAGGCAGCAAGACAAATTTTCCTTTCTCACACCTCAAACAAATATTTTCACCCTTGATGATTGTTATCATGAAGTACTTCACTTGTCAGGGGAGATACTCTAGGCTCTACTCCTACCATGTTAGACTCCTCATGCATTTCAAAAGGGTTAAGATGCTCAAATTTCCCTACTATCTCTATAGGAACATTGAGAAAATGTCTTCTGTTGTTCGGAGGAGAAATCACTCCCAACAAATGCAAAGCATATTTCACCATTCCTTGATCAAGAGGGTGGTATTACATCAGTTGGAGTAGCAGGGTATACTTTGGGAGGTATTCATAGCACATGAAGTCTTCACAAACCCACAACATCCTCATCAAAAAAAATTTCCCTCCTCATCTGCACAAGTACCCTCACCTCAAGGAAACCTCCCTTCTTCCCCTTCTCTTGATGCATCAAATGGAAAGGAGGATAGTGGAAATGATGAAAAAAGTAATGGAAGTGAGGGTAATGGTGCAAGTGAGTTAGCCCAAAGTAAGGAAAAAGATGATGCTGATGAACAAAGTGCTGACCAAGAGGATGTTGATGAAGGTGATGAGGTTGAAAGTCAAAGGGATAGTGAGCATGACAGTGAAAACAGTGAAAAAAATAGTGCCACTATGGAAGAGGATGCTGAAGGAAATGAAGACGTTGAAAGTGAAAATGAGATGAGCATTGAAGGAGGGGAAATCAACAATAAAATATAGAATACAGAGGTAGAAAGCAAAGAGGAAAGTGAGGAGGCAGAGACAACAAATGATGATGAAGCCATGGTAAGTGATGAAGACATAAAAGAAGAAGAAGGAAATGATGAAAGTGAAGAAGGGGAAGAAATAGAGGATCAAGAAGAGGCAAATGAGACAGATCACAGTGAGGAAGATATTGAAGGCAACAATGAGGCAAATGAGATAGATCATAGTGAAGAAGAGGTAAAATATAGTGACAAAGAGTCAGGTGATCAGGAAGACAGTGAAGGGAAAGACAAAAAAGAGGAGAATAGTCATGACAATCATGACAACAACTGTCATGACTGTCATGACAAAAATCAGCCCTTCAGTGACAATGAAAATAGTGCCAATGTAAAAAACAAAGAAGATAACCCTAGTCATGATGACAACAAAACAGGGTAAGAAGCTCATAGTCTAAGTGATGATCATAGCCATGGCAAAGAGAATAAAAAAATCACCATCACACCTCTTGCATGCACATACTAAAGAGGGCCAAGGAAAGTGTTTTCTACCTCCAAAAGGCAAGGGAACTTGCCACCTACATTAGCTCAAAGGCTTGAAAAGGGCAAAGAAGAGATGGACAAGGGTAAGAAAGGTAAGGGGAGCAAGAAAACTACTAAAAACCCCTAATTCATTGACTTAGACAGTGATAATGAAGATGAGGAGTTGGCCACTAGATTACTGCTCCAAAGCAAACATGCACAGATCAGGGGGTGGGAGAGGGATTTTGAGATGGCACAACGTATCATTCAGTATTACAAGAATGAACATAAGTAATTTAAGAAGATAAAGAGGGGCCTTGCTCTCCAAAAAAAGATGACCAAGTACTATGCAATGAAAAACAAACTTGCTTGTGCCAAACTTAAGAAAGCCCTCCTTGAAGTCCAAACCCTAAAAGAGGCAAAGGGTCATGAAAGTCTTGGAGTTTTGGCCCAAGCTTCTCTACAGGTCTCTCAAACCCCTTAAAGAAGACCTCCACCAATTTTGAGGAAATTTGGGCAAATTTTTGTTTTTTGTGATTTTGAAGGCTTATTAGCGCAATGCCACTGGTGCTATGCTAATCCCTGGAGCATCCTCAGAAGAAAAAATCAGCATTTTTGGACTTCTCATGGCTAGTACACTTTTATCACAAAATTTCAGAGGAATTGGAGCAGTTTTGACCCCTCGAAAGGTTAAAAAACACCTAAATTTTCACCATTCTACCTCTATTTCAGACCTGGTGCTGCGCTAATAGTAGTGTTGGGATTTTGGAATTTTGAATAGGCTACAGGTGCTGGATTAGGAACATATAAGAATTTCTGGAAATTATACTCACCAGGCTTTCCAACGAGCCATCACGGAGCAACATCTGACATCGGGAAGGGGTCCAAAACTTGGTTTCAAAAGTATCTATTTTTAGCCTGAGGTGGTGCTGCGCAAATGGACTGTGTAGTTTGTTTTTGGCCAAAAGTCAACAAAACACACTCATTTATTGTAAAATCATATTTTAGTGTTTTTTAAGGAAAATCACTCTAGAATTAGGTGTTAGAATCTATTTTTGCATTTATTTCATGGGATATTTTATGCCTTGGGCCTTGCATGGTCTCTTGGGCATTTATGACATTTATGAGTGATTTTGACATTTTCCAACCCTATCTAGGGCTTTTTCCCTCCTTTGTTGAGTTAAATAGAGCATGAGGGCTTCATTGTAAATTTTGGAATTTGATGAGTTTTGAGAGAAATACATGGTTTTCTTGAGCTTGAAGAAGAAATTGGTTTTGTGGAGTTTATGAATGCCTTGTTTTGATGAATGATGAAGGAGGATAGCTTGCAGGATCCCTGAGCTTGGTTATTGGTGAAGTGCTTCTCTTTTATGTTATTTTTTTCTCATATTTTCATTATGTTTCCATCCTTCTATGATGCAGTAGAACATAATAGTATAGGTTAAGAAATGTTCTTTGAGGCACCTTAGTCCTTCCTATTTCTATTGTCTTGGTGTTTTCCTTTGCTGGGTTTGTTTAGGGAATTCTTATCTTCTCCTTAGAACTCCTATGCTTGTTTATTCCATGACTGGTTAAATACAGTAGTTTCAAATATGTTTTATGGCTATCCCTGCCTATTTGATGCTATTTAAACTATGTTTTGGAATCTCTCTTTGAATTATTACTTGTTAGGTTTAGCCAAAGAGGCCATGTTTTGATCATGCCCTTTGCCCATGCTTGAGAAGTTTCCTTAAAGTTATTTGTAGCTTGATCATTGATGTTTAGGTGTTCCCTCTTCATTGTTTAAAGTTATTTTTATCTTGAATTTTTTCTAAATCTTGAAGGTGAAATCACTAAGAATTAGATATGTTTCTTGCTTTCTATGGTTCACTGAATCTTTCATATTAAATTATTGTTTTCTTAAAGTATAATCTAAGAGCTATTGGTTTTCCTTGCCTTATGATTATGTTCTTATGTTGATCAGTATCTGAGACATCTTGTTTAAAAGGTACCGGTTTAAGGATTCTTCACTACCCTTAGACACCTAATTTTTCACCAACTTATTGTTCATTCCACTTCACACATACCTTAAGGATCCATTTGACCAAGCTAGATTTTCCCCGTTATGCATCTTGTTTCATTGTTGAGATACCCATGACTTTCATTGACTCCATTGCCCAATGATTTGTATACCTCTTACTCCACCTATTTCTACTTGACCATCTTACCCAACCAAACAAAAAACAAACCCTACACTTAACAACTAGCCTAAAATCAAACCCTAAAAGAAAAAATTCCACATCCTTTGCATAAAATAGAGAGATCCCTCTCTGAGTCCAAGAAGGCTAGGTCATAGGACTCCAAATACTAGTCTGATGTTACCCTGTGCATTTGGTCTACCAATCTGCTAAATCACGGGACACTAACAGGAGGCTGTCACTATCATGGTGCAAGGAGACTACTCCCTGACTTTAGAGGCTCAAACGATATTCTCACTTGGGGAGAAATCTTCCACACATGGTAGAGGATGGTGGCCACTCATACATGCATTGGCCAAACTCAAGAAGTTTTGGATGAGTGATAACTTCCCATGGAATAATAACCTCCAAAAGCTTCAACGTTTACTTGAGCATGAAAAATTGCATGAGGCCCCAACAGAGGAAGGATAGTAGCATCCTGGTATGTGACTTTGGCATAGGAGATGCCAAATAAGGGGGCATTCACATGAAAAATGCTTTACTTGATGGATCATCATCACTGTCACTATGGAGGATAGATCCTTATTGGAAATCCCAACTGTTGGTGGATTATTCCAAGTATATGTTTACATGCATGATACTTGATGACCAACTATTAGAGGAGGGATATTCAGTAAAAGATGGGGTCATATACTACTAGAGTAGGATATTATTATTTAGATCATCCAAGCTCAAGGAGAAGTTTCTACAAGCAACACATGAAGATTTTCTCTTCAGCCACACTTATTCCATGAGAGCATACCACACCATCATGGAGGGATTTACTTGGGAGGGCTTTGAAGAGGAGATATATCATAATTTTAGCAGATGCATGGATCATGTGGAGATGGAAGAGAGACATAAATCTTTGATGGAGTTATCACAACCATCTCTTTCCTCTTTGGGAATGAGAGGGGATCTATCTATGGGCCACTCCATTAGTGTGTTAAAAATATATGGTAAGGATCATATTTTTATGCATAATGATTTACTTGATGAATATTTGCATTCCTTTACCATACATGTGCATGCCATTTTTTCCACTGAAAATTTGTCACCATGACATTTTAGTCTCCCTTAGAAGTCTAAAATATCAAAGTTCCTAAAGTCAAGCCTTGAAATTAAGAGAAAAGCTCATAAAAGTCTTTAAAACTCTGGTACCACACTTTCTCTTAGTTTTTCCTGCGGTGCCGCACCTTTTGGCTATAAATCCTGCGGAGCCAAACAAATTGTTTATTCATTAAGGGTGAGGACCCCTGTAATAGATTAAAAAGGCACAAGTAAAATCTAGAAGCTCAGTTTGAGTCATTTTTGGAAGATTCTAGAAACATTCATGTGGTGGAAAGTCTTCTCTTTTCAGGTTCATGTATCCCATCCATTAAGGAGCTAACCCCTTGACGTAAGGAGCTAATCCCTTTGAAGGAGGATTCTATCCCTTCTTGTATGGAGCTGTAACTTCTTCTCTTTCACTATAAAAAGAGGCATAGGGCAGCCTCAAAGGGTGACAATTGATGAGTTGAAGTTTTAGTATTGTTGGAGGCGAAGTGCTGTTGAAACTTAGACCCTTTTAGCTGAGATTTCATGTGGGAAAGATTAAATACCTGTATTTATCTCGGTTGGAAGAGTGCAAGGCTGGTCAAAGTAAAGGAAACACCTGTTCTGGACCCCACGAAGGCTTGTATGACATCAAGGTGGACACGGTTTTAAGGCTCTTCTTTATTTAAGTTAATACAAATAAATCCGTTTTTCTCAATAAGCTGTCAATTGATTGGTTTATTTTATGGAATCCTTGATCACCATAATAGATATGATTTATGAATATATGCTATGCAGGTGCTATTTGATGTTTTCTTGTTTGTGATTGCAGATCTTCGAAGGCAACTCTTTTGGGCAACTAAAGGACTACTACTACAAACAAGCGTTGGATCAAAGGTAAGATCGTTAAAACTTTATATCATTTAATTATGAATCACAATATATCTAGAGAAAGATAGTTTTATTTGTTTTTTTGTTGCTAGCTGTCTGTAGGACACTTGGGAGGTTTTTCTTGTCCACAAGAATGACTTATCCGTCCAACAAAATTGCGACTCCACTAGGGATGGATTTTGAGCTTTGATTTCTTTTTCTTTTGATTTATGAATTTGTGTTTCCTGATTTTGATTGATTGATACTGGCTTGGTTTATCCCTGTAGAATCCTTGAGAAATGTTTGAGAATTTTTTGTCTTTTCTCTAGTTTTCTTGTGTTTGCCCTTTTCTTTTAGAGACAGTGCGGGCAGTTCCACACTTTTCTTATACCCACAGTGTGGGACCACACTAGTTTGCACTGAATCCTGCGGACCCTGTAAAATTTTTGAAAAATCTTAAAATACTCTTTTCTGGTTTAGTTTTTTGGATTCTTAGTGAATACCCAGACTTGTTTCATCTGTCAAAAAGCCTTGGTTAAGAGTTTATTTCAGGATTTTTAATTTTGAATGATTTTCTGAAAGTTCTACATGTTATAATGGTTTTTTCTTTGTCTTATATCCCGCTCAAATATTAGAAACCCTGGTATACCTTTAGATCACTGGTATTTCCTTGCTTTATTGCTGAGTCTGACATCATAGCAGAAATTGCTTTATATCCCATTTTTATCATTTGCAAATCTTTAAAAACTTTTGTTAATAAGTTTGTAATTTCACTTAAAAAACGAAAATTGGATGTTTTTTCGAGTTCTTTCTGGATCAAGCAAAGAATTTCTTAGTTAGATTACAAGCTAAGTAAGACATCCTCAAAATATTTGAAGTTTTAATTCAGATTTAGGCTTTATAATTTTAGATTAATTTTTTTTAGCTTTGAGTGTTTTTCTAGAAATTATAGTGTTCTTTTGAAGAAAAACTTGGTTTGTAGTTTTGATCTTGAATAAAAGGGATTTTTTATTGAGCATAGATCATTTTCAGTTCTCATTGAAATTAGGTTTCTTTTCATTTATTCTTGTTTGAGGGAAAGATTTTTTTTTTAAAGATTGCATTTCTCAAATCTTCCTTTAGCTAGAATTCATTGAAAGAAAACAGATTGTTTCTCATAATAGATGCATTTTTAGTATGTTTTGAGTCGGGTCACTACATATCATAAATTTCACTTTCGCACCTATTGTCCTAAGAAACAACTTTTTAAAATCAATGCTTAAATTAAAATTAATCTATTAACTTTTATATTTCTAGGGCTCTTTTCACCAATATAGCTTAGGCTAGTGTCTTGGAGTAGGGAGTAATTAACTCTCCAAGATAATTAAAAAAAACAAGTAGTTGATCTTACGGTAGGGAAAAATCCAATAGTTGCTTGTATGCTCTGGGAAGCTCCTCTTAAAGGAGTCAAGCATGAGGTCATATCTGAACCAGTGGGATAATCAATTCTATCTCATTGGGAACAATAGAAGATATGCATGTATTAACAACGGTAAACCTCGGATAGACCATTGTCGAGGAGCCTAGGGTCACTTGTCGGTATACCTTGGATTATGTCAAGGAGCCTTCAAGGGGATTGAGCTTTATTACTCTGCCCTTGCGCGTATGTTGGACTGTAGACTGTTCCCCTAGGTATATTAGTTCCTGTTGGTAACCATAGTGACCATAATATTACGATTTTTTCCTAAGGTGACGGTGCAGGAAAGATCCCACTGTACCTGGAGCAGACGTTGACTAGACTCACTTGGACTCTCTAGAGGGTTGTCTTAACTCGAGATGGTTTAAGTGGAGAAACTTGCACCGGTCTGTTTCATTAAGCAGGTTGTCAGGGTAACTGTTCCAACTGCCATTTCTAAATTAAATACTACGATGTTGGATTTCATCACCAACTAGTGTTTTTAGTGTGGGAAGTTATTGTTTGTGTGTGGTTTGATCTCCTAAACTTTTAGGCATATGATTCATTTGTTTGTTTCCTTAGTGAATCTAGGAGTTTTCATTTGATTGCATGTGATTAACAATTTTTAATCGTGGCTGAATTACCAAGACAATCGCGTAGACTTCAGGGGAAGCCCCCTGAGTATACACCAAGCCAACTTGAAGGGTTGCGAGCTCTAGTATCGCCTAGTGACAGTAGAATTAAATCAATAGAAGCAGGAGAGTCATCTATAATTGTTCATCCTGATTATCAATTACAAACAACAGAGCATATTCAAGAGCCAATTTCAGTTTCTGAACTTACTGGTAGTATTTCTCCTTCCAGTGAATTAGCTAAAGAACCTAAAATTCTGAACATGAAAATGAACCTGCTGTTTTGGAACCATCTTCAGGATTTGTTACTCCGACTTCTAGTGATCTAGGTTCATCTAGGGTAAGACATATCATTACTGAAAATCTTCCTTCTGACCTCATTTCCATTGAAGAACTTGTCGGTCTAGACGAAGAAGTAACTCTTCCCGAAACCCAACAGACTTTAAATCTTAGGGAGCGTGAATCTATATTCTACAGTCCTTTTAGAAGTGATGTTTGGTATTTATCATTGACAGACTTTTTAGAAAACCTGGGTATTAGTTTTTCACCACCCCAAATTCCTTTTCATTATAAACCAAGAGGTTATTATCCTTCATCAATTATGTCAGGTGAGTCATCTATGTTTTCCCAATCACCGAAAACATTTTTATATGGTGGTCCTTCTGTTCCCTCAGGCTACTAGTCACTCTCTAGTACTTTCTCAGGATAAAATCCTATAACAACTGAACAAGTGTTATCAAATGGTACAAATGGAACTAAAACTGAAATGTTGAATGCAGAGAAAAAATTTATGATGTCTGGTAATATTCCAAATCCTAAACCTCAAGATAGTCAGTTACCGCCTGGGGGTTAACCTCAAGGTAATTTTTTACAAAGACAAACTATAGGAAAATATTATTTACCTAGAGAACAACCTCAAGGACAGTACATACCTCAAGGTTATCAACCTCAAGGACAGTACATACCCCAAGGTCAACCCCATACTTAGTATATTCCTCAAGGTCCTTATCAACCCCAGATTCAGTACATGCCTCAAGGTTATCAACCTCAAGGTCAATACCCAACTCAAGGTTTCCAACCACTTTCTAGTCAATCATTTTTACAAGGAGCTAGAAATTTACCACTTAATTGTCAACCCTACGTTCAATTAGGCTATGGTCCTTCATATGCAGAACCTTCTACGGGTCAATACCTCGGAATGAACATGGTGTGGAATCCACCGCAAATTCAACAGAATATGCAACCTAATGTGAAGTTATCTAATCAACCTGGACAACCTTTAGTTTCTAGTCCAACCCAGCAACCTGTCCACCCTACTGTTCAAATTCCTACACTTGGTTCTATTTAGCAACTCGGGCCTAGTACACCTCAGACTCTGCCTCGGACTGCTGCAGCTACTGCAACTTCTGTTCAACCTACAACACCTGTCTCTGGAGTATCTGTAGCTCCAGTTTCTTCTATCCTTACATCAGTACAAATTCCTCAAGCCTCTGTACCATTGTTAGGACCTACAATTCAGACTACGGTCCAAATGCCTATAAGACAAGCTGGTTCTAGTACGATTGTCTCCAATCAACCACAATTTACTTATCAATTGTACCAGGGACAGTATCAAATTGGTCAAGCTACGTAAAACCTAGCATAACAGTATCAGCCGTACCCTGGGTATACTTATCAAATACCTCAACAACCCCAGTATGGTCCGGTTAATCCTGGTTACCCAAGAGGTTTCACGATTCCAAATGCACATCCAATTCCAGGGTATCCTGGATATCCTCCTCCTAGCACTGGTTTGATCACACAAGGTTATCAAGACCCTAGCCATCATTTATGATTCATAGCAACTTTAGATTTACCAGATTTATTGCGCCTTATGAACGATCCCATTTTTTATCTTCCATATTGGCCGTCGATTCCTAACAAGTTGCCCAATGATATTCCAAATTTTGAAGGTAAGTCAGGAGAGGACCCAACTAATCACGTTATGACTTATCACCTCTGGTGCGTATCCAATTCACTAATCGATGATTCAATTCAATTACGTCTTTTTCATAGAACTCTCATTGGTCTAGCTGCCAAATGGTACATTGAGTTAACACACGGCTCTTTTAATAATTTTAATGTGCTAGCTACTACTTTCTTAACCCATTTTCAGTTGTCTGTCAAATACGACAATGGCACAAAATTTCTGACTTCATTAAAACAGTCTACATCTACGTACATATCTGATCACATTCATGAATGGAGACGTATAAGGCGTTTAGTGAAAGTCTTTATTCTTGATCAAATTTTGGTTAAATGGTTTATTAAATCTTTATTGCTCAAAATTACTGAAGATGTGACTAAAGGAGGCATTGTTACGAAAGAGAAAGTCATTGCTCAGGCTCAGTACCTTGACCTTGTGTATACTCAGTCAAGTACTCTGTATGATGAAATCCCCGATTTACCAAGACCTGGTCAGTTAATTGCGACTCCTTTGGGCTCTCATGCCACTGATGGTGTAATTGGTTCCATTAATACTAGTAAAAGTAAGAAGAAGTCTTCCAAGACTACTTCTCCTATTATGACTTTACCCGATTCACCCAAAGGAGATTCCTCCCTAGAAACTTCCACCGATATCCATGTTGTAGAGACATCTACGACCAAATATAAAACTGGTGGTAAGAAGAAAGGTAAGAATAAAAATAAAAAATCTTCAAAAGAGAAAAATGATACAACTGAACCAAATGACGAAAAACGCAAACCAAGATATCCTTGTCTCATCTGTGACCAAGATCATTTTACAAAAGAGTGCCCGCATAGAGTCGAGGTATCAAAATTCGTTAAGGGTTCGCCTATACCTGCTGTCTTGAAGGATCCCTTTCCCACTCAAGATAGTAACATGGTTGGATCTTCCTCCAATCCAGTTGAAGATATCTTGATGGTTGCGACGCGATTGCAAGATTATGGTAGTAAAAATACTGGTAAAGAAGCAGAAACATCCAATTCTGCATTGACTACATCTCCCTCAGTTTCTGATCCATTATAGATCGAGAAACAAAATCCTGACTTAGTGATTAAACTGCCTGCAAAAGGTGTAATTTGTAAATCAGCTTTCAATCCACATGCAAGAGCTTCTCAGAATTACAATATTGTTGAAGATTTGGCAATTTCTCCTTCAGCAATGTCGGCTTTGGAAGTATTGCAATCATGCCTAGCCCAAAGAAAATTGCTTTTGTCAGCCTTAGGAGTCGTAGATCTCTAGAATTCGAACCTCATGATCTTTTATTTAGAGAATTTTACACCCCACCTACCCCATCAAATGGCTTTTCAGATTCCGGTAATAGTCAAGAACAAATGTATCTTTCGAACTATTGTTGATGAAGGGGCTTCTACGTGTATTATGTCGTTAAAATGTTGGAAATCACTTGGTTCTCCAACTATTAACCAATCACCAACTATTCTCAAAGATTTTGATGGAAGAGGTTTTCAGCCATATGGTATTTTACAAGATCTACCAATAGAGGTTGAAGGAAAAATGGTTAATCTAGATGTGGAAGTAGTTGATGCCCCTCTGGATTACAACCTTCTCCTGGGTCGTAGTTGGTCTTACGCCATGACTGTTGTTGTATCATCGATATTTCGCCTCATCATGTTTCCTCATAAAGGAAATATTGTTAAGATAGATCAGCTCTCATATTATTCATCTGACCCAGCCTCTACTGATAGCATCCAACACATCATAAAATCGACTATCCCTTATAAGGATGTTGGAGTAGGTTTGATTAAAGATTCAGCTTTACTAGGAACTTTTTCCCTGCCTCCTCCCAATGTACAAACTCCTATTGATAATATCAATATGATTACATCAAGTAATATTTCCTTTGATGATCCTTGGATAGTACCTTCAGAATCAGAATTGGATTCTTTCGATGGCCCAATGCCTTTGAGTCCTTTTGAGTTAACATATCAACATGTACAGTCATTTTCTGATACTCCTTCAACCGAGTCTGATCCAGTGAATGTGATCAATCAGGATTCATTTTCAATATTGAGTTTAACTTCGACACCAATTTCGGATCCTACTCAACAAGTATTCAATACTGATGAACATATTCGTGAATTCTTGTCGGTAGATGAGTTACCATGGGAAGATCTTCATCATAGGTCTTCATTTTTACCTGATCTCGATCATTTTGAGAATGATTTCTCCTCCATTTTTACCACTGATTACATCAAAGAACCTCAGAATCCTCTGTCACATTCCGATTCTGAATTTAATTTAGAAAATATTTCTACGACAGTTCCTCTTAACATTTCAGTAACACCTGGAATTGTTGAAAACATTCACATAGGTGCTTCTTGTACGCCTGAAGAAATTCAAGCATATAAAGCCCTATTTCAGGAATTTCGCGACATTTTTGCCTGGTCATATGAAGAAATGCCAGGAATCGATCTATCGATTATTGTTCATGAAATTAAGACATACCCAGATGCTAAACTCGTCAGACAGAAATTACGTCAGATTCATCCGAGAAAAGCTGCCACTATAAAAGTAGAAGTTGAAAAATTACTTCGTGCATGATTTATTTATTCGATCTTGTTAACGGACTGGGTATCTAATATTGTTCTGGTCAATAAAAAACAAGGAAAAATAAGATTATGTATCGATTATAGGGATATAAATCGAGCTTGTCCAAAAGACAATTAGCCAACCCCTTACATCGATCAAATTATTGACGATTGTGATGGAAGTGAAATGTTCTCGTTCATGGATGGATTTTCTGGCTACAATCAAATAAACATACTCCCTGCAGATCAACCTAAAACAAATTTCATTTACCCATGGGGGACTTTTTCTTATCGCAAATTACCTTTTGGCCTTAAGAACGCTGGTGCCATTTTTCAAAGGGCCATGTCTTGTGCATTTCATGACATTAAGCACATTGTGCAGCCCTACCTTGATGATTTTCCTTCTCATTATTCACACAGAGCAGATCATATTACTCATTTACGAGCCATATTTATATGATGTAGGCACTATAAGATTCGTTTAAATCCTCACAAATGTGTTTTCTGCATAGAATCCGAATGATTATTGGGATTTATTTTCTCAAAGGCAGGCATTCGTGTCGACCCATCTAAGGTTTAGGCAATCATCAATTTACCTCCTCCTTCTACTCTTCGCCAACTCCAAAGTTTGCAAGGGAAAGCAAACTTTTTACGTCGTTTCATTCCTAACTACGCCGAGTTAACGAAAGGTTTCAATAGGTTGTTGAAACCTAATATTCCTTTCTTTTGGGATGAGGTTGCTGATAGATCTTTTGATGCTTTGAAAAATGCATTGACCCATGCACCATTACTGCATCCTCCCAATTACAACCAAGATTAATTTTTGTACCTCGCCGCTTCCGATTCCACCATAGGGGTGGTTTTAGTTCAGGAATATGAATTCCATAGTGAACATGTGATTTACTATCTTAGTCGAAATTTACATCCGACTGAGATCAAATATTCACATGTGGAGAAATTTCCCTTGGCAGCTGTTCAAGCTGTCCAACGTTTTCGTCACTACATACTTTTACGCAAAACAACAGTGATCTCTGATTGTAACCCTATGATGTACATCTTGACCAAACAATTGCTAGGGGGCAAATATTCTAAATGGATTGTTATCCTACAGTAGTTTGATTTGGAATTTGAAAAATCCAAATCTAAGAAATCATTGATATTTTCTGAACTTATGTGTGAGTTCCCACGTACGGATATAGAAACTGTGGCAGAACAACAAATCGCGAATGAATCCTTGTTTCTTATTAGTACCATTTATCCTTGGTACAGAGATATTGTTGTTTATCTTCAGACCCAATCTTTTCGGTCTGAGCTTTCATGGTCGCAATGACAAAAAAATTGTTTCCAATCTCAACAATATCATATTGTTGGCGAAACACTATACCGTCGTGGTGCGGACTTAGTTCTTCGACGTTGTCTAACTCATGACGAAGCTGAAAAGGTTTTAAATGATTGTCACTCTGGAGCATGCGGTGTTCATATGTCTGGGTACGCCACAGGCCAAAAGATATTGCGCGCAGGTTATTTCTAGCCATCCTTGTTTAAAGATTGTATTTACACGGTCTGAAAATGTCATAATTGTCAAATCTTCGATCAAAAAAAGCGTGCACCACCTGCTCCTCTTCACCCTATAATTGTTGTCGGTCCTTTTGAAAAATGGGGAATTGATTTCATTACATGTAACCCTCACTCAGTCGGGGGGCATGGGTATATTATTCTAGCAGTAGATTATTTTACCAAATGGGCCAAGGTGATGACTACATTTGCAGCAGATGGAAAAATTGCAACTACTTTAGTATTCAATCATGTGATTGCTTGTTTTGGTGTACCCCAAGTGATAATTAATGATCACGGGAGCCATTTTCGAAATATCATGATGACCGAGTTAACGGACCAACTTGGCCTGCATCATGAAAGTTCTAAACCATATTATCCGCAGGCCAATGGTTTAGTTGAAGCGATTAATAAAGTTTTAGTCACCATGATCAAACGAATCATTGGCATTCAGAAGTCGAATTGGCATACCATGCTCTTTTCAGCACTTTGGGCATATCGAACCTTAGCAAAAACATCAACAGGTTTTACCCCTTTTCAACTAGTTTACAGTTTATAAGTGGTATTACCCATTGAATGCGAGATACCGTCACTCCAACTAGCCATATAGTTACTACCAAACAGTTCTGAAGAGGAGAAACGTTTTTTATACTTGGCTCAATTAGATGAGAATCGGCGCACCGTTGCATTAGCCACCGAGACTCATGCGAAAAGAATGAAAGCTCAGTATGATATAAGTGTTACCCCTCGTAATTTTTCAGAAGGAGACCTAGTTTTGATTTATGATCAAGCCAACGATAAACTAGGGGCAGGGAAATTTTAACCCATGTGGCATGGTCCTTAAATTGTCAAGCGACATCTTGCAAAAGGGGCCTATGAATTGATTGATTTTGATAGTCTCTTTAGGTAAACCCGGAAATGGAATTTATCTGAAGAGATATTATGCTTGATTTTGTGTGGAGATCTTCTCTGTATATTAGTTACTTTTTAGCTGGTGTGCTATATATTAGAAACTTGTGCCTAGCTTAAGTGTGCTCTTACTACTATTCCTACTTATCTATATACTTTTGATATCGCAGATGTCGATGTCCTTTCAAACGTATATTGGTTTTGTTGATGGCGCTTGTCGTAGTACACAGAATATCTCTTCCGCGGCTTGGGTTATTTACTCACCCACTGACGAGTTAGTATCAATGCATGGGGTAAGCCACGGTCAAACAACAAACAATATTGCTAAATATAGTGCAGTTATTGAATTATTATCGAAATCCATTTCATTTGGAATTCGGAGTTTGATCATTAGGTTATATTCTGAGCTTGTTGTATTACAGTTAAACCAAATATATGCCATTAGAAATCCAATATTATTAATATTATTTTTAAGGGTTCATCTCTTGGAATGAGAGTTCGATTATATTGAGTATCAACACATTCCAAGAAATTTAAATACATTAGCAAATGAAATTGCTTCTAATGTTATAAATAGACATTTGTGATAACAAAGTAACAAATCAACATTCCATAACAGGATTGAGCAGGTAACTGGAAATAATAGTATATCATAGTATAGATGTAGTGTTCAAAAAATAGTACATCGTCTTTGATCATAGGCTCAAAATGCCTTATGATCGGAAAAAAGTGATACAAAAAATGAGTCTACAAGTCAATCATCCACTATCCGTGGTGATGATCACGATAATACACTACTGCTCGTGCCACCCTAGTAAAAAACCTCTTGAATGGTGCAGGAACACCAATGACATATCGTTGTAGACGGAATGGGATATCATCTATGGTGGTCTTAGGAATATCCATAGTGAGCTGCTCCAAGTCGTGCTATAAATCAGTCAAGATCTCTACATTTTGATCCTGTGGGGGTGGTGCTATTTCTGCTACATCCCTTTGCCTCTGGTCAAAGGGGCAGAGAATGGCTAGTCGACTCAGACCCACATCTGCATTTGAAATTTTTTGTTATTAGTTTTGGACGATTAAAAAACAAAATAAAAATTAGAAATTAGAACATGTTAAAAGATATTTTTTACCTGACTCATCCCACTGAGCTCCTAGAGGAAGGGGCATGTCTTGGTCGTCGCGAAAATCCATGCCAGCATAAGGAAAATCCTCTATCACAAAAATTCGGCGTTCCAACCAATGAAAATAAGTCGAAGGAAAATGAACAATCTCCCCACCCTCGCTGTGGCGGGTCATCAAAGCAACCCAACGAACCATCCTAGGCTCTCTAGGTTGACCAACATCAACAGGAATATGCTGCGGGGATAGCATAGGGATCCTCTCTAGAGAAAAGGTGACGACGATGGAACCATATCCGAAGTTTTTTAACTTTCCATTCTTTGCTCTGGTAAGTCAACCTTTCACATTTTCCAACACTGCCTCACACCAGTTGAATATGGTGCCTCAAAAACAATATACTGTGATGCGCATCTGAGATCTAGTGGCTACATGCAAAGCTACACTTCCACAAAACTTGACAACGGTAAAAGCAATCACTTTTATCTCAGGATGGATGATAGTTTTAATGTCAATTCATTTGTCTTGGGGATTGGCTTCATCATTACAGAACTTTAATTGCAGGCTGGAAATAGACTGGCCACCTGGCCTAGCCCCAAATAGAGATAATGGTTCGCCTCTCCTAGACAAACCAGTCAAGAAATATATGTCTTCCAGCTCAATCTCGAGCCGGTGACCTTCAATCACGAAACACTAGTCTTGAACATCCCATTTACTTACCAGCCAAGTAAGAAGATCCACTTGAGCTCTCATGCCACTGATAGTCCAAAATTTGAAAAGCTTGCATGCTCTTAAAACTTTCAAAGTTGGTTGATGAATCATTGCTGCTTCATCTACCTCATCATGTTCCTTTTCTCGCCAAATGAGCATTATAGATATCCTACAACAAGTAAAATGAAGGATTAGAATCATTTTGAAGAAATTTTTTTGGGTAATTTAGGAAGAAAATATGTTTTTAAATTCATTATGACGCCCCCACACTTTACGCTCAGATACAATGTGTAGCTCTGCACGAGATCTGTGTTAAAAGTGTGGGGCCCCAACATTTTCCTTTGTGAGAAAATTTTGGGGTCCGCAGGTACCTAGTGTCCTACCTGTGGACCCCCAAGGGTGAATGTTTCAACCTATTTCCTCCCAAAAATGAAATTTTGACCCTAATTTAAAAAATTGAACAGATGAAAAGCAAGATAAGGAGGTTGTGGATTACCTGAAGCAGACGGTTTTCGATTCTGACGGTCGGTTTGCCCAAAATCTTCTCTGAAGGTTTTTTGCCAAGAGCTCTAAAAATTTCACTCCAAACTCAAACGGTAAAAACGAGCTTGAAAAACTCCCTTTTATAAGTTTTTTTGAATAAATGAATTTTAAATTTATTTATTTTTTACTTTAAAAAGATGTTTTTTTGAAATATTATTATTATTGAAATAGGTATGTTAATTTTTTCGAGTTTTTGTGCAGAATACCGGATTTTTTAGGCGAAATGATCATTTTTGACGAAGAGTAAACTTTTATCACTTTTTCAGACTCGTTAAAATTTATGAAAAAGAGAAACCATGGAGCCTTCTTTTAAGCCCCTTTTTAGACTCTCTAAAAATGAAAATATTGCCGAGTACTTGACTATTCGAACTCGTTAAAGTAAATGAACGGTCATCCCTTCAGTATAAGTTTACCCCTTTTCTGGACTGAAATGGACTATTTACAAAAAAGGTATATGTTGACTAATCATGGTCAATAGAGTTCTCTCTTGCATTATTTTATCCTTTTTCGGGCCTGAGAGACTAAATTTACGAAAAAGAATACCATGGAGTTTTCTTAAGTTTTTCTTCTGACTCCCTAAAAATGAAAAACACCGAGTTTCTCCTATACTGGACTCGTTAAAATTTAACAGTAAAGGACCTATCGATTACAAACAGGAATGGACCACTCCTTCTTAGGGTTCGATTTTAAACTAAGTTGGACTCATCCGAAGGATGAGCTTATAAACAAGAAAATGTTATCCTCCTCAAGCTTGTCAAAAATAAAGAGGCACTTGCCAGAAATGGTGGGGGGAAAAGAGATAAAAACATATTCGTTTGTTATACTTTGATTTGTAAAAAGCATTACACCACTCTTGAACGCGACACTTTTTGTCACACTTCTACCTGGGTTGGGAAATCCTTTGCCTATCAGTTAATCAAACCACATTGAAGGTCTTCAGCCGGTTTCTGGGTATTATCTTAGGGAAAATTTCACCAAACCATCTGCAGTGTCGTTATGTGTTCAAGAGGTCAGTCAAATAAACATTCATCTGCAAACATTTGTCTCCATTTGTGTTGACCATCCCTGAGTCATTCCTTGCAAAACATTTCTTCAAACTTGATCTATGGTTTCGTGTCGTGAGCTTGCTTACGAAAGATCACTTTCTATCGATGACAGCTCATCATCTAGGAAGTTGATCTAGAATCCGTCAGTACCTTGGAATCTGCATGCCTTAATGGCAGGTTTCTCGCCTTCGACGACAAGTTGCATCATTTACCTTCGAACGAACGATTCCGTGAAATGTTCGACTTCAGATCACTTATTCACATCTCATGGATTGTAATAAGTACTTTGAGATTCATTGTCATTATTGGTGGTTTCTCTCACACTTGTTAACAGTTCACATCATTGACTGGTAATCAAGTGGTTTCTACCATGTTTGACTTCAACACATTTAATCGCATGGATAGAATCGTACTAGTTTGAGAAGCAGAAATCAAGACCCTATATGTAGTTTCCACCATCTAGGCTGCGAAGATTTTTATTATTCATTATGCAGTAGACTATTCATTATAGATGGTTGTGCCCATGCTTTGTCTACACTATTTATGTAATATTAAAATCCTTTCTGTATCAGAACAAGTTTAGTTAGTTTTGATCTAAGTATGGGAATGCCTACCTCAATGATGATATATATATATGTGTGTGTGTGTGTGTGTGTGTGTGTGTGTGTGTGTGTGTGTGTCGCGTTGAATGTTTTTACAGGGTTCCGACTGGGGTGTCCAGAGGTTGATCCTTGAAATGATAAAGCACATCACTCTTCGAATATTATCAGACTTTGCACTTTAGGGGGAAATTTGTTACACTGAAAATTTGTCACCATGACATTTTAGTCTCCCTTAGAAGTCTAAAATATCAAAGTTCCTAAATTCAAGCCTTGGAATTAAGATAAAAGCTCATAAAAGTCTTTAAAACTCTAGTACCGCACTTTCTCTTAGTTTTTCCTGCGGTGCCGCACCTTTTGGCTATAAATCCTATGGAGCCAAATGCACTGTTTATTCATTAAGGGTGCGGGCCCCTGTAAAATATTAAAAAGGCACAAGTAAAATCTAGAAGCTCAGTTTGAGTCATTTTTGGAAGCTTCTAGAAACATTCCTGCGGTGGAAAGTCCGCATTTTTCAGGTTCATGTATCCCATCCATTAAGGAGCTAACCCCTTGATGTAAGGAGCTAATCCATTTGAAGGAGGATTATATCCCTTCTTGTATGGAGCTGTAAATTCCTCTCTTTAAATATAAAAAGAGACATAGGGCAGCCTAAAAGGGTTACAATTGATGAGTTAAAGGGTTACAATTCATGAGTTGAAGTTTTAGTATTGTTGGAGGCAAAATGCTGTTGAAACTTAGACCCTTTTAGCTGAGATTTCATGTGGGAAAGATTACATACCTATATGTATCTCGGTTGGAAGAGTGCAAGGCTGGTCAAAGTAAAGGAAACACTTGTTCTAGACTCCAGGAAGGCCTGTATGACATCAAGGCGGACACGGTTGTAAGGCTCTTCCTTCTTTAAGTTAATACAAATAAATCTATTTTTCTCAATAAGCTGTCAATTGATTGGTTTATTTTATGGATTCCTTGATCACCATAATAGATATGATTTATGAATATATGCTATGTAGGTGCTATTTGATTTTTGTTTGTTTGTGATTGCAGATCTTCAAAGACAACTCTTTTGGGCAACTGAAGGACTGCTACTACAAACAAGCGTTGGATCAAAGGTAAGATCATTAAACCTTTATAGCATTTACTTATGAGTCGAAATATATCTAAAGAAATATAGTTTTATTTGTCCATTTGTTGCTAGCTGTCCATAGGACACTTGGGAGGTCTGTCTTGTCCGCAAGAACGACTTATCCGTCCAACACCATTGTAATGTTCCAAATTTTATGGAACATTAATTTTTGTTAAAAATATTAATAAAATGGGTAGGGGACCCATTCTTTGCATCATTAGAGAATAAAAATCCTCTAAGTATGAAATAGGATCATATTGGAGCTGGGTTTCACACCTCCATGTGTGAAAGGAGGGTTTTGCAAACATGCTTGGCTAAGGTTGACCAAGTCAAACTGCGTTGGCATGAGTTGGAAAGCATTATGTGGGAAAACGTAGGAGGGAAGTTTCTAGAGAGAAGGAATCCATAATTCGAAATAGGGTCCATGGAGGGAAGGCTCATTGTATCAAAGAGGAGCAAGGAAGCCATTGTGGACATCTTTGATCATTTTAACATTTGAGTCTTGACGACTTGTTGCTGCCTCTTGCTGTTCTGTAGAGATGCAGTGCCTTCGGGCATGAGGGAGTCTTGTTTAGGAATTCCTATCCTTCTTGAGTATCTCATGAAGTATTTCAATCATCCTCCATATTTAGGCATTCAGGCCATGAGCTTCAGTCATCTACATCAGTGCAGTTTCTACAGCAGAGATTGTGCAGTGTTGCTGGGTGTTGCCGGGGAGGTTTCCATACACCATCCGGAGCTTGTTCTTTAGTGGAGAGAGGTTATATTCATTGGGAGATCAGAAAAGGTGGTTCTAGAGAATATCCCATCATCTTTGGCATCAGGCCAACCACTTTCCATCATAGGCAACACAATCCTTCTCTTAGACAAAGTTTTTCTTGGTGCAGATTTGCTGTGAGGGATTAGCAAATTTTGGAGGGGAAGTCTTGGGTGAAAGGATCAGCCTTTAACTTCAGATTTCTATTGGAGAAGGGTTCTTCATTCGTTGCAGCTATTTCATCCTTCTCCATGTATTTCTATTTTTTGAGTAGTTGCTACCCAGCTACTCCGGTATTTCTACAAAATTCCATTTTTGTATAGATTTCAGCCAATCCTCTTAAAGGATTGTTGTATCGTATTTTCAGGGGTTGAGAGCTTGCTCCCCCACTTTATTTGAGCCCATATTGCTATATAATTTGTATTTCTATCATTTATGCAGCAGTTCCTCCTATAAATATGCAGTCATGGTCCAAAGCCTTATTTATGCAGCTATGTATTTCATATTTACATGTACAGGTTTCTTGAGGCTTCTATTGCTTTTCTTGAGTGATCATTTCCTCAAGGAGTTGTATATTTTATTGCTGCTATGATCTAATGTGATTACCATTGAGTTCTTTGGCATTTTATGTGTTCATGGATTCACTGCTATTTTCCATTTGATGCATTTGCTTATTGGTGTAGCTACAATGTTGGGGTTATCTAAGAGATTCCCAATATTGTTGTATTTCCTGATTGGGGATATTTTCCATTGACAATCACTCTATAGACAGAGTCTGATAGTGGTCCAGGTAGCCTCTGGAGCTCATCCTTTGTTCAAAGGTGACAAATCCAGTAAATGCCCCTACAGTCTATCTCTGGAATAGATTTCCTTGTCATTTGACAATGTTCCTGAAAAAGGAACATTACAGTGGTATCAAAGCTTCGAATTTGGCTTAGCCTGTGAAGTTTTAAATTCAGAAGTAGAGGGCTCAAGGATGAAGAAGATGAGTTTACTCTCATCCATCTTCAGATCTCAAGAAAAAGAGGGAAGATGCATTGAGATTCCAAAGGGGTCTCAAAGAAGAAGACGTTGCAATGAGATCTCAAGCCGTTGCATTTTAGAGAAAGAAGAAGTGGACAGAAACTAGAAAGCTTCAGTATGTGCAGAAGGAAGGGAAGATAAGCTAATAAAACTTCTTCCAAAATTTATATAGAGCTTTCAAGGAGAGCTGAAGAACATAAGATTGGAGATGGGATCTCCAAAGGAGGATGAATCTAGAGTAGAATCTGGATTTGCACATGGTGAGGAGAAGCATGCAGCTACACACCATAGTGCACAGCACAGTCGAGGGCCTAGATATATCTTGATATGGAGGAAGGGAGATGATATCTTGCATTTAAAATTGTTTGAGGCAAGACCTTTAGTTCATACTCTTGAACAAGAGGACATGGGGGTCTCATTTTCACAAAGGGATCAAGTTGTTGGAAGGTTGCCCACACACATTACTGAAGAAGAGGGAAACAACGCTATCATATCTAGAGCACATCCAGTGCCTCATGCAAAGGAGGGGCGATCACATTCTCCGATAGGAGGGATTCTTGTTCCTTTGCAAGAATTTCCCCAGGATCTCACACATAGAGGTCCAAGCACAATCAATGAACAACATGATTGTGTAGAATTGTAGTTGGAAGAAGAGGAGAGGGAGGAAGAGCAGCATCAGTTGATGAGGAGCACACACCTTCTCTATTTCAGAGAGCCAATGCAAGAAAGAGGCAGACTGATTTGTGTAGTCAAGGCAGGGGCAAGGTTTCCCAATCACATATGCAGTCTACTCTTGACATTGATGTCTCACTATATGGAGGCATTCCACCTGGGAGGCCACCTGATCTTCAGTTGATGAGAGATGTCTTGTCTTTGGGTTCACCACTCTTGGATTTTGGAGAGGTGAAGAGTTTTGAGGAGAAATTTGGCATGGGGGATGTCAAAGTAGCAGACAACAGCATGAGTGGAGCTTCACATGCCAGATCACCAGTGCTGTCACTGAGGAGGATTGATCCTTATTGGAGGTCTCAGCTTTTTGTAGAGTACTCCAAGGATCTTGGTGCATGCATGGTCCTTGATGACCCAGATGGAGATGATATATACATGGTGGATGATGTGGTCATATATTCCTATGGCAAGATCTTCTTGACTAGATATTCTAGTCTCAAGGAGAAGCTGTTACATGTAGCACATGAGGACTTCTCTTCTATGCACCTTGATGCATATTTCTAGTTGATGGAGGAGTTCATTTAGGAGGGCATCCAGCATGACATCAAGGAAAATTTTAAGGATGGAAAATTATCTTGAAGTTTAAAAAATTGGCGAATCTCACTAGTCCCTAATATGAAAAATATAAAATTTTTATTGATGTATTTGTAAAATTATTTAAATTTATAATGATATTATATATATTGTCTATAAAATTTTGGCAATTTTTAATGTAAAATAATTTTATATTGTAAAATTTGGGCGAATCATTTTTATAAAAAAATGGAAATTGGCGAATCTTTTTTTTGTAAAAACCATGGAAAATTAGCCCACCTGCGAATATTAGCCCCTAAATTTTTCCATTCATGACATATATCAGCATATGGAGAGATCCATAGCCCAGATGGTGATAGAGAGGATGTCACAGCCACCTTCCTACTCATTGAGAGTAAGGGAGAATTTTCAGTTGAGCCATTTCAGCTCAAGACCTCAAGTGCATGATGGAAGAGGTATAATTTCACATTTTATATTGTACTTCTTTTCATTATTTGAGCAGCATGATGTATCAAGAATATTTTCTTCTTCTTGCATATTATATGTTGATGTACTTGCAGCTACTTGTAGCATTGATTTTGGCTATCTTTTTGATGAGCTATGGGGGAAGCCATATGTCTCTTGGTGTGCACCAATGAAACCATATTGTAGCTTCATGTTTCCATCTCATGAGATGAATATGGCAGAAAAAAAGTGGCTGGTAGAGAACTTGTTGATTCTTATTTTGATACAGTCCAAGGGTGCACTGCATTGGTTCCATGAGAGGGACTAAGATTCACTCTCTGTTTGTCAATTGGCAACTTGTTTTTATTGTATCTTGCTTCCATGTATTGCTGATGTGTTCGTGTTCAGAGGAAGCTTGTATGAGGGAGAGATGAGGTAGCAACAAAGGTTTTTGTTGCTATGGTTGCACTTGGGAGAGTGTGGGAAAAATTCTCCCCATACTTTTCATGATATTTCTGAAGAGAAGAAAGGCACATTCATGGTGCAAAGAGGCTACCCTTCAGTATTGGAGGATCATGAGAGATTTCCATGTTGGAAGGAGATATTCTCACATAGTAGCATAATGGTGGATGGCTTTGGCATGTGGAATGTCAAAGGGATAAGTCATGGAGCCTTATTACAAAGGCCTATAGCGCTGTCACATAGGAGCATGTTCTTATGGATGAGATATTCCAAAGGGAGGAGGTATCCCTTCTTCTTGCAGATTTTTATGAGTATATCCTCATGGGAGGACTTATTGGAGGATCTCACTTTCATTCTACTCACCATGTATGGTAGATAATGCATTTATGTACTTTTTGATTACTCTATTGGGTATTTGTACCTTCTCACCATGTTTGCACAGTGCATTGCTCCCCAGAAGAGCAGGAGTATTTTTGGGCTTCATGGTCACTTTAGGGCCAATGTTTGTGGTGATGGTAGCCCATCTATACATGACATGGGGCAGGTGTATTGTTATTTTTTATATGTACAACTGATATACATTTATGCTTACTTCCGCATGTTGGGAGAACATACATATTCAGCTTGTAACTTGTTGCAGGAGCACTTGCCATATGACATTCTCAAGCAGCAGTTGGGAGAACTGCGTAGTATCCACCATGGAGACCATATGTATCATCCAAAATTGCACATAACTTTCAGCCATTTCCTGATTTGGATCCCATGTGGTGATGATGTGCCATTCATCTTGAATGGAATAGTTTGGGTTAGCATGACTCATGATCTTGGAGGAAGAGTCTTTGGAGGCTCAATCTTCTTCTTGCCATTGGAGGGAAATCATGTTTCAGCCCAATATAAGCATACCCTCTACACTTGTCATGAGTGGAGAGGAGGAAAACGTGGGATAGGCCCTCTTGCCTATCATGTTCCCTTATTCAGCCCACCTTCATTCTAGGAGCACAAGGTGGAAGAGACTTTTCATGAGTTACCATGTTGGAGGGTGAATCACTTCATTTGGATGATTGCATGGATGATGGAGGCACTCATTCACCATGATGATCATCACTCCTACTCTACAGAGGCCATGAGACAGCTAGCATGTTTCCATTCACACTTTCCACCTTTGATTGATGCAGACACTTTGGTTTTGCACCCTTGGGAGGAAGCATTGGATGACAGTTTATTGGCAGATTCTCTTAATGCAGTGATGGAGGGTATTGATGGAGGTCACATGAGGAGGAGGGGAGATATTTTTTTCTCCTTATGCATTTTCTTGAGGACAATAAAATATTTTTGAGGGGAGGACTGTAATGTTCCAAATTTGTAGCTTCCAAGCTAAATGGAACATTAGAGTTAGCAACAGCTATAGTCGAAAAATAAATGGGTAGAAAAGCCCATAGGTCTCCTAAGAAGGATAAAACACTCCAAGTGTGAAAGGAGACATTATTTCAAGCTTAATAAAACACCTCTATGTGTGAACAAGGATAAAATGCAGCTACTTTGACTTGGTCAACTGCGCAGTCTTGGAGGAGAAGAAACCCTAGGAAGAATAACGCAATTTTGGAGGGAAGTGCATCTTTGAATGAGGAGACTTAATTGGGTGGGCCCAAGGAGAATAAAACTCGTATTCTATATGAGGAAGAGGATGGGAGAATTTTTCTTCATGCTTTAGATCATTATTCATGTCTCTCTAGACATTTGCTTACTCTTGCTGTTCAACAGAGTAGCAGTGTTGTTTAGCACTTGGGTGTTCCCGAGCGGGAATCCCACCTCTTCCCTTGAGGAGCCTCATTGGGAGAGCTTTAATTCACCATTCCACATCAGGTTTTTAGGCCAAGCTTTAGCCATCTTCATCAGCGCATTTTTTGCAGCAGATATTGTGCTGTGCAGCTGGGTGCAGCAGTGGAAGGGATTGATATCCCACTTTCTGAGCTAATCTTTGTTGGAGGGAGATTTCCTTTCATCCAGAGATCTATTTGGAGGGTCTTGGAGCAGATTTCAGATCAGTGGTATCAGACCATGCACTTCTCATAGTTTCCAGTGCAGTTGTAGTTGGGAACTATGTTATTTTGGGAGGCAGATTTCATTGCAGGGTTTGGTGGCTTCTTTGTGGTTTTTCCTTGTGATTGAGAGGCTCATTCTCTCATGGGAGGAAGCCTTTGGAGTATCTAAATCAGATAAGATTTCTATCAGCCTCTTAAAATCTCATGCTTCATTTTGCAGTGAGTATTCAGAGATTTCTGAATATTACATTTTGTATTTAGAGCGTTTGACAAGAAACCCTTGCCGGGTTGTCTTGCTTTTTGTATAAAGAGACTAGATCTCATTCCTTGAGCATTTCTAATTAATATATGAGTATATATATTGTTCTATAATAATTTTATGTGTAAAACCTCTCTTATACTACGCAGTCCCTTGAGCAGCTACTCCGACATTTTGCAGTCTTGGGTTTTTTCACTAGTTTTGACTACACTAGTGTGGGAGATCTGTTTAGCCCACCTAGCTTGATTTATTTCAGATATATTCTTGGATTTAGATTGTTTATTGCTGTATATATAGGATCTAAGAGTTCATTTCAGTATTTTATTGCATGCATGGCTGGAAATTCATTTTTAATTCTTGCTTCCTGAGTTTTCCCAAGGAGGAATATTTACATAGCTATAGACAGAGCCTGAGAAGGGGCTAGCTAGCCTCCGGATCTCATCCTCTTTTAGAGGTGAAATATCTAGTAAATTCCCACTCAGTCCATCTCTGAAATAGCCTTTTTCATATTTCTGACAAAGGAACACTTCAGTGGAGAAAAATCTGTTGATTTCCATTTCGGAACATTACAACCATTGCTCCAATTGGGGGCACTCTACCTTATAAACTTCATGGTCAACTTGGGGCCATGTATAGTGTTTAGAATGGTCACTCCCTAGGAGGATATAGGGAGATGATATATCATTTAGGGTGTACTCCATTGGCACCAAACATTTTTCACCTTCTACAAGCCTGTGAGAGGGTTGTGTCAACAAACAAGTGGTGGGGAAACCACTTATTATATCATGTTCTGAGGCAGTCAAGCAACATAATACACTAGTTCCACATGTGGGACTTTGATCCACCTCCAGTATTACATATGGCAGCTTATGTATCCTTGGTTATGATCCCATACATTGATGATGTCCTTATTCTTATTGTGGGAATGATTGGAGGAAGGATGCAAGGATTTAATGTGGCCTTTGGGAGTGAGATTCCCCATGTTTCTCATGCTTCATGTTTTAGGGAGAACATTGGGCAAACCATGGTTGCTACTTTGGATATTTTTCTTCCTTATGAGGTGAGTCATTGGCATCTCATGAGTACTTGGGAGGAGCAATTCATGAAGGGATTGATTGGGAGACACTTGGTTTATGAGGAGAGCTTATCACATGGAGGTGTCACCAAGGAAGGAGGAAAAGAGTTGCAGCATTCATCTTTATAGTTGCTTGAGGACAAGCAACACTTGGGAGGGGAGGAATGTAATATTCCCAATTAGCTATAAACTAGTTGGAATATTAAATTTTGTTTTTGCTACTTATTTTGATGAATAAGACGGTATGGAGACCCATAAATCTCCTTAGTAGGAATAAAATCACTCCTAATGTGAATGGAGATCATATTAGTAGCTTTATTAAGCACCCTTGTGTGTGAAAAGGGGCTTGAGCATGTAGACTGGGTCAACTTTAACCAAATAAACAACGTTGGTATGGAAGGAGTGGCATTCATTATGGGACAAAACAATTTTGGAGGGAGACTCCATGCATGGAAGTAGTGGCTTTAATGAGTGGGGCCCAAGGTGAGGAATCTCACCAAGCATATAAGGAAGGGGATAGAAGCCATAGAAGGCATGTTTTAGATTATTATTTTGATATGGTTTGTATGACTTGTTTCTCTCTTCAGCTATTTAGCGGAGATTGCGGTGTTGTTTAGCACAAGGGTGTTCCCGAGCGGAAATCCCACCTTCATCCTTGGGAGACATCAATTTCCCACTTAGGAGAATTATTTGCACTACATTTCCACATTCTAGTATCAGACCAAGCTCCATATTTCTACTACAACGCAGTTTCTACAGAGGGTTGTGTTGTGTTGTAGGGTGCAGTAGTGGAGAATTGATTTGGGTCACTTCAGAGCTCATTTTCAGTGGAGGAAGGTTTCCTTCCATTGAGAGGCCAGCTAGGAAGGCCCTTGAGCTTATTTCACAATTTGTCACCATGCCACATTATTATTATCCCCTACAGCATAGTTTCAGTCTTGGACTGCGTTATTTTAGCACGGAGTTGTAGGGGTGGTTTTAGTACACCATTTGGGGAGATGGTTATCCAGTGAAGGGATCAACCTTTCATATGGAGAGTCTATTGGGAGGAGGCTTCATTCTATGCTACATCAGGTCAGCCACATATTTCCAGCCATTTATTTGCAGTGAATCTTCAGCGCAGGGCTTTGGTTCACCTTTTGTATATTGGTGTATTTTCCAGAAACCCTCTTGGGTTATTTTGGGAGGTTTTTATAAAGTGTAGATATTTTAATTCAGTATCTCTAGAGGCATATATCATCCATTTGTATCATTGTATGTTCTATGCTGTAGCTATGCTTATCATGATTGCATTGTAGCAGCTTTTCGACATTCTGTATGTTAGCAACACCTCATTCTTGAGGGGTTTATTAATTGGAGGCTTGATTGGTTCATGTTGTATGACTTGTGCCCTATTATATGGTAATATTTTGCTGCTGATATGATTAATGTAAAGGCTCCATATTGGTCTCATATATTGATGTGATGTTATACACTTCTATCTCCATCATTTTGTTCTATATTCATGTCTTTTCCATTTTGGAATATTACATAAAGTCATCCATTCGATTTGTGCCTTGATTAGGTAGGCTAGTGATCCTATGAATCAATGTAGAATCAATGGGAATGTGCTCTACCAACCATAGTGCATTTTCATGCACAACCACGAGAAATTTTCGGACACATATATCGTTTATTGGGTTGTGCCCAAAGTGATGGATCTGCAGTAAATTAAACAGTCTTTCCTTGTGCAGACCTAACACCCGTCTCTTCAGCTCTAGGTGCACGATTCCCCCTTCATACTGGACATCATCTAGGTAGATATATGGTGCAAGTTCAGGAAATTTATGCATGTCCGTGATGTCCCAATCTTCCATTCTGAGCTGCGGCACTTTTTCAAACATGTATCCTTCCATTGAGACATTTTCAGGGATCAAAGAAATTTGGATGCTCACTCACACCTTGTCAATATATTTGGGAACCCTTACCATTGGTTTTTGCAATGTGATATAGGTCATAAACTGTGAGAATATGACCACTTCGACCACATCCTCCTCTTCCTCCAGAATTTTCTCAGGGAGCTCCGTCATTGGTCTTTTCAGGCACTCATCCGTAGTGGAGCGCGACTTCAGAGTCTTTTCACTTGGGGATTTCCTTTTTCTATATTTTTTCCACTTCTTAGACTTAATGGGCGCTGGTGTTTCAACAATCGGCACAACAAGGACCTCTAGCACAGCAGGGTCATATCCGGGTCCTGTAGTTGTCATACTGGGTGGAATTATGTAACCCAACCCTATGTTGCGTAACTCTTCCTCAAATATCAGATCCAAACCATAAATAGACAATGAGTATGCAGCAGAAATCAAGGAGGTTAAGGCAAATTATTTTCTCAGAAAGCAAAGGGAAATATTGTGACCCAATAGGTCATATTTATACTTGTGGTGCATCTTCAATGGTTCCTTCTGCATTAAAGTGTCTTCATAAATGACAAAACGGTCCCAAATCTGGAAAAATCCCTTCATTAGATGAAACCTAGACGTTCCCATACATGGTAATAAAGATGTATTTTCTAGATTTAATGTTCCAACAGATAGTTTTTGGCACCTCTATGACCTAGTCAACCTCCTCACGTAGCTACCGCACGCATGTCACACCTTTCTGTGCATCTTCCATCCCATCTGCACAGATCTGATACTTTGACCATATAGTCATTTGGTACGCACATGGACATCCATGTACGGCTTCAATCGACTTCCATTGACACACCTAGGAAGGGATTCTCTGCTCAATCTGGCTAGGCACATTGCACCTCCATCAGTGATTTCCTTAACAAAATATGGCCCTAGCCAATGCATCTTCAACTTCCCTGGGTGGCACGCAAACTTTCTGTCATATAATAAGACCAAATCATCTTCTTAAACACATTTTTCCTGGTGTGCCTATCATGTCATGCTTTTTGACGCGCCTTCTGAACTTGCTGGTGATAATTATAAATAAAGTGATCTTCTTCTACTATGACCAAATGTGACAACTGTTCCTCCATGACATCTTCTTCTACCATATTTGTGAATGTTGCAATGCGTAGACTAGGCAAAATGAACTCTATTAACAACACATATTCTTTCCCATATACCATCCTAAAAGATGTCCTACCAGTCAACTTCTTGCATGTGGTTCGATATGCCCAGAGAATTGCAGGTACGCACTCATCCCAATCATTTTGGTTAGAATTGCACACCTTGGTAAGCACATTCTCCAATATCTTATTGAATGCTTCAACCACACCATTTTCTTGGGGATGATAGAGAGAGCTCTTTTGATTATGCATTTGAAACTCCTCTGTCAATGCTGCAATAGTTTCATTCACAAAATACATACCCTGATCGCTTATCAAAATCTTAGGACATTCAATGTGAGTCACAATATTCTCAAATATGAACTACGCAATAGTATCTGTAGTAAAATCCTTCACGGGTTTAGCTTCAACCCATCTAGTTACATAATCCATCGTAGTGATAATGTAACATGCACCACTCTTATTTCCTGGAGAATTTATAGGTCCAACAAAGTTTATAGCCCATTTCTCAAATGCTTGTAGTGCCATCTGTGGATACAAGGGAATCTTGTTTCTGCATGATGGCTTTCTAGTCCTCTGGCATACATCACATGTGCGACAATGTGCATAGGCATCATTTTTTTGTGCGGGACACCATAACCCAACCCGAAAAATATGTTGCATGGTTTCCTTACCTGCGTAATTATCACTAGCAAACCCTCCATGAGATTCATCTAGGATTGCAAATCTCTCATATTCCAAAACGTATCTTTGCAGGACTTCATCTGCACCGATTTTGTACAAATGTCCAATGATAATAGTGAAGTTTGTTGTGCGTCCCGCAAGACATTTCTTATATTGAAATGTATATTATTTAGGCCCGTGTCCAGTAGTCAGAAACTAAATAATATTAGGGAAATTCTCATCAACTACCTTTATAGCAAACAACTACGCATCTATAAATCCATCCTCCAAGTTCATAGGTTCTTCACTAGTCTCTATGCACGACAGATGGTCTGGCCCAACATTCAGTCTTCCAGGTTTTACAATAATCCCAAAGTCATATTCCTGGAATAAAAGAAACCACATGTCGATCTTCCCCCCAACACAGGCTTATTGACTAGGTACTTCAAAGTAGAATGATCAATAAACGTCTTTAAATGGCCTCCTAACAGATAGTGGCGGAAATTTTGCAATGCCTACACCATTGCTAGTCATTCTCTTTCCGTCGTTGAGTAATTTAATTCTATGCTTGAGAGTTTTTTGATTTCATATGAAATAGGGTGATCAATCTCTCCTACACCTAGCTATGCTAAAATAGCTTCAAGAGAAATACAGGAGGCATCAACATTCACATGAAACACCTTTGACCAATCTAGGAAGACCAGTATGGGCGCAGTGACCATGTTTTCCTTCAGCAACTCAAAACTCTTCTGACAATCATCATCCTAGTAGAATTTCACATCCTTCTTGAGAAAATTCTCCATGGGCGCAGTTATCAATGCATAAACCTGAATAAACTTCCGATAATACCCATTGTGCCCCAATATTGAGTGCAATTTCTTGACATTCTCAGGAATATCCAGATTAACTATTACTACAATCTTCACAGGATCTACCATCAACCCTTGCTGGCAGATAATGTGTCCCAATAGTATCCCAAATGGCACACAGAATATACACTTCTTCAAATTCAATGAGATCTGGTATTTTCTATAGGTGTCCAACATTAAGCGTAGATATGAAACATGCTTCTTCAACAGCCCAAACATAGTCCAATAATCAAAGTATACCTCCAAGAACTTGTGGATAAATTATTTGAAAGAAACTACTACTATGCACGAGAAGATAGTAGGCGCATTATTCAATCCAAAGGGAATGATTGTATATTGAAAATATCCCCATTCAGTTACAAAGGTGGTCTTACTTCGATATTCTAGTGCAGTCTGGATATGATGATACGTTGAAAACCCCTATGTGAATGAATAAGCTTCTTGCCCTCCTACATTATCTATGATTTCATCAAAGAATGGAGTTGGGAATGGATCATGCACACAAGAATCATTCAATTTGCATAGATATACACATATCTTGATTTCTCCCTTGGTCTTCTTGTCTTGTACTACCATTGGACTTACCCAATCATACTTTTCTACTAGTTCTATGATAACTGCAACAACCATTTTATCCAACTCTTCTTTCACCTTCTACTTATATATTGGATTCAGCTTGTATGGGTGCTGCTTCACTGGGTGTGCCTTACGTTTCAAAGTGATCTTCATAACTCCAAGTTCCCCAATAATTCCTTTCAATTATGATAAATTTATAGGGAACAAGTCCTGATACTTGGTGAGAAACTCAAGAACATTTCCTACTATATCATCATCCCAATAGTATCCAATATTTTCCAACTTAGGTTGCTCTTCAGATCCAATATTCACCTATTGGATCTTTAATGGTTTTGTCATATCTAGTGAAGTGATTGAGGGCCCATACACTACGCATTGTCCCTTAGATTATGGAATCATGATATTCCTTGGATTCTCTTCACTCTCTTCAACCGTTAGATTTTTGTAATTCAGAATATTCTTCATGTGTGCATCCCATGCTGGTGGAGCGCACTCGATTGCAGGATTTGTTGTATCAAAGATGACTTCTTGAATATTATGCAAAGATTTACCAATATTATCAAATCCACCCTCAAATATTAATGTTAGGTTAAAACTCTCCGTCAGCACAGACCATTCACTATTACATTGGCGCAACTCTATCTCCAAATATCAATCAGTTGGTACCTTCCCCATTGTGTGAAAAACATGTGGACCCATTCAGGTCTTGGTTACATGCCCCATACCTAATTCCATCTAGCCAAATGTCTGTGTGGATCATCCTTTCTGGAGTATAATTCTTCCATTCGGATGGTTGGACACTAAAATCATAACCTCATAATGCGTGCACATTCCTCCTAGTTTCCCATGCTTTCTTTATGATTTTCCCACCATCTTGCGGGAGTAGCGCGCAATTCGAGATCCAAAGCATGAAATATCTACCCTTCTGGTACAATTCTTTGAAGCTCTCCAAAAAATAGGTTTATATAAGTTAAACCATCATAATGCGGTAATTTTCATACCTCAGATGTTATACATAAAAGAGATCTGGTCACACTATTACAACACAACTCAGATAGTTGCAACTGGTTCTACCAATTTTCCAATTCTTCATCAGAATCCAAGAAACAGGAACTATCCTTATCCCACTTAATATTTCCATCTGTTGTTGGGTTAATCCAATCTTCCTCGCGCAAGATCAGCTTATAGATTTGATCAATATTATCATCAGCGGACACAGGCTCTGTGTATCTTTGTCCTTCTACTAGGTCTAGAGGAATGATGACCCTGAATCCATTGATTTCAAACTCCATTCTTTTCTTCTTCAAGTTTATGACACCATCCATATAAATAGCCCAGTCTAGTCTGAACATCACAGGATAAGGATCAATATCATCTACAATTTGTATAACTTCAAAGTTTGACATCACCTTAACACCCTCGATACTGACTATCACTTGCGACAACCTCCCTAATAGAATGATCTTCTGCTGATTTTCCATGTGTAGGTGAATGGTACGTCACTCCAACTTGGGTTCTCCCATGCACTACCATGTTTTCTTAGGTAAAAAATTTGCATCCGATCCCAGATCTAAGATAACCCGATCCATCTCATAAGCACTGATCTATGTGGTCATACACATCTCTCTACCCATTCTCTTCTTATTCTTATATATCTTTTTGACAAATATTTGTTCGACCATTGGCTGTTACTTCTCTGTGAAATTATATATTAGAGTCTGAAGGTTCTCTACTGCCTTTTTGTTGTGCAAAAAATTAATGCAAGCTTGTAAAAATGGTTTGATCTCTTCATCTCCTCCTATTGCCATCAATGGTATACCTAATGTTGATGTGCTACCATTTGCAAATTATTTTTGCGCTTCAAAAAAAGTCTCCTTTTCACGTTGCAAATCAAATCCCTCTTTCTTCTTAAGTTCCTTACGGATCCACATGTCAGTAATTGGTTGCTTCCCCTTATCTTCGTTAGTGACTACATCACTCCTAGTGACCACATCCATGCTAGGATCTCCTTCACGGGTTTTTTCTCTAACCATATGAAGATTATGTGTTGGAGTCTGCGTCTTCTTTCTCCTACATTTTAGAAATAAAAACAGGGCCAATATTCGATCTACATGATTGTCGCGCAGGATTTGGGCAGTCATGCACATAGTGACCAACATCTCCACAGTTGTTACAAATAACTTGTCCTCTTCCTTGACCAGCCGATCCACCTCCTTGTCCTCTTCCTCTGCCCTGGAATCCACCACACCCAGAGGGGGATGCTGGTAAGGTTGGTTCAACCTGTATTCTATATATTTTAGCTTTTTCCAACATCATATCATAAGTGTGACAATGATGCTCATCATGTCCTAGTGACGAACATAATCTGCAAAACAACTGCTTCAACTTGGGCAGAAATATGTGTCATGCAATCTAGAAACTTGATAGATTTTGCACCATAATGTGCTCTTCAATGGGCTAGGACCTCCGGCATTCAGATAATTATTAAAGATAATACATTGATCCTTATGGTGCCTAACAAATTTACATTTATGCACCATACCTATGTGCATACTTCCTTTCCCTTGTCTTTGCGCAGGCTTTGAATCTCTAGATGCATGGCTTCCGACTGATTCTGAATCCGTTGAAGCACAACATGTGTTGGGGTAGCTTCTAGTTTCATTGCAACCTCCATAGCCTCAGCTTGTGTGGAAATATTTTACTGACCTAAGGGTTTGCGCAGATGTAGGAGCAGCATAGCACTAAACCATTCCTTATGTTGAGTATCATCGATGAAAAATCCACCATCTCTAATACTGTGCTTCAGCCTTTGATCTGTCCCCACACAGATTTGTTAGCCTCTTGATGAATCTCTTTCTTTTCTGTAACCAATTGCGCATATGAGATAGACTTCTTAAACTTCTCTTTAGGGCATATTTTATTTGGTCCAAGGTGGAATTAGGGTCTGATTGAGCATATCTGATATACCAACCTAATGCGTGATCTTGGAAAGCAGTGGATAACTGCGCTTTCTTAATAACATCATTATTAACCTACTGAGCCTGCCACACAGCATCAGTTACAAACCAAAAGTGCTCAATATCTTCATTTCCAATACCTGTTGGAGCAGGGTCCCCTAATCGCATTTTTGGTACAGTTTCGTAATATTTTGTAATAATTAGTCTAGCGTAGGGGCTTTGGGGCAGGTCAAAGCCCCCAATGAATTGTAATGGGTCAAGGGGTAGACCAAGAGTCTGCAAACCATGATTTGTGGACCATAGAGTAGCACAGGCTAAGATGATATAAATATATAGATGAGTCAAAGTCTATAAGTAAGTTTTTGATCTGATTAAGCTTGGATACGAATCTGTGGATGTATTGTGTGGATTTTCTGGGTAAGGGATCCTACTGACTGTGTGCATGAAGACCCTGAGTCTTGCTGTTTCCAGACCCCACTGGCTATGTGCGCGAGCTAGTAAATAGAGTCTATAAGTTGGATCTAGATATGAATGAATGAGAAAGATTGTTTTGTGATATCTAAGTGCTTATGTGTTATGATTATTGGTTGTGATTTATGTTAGTTATGAATTAATGTTATTTATGGTGTATTGACCCACTTCAATTAAATTTCTCTCTCTCAGGGTGAGAAAACCTGGTTCCAACACCCTCCCATACTAATTCGGATGAGAACTTTTCCTTCGCAAGAAGGGCATTTCCAAAAGGGCCAGTAGTATAGGGGTTTGTTGGTAAACCTTAAAAACGAACCTAGGTCAAGATCACATAAACCAACAAATGGTTCCGTTGCTGGTACTAGGAGCATTTTGAGAGAGATATCGGGGAATTACATGGGGTCATTGGTAGCCATTGAAGCCAGAACTTGAGGATTGGTTTGAAAAGAAGATTCAGGAGTTTTCCCTAAAAGAGAATAGAAGTAAGAATTTGATTGCCTAAGAGTGGAAGAACAAGTACATTTTTACAGAAGTGCACGAAATCTTCTTCGTAACCTTCACACACGAACTGCAGGAGTGGCTGGAAAGGTTGTCAGAGTTCTAGACCTATTGGAAAGACGATCAAGTCACACAATGGACCTCTAAATTGATCCAACAGTTGGAGAATGTTGATAACAAGATTACCCGGACTGTACAGCATTGGGTTGATAGTGTTTTGGGAGGATTTGTAATTGAATTTTTAGTCTATCAGTTTGTGTCCTATTTTGAAGTTGATTGAAG
This sequence comes from Pinus albicaulis, assembly GCA_034641835.2. NCBI lineage: Eukaryota > Viridiplantae > Streptophyta > Pinopsida > Pinales > Pinaceae > Pinus > Pinus albicaulis. The sequence goes on from CM076579.1 coordinate 858,461,266, forward strand.
GTTTTTCGAATGGTTTAGAGGTAATTTCTTGAAAACATTTCTGTTGCTCATTAAGATTCTATTGTGTGAAAAGGGTGTCGTGTGCAGCCAGACTGAGTGAATGACCTCCTACCATAGTGGAAGCATGACACAAAGTGGCAAATACTACCAGGTTAATCAAGAAGGGGATAGATCAGTATACAGTCCTCTAAGGGATTCACCTGACTTCAACTAGGGTGGGGCTATGCACGTAGAGACCAGTCCCCCGGCTATGCCACCATCAAACCCATGCAAGGGTAAGAATTCCCCTACCCCACCTCTGCCACCACCTGTAGACGATATGGATGCGCACATGAAGTTACCCACATTTAAGGGTGTGGGGGACGAGGATATGGATCGATTATGGTTTGTAGTAGAGTCGGTATGGACTGCGTAGAATATTAATAATGATGTTTTCAAGAGAGCGCAATTATCCATAGCATTTGAAGCAAGGGCCCTGGATTGGTTCATGGGATACATTGGTCAGTACGTGAATTCTTCAATACAAGACATTAAGGATGCCCTAAAGTAGTAGTTCCAGAAGCTTAAGTCCTACTCTCAATGTGTGGTCGAGTTGAAATATTTTAAACAGGGACCTACAGAGTTCGTATGGGAAGCTGACCAGTGGCTAAAGAAGGTCATCGGTGATGGAGGATTATTCTATGAGGACAAAAAACATAAGGAATGGTTTATCACCATGTTTTTACCACATCTGCACGGACCTCTGGGTCTGCAAAAGATCAACTCCCAGGAAGAAGCCCTAGAGATTTCCATGAAGCTAGAAGTTGCGCCAAGGGACGATACTCAATTTGTGGCACTGCAGATCTATAGCTAGCTAGAGGTGATGCACTTAGAAATTCAAAATTTTCAAATGGATCGGAGTAAAGAAGCTAGCACGGATGTTTGGTGCATATGATGCAGGGTGTTAGGCCACACTAAGGATCAATGCCCTCTATTGTTAGATTATATGCAGGTTGGGGGACCAAGTCCTTTATGCCCTAAAGACATGTTTGGACCGAGTTCCCCCATGGTGTGGTGCACCGACTGTCAGGTAGCAGGAAGACATGATACAGATCACTGCCCATGACTAGGTGCCTATGTCCCAGAACTGAAGCAACAGTGGTGTGGATTTTTCTTGTCAATGGTTCATGAAGAGCACAACTGCCGAACGTTCGACCTGATGGTATATAGGGGAAACCTATACAGGGTACAGGTTTACCCTTCATTTCTAGTATCTCCCTCTGGGTGAGGAGGATCCCCTGCAAGTGGATGGGGAGGAGGGAGAGGCGGAAGCGCAAGTTGAGGATGAGGACAACTAATTTTCTACAAATGTGAGGATGTGGGACATTATGCAAGAGACTGCCTGAACCCTGTGTGCCAATCCTACAGATATTGCAGATAATTCGACCATGTAAATGAAGATTGTCTGGTGTTGATAGCGAAGATGCAGGAGAAACAAAAGACACCCATGCAGAATGTACAACGAGTTAAGGCGGAACCATGGGATGATGGGCTAAGTATCAATGTAATTATACACAATGGAATTTACACTGGAGGAGCTAAGGAAATTTTTTCACCTGAACCACTGATCAGGAAGTCTTCTGACAAAAGGGAGAGCCTGGACTTGTAGAAGGAGAAAGAGACCTTCATCGAAGCTAGGTAGGACTTTGTTAATGTAATATTCCTTTTTGGGGATTCTCAAGATTCTATTTCAAAGATGGAATACAGAGGCATTTACTGGTTATGTCACCTCTGAAAAGAGGGTGAGAACCAGAGGATTCCTGGCCAACTGTAGACTCTGCCTATAGAACTTGGAATAATCCTTTTCAAGAATCTCAACAAGGTCTTCAATGAAAAAGTTGTATAAGAAAATATGAGCAAGAATAATGCATATTAGGGTTGAGATACCCTCATTTATGTTGTATGTGACTTACATATGCAATTTAAACAGAAAAAAATAAGTTTAATCACATTAAACAGATCTCTCGAAATCAAGACTAGCTAGAAATCAGCCAAAGAGAGAGGCTGCTGCAACATGAAAACCCCAGCTACTAGAATTGCGCAGTGTTGGCTGAAACTCAGAGGAGGACAGAAAAATATCTGATACTTCAGAGATATAACAGTAAATCAGATTTATACTTGAGCTTATTGCCTTTACAATTGATTACAAAGAGAACTAGGGAAAAATCCTTTCAGAAATTGGAGCTGCAACTAGGAATAAACTGCAGAAATACATAGACAACGTTATTTTTCAGATGGTTCAGCTGCTGTAAATAAAATTTCAGATATATGAAATATACATGGATGAAACATAAGATCTAATACAGATCTGGAAACTAGAAGACTTTAAGAACAAGATCCAATTGGAATTACATCAAAATATTGCATAACAAGCTGTAGATATGAATTACAAATTGCAGTGCTGCAGAAAACCCAGAAATTTTTGAAGATAAATTTTATTACTGAAATATATCATATATATAGAGACATGGATTGGAAACCCAATCCATGGATCACCAAGGGAAGGCAAGCCTAACACCAAGAGATCTTCCTCCAAACTGATAACAAACTGAAATAAGAAAGCCCTCTCACAAAATAACGCAGTATTGAGAAGAAACTTCCCAGAGGGTGAAGGAGACTGAATAATTCGAATGAAATTGCAGATCTGATACAAAATATGGATCAGCTATCTCTTTGGAGGCTGAAGAACATACTCCAATAGAGAAAGCCTCTCAAAACAAGCTAGATCTAAGAAGATCTAGAACACCACTTGCTACAAAAGATAGCAGCTGCAAAACTCTAAATGGGCCAGCACTGCTCATGAAAGATAGAGCTTGGTCTCAAGCTAGATAGTGGAAAAATTCAGCAAAGAACTCCTCCAATGATCCTCAAGGGAAGAGATGAAACCCCTAAATAGGAATTTCGATCACAATCCTCCACTAAGCAGCAGAGAATGGTATTTGTCTAAGCCGAAAAATACTTCAGAAATATGATCTATCAGCAACCTCTTCATGTTTTTCTCCTCCTTCTTTTATAACATGAGAAAGCCCTTGCAAACCCTAAACCACTTTGATGAGTTACCCCTCTTCACATTAGAGGCTTCCTTCTAGAACTGCGCAGTCCCCTTTGGAGATACAATGAATCTAGACAGCGTAGTTGACTCAGTCAAGGTGGACCCAATCTTTGGCTCAAACCTCTTTCACACCTACAAGTGATTATGTACATAGCCCTGATTTGTCTTTGTTCACATGGGAATTGATTTATTCAGACTTTTTAGGAGTTTTACATGTCCTCCTTTATTCATTTATTCATAAAACATAAACAAAATCAAAATTGAATGTCTCCTATTAGCTAAGGCTAAGTAGGAACATTACAGTCCTCCCCTCCAAAATGTTGCTTGTCCTCAAGAAACTGACAGGGTAAGAGCTGTATTTCTTCTCCTTCTCCATTGATGGCACCATCAAGAATTAGGCTCTCATCATGGATCAAGTGCTCACCAAGCCAATACATCAAAAACTGCTCCTCCAATGCTAACATGATAGGTACATAGTCTGCCCCTTCAGGAGTGTAAAACTCGACAGAAATGAACATGGGTGAAGTAGTGTCACATCTGAAACAAGTATCATGAAGTACAGGATAAAGTTACATCCCATGTGGTACATGTACACTACTTAATTTTTTCCCATACATACTCATAAACAGAACCAATATGTCATCTATGTATGGAACCAAAATCACATAAACGCAAACCGAAATTTGCACATGAGGAGGTGGGTCACAATCCCACATAAGGTACCAGCGCAGTACACTCCTTGTTTTGAGTAGATCTGGGTGTGATAGGTGGTACTCCCACCACAGATTTGCTGCATGGGTCACTTTTACATGGCTGAAAGTGAAACCCTCATTAGGTGCTTTTGGGAAGCACCCATCATGATAAATAATCTCCCCTTGCACCTCAAGGGAGTGGCCATGTTTGAAATTTTTATTGGCCTCATCTTTGCCATGAGATCTGCATGTAATATTACTCCTTGTAGGAGACATATCCTGCATACATATGGTAAGATAATGTGACAAATCAGAAAAATAAACTTTCTCTGCAAGATCATATTTCTTACCATACAAGTCTCCCACACTCATAGAGTTAGGCATGGGATTTTCTCCTCCTTTGAGAGAAGAAAGAGATGGCTGAAATGTTTCATGCATAGGATCCCTTCACTGCCCCATCTCCTCATAACTATTGCACTCTTGTAAGTGCTGATGTAGTTCCTCTCAATCATAATGCTGATGTAGCTCCTCCTCCATACCCTCCCAATCAAAGCTCTTCAAGATTAGGGAGTAGATTCTTGCTGATTGCATGTAGCTGGAAAGGAACTCCTTGTGTGCCCTTAGTAGTATTTCTTGCTTAAGCTTGGAGGCTTTAGACAAGAATACTTTACCAAGATGATAGATGACCCCTTCATGGACCAAATAGCCTCCTCCTTGCTTCATGCCATTAAGATCATCCCGATGTGCAGATGTTTGGAGTACTCCACAAGGAGTTGAGATTTCCAATATGGATCTACACTCTTCAACAAAGACAATGTTGTTGATGTATCTAAGGTGGTGCTTGCCTTGTTGCTACTTGTTTCTTTGGAACTATGCATGCCAAATTTGTTTGTGGGAAGGCTGATCCTTCCCCTTGCTTCCTCCCATAGCTTTGTGACTCTTTCTTCCATTGTTTCAGCACTTGGTGAAGCTCTCCCCATAGAATCTAATGGCACCCCAAGTGGCTTGCCATGATGTAGGAATGTCCCTTGCAACATTCTCATAAACATGAGAGAAGGAACTGTGAGGTCCCTGCCCCCACTGCGCAATTCCATCTTTTTTGTGTGGGTAGAAGCATCAAGTGAAGGGTAGGTGTGCATTCCTTGAATGATTTGTTGTTTCCCACTCTTCAAATCCACCCATTCCATCTGCAAGGCCTTCCAATTAGTGGTGAATTTTACCAAAGTAATCAACCATTGGACACTAAAGATGATGTTGGCGTCTGCTATGTCTACTACAAAGAAGTGGTCCTCCAAAGTGTAGGTCCCCATAGTCACAGAAAGTGATGGAAGATACTGCATGCACTGCATGGTTCTATCTCCTGGAACCAAAAAATAGAACCCATCAAAAGTATCAGTAGGGATCCCTCTCCTTTGCACAAAATGAGCATCAATAAAGTTGTGGGTTGCCCCACTGCCAATAAGAATAGATACTCTTTGGTTCATAACTAAACCCTGCACTCTAAGAGTCAAATACTTGGGCACTCCTCTCAAGGAAGCAAGAGTCCCACTGGTTGGAGCAAAGACTCCCTCTTCTTCTCTGGATGATGATAGATCCTCCTCCTCATCATCACCAATGCTGTGACCTCTCCTAGGTCCATCATTTCCCTCCTCCTCCTCACAATCAGAGAAGACTTCAATATGGCGTGCTCTTCGAGCAGCACATCTATGTCCCGGTACCCAAGGCTCTTGACAAGTGAAACATAATTTCTTCTTCCTCAACTCCCTCCGGAGATCATTTTCAAGAATATTTTTTCTATGAGCTCTCCTTAGGTGGAGCAGCTTTCCCCTCCTTCCCTTTAGAAGAGTGAGTGGCTTTGCTTGGGAAGGTTGCCTTTGCCCTTAGCAAGGCATCTTGGAGATCTCTTGTTCTTTCAATGTCATCATGCAGAGTGGTGGGTTTGGTATAATTGACCAACCGATGCAAAGGTTCTTCCAAGCCATCAATGAAAATATAGACTCTCCTTGCAACTGAAATATCAGGAACCATTACAGACAACCTCAGGAATTCAGAGATATAGGCCTCAACATATCCTGTCTGCAGCTTTTCCAAGCTTATGAAAGGAGCCTTCAGATCCTTATGATCAAATCTCTCCACTAGTCTCCTAGCGAACTCAGCATAAGTGGACACATTGATGTGCCCCAATGTAGAAATTCCATGAAACCAACAGTTGTGGGCTTCTCCATCAAAATGCAACACAACAATCTTTATGGCTTCTGCTTCAGGCACTTTATTTAGCTGGAAATAGAAATAGATGTCCAAATTTTCCACCCATGCTTTAGTTGAACAAGAGGGTGATCCATCGAACTTAGGCAAGAAGAATCTACCCATGGTGTGGTGCCTCCCATGAAGGAAGCCTCCTTCTCTATACTACTGCAATGGCCTCCTCCGATCCTTGAGATGGCAGAAGTCTTGAAAGCTCAAGTTATCCTTGAACCTTTGACTTTTTGAATCATATTCTACAAAGTAGCCTTCCAAAGAGGTTGACTCTTGAGGCCCTTCATTCTCTACAACCAAGAAGGTAGGCGTTGTAGAGCGTTGTGAGATCTGTGGAGCTTGTGGCAAGCTCACAGGTGGACCAGTCCTAAACTGAGACATTTCAGAACTTTCCCTTTGGTGGAGTCTTCCAAGGGACTCCCTCATCCAATTCATCCTCATATCCTTTATCTCCTTGGAAAAATCTTGCATAGCTTCCAAGAGAGTATTTTCAAACTATTCAGCCTCCTTATCTTTATCATTCACCAACTCAGGGGCTTTCCCCTTGTCTTGACCCTTGTCAAGGTCAACAGTAGTATAGTCATACTTTCTATGACTTATATTCTAGTATCTCCTCTCCCTCTCAGAAAGAGAATCTTCATCTTCGGAATTCAGCACGACTGAGGCTCCAATGCTAGCATAGGCTATGCTAAGAGTGGAGCTCTGATACCACTGTAATATTCATTTTTGGGGATTCTCAAGATTATATGTCAGAGATGGAATACAGAGGAATTTACTGGTTATGTCACCTCTAAAAAGAGGGTGAGAACCAGAGGCTTCCTGGCCAACTGTAGACTCTACCTATAGAACTTGGAATAATCCCTTTCAGGAATCTCAACAAGGTCTTCAATGAAAACACTGTATAAGAAAATATGAGCAAGAATAATGTAGATCAAGGATGGGATCCCCTAATTTATGATGTATGTGACTTACATATGCAATTTCCTCAGAAAAAAAAAAAGTTTAAGCACATTAAACAGATCTCCCGAAATCAAGACTAGCTAGAAATCAACCAAAGAGAGAGGCTGCTGCAACATGAAAACCCCAGCTACTAGAATTGCGTAGTTTTGACTGAAAAGCAGAGGAGGAAAGCCAAATATCTGATACTTCAGAGATATAATAGTAAATAATATCTATACTTGAGCTTATTTCCTTTACAATTGATTACAAAGAGAACTAGGGAAAAATCCCTTCAAAAATTGGAGCTACAACTAGGAATAAACTGCAGAAATACATAGACAACGTTATTTTTCAGATGGTTCAGATGCTGTACATTAAATTTCAGATATATGACATATACATGGATGAAAAATCAGATCTAATATATATATGGAAACTATAATACTTTAATAACAAGTTCCAATTGGAATTACATCAAAATATTGCACAAGCAGCTGTAGATCTGAATTATAAATTGCAGTGCTGCAGAAAACCCATAAATTTCTAAAGATAAATTTTATTACTGAAATAGATCAGATCTATAGAGACATGTATCAGCAACCCAATCCATGGATCACCAAGGGAAGGCAAGCCTAACACCAAGAGATCTTCCTCCAAACTGATAACAAACTGAAATAAGAAAGCCCTCTCACAAAATAACACAATATTGAGCAGAAATTGTGCAGAGGGTGAAGGAGACTGAATAATTGGAATGAAATTGCAGATATGATACAAAATATGGATCAGCTATCTCTTTGGAGGCTGAAGAACATACTCCAATAGAGAAAGCCTCTCAAAATAAGCTAGATCTAAGCAGATCTAGAACACCACTTGCTACAAAAGATAGCAGCTGCAAAACCCTCAATGGGCCAGCGCTGCTCATGAAATATAGAGCTTGGTCTGAAGCTAGATAGTGGCCAACTTCAGCAAATAACTCCTCCAATGATCCTCAAGGGAAGGGATGAAACCCCTAAACAGGAATTCCAATCACAATCCTCCACTAAGCAGCAGAGAATAGTATTTGTCTAAGCAGACAAATACTTCAGAAATATGATTTATCAACAACCTCTTCATGTTGCTCTCCTCCTTCTTTTATAACATGAGAAAGCCCTTGCAAACCCTAAACCACTTTGATGAGTTACCCCTCTTCACATTAGAGGCTCCCTTCTAGAACTGCGTAGTCCCTTTTGGAGATACAATGAATCTAGACAATGTAGTTGACTTGGTCAAGGTGGACCCAATATTTGGCTCAAACCTCTTACACACCTGCAAGTGATTATGCACATAGCACTGATTTGTCTTTGTTCACATGGGCATTGATTTATTCAGAATTTTTAGGAGTTTTACATGTCCTCCTTTATTCATTTATTCATAAAACATAAAAAAAATCAAAATTGAATGTCTCCTCTTAGCTAAGGCTAAGTAGGAACATTATAGTTAAGTATGAGGCATCCACCTCAATGACTTTGGTGGATCCAAAAGAAGATGAAGCGGTTAAGCCATTTATTTAGGCATGTATGCAGTTACTATGCAACCAGGAGGCAGTGGAGAATCTCCAAGAATTAATAGACAGTTGCGCAGAAAAGGTTTCCCCTCAAACGAAGGTTAAAATTGTGAACAAGATTTATAAGAACAAGAAAAGAACTGGTCAGGAGATGCATATGACTGTGCAAATTTTATATTATGAAATGGATCAATTCATCCTTGAATTAGGATCAGATGCCAATGTCCTGCTCAAACAAACCTGGCAGAGGATGGGAGAGCCCAAGATGGAATGGTCCATTATTTAGTTGTGAATGGCTAACTAATAGAAGACCATTCCACTAGGGAGGTTGCCGAAGGTTGTGGTAGACATTTCGGGGGTCAAATTTTATTCATATTTTGAGGTAATATGAATTGTAGATGATGCAGACCCTTATTCTATGCTCTGAGGTCTGGACTGGACCATTGACATGGGAGGTATCATCAATTTGAAAAGGAGAAGCATGGTATTTGATAACGATGGTACACAGGTAATAGTCCCCCTAGATCCAGTAGAAGGTGAAAGATATACAAAATTGGTGCGTGAAGAGGAGGATGTTGATCACATTTACAAACTGACTACCTAGGATGATGATTGGATCAGCCCCATAGCTGATGGAATGTTTTGTTGGGAGAAATACAATGAATATCTCTCAAACTCAAATGGTGAGATAGAAAATTGGTAGAACTGGTTGCATGACGTGTCTGCGTTACGATGCCTTAAGATCACAAAGAGCTTCTTATGCATCTCCTCAGAGGTAAGAGAACTACCCTACTTTGATGGTTCTGGTAATGTTAAAGAATTTCTTAAAGCATTTGAAGCAGATGTCCTTGAAGAGCAGCAATTTTGGGTGCTTGAATTGGCTATGCGTGTGACCCCTGTGCGGTGGTGGGAAACCCATAAGGGGGATTTTCAGGACTATGAGGAATGTCAAAAAATGATGATCCTATGCTTTGAACCTCCAATCAACCCACCCATGGAGCTCTTCTTTGGTCGTGGGCACTCGCGCAAAAAATTGGCTACGTGGATGGAAGTATGGGATGAAAGGACCTAGAATGAATGGGTCCATATGTTTATTCATGCCTTAGGACCAATCCCCACTACCTGGTATTTATATGTAGAGCTACACTAGCACACTTGCCACTAGGGTACAATGATAGTGGATTTCATGGTGACGTTTGGGTTAGTAGGAGGGACGGAGAAATTGGATGAAGCCCTGCAAGAAATAGATGCTCTTGTCTTCGATGAGTCCTTAGCTCGGAAGGAATTTTTTGCGCTAGCATGGTATGTGCAGATGTAGGATATTGTCAACTACCAAAATTTTTTAGTAGAAGACTATGAGGAGGATCCCAAAAATATCACTATCCCAGAGTCAAAAGGAGATCACATAGTCGCAGGACCCCTATTGCAGACAGTAGATGTGACCAAGCCATTAAATTTGAAGGAATTCAACATTGGAATGGAAGAGAAGCCCAATATGGCCAAAATTGGGGATTATTGGAACGATGATATAGTTGGCAAGATCGCGGAGCTTCTGACCGAATATCAGGAATTTTTCCCTACAAATTTCTCTGAGCTAAAGGGAATCGTGGGAGATATGGGTGTCATGAGAATCACCTTGAAGCCAAATGCACGTCCTGTCAAACATCAGACCTATCAGCTGAATCCTAAATATAAACAAAAAGTCAAGGAGGAAGGCGAAAAGATGTTGGCTCTAGGTATCATTGAGACAGTAGAGCAGTTGGATTGGGTAAGTCCTATAGTGGTCCAAGAAAATACAACCAAAGGAGAGATAAGGATCTACATAGATCTGTGCAAACTAAATGATGCCTGCATGCATGATCCATTCCGTACACCGTTCTCTAATGAGATTTTGGATAATGTGGGAGGTCAGGAATCATGCTCGTTCACTGATGGGTTCTTATGGTACCATCAGATCAGAATCGCACCTGAAGATCGCAGGAAGACAAATTTTGTGACTGAATTGGGATCCTTTTAATACATTCAAGAATCCCCCTGTCATTTTTTCACGTGTAGTTGTAGTAGTATTCAAATAATTTGTCCATAAGTTTCTGGAAGTCTATTTTGATGATTGAACAGTTTTTGGATTAGTAAAGAAGCATGTATCAAACCTGCGCATGATGTTGGATACCTATAGGAAATACCAAATTTCGCTAAAATTCAAGAAATGCATATTCTACGTACCATTTGGGATTTTGTTGGGGCATGTTGTGTGTCAGCAGGGATTGATGGTTGACCCAGCCAAGATTTTAGTTTTCATCAATTTAGCAGTCCCCACCACTGAGAAACAATTGTGCCCCATCCTCGGACACACCGGCTACTATAGGAAGTTTATTCAAGGGTATGACCTGATCACTGCGCCAATGGAGAAACTGCTAAATAAGTATGTATAATTTTTCTGGGATGAGGAGTATTAGAAGAGATTTGAGCTACTAAAGGAAAATATGGTCACTATGCCTATTCTCATATTTCCAGACTAGGTAAAGGTCTTTCATGTACATGTGGATGCATTAGCAAGAGCCCTAGGAGTTGTCTTAGAGCAACCTAGAGAAGGAGACATCGATCACCCGGTTGCGTTTGATAGTAAGAAACTTTCTAGCATAGAGTGTAACTATTCTACTACTAAGCGATAAGGATTGGTAATGGTGTATGACCTGTAGAAATATCGACACTATCTATTGGGAGGACACTTCCAAATGCTCACTAATCATTCAAGTTTAAAATACCTAGTCAATAAGCCTGTGTTGGTGGGGAATATTTGTAGATGGTTAATGCTATTCCAGGAGTATTATTTTGAAATAACTGTGAAGCCCGAGAGATTGAATGCTGGACCTGACCACTTGTCTTAGATTGAGAGTGGAGAAGAGCCAACTAATCTAGAAGAAGGGTTGCTTGATGTGAAACTTTTTGCTATAAATGTGGTTGATGAGCACTTTGTAGACATTATTCACTTCTTAAACACGGGAATGGCACCTACAGACTATTCAGTACAATATAAAAAGGATTTGGTGGCCCACACAACTAATTTCACCATAATTGCTGGTCAATTATACAATCTGGGAGCAGATGAGGTGTTGCGAAGGTATGTATTAGAACATGAAAGAAAAGCTATCTTAGCTGAGGCCCATGGAGGTGTGGTAGGAGGTCACTATGCATGAAAAGAAACTGCGCAGAAGGTGTTGCGGGTTGGGTTGTGGTGGCCCACATTGCATAGCGATGCCCATGCATATTGTCGTGCCTGCGGTGCATGCCAACAGACAAGTAAACCTTCGCGCAGAGATGAGATGACCCTGTAAACGCATATGGCTTTGCAAGCATTCGAAAAATGGGCCATATACTTTGTAGGACCCATTAATCCCCCAGGAAAGGGAACAGGTGCTCGTTACATCATTACTGCAACTGATTACGTAACTAGATGGGTGAAAGAGAAGGCTATGAAGGATTGTACTGTAGATACCACTGCACACTTCCTCTTTGAGCATATTATGACCAGTTTTGGCTGCCCAAAGATCTTAATGAGTGATAAAGGTATGCATTTGGTTAATGAAACTATTGAAGTTTTGATAGAATAATTTCAGATCCACCATGCAAAGAGTACCCCATATCACCCATAGCCGAATGGGGCAGTAGAGGCCTTCAAATTTTTTTTGGAACATGCGCTAACTAAGGTCTGTAATTCTGATCAAAGTGATTGGGACATGTGCATCCCCTCAGTGCTCTGGGCCTATAAGACCACATGGAAGAAACTGACTGGAAAAACTCCTTTCAGGATGGTCTATGGGAAGGAGGCCATCATGCCCATGGAATATATCATCCCCAGCCTACACATTGCAACTTTTGCAAGCATGGCATAACCTGACATCATGGAGGAACGCTTGGTGCATCTAGTTGCCTTGGAAGAGGATCGGTTCATTGCTAAATTTCACCAATAGGTTCAAACGTCTCGGGAAAAATCTTAGCATGATCGACATATTTGACAGAAGGTCCTCAAGGAAGACGAATTGGTGCTGCTCTATGTTAGGTCCCTATAATTTTTCAGATTGGTAAGACCAAATAAAAAAGGGGAACATCAAACCAACTTTGGAGTCCTAGGACCTAGCCTTCATGGACTCAGAGAGGGCTCTCTCTATATAAGTGTTTGTGAATGATATGTCTTTATGATTTTTTTTATGATCTTAGGCTAGTTATGAAGTTCTAAGGACTTGTTTGTTTTGATTGATTTGATTGATAGGTTGATTAGATTAGTGGTGTGATTAATTGAGGGAGTGTTTCAGCTGAATAGATAGACCATGAGAAAAATCAATCCATTGGGATATGGAGTCATAAAAGGATTTAATATTTCATAAACTTAGTAAGGGTTTTCATAGGGCAAGCTAGCTATATCAAATTGATTTCTTAGATTAGATCACATATGACATGACAATAAGTTGGGAAATAGTAAAAGTAAAGGGAAATTAAGAATCCTTTAACTCTACTTCAACAAGAAAAAAATTTCAGGTGACTATTTAAGAAAAACCAAAGGATAGGGAATACCATAGACTTCTTTGGCCAAACTTTAATAAGAAAGCCTTTAAGACAACAATCCAGAATTCCTAAGATTAATTTCAGACAAATGAAACATTTAAGACAACAATGAGTGCAGCTAAAGAGTGAGATAAACCTATCATCTTTAACCAAACACTCTAAATACCTTCAAAGCAACATTTTAAGACATACCAGAGGATAAGGCATACCATAGACTTCCCTAGATGGACTCTACTAAGTATACTTCAAAGAAAGGCCTTAAAAACAATGTTTTAAGCTACACCATAGGACAGGGCATACCATAGACTTCTTTGGCTTGACTCCATTAAATAATTTTCAAGAAAACATGCTAAGTGTAACCAGAGAGAAATTAAGAATTCTCCAATCAGACCTTTCAGAGGAAAACATTAAGATAAAGAATGCAGACAGAAATAGGGTGCCAAGACAACATATCCTACTCTAAAATTTTTGTTCTTTTATCAGAGAAATGATGGACATAATGGAAAACAGAAGGAAAAATTTGACAAAGAAGGAAAAATTCACCATTAACATAGCTTAAGAATCCTGTGAACGTGCTTTTATTATTGATGATAAAAACAATTACATTACTCCATGTACAAGAGATCTCTGCAACTAAGAGCTTTCTTAAATTCAGCCTAGAAATCCATCAACTAGCTCAACAACTAATCAGTCCAAAAACTACTCAACCAACCAACAAAAAAATGAAGCATCCATGCAGTATTTATCTGCAAAATGAGGAGGTGATCCTTAGCTAGGGTTTCAAATGTTATTTATTACAAAGTTAATGCATTTTGACCTTTGAGACCATGCAAGGCCCAAGGCAAAATATCTGAGACTCATTCATTGCTATAATAACTCCTAACATAACTTTTGAGCTAACTTTGGAATATGTTTGAATTTAAGGCTTCTAAATAAATTTTTTAATAACTCCTCATAAGGGTGCGACTCCAAGGTACAGGGGCGCAATGCCAGTGCAAACGTGTAGTGCCAAGGTAGAAAAAATGGCCTATCTTGCAGCCAATGACTGGAGGCCTTCCTGATGTCCAAATGAGCTCCATCATGGCTCATTGGAAATTTATCTGAGTCTAGTTTCCAAATATGTTTTCACTTTCCAAAATGGTGCCCTTATGCCCTATCAAAAATCACTTCTCCCAAGACTCTTAAACGCGCAGCGCCGGGGTCAAAAAGAGGGCAGAAAGGTGACTTTTTGGTGGTTTTTGGCCTTGTTGAGGGACCAGTTTTGCTCAAACTCCTTTGAAAATTTCTGAGGTTTATGTTCTTGTCATTAGGAACATGAATAGCTGACATTATTCCATTTGGATGGCCCAAAAAAGAGCACTGCACCATTGTCGCTAGGCGTTTGGCCAATTTTCTGCATGTCAAACTGTCAAAAATTCAAAATGTGCACAAAAGCGCCAAAATTAGAATTTTTATTGTTGATCAAGGTTTAGAGGCTTGGAGGGACACCTCAGAAAGGGTATTGAGCTTCTCTTTCTCTTTTTCCTTGGTCAAAGCCCAAATCTTTGCATGGGCTCATTTGAGCTTGGCCCTTGGAATCCTATTTCTCATGGCATAATGTCTTGGCATCTTCCTCTAAACATTAGTGTCTCTCTTTGCCTTCTCTAGTAGGCCCTCTAGATGTAAATTTTCCCTCTCAAGCCAATAATATTTGTCTCCATCAATCTCTATGGCAAGCAACTCACTTGGAGTGAGCTGCTCTGCCAATTTTGCCTCTTTTTGCCTTTCCCGGGATAAAGCCCTCATCAGCCCAATGGTCTTTAGCCTCTATCTAGGAAGTTGATATTGCTCATCATCACTACCATCAAAAATGCCCAAGGTATCATCTAGTAAAGCCTTGGCCTTTCCAGCCTCTCTTTGAGCTCTGATTGCCTTGACCTCACTGATGGTCTACTTTGTCTCCAACTGCTGATTCTCTAGCTCAAGAAAGTTAATCACATTCTTTGCTCTGCCAAGATTAGCTTGAAGCTCACTAATTTTGGCATATTTTCTTTTGATCAATATATTGGTGACTCTGACCTCATCCTCATCATCAAGGTCAATAAACTTAAACTCCTACTAAGTTTCATGTTTATCCTCCTCCTCAACAATGATATGCTTTGTAACCTTTTCATTGCCCTTATCAACCTGTTTTGTTGATGAAGAGGGCATGGCCCCTTTCAGCTCAAGTGAAGCAAACACATGCCTATGGCCTCTTCGATAGGTCAAAGGAAATCAATGAATATCATTAATTTTAGTTCCATCTATCCCAATATTTCTTTCACTACTTGAGGCTCTGGTATCGTGATGTGATAGTGAAGGGTGGTGGAAAGGTGATGAGGAAGGATCATCATGAGGTGAATGGATGTGAGTGGGTGGAGATGTATGAGCAGCGGGATATGATGGAGGAATGGATTTGGGAGGATGGGACGATGAAGGAACATCCTGCTCATGATGAATAGGTGCGGAAGTGAAGACCTCATGGGAAATGAATGCATCGCATGGAATGTTTTTTCTGCCGTAGCTGATGCATGACCACCATTTTGATGAGTGAATGATGAAATAGGCTCTGAATTTGCTGATTATAATCTATATTTTGCATAATGTAGGCCATTTTTTCAATGCTACGGAAAAGATAATCTGGTATATGTAGCATCCTAACTCTACCGAAATTCATAAGAATACGGATATGGTATGAGTAGAGGCAGGAAAACCTTCCCTCACAAGTGAAATAATTCATTATTATCTTCATCATGGGTGCATATCTATCAAGAAGATGAGAAAAAGGGAAGATGGACTTGTTTTGACCTTTATACTTAGCTTTGAGGTATGTTTCATAATAGCTCATGTCTAAGTTTGCTTGTCTGGAGGGGAGGCCATGAGTTCCCTTGTATTCAAACCTGTTTATTTTTCCTCCCTTATGATCATGTCTCCTTGAAATTTGTGCCTCAACACCACTTCCATTTTCTTCTTCCTCTGACATCTTTAAACTCTATTTTGTGAAACCCTAGAGTGTAAGTGAAATGAGATGAGGGGAAGGTAATGAAATGACAGCTTGAACAAATGAAGGGAATGAGTGAAGTGGAAAACTAAATCAATGGAAACATTAAATTATTGTAATTACCCTTCCTGTGACTGAAATTTCTTTTAGGAAGATGAAACAAGGGTAAAATAGTGATCTCAAGCTAAAATTTAGGGTTTCTATTAGGGTTTCATTTCCATTCAATTAAGAGTGATCATATAGCTTCAAAGCAAGGTTTATGTCATGTATTTACCACTCAAGAGTGCTTTGAGGACTTTGGCAAGAATTTGGAGAATATTTGAACTTTTTTGAATGGCCCCAACGCTTAGCAAACTCATTTGTGTAGGCACGCAACACGAAAGGCTGAGGGCATAGCGCCAACTCAAGCACACAACGCCAAGCTTTGAGCGCGCAACACCAACAAAACTTACACGGGGTCCTTTCTGGAAAGGGCACAATGCTTCAGTAAGGTTACAGCGCCAGTCTACAGGAACGCAACACCTTCACAATTTGTGTTGGGAATTTCAGGCAAGGGCGCAGTGCTAATCTCCAGGCACGCAACGCTGAGGAAACTTGGCACAATTTCACTAAAAAACTCACAAATTCTTCCTTGCTGAGCCCTCTTGATGTTTTGAAAGGAAACAATGACCCCTTTTAAGTGTTTGATTGGCTTTTATAGGCATGTGGATTTGATTTAATTTGAAAAACCCACTTTATTATGTTTTGAAGTCTTCTTCCTTTTCTCACTAATACTCTTTGACACTTTTTTTCTTGCAGGTTGTTGAAGTCATGAATTTGGCTTTTCTTTTGCTCATTGAGGCTTGAAATGTTCTCTTTGACAACTTTGGGATTTAATTTTTACATATAGTAGCATCTTCAAAATCTTCTGTAGTTTCCACCAAAAAATTAAACTCATATTTTCAACTTCTTTGGCCACCCTTTTCAAATCTCTAAGTTCTTGTAGTTATTTACAACAATCATCAGTGTTGTCTTCTAGTTTCTATATAGCCCTTTCAAGTTCATTCATTTCTGTCCAGTTCACCTTACCTTTTTTCCATATTCCATCAATATTTTCTAATAGAATTTCTTCATGTTTGGCATTGTGTGCTTCCTCCATGTCACTTTCCTGCAAGTAATCACTATTTTGGGACTCAAATGGACTATCAAGTTTATAGCCCTTGTCATCTACAAGACTAAGTTTTTCCCCTTTCCCTTGCTGTAAATTGTTTTCATTCAGGAGTAGATAGTCTACATCATCAATACTTTTTGCTTATAAACCTTCCAACACATCTACAAAAGTGCTAAAATTTGTCACATTTTTCTCACTTGCAAGTTCTGAACTAAGAAGATAATCCTCCTTGGAAATTTTAGGTCCTTCTCGAATAACCATGTCTAGACATTCTATTATATCTGAGCCAGATTCTAGAAAAGGAAAGTAGGGCCTGAAACATCCAAGGATTTTGGGGAGCCAGAAGAATTCTTATCATAATCAATCCTTCTCATATGTGTGTTGACCTCATCGAAATGAAAGATGACCTTGAATTAAATTTGACTAAAAAAATTTCAATTGAAAAGCGCATTTCCAAAAGTGCTATTATTCTCAAGGGGACATGGGAATGAGTTAGCAACAAGAAATCCTAGAGGGAGGGTGGAGTTTATTGACAGGGGAAAATGGGGAAATGAGGTTTTAGGTAGGAAAGAAGGATTAAAATGAGAGGTATAAGCCCATAAGGAGTCTTTTAAGAGCAACGGGGTGACTTTGAGATGGAAAACTGATAAATAGGGAAAAGGTTTTATGAAGATAATGAAGGCAATGAGCTTTCTGAAACTCAAGATATTCAAGGAATATTGTTTTCAGAAAGCTATAACCATTCTATAGTCATCCAAAGATAGTGAAAAATACCGATGACTAATAGTAGCTCCACTTGGGGAGGGCAGCTCCTTTAGGAGGTGTCAATAAACTCAGAGTTCAGATCTCTGGAATTTGTAAATCAGTTCCTTGTTTGTGCTTGGCAGATTTCCTGCTTCTTCAATTGTTGATTTACTCCTATTCTTTGAAGCTTGTGATCTTAAAATCTGAAAAACATGATTTCTTCAACGTCAACTCTACCTACCCATCATACTTTTCCTAGCATTTTTTCTTCATTTGGGTGCATTTGGATTGGCAAACCCTTGACATAATTTTTCTTTTGAAAGCATAAAACTATCCATTTCTACCCTTATAACATCCAAAGGCTCAGATTAGACTGATGAGCTCTTTTATTCTCTACCTAATCTAATTATCTTTCAAGATTAAATAGTTTGACATATTTTCATTCGCTAATCTATCAACATAAAATTTAAAACATGACCAAATCAAGTTTAAGAATTTTGATTTGTCATGAGATGTAGCATTTTGGACAAGCTGCACACAATATTTATTTTTCAAAAGTAAAACTAGAAACTTGAGGGCTATAATTTGGAATTTGTCATTCATCCCTCTCTTTTCTCTTTGGTTCAGATTTGAGCTTTGGGAACCAATATCTTTTCCTAACCTAATCTATTGATAAGCCAAGTTTAAACCATTTGGAAAATATTCATTTTCTAACTTATCAGCAGAAATTTAAAACATGTGCATTCATGATTAGGCTGTATGACTGAAAAAGACTTTCCTTTCTCAAAGTAGTGGCATTTGGACTTGCACACTTTCAGAAACATTCTTTTCTGGTATGGGCTTTACCTTTTCTTTTATCTTCCCTCTTTTTCTTCTTTTATTTTTTTTTGTGCTTCATTTCTCAGATATTTTATTAAAGAAGTGTTATGTACAATGAATAAAGATTTAAACTAAGAACTTCAAAAAAAATAATGCTTGAGCATCCTGCCATTGACAAGACCTCCATATAATTCTGTTCCATCCATTTCTTGTAGAAAGAATGCATTGTTACCTCTTGCTGAATGAATGATGTATGGACCTTTCCACAGATTGTCAAATTTTTCATGCTTGCATTTGTCCTCTCTTCTTGAATCCCATTTCAGAATTTTGTCTCCAATTTGGAAATCATTGGCTTTAGTCCTCTTATCAAATAATTTCTTGATATTCTCTTGTACTGCTTGTGTTCTGTTGTATACTTCTTCCCTTGATTGCTGCAATTGAATGGTTTGGTTCATCCTCCTTTGTATATTATTCTCCTCTGACTATACCTCTTGAATAAGCTTCATCATTGGGACTCCCAAGGATGTTGGAAAAACTTCATCCATGCCATACACTAGTTCTTAGGGAGACATGTTAATTGATTTCTTGTTTGTTAATCTATCTGCCCATAGTGCATACACTGATTTGCTGTTACATGACTTCTTGTTTTCTTCCAGCAACTTCTTGATGATATTTACCAAAAAAAATTTAGAGGACTCAACCAACCCATTACCTTGAGTGTAATAAGCTGTAGAATGCCCTAATATAATGTGATACTTGTGGAAAAATTCCACCATTCTCTTGGATTTAAATGCAGCAACATTTTTAGTAATAATCTTTCTAGGACAACCAAATCTAGACAAAATGTGATTTTCAAGGAATTTGATGATTACTGAGTCTGTGGCAGTTCTTGAAGGGATGGCTTCTATCCATTTGGTGAAATAGTTAGTTGCAGTGAGGATCCATTTATGTTGAGAAGAAGAGGAAGGGTGGATTTATCCAATGAAATCTAAACCCCATTGTTGAAAAGGAGTTTCAACACAAATAGGCTGTAAAGGCAAAGGAAGTATTTTTCTCTTTCCCTCAAAGATTTGGCATTTATGGCAAGTCACTACTAGCTTTTGAATATTAGGGAAAATAGTTGGCCAATAGAAACCAACTCTAAGGATTTTGTTGGCGGTGGTTTTCCAATAGAGATGACCTCCACATTATCCTTCATGAAACTCATGCATGATTCTATCTACATCTTCTTCAAGTAAAAATTTAAGCAAGATAACAACACAAATTTTCCAATATAAAACTTTATCTAGAATGCAAAAATTTACAGCTTTTAGTTTCAAGAATCTGGCCTTTGTTTTGGAAAAAATAGGAGGAGCATTTAGATTAAAAAGCACATGTAATATATCGGCATACCATAGTGAGCTCAGAAATTCTTCTTCAATAGGTGGATTTTCCAGCTCCTCTTGTTTATCCAAGGAATGTATCATGTTTATGTCCAATGCTTGAAAGTTTTCTTCAACCATCAGTTTGGCCAGTCCTTTTCCTTTGATTAGCTTGGTGGGCTTGGTTTCTAGATCATACTCTAAGATCATAGCAATCCACTTACTTCTTTTACCATCAGGATCCCGAGTTAGTATGTCTTTAACAATGACATGAGGAACAAAATCAATGACATGTGAATGCAAGATGTAAACTCTTAAATATTTTAATGCTTTGATTAAGGCAAAATCTTGTTTCTCCATAATGTTATATTTATGAGGTGCATCTCTTAGTGCCTTGCTGAAGAAATATATGGGTTTTTCTTGTCCCATTATGTTCTTTTGTAGTAATACTACAGCAATTGTGTGTTCTGATGCAAATGAGAAGATGAAGAAGTCCTTATTCAAGTCAAGGCTGATGGGGACTGGTGTTTGGGTAAGTGCTTGTTTTACCAGTTCAAAAGATTTCTTTTCTTATATGGTCCATTTGACGCTTATTTCTCTTTTCATCATGTTTGTAATGTTTCTTAGGAGTTTTGCAAGGTTTGGTATGAACCTTATTAAGAAGTTGATATTTCTAGTGAAAGATTACATCTCTTTGATGTTCCTAGGGTGATTGATCTGCAATATCCCCTAAATCCTCTTTGGGTCTATCTTAATCCCTTCTTCAGATATGATATGGCCTAAAAGTTTTCCTTCTTGAAGAACAAACAAATTTTTCTTAGGATTTAAATATATACCATACTTTCTACATTTTTCAAAGACCTTTCTTAAGTGATCTAGGTGTTCTTAATCTATTTTGGAATAGCTTGTGATGTCATCAAGATATATCACAATGAAGTAACCTATTTCTTCAGAAAAATCAATGTCCATGGCTCTTTGAAAAGTGGGCCCGACATTCATTAACCCAAAAGGAATTTTGACATAAATGAAGGTGCGCCAAGGTGTAGTGAAGACAGTTTTGTGTTGATCATCCGGATGTACTACCACCTGATTATACCCTGAAAAACCATCAAGAAAAGATATTTTCTTGGAGCTTACCACCCTTGGAAGTATATGATCCATATTAGGTAAAGGGTAGTTTTCTTTTAGGGAGGTTTTGTTTAAATTTCTGAAGTCTATGCATAGCCTAATTTCCCCTGTTTTCTTCCTCATTGATACAATATTTGAGACCCATTTCGAGTACCTGAGTGGGAATATTATTCCAGCATCATACATTTTTTTTATTTCTTTCTCAACTAGAGGCATTAGGACAGGGTTTATTCTGTGCAATTTCTGCTTAAATGGTTTCTGGTTTTCCTTGAGAGGAATCTTATGCTGAATGATGCTTGTATCATAGGACTTCAAGTCTCCATAGCCCCATGCATAAACATCCTTGAATTATTTTAACAACTCAATGTATTTATATTTTACAAGAGCTAGCTATGTTTTGGACAATTTTATCATTTTAGGTTCTTTCTCACTCCCTATGTTGCATTCTTATACATCTGTTTCAGTGGATTCTATTTTAGGCTTCCTAGCAACATCATTGAAATCAAACAATTCTTCTAAGGGGACAAGTCCTCTTGGCAATAAATTATCTTTGCATTGCAATACCTCAAGGTCCTTTTTATCTGAATATTCACACAATTCTACCTCATGAGGGTGTTCTAGTAGATTTAGATCAACATCATAAGGTGGCTCTATTTTGTTTCATTGTTCCTCAGAAGAGCAGCCCTCTTCATGATCTGAATCTGATTTTGGAATTTCAAACTCATTTTTGGACTGCAGGAAGTCTTCAATATGTTTGTCACCTTCAAAAACTTACCAATAATCTATGTTATCAGGGACATTCAGTCTGCTTTTGACCTTTACCATGTATTTTTCATTGGCATGAGGCAGTTGGAAAGTGCTTGCAGCAAATGCTAGTTCATTTGCAAGGCTGTTTTGAGTTCCTAGGACAGAGGTAAGTTCATATTTTTCAAATATTTTTAGGAGGTCTAAGGCAACATTTCTATATTCTCTTAACCTGGGATTTTTGGCTGAATATTCTCCTTTAATTTTCCTGATAATTAGCTCGGAATCTCCCTCAACAAAATTCTTCTTAGCTCCTATATTTTTTAGCAATTGTAAACCTAGGAGAAAAGCTTCATATTCTGCAATATTGTTTGTACATTGAAAATCCAGCTTGTAAGAGTGACCTTCATTAGTGTTTTGTATCCAAACACCTGCTCCTGAACGAGATTTGCCACAAGAGCCATCAAAGCTCATGTTCCAAAAATATTTTCAAGTTCAGAATTGCCATTATGTTGTTCTTCATTTGGTGCTTGGTTTGACTGTTCTGACACGTCTAGCTCTTCCTCTTTTTCAGCTACTTGTTCATTAATGTCATCTTCATTGTACAAAATAAATGAATCAAGGTTTGAATGGATAGAATAGAGAGGGGTGTTATTTGGATTATCTTGGCTGCTTATCATGTATTTCATGTGAGATTATCTGTACAGTCTTCTTGTTTGGTTAAAGACTGGAATGGTAGCATAGGTCATGTCCATTTGGAGGGTTCCTTGGAGTTTGGCTCCCCGTGATCTTGATAAAAGCATGCCATATTTTGTGGGAATGTTAGCCACTAAAATATCCATTACAAGGCTCTTGGATGGTATTTGTGCCTAATTAACACATAAATATTTGACTAGGCCTAGAAATTTAAATATAATTGAATCAAAAGAGTACAAGTCTTTGTATGGTCCGGTTATTTCAAGGCCTAATATTTCTATCACTACCTTTGGCATGAGGTTATGTGAAGCACCAAAATATAGCATGGAATTGTGTAGGATTTTTTCATGGATTTTCAAACTGACATAGAATGGAGGCACACCTCCCTCTTGAAACCTTCCCTCTACCTCTGGTCCATACAATAATTTTAGCTTTTCATCGGTCAGATTTAGAGTATCGGTGTTATTTCCTATGTTTAAAGCCTTCAAAACTTGAGATCTATATACATGATGAGTCATTAATTCAGTAAGGGTTATGGTTATTTTTATCTTGGCAATTTCACTCTCAATATTGAATGGTGTTTGTGTTCTTGGTAGATTTAAATTAGTTTTATCAGACATTATTTTTTCAGCAACTTTAGCTTGTTTATTTTTATTTGGAATCTCGGTCAAAATGGTTTTTTCAAGGCCACTAGTTGATGTACTAGGGAAGCTTTGGTCACCATCCTGTTGGTTGATTTTTTTTTGCTTTGATCAGAATTATTAGCCAGGGTGTTTGTATTTTCTGCTGTCTTTCTAGGAGTTTTTTCAGGGGTCTTCCTAGCAGAAATTTCTAGTTTGTTCCTCTTGGGGATATCTTCGGTTTTCCTACTTTTGAGGTCATACTGCCTATGAACCTCCATGATAGAATTTTCAAATCCTAGTTTGTATTCTTTAGAATCCTCATATGTTCTTTCAGCTTGGTTTGAGGAAAACAGACCGTGTTCTTCTTCTGTGAGAAAAACAACATCCTCACTATTAGAGCCTAGTAGATTCACATGGTTTTCCTCTGGCTCCTCAGTCCCTCTTTCCTCTTCATCTACATAGTTTTCTTGGAAAGGAGGTCTGATTTGCTGGTTAGTTTCTCTTTGTCTTATTTGAGGGAGCTCTCTTCTAAAGTTTTAGTTTTTGTTTTTGTTTTGAATATTTGTTTGGTTTTCCCTAGGGGGTGCTCTTTCATTTAAGTTAATTCTCTCCATCATCCTTTCCATTGTCCTAACTAGACTGTCAATTTTAGCATCAAATGTGGAGGCCATAGGTTCCTCTTTGTATGTAACCCTTTTTTTTGTTCTCATTCTAGCCCTTTTAGCAATTAGATTGGCTTCTACACTTAATTCTCCCCTTTGCATGTCTTCTAGGGTAAGGGGATCTCTTTCTCTCAATTAGTAAGCCATTTCTGGATCAAATCCATTTGGAAATTTTATTAGGGCTAGGCCTTTTGGGTGTTTCATGTGGGGAGGAAGTGCATTATATACACTATTGAACCTAGTGCAGTAGTCTTAGACACTCTCTCCAACATTTCTCTTAAGGTTTTCATACTCTGATAAGATTTGAAGAGGAATTTTCTTAGTCTCCCACCTTTTTATGAAAGTCTAATAAAGGGAAGGGAGATCATGAATGCTATTAGGATTTAAGTTCTTGAACCATTTCTTTGCTTCTCCCCCTAAAATTTGGGAAAACATTCTCATTTGTATAGTCTCATATTCTATTTCTTGGTAGTCAAAAGCATCATTCATCTTGTCTACATGTTGTTGGGTAGTTGTAGGATCAATTCCATTAAAATGAGGGATTCTAGATTGATAGTCTTGGGGCATAGGCAATAAAATTTGTGGTAGTACCAGGGGAGCATACCATGTTTCCCTGTTTTGAGGTAAAGGAGCCCAAGGAGGATTTATAAGAGGAGGGTTTATGAGTGGAGGTGGAGGATGAAATGGAGTGGTTTTCACAGTGGATGTGTGAGTGGGGGTAGCAGATGTACTTGGACCAACTAGATGATATTGAGCAGATTTGGAACGAAAGGAGTCAAAGTGCTAGAGAAGCTGAATACCAGGAGGAGTGGAAGGAGAGGCTTCTCTACTAGGGCTCTATTGTACGCTTGTAGGCTCAAGGTTTGTCTGGTATATCCAAATTTGAGACTTAGTTCTGAATAGGCTTCTTCTATGGTGTAAGTCAAATTGGGTATCTTGCAAGGATGTAAGGTTTTTAGGAAAGGAACTTGCTTTGTGAATTGGTCTGACAATATTTGAATCTTCAGTCCTAGAAGTTTTTCTTAAGATTCTTTTTGGGTCATCAACTATAGCAGGAGGGTTCGGGTCAGAGTGAGATCTGGTGCAGATTATTTGTGAAGCTAGATTTCAGACCCACAACACAGAGAGGCTGAAATTTTATAAGAGTTTTGAAAAACAGACCTATCTAAAAAATTGTTGAATTCACATAGTATGTCGCTGGGTTTTATACTATTAGTATCGTTTAATACATTGCCAGGGGAGTTTGTGATAACTAGTGGTGTCAACAGGCCTACTGAAAACTAGTGGAGTCACCAGGTCGATGATGCTAACTATTTTAAGGATTTGTTCATTGTCCACCATCAAAAATTGGATACCAATCTTGAGGTATTTTTGGTTTTTCTGAGTTCTTTATATAACACTAAGATTTTCAATGAGTGTCCCTAGTGGAGTCACCATTATGTTAGGTCCCTGTAATTTGTCTGATTGGTAAGACCAAATAAACAAGGGTAACATCAAACCAACTTTGGAGTCCTAGGACCTAGCCTTGCCGGACTCAGAGAGAGCTCTTTCTATATAAGTGTTTGTGTATGATATATCTTTATGATTTTGTTTTATGATCTTAGGCTAGTTATGAAGTTCTAAGGACTTGTTTTTTTTATTGTTTTGATTAGGTTGATTAGATCAGCGGTGTGATTAATTGAGGGAGTGTTTCAGCTGAATAGATAGACCATGAGAAAAATAAATCTATTGGGCTATGGCGTCATAAAAGGATTTAATAGTTCATCAACTCAACAAGAGTTTTCATAGGGAAAGCTAACTATATCAAATGGATTTCTTAGATTATATGGCATATGCCATAACAATAAGTTGGGAAAATAGTAAAACTAAAGGGAAATTAAGAATCCTTTAACTTTACTTCAACAAGAAAAACCTTTTAGGTAAATATTTAAGAAAAACCAAAGGATAGGGCATACCATAGAATTATTTGGCCAAAATTTAAGAAGCAAACCTTTAAGACAACAATCCAGCATTCCTAAGATTACTTTCAGACAAAGAAAACATTGAAGACAACAATGAGTGAAACTAAAGAGTGAGCTAAAACTATCTTCTTCAGCCAAACAATTTAAATACCTTCAAAGCAACATTTTAAGACATACCAATGGACAGGGCATACCATATACTTCCTTGGATGGACTCTGCTAAGTATACTTCAAAGAAAGGCCTTAAAAACAATGTTTCAAGCTACACCAAGTGATAGGGCATACCATAGGCTTCTTTGGCTTGACTCCATTAAATCATTTCAAGACAAAAAGGTAAGTGTAACCAGAGATCAATTAATAATTCTATAATCAAACCTTGTAGAGGAAAACATTAAGATAAAGAATGCAGATAGAAATAGGGTGCCAAGACAACATATCCTACTCTAAAATTTATGTTCTTTTATCAGAGAAATGATGGAAATAATGGAAAACAAAAGGAAAACATTGACAAAGAAGGAAAACTTCACCATTAACATAGCTCAAGAATCCTGTGAACGTGCTTTTATTACTGATGTTCAAAACAATTACATTACTCCATGTACAAGAGATCTCTGCAACTAAGAGCTTTCTCAAATCCAACCTAGAAATCCATCAACTAGCTCAGCAACTAATCAGTCCAAAAACTACTCAACCAACCAACAAAAACATGAAGCATCAATGCAGTATTTATCTACAAAATGAGGAGGTGATCCTCAGCTAGGGTTTCAAATGTTATTTATTACAAAGTTAATGTGTTTTGACCTTTGAGACCATGCAAGGCCCAAGGAAAAATATCTAAGACTCATTCATTGCAATAATAACTCCTAACATAACTTCTGAGCTAACTTTGGAATATGTTTGACTTTAAGGCTTGTAAATAAATTTTGCAATAACTCCTGGTAAGGGCGTAGCTCCAAGGTACAAGGGTGCAGTGCTAGTGCAAACGCGCAGAACTAAGGTAGAAAAAATGGCATGTCTTGCAGCCAACGTTTGGAGGCCTTCCCGATGTCCAAATGAGCTCCATGATGGCTCATTGGAAAGGTCTCTGAGTCGATTTTCCAAATATGTTTTCAATTTCCAAAATGGTGCCCAAATTCCCTGTCAAAAATAACTTCTCCTAATACTAGTAAACGCACAATGCCAAGGTCAAAAAGAGGGCAGAAAGGTGATTTTTTGTTGTTTTTGGCCTTTTGAGGGACCGGTTTTGCTCCAAATCCTCTGAAAATTTCTAAGGTTGATTTAATTTTCATTAGGAACATGAATATGCTGACCTTTTTCCATTTGGATGGCCAAAAAATAGCGTAGTTCCAGTGGCTCTACATGTTTGGCCAATTTTCTGCATGTCAAACTATCAAAAATTCAAAGTGTGCACAAAAGTGCCAAAATTAGAATTTTCTTACTGATCAAGGTTTAGAGGCTTATAGGGACACCTTAGCAAGGATATTGAGCTTATCCTTCTCTTTTTCCTTGGTCAAAGCCTGAATCTTTGCATGGGCTCATTTGAGCTTAGCCCTTGCAATCCTGTTTCTCATGGCATAATGTCTTGCAATATTCCTTTGAAAATCAGTGTCTCTATTTGCCTTCTCTATTAGGCCCTCTAGATGTGAATTTTCCCTCTCAAGCCAAGACTCTCTGTCTTTTTCAATCTCTATTGCAAGCAACTCAATTGGAATGAGCTTCTCTACCAATTTTGCCTCTTTTTTCCTTTCCTAGGCTAAAGCCCTCTTCAACCCAATGGTCTTTGGCCTCTGTCTAGGAAGCCGATCTTCCTCATCATCACTGCCATCAAAACTGCCCAAGGTCTCATCTAGTGAAGCCTTGGCCTTTCCAGCCTCTCTTTGAGCTTTGATTGTCCTGACCTCACTGATGGTCTGCTTTGTCTCCAACTGCTAATTCTCTAGCTCAAGAACGTTAATCACAATTTTTACTCTGCCAAGATTAGCTTGAAGCTCACTAATCTTGGCATCTTAGATTTTGATCAACATATTGGTGATTCTAACCTAATCCTCATCATCAAGGTCAATCGACTGAAAATCCTGCTCAGTTTCATGTTTATCCTCCTCCTCAACAATGATATGCTCTGTAACCTTTTCGTTGCCCTTATCAACCTATTTTGCTGATGAAGAAGGTATGGCCCCTTTCACCTCAAGTGAAGCAAACACATGCCTGTGGCATCTCTGATAGGTCAAAGGAAATGGCTTAATATCATTCATTTTAGTTCCAGCTGTCCCAATATCTCTTTCACTACTTGAGGCTTTGGTATCATGATGTGATAATGAAGGGTGGTGTAAAGGTGATGAGGAAGGATCATCATGAGGTGAATGGATGTGAGTGGGTGGAGATGTATGAGCAGTGGGATGTGATGGAGGAATGGATTTGGGAGGGTGGGATGATGAAGGAACATCTTGCTCATGATGAACATGTGTGGAAGTGAAGATCTCATTGGCAATGAATGTATCCCATGGAATGTTTTTCTGTTGTAGCTGATGCATGACCACCATTTTGATGAGTGAATGATGAAATAGGCTCTTCATTTTATGATTATAATCTCTCTTTTTCACAATGTAGGCCATTTCTTCAATGATAGGAAAAAGATAATCTGGTATATGTAGCATCCTAACTCTACTGAAATGCATAAGAAGACGGATATGGTATGAGTAGAGGCGGAAAAACCTTCCCTCACAAGTGAAATACTTCATTATTATCTTCATCATGGGTGCATATCTATCAAGAGCATGAGAAAAAGGTAAGATGGAATTGTTGTGATATTTATACCTAGGTTTGAGGTACGATTCATAATAGCTCATGTCTAAGTTTGCTTGTTTGAACCACCTCTCTGCCACACTAGGTATCCCTGTAGCAGCTGCAATGGCATTATCAGAAATCTCAAAGGTGACCCCGACAATATTAACCGGCTTGTCATGTATATTAATGATGAACAATATTGTTAACTCTGGGTGATTTTGGACTT
Organism: Pinus albicaulis; assembly: GCA_034641835.2. Lineage (NCBI taxonomy): Eukaryota > Viridiplantae > Streptophyta > Pinopsida > Pinales > Pinaceae > Pinus > Pinus albicaulis. The sequence goes on from CM076579.1 coordinate 858,490,267, forward strand.
ACTGCACTCTTTCACAAAACTCAAAGCAACCCACATGCTTAAAGCAAGAAATAGTGAGAGGAGAGGCCATGAGTTCCCTTGTATTGATGGGTTCAAACCTATTTATTTTTCCTCCCTTATGATCATGTCTCCTTGGAATTTTTGCCTCAACACCATTGCCACTGTCTTCTTCCTCTGACATCTTTAAACTCTGTTTTGTGAAAACCTAGAGTGTAAGTGAAATGAGATGAGGGGAAGGTAATGAAATGGAAGCTTGAAAAAATGAAGGAAATGAGTGAAGTGGTAAACTAAATCAATGGAAACCCTAAATCAATGTAATTACCCTTCTCGTGACTGATATTTATTTTAGGAAGATGAAACAATGGTAAAATAGTGATCTCAAGCTAAACTTTAGGGTTTCTCTTAAGGTTTCATTTCCATTCAATTAAGAGTGATCAAATAGCTTCAAAGAAAGGTTTACGTCATGTAATTACCACTTAAGAGTGCTTGGAGGAATTTGGAAAGAATTTGGAGAATATTTGAACTTGTTTGAATGGCCCCAACCCTTAGCAAACTCCTCCTTCTAGGCGCGCAATACCAAAGGCTGAGGGCACAGCGCCAACTCAAGCGCGCAACACTAAGCTCTGAGCACGCAGCGCCAACACAACTTACACGAGGTCCTTTCTAGAAAGGGCGCAGCGCTTTGGCAAGGGTGTAGCACCAGTCTACAGGCATGCAGTGCCTTCATAATTTGAGTTGGGAATTTTAGGCAAGGGCATAGCGCTGATCTCCAGGCATGCAACGTGAGTGCAAATGCACAGCGCCAAGGAAAATTAGCACAATTTCACTCAAAAACTTACAAATTCTTCCTTGTTGAGCGCTCTTGATGTTTTTAAAGGCAACAATGAACCCTTTGAAGTGTTTGATTGGATTTTATAGGCTTGTGGATTTTATTTAATTTGAAAAACCCACTTTCTTATGTTTTGAAGTCTTCTTACTTTTCTCATTGATACTCTTTGACACTTTTTTGCTTGCAGGTTTCTGAAGTCATCAAGTTGGCTTTTCTTTTGCTCATTGTGGCTTGACATGTTCTCTTTGACAACTTTGGGATTCAATTTTTACATATAGTAGCATCTTCAAAATATTCTGTAGTTTCCACCATAAAATTCAACTCATATTTTCACCTTCTCTGGCCACCTTTTTCAAATCTCTAAGTGCCTGTAGTTCTTTACAGCGATCTTCAGTGTTGTCTTCTAGTTTCTCTATAGCCATTTCAAGTTCATTCATTTCTATCCAGTTCACCTTACCTTTTTTCTATATTCCATCAATATTTTCTGATAGACTTTCTTCATGTTTTGCCTTATGTGCTTCCTCCATTTCACTTTCCTGCAAGTAATCACTATTTTTGCACTCAAATGGACTATCAAGTTTATAGCCCTTGTCATCTACAAGACTAAGTTTTTCCCCTTTCTCTTATCGTAAATTGTTTTCATTCAGAAGTAGACAATCTACATCATCAATACTTTCTACTGATAAACCTTCCAAAACCTCTACAGAAGTGCTAAGCTTTGTCACATTTCTCTCACTTCCAGGTTCTAAACTGAGAAGATAATCCTCCTTGGAAATTTTAGGTCCTTCTCGAATAACCATGTCTAGACATGCTATATATCTGAGCCAGATTCTAGCAAAGGAAAAGTAGTTCTTGAAACATCCAAGGACTTTGGGGAGCTAGAATAATGCTTATCATAATCAGTCCTTCTCATATGTGTGCTGACCTCATCGGAATGAAAGATGACCTTGAAAAATGAAAAACCCTAATGACCTAATGGGACTGCTTTTTGACCTGATTTTGAATGAAATTTGACTCAAAAACTTTCAAGTGAAAAGAGCATTTCCAAAAGAGATATTATGCTCAAGGGGACATGGGAATGAGTTAGCAACAATAAATCCTAGAGGGAGGGTGGATTTTATTGATAGGGGAAAATGTGAAAATGAGGTTTTAGGTAGGAAAGAAGGATGGAAATGAGAGGTATAAGCCCATAAGGAGTATTTTAAGAGAAACAGGGTGACTTTCAGATGACAAACTAATAAATAGGGAAAAGGTTTTATGAATATAATGAAGGCAGAGAGATTTTTGAAACTCAAGATATTCAAGGAATATTATTTTCAGAAAGTTATAACCATTCTATAGTCATCAAAAGATAGTGAAAAATACCGATGACTAGCACTCTATGACAGCTAGTTTGCACGCCACCCAGGAAAATTCCATAAGCATTGGTTGGGTCCATACATAGTGAAAGAGATTGCAGATGGTCGTGCAGTCAAGTTGGCTATGCTGCGCGGAGACTACCTTCCTGGGTACGTTAATGGAAGTCGTCTAAAACCTTATAAGGTCGACCCGACGCCTACCAAATGACTATATGGCCATAGTAGTTGTATAAGGAATGTTGCACGCATAAGGAAGGAAAAGCGAAGGGGGGTCCGACTGGCACATAGGGGTAGTGCACAAGTAAGGGGGCACAAAAGGGTGTGACGAAGGCATAGGGGTAGTGCGCAGCTAGAAAAACTAGTCATTGGAACATGAAAACTGGGTGAAAAAGTGATTTTACCATTGAATGCAGCGGGTATTTGGAAATTAATGCATTGATCTGGGAGAATATTTTACTGTTTCCTTGATGGTAAGTTGCATTTAAGACTAATCTGGTCGATTTTACTCATCAGATGCTATGAAAAGAGGGGTGCAGGTCATAATCGGTTCCTTTGCTTTCTGAAATTCCTGCACCTTGTGATTTACTGTGAACTCTGCGTGTTTTGTGCATTTTCCATCTGTATGTCTAGGCGAGCTACCACTTGTGATAGCAGCAACCCTGAATTTATCTTTTGAGCAAGAATGAATGCTTCTAACCTCGTCGAGTCATCACTTATGATGGCCTCCATTGAAATTGGATTTGAAGATGTGTTTGAGGTAACCCCTGACGTTGAAGAGGTCATGTCTATGCTAGCCAAGGGAAGGAAAAGGGAAAGGAGCCAGGAAAGGAGAAAGGGAAGGGGAAATCCATGAAGTGGTTTGTGGTAAAGCCACGCACATCCCCTTGGATTTTGCATTCCCCTCGGTAGGTGCCTCACACATGCTCACCCAATCCATCGAAGCACCCCATGATAGCCCAGGAGGAAGGTCTGTTGGTGGCCCTTATTTTCTGGCTGCTAGCATATGTTAAGACAAGAAAGCCAACAGTGGGTACCCCCAAGAACTTCGATGTTGTCCGTGAATACCTATGAATTTTTCTAATCCCAGAGGAGGTCCCCTTGATTGGTAACATGTTTAGGAGCCTCCCCTCCATTAATTTTGATGATCACGATCTAGCAAATGAAGACGCCTTCCTAGAACTGGCCCAAAAATTATATCTTGAGAGGGTTTTGTATGATAATGTGCCGAAGGTAGAATCAATATCGTGGGAACGTGGATAAAGAGGCCTCAGGGATATTGAATTTACTACGCATCCCCCACTTTGGCTGATATGCCATCACCAGCCTGGTTGTGCACCAATTGCTGGCGCTGATCCACAATGTGTGATTGTAGATCCAAGGCTGCATCCCAATCGATGCCACGTTAATTCATCGAATCACTGATCTACCCATGTAAGGGCCCCATCCCATGAAGGGCTTTGGCAATAAATATGAGCAGAAGACCTATGAAGAAGTGCGAAAGAAATATAAAGTTGATTGTGATAAGCCAGGGTTCCTTATAGAAACGATTTCTCACCTGGGAGTGTGCATGGGTACTCTATTGATCGCCTGTAAAATGATGTGCAAGTGTTAAGCATCAGTTGTCCCTGCCTATGTGATTCAACTAGCTAGATGGTGCGAGAAAGGGGTCTGCTACAACTAGTCTTAGTACCTCTGTGAAGAATTTTTAGGCAATGTGCGCGAGGCGCGGGACCAGGGAAAGGCATTTTTCTATTCCCGGTTATTGATGTCGATTTCCTTGATTGCATGGGAGACTCCTGATGATGTGGTGATCCTTGAGCTTGAGCCAAATTTTTGTGAAGGTGTGCGGTATGCAAATATCTGCGATTCGAAGGATTCAAAGTGCATTAAGAAGAAAAAGGTATTTTGGGTATTGTTCGACCGTGTGATGGCAGTAGAAATTCACTCCAGGCCACGCTTGTCACCCACGGTTTATGAAAAATACAAGTGCATCATCGAATTCCACATCACCATGCACAATTTGTAGATCAAGGCCCGCAAGGTTCAAGCATGGTACAACCTTTCGTATATGGCCACGGAAGCAGAGATCGATCAACTCATCGCAACTTGGCCACCAGAATGGAAACTTGGCTTCAAATCATCTGCCCCAGTCACAGCAGGCACCTCTGGAAAGGAAGCATCCTCGAAGGATACTGTCCCACCAAGTACAACAAAGGAGAATAAGGTACGGTCCACTGAGAAAACCATGACAAAGAAAACCCCCAAGGATGACACCAAGGGGGTCAATCAGGAGTCTGAGTGGGACGCGGAGGTTGAAGGGCTTGGTGGGGAGGGTTTGAAGTCTCCATGCAGAACCAAGCGCACAAGCAAGCCTCCCAAAGGGCAACGAAAGAAGCGTAAGGCCAATAAGATCGACAGGGAAGAAAAGGTCACTTTGATAGAGGAAGACTTGCAGAAGATCGTGGACGGTGTCACTATTGCATACGAAGACCGATGGGATTCCCTCAAATATCAACAAAAGTCCATAGTGGAAGCCTTGCATTCTGGGTTGTACGCCCTTCAGTTAAAACCATATACACTTCAGGCGAGCATGAACCAGGTGAGGTAGAATCAAGTGAGCCTGACTACCATAGTTACATCCTTTTTCGCAGTGACAAAGAGTAGGATTTTCCCCCTCTTGGGTGTGGTGTTCACTATAGTACCTCCAATCATGTGCGAGCAAGTCTGTGCTTGTTCTATGGTTAATCTTGATGTTGTGAGACTGGCAGGTGAGCAACTCCATGCTCTCTATGTATTCATCTCTAGCAAGCTTGAGCTCAGAGAAATGCGGGCATAACAGTAGCTAAATGAGGTTGAGCAAACCATTGTGACTAAATTTTTCGAAACTACCCAAGCTCAGGCAACACACATCGCGGAAGTTGCGCAACAAGCTGAGTTAGAACATCTAATAGACCGGCTATGTGAGGATATGCCATAAGTAATTCCTACCTTCGTTGCACCGCAAGCCAAGGTTGAAGGCTTGGTAGCTGCATTGAAGGAATCACCGATCGAAGTACATGTTGTGAAAGTAGATCCGGAGCATCAAATAGCAGCACTACAAGCCAAACGACAGCCTGAGACCCCTCCTGAGGTGCGTGCCCAACGAGCCATGCTGGTAAAGAATTAGGGGAATTTTTAAGTCTAAAATGGGCCTCCTAAGGAAATTATAAAATAATAGTGGAAATAGTAAAATAAGATTTGATTACATCATCAAATCTTAGAGGGGAAAAAGAAAAAACTACTTTTTCAACTCATATTTTCAACTTATCTCACAAATATTTTACTTAAATTTTAAGTGGGAGTACTCATTGGATGCAAAATTTAATTCCTCATCCAAGGAGTATCCATGTTGCATACTTTTGATGGGTCCTTCTACACAAAAAATGAGAAATACAAGAAAAATGTGACTGCAATCACGTTTTTATTATATTTCTCATTTTTCGTGTAGTAGGACCCATCGAAAGTATGCAACATGGGTACTCCTTGGATGAGGAATTAAATTTTTCATCCAACAAGTACTCCCGCTCGAAATTTGAGTAAAAAATTTGGGAGATAAGTTGAAAATACGACTTGAAAAAGTAGTTTTATTATTTTATTCTTTTTAATATTTTTACCCTTTTACTTAAAAAATGGTGAAACATCCCCCATGGTTGACATCATCATCTTGAATCCTATTGGTTCTTATAAAGTTTATTTTTTCTTAGGAGGCCCATTTTGGACCTCAAAATTCCCCTAATGGAAGCCACCAACAGCAAGGGCTCAAAACTGTTAGATACGGCTATGGGTTTATGGTCCATGGTGCAGCGTGATCCCCTCCTCCACCAACTCAATCAGGAGTTGCACCAGAAGGATAAATATTTTGAACATATGGAAAGTACCATGCCCACCCTCGTAGTAGCACAACGCCTAGCGCATCTTCAGACAATCCACACACTCAGGGATGAAATTGAGGAGCTCTACCACAAGAAGCATGTCCTTAGTGACCACCTGAAGCCATGGGCCGATGAAGCTCTCAAACTTTCACAGGATTTAGATGTGGAAATAAAGCAGTTGAACCATAACCTAGAGAGCGTCATCGCAGCTATTGAAGGACCTAGTTCACAAAATTTGGTTGAAATCATGCATAATTCTCTCGTGCAGAGTGAAGGCATCCTGCCCCCTTTTTCTGACGCTATCAAACAACTCCAAGAGAATATGAATATCCCACTGTCGTTGTATCTCGGGACGAGTCACAAGATTGTGTTGGGGGCTTGTTGGAGCGGGGTCCCCTAACCACAGTTTTTGTACATTTTTGTAATATTTTGTAATAATTAGTCTAGCACAAGGGCTTTGGGGCGGGTCAAAGCCTCCAATGAATTTTAATGGGTCAAGGGTTATACCAAGAGTCCGAAAACCATGTTTTGTGGACCATAGAGTACCGTAGGCTAATATGATATAAATAGATAGATGATTCGAAGTCTAGAAGTAAGTTTTTGATTTGATTAATTTTGGATACGAATAGGTGGATCTATTCTATGGATTTTCTGGGTAAGGGCTCCTGCTGGATGTGTGTGTGGGCTAGTAAATAGAGTATTTAAGTTGGATTTGGATATGAATGAATAAGAAAGACTGTTTTGTGATATCTAATTGCTTCTATGTTATGATTATTGGTTGCGCTTTATGTTAGTTCTGAATTAATGTATGCTTGTAAATATTAAAGGTTTATTGATGCACACGTGGATGCGATGCTTAAGAAGGAAATGACTGCATAGATCTAGCTATAATTACTCTGTCGCATCTCATTACTGAGTTGTCACATCTGAGTCTGGGCTTCGTTTGGGTTATTTCTCCAATCTACTATTAAGGGTTTATGTGTTAGGGCTTCTCCAGCGCAGGTCTGTTAGATCTAAAGGGACCCACTTCAATTAAATTTCTCTCTCTTAGGGTGCAGAAACTTGGTTCCAACACCATCCCATATTACTTTGGGTGAGACCTTGACCTGCGCAAGCAGGCCATTTCCGAAATGGCCAGTAGTACAGGGGTTTGTTGGTAAGCCTTAAAATTGAACCAGGGTCAAGACCCCTCAAACCAACAATACCTCTGAAATTAGGTAGCTTCATCAACGTGGCCATATCTTAGCCTGGGGGAGGTAGAGGTGGTGGTGGTGGATATGGACTGCGCGGTGGAGTGGGTGCTTTGTGAGATGAGTGTAGAAGTGGAGTGGATGGGGTTGGAAAAAGGATCAATGCTCTCTGATTTTTTTGGGTTGATGAAAATTCTTCTTTAGAGTCACTAGATCTACTAATTTTTGGTTCACCTTCACTATCAGATCTATGCTTCAGAGGGCTATAAATAATTTTTTCTGGATCTTTGTAGTAAAGTTTTCCACTGTGCATAGTTAGGCCTCTTCGCGACATTCAAGAAATATGTTCACACAGAGAGCCATGTTCGCATAATATCATCTTTAGCAACAACTTCAAAGAGTGCAAGAAATTACCATTAAGAACTTTGAAAAATCTTCTCTCTCTTTAGAATATGACACAAATTGGTCAATGGAAAATTCTGTCACAAATCCTCTAAATAGGAAATCGATCCAATTATCTACTATGTGGGTGATCTTATTGTCTAACTTTTATAATTTTTGAATCAATTCAGGAGTCCACTCAATGATTGCGTCGTCCGTCACATAGGTATTGAATTTAGCCAATCATGACAACCACTCCTGTAGCTCAGTTGCAAAGGAGCAAAAGAATATCTCATGAACTTTTGTATAGATGTATTTATGTACCCACTTTTCGTCAGATAGCTTAGTACTTTAATTCTCTTGGATTGTGAATTCAAGGATATTTCTATCCAGCCAATATTTCATTTCATTCCGTGAAGGGTGTCACAACATCAAATATCCCTCAAAATGATTCTGGTCACAGCAACATAACCATTTGTTGGCTTGAGGGGTCTTGGCTCAGGTTCATAGTTTATCACGCAACCAACAAGCCCTCCAACTACTGGCCCTTTTGGTAATGACCTTTTTTTGCAGATCAAAGTCTCACCTGAAGCAGCATGGGGGGTGCTAGAACCAGGTTTCCTTGAGGAAGAAAATGTAGTGGCTATAAACAAATTGATTGCAAGCTTATATTGATCATAAAAAAATGTGCACAATATAGAACAATACTTTATTAGATCACAGAACAGAATCACAGATCACTTCATCGCGGATATATTATACCTGAATCAAATATAGATCTATATAAGGAGTAATCACTTAAGAAAATTCATCGATGTATTCTATCATCGATATAACTTCATGCATAAATAGCAGATGCAATTACGCAGATAGAAATAAGAAACAAAAAAGCAATGTGACCTTAAGACAGAAATAGGAGATAGATAACTCATATCAATAACACAATGTTCCTCCAAAATCAGTCGGATTGTATTAATTCATATCAATTTGGCACATTATACTTTCCCTTACACTTTACCCTTTCATGCACATAGCCAACGGAGTCCGCACAGAGCCAGGACTAGGTCTCCGCGCACGCAGCCAACAAGAGCCTTTCTACTCAACCCAGGCAAGAAACCCTTACAAAAGTATTACAAACGCAAAAATATCTAGATCATCACATCAATAATAGTCTATCGCTTCCTTAGACTTGATCTATCTATTTATATCATTATAGCACGTAGATACTATGGTCTCAAACCATGGTTCGAGGCCCACAATTTACCCTTAAAACCATTTTACATCAAAAGAGGGACTTTTAATAGCCCCAAAGCCCCTTGACCTATCCGTGCAGCGTGCATATACAAAAATTATAAAAAAAGATACCAAAACGTGTACCCCAGGGGACCTCGCTCCAACAATGCACGAGTCCTTTCCAACTGCGATTGCCTCTTCATAGTTTTCAGTAAGTGTTTGTTTTGCAGTTCACTTTACAAATAGTGCAATGCTTGTCAGAAAGGGAGAAGTGTAGTAATCAATGGTGATGGAGTCATGAGGTTTTTTGTTTGCTAGGAATTTATTCAAAATGCAATTAAACCCATGATTGTATTTCACCTTTTCTTTTTGCGCCATCTTGATATTACCCAATTATTTCAACCACATGGCAGAGGTCTTGTCATCAATGATTTTTTCAAGGAAAATGTTCTTAAACCACCATTTTTTCTGGTTGGAATTCAGAGGAAGAATATGATACCATATATTTGATCTGCCATCTAAGGTTCACGGAAAAAATCTACGTGCAAAATCATCATATTGTACCTCAAGCATTTGCAAGTGTAAGTAGAAGTTGTCTAAATTATCCTCTACCTTTATTGTTTTGTCAGGGTTGTACTTTGTTAGGAGTTTTTCTGGATTCCTTGGCATCTTGTGTAAAATACCTAGAAGTGCAGGTGGGCCCTAAGACATCCAATCCATATCTTGGTCTACCATGCCTTTATCTCTTCCCTACTCCTCATTATCATAATTTGATGGCTCTTCTTCTTCCTTTTCACCACCTAACCGATGGAAAATAGCATCTGAGAGTACAATTTTATTTCTGTCACCATCGTTATATAATAGAGGTTGTTATGAATATTTTTTATTCTCGACAGAATATAATAACTCTTCAAGGGTGGGGAAAACCAAATCTTCAATAGTATAAACCACTATCTTGGTAGGGGTGGTTGGGTTATTTTTTGGACTGAATGGACAAATGGATGGAATTCTATCGTAAAATATTTCACAGGTTTGTACAAGCTCAGGCTGAGAATAGTCACAAACTTCAGGAACAGAAGTAGGGGAAGTGTTGTGAATTTTTATGCCTTGACCAGAATATGTGATATTTAGGTTGGTGGGGTTATCAGCTATAAAATATTGGTTTCCATCCTTCTAGCATCATAAATGTTGACGGTGTTGGATCTGTCAACATTCAGTGGATCTCCTCGATATGAAAACCCAATTAGACCTCACACTTTTTGGTGTAGGAGTCCCATATGGTATATGGCGTGGGTGCCAAATTATTAAATATTCTCCTTGCCTCTAACTGTCAGCAAGAAAGAGGGATGCAATGGTTCCTTCAAAAAGAAAGAAGGTGTGCCTGGTGAGTGTTCAGTTGTAGAAGTGTCCAAATTATTCTACTGCGGAGAGAGGGAGAAAAGTGAGCCTCTAAGAGAGAGGTAATATTACCACCTAAGAAGAGACACACAAAACCAAAAGTATTTGTCCAACATCCAACATAATAGTCCATAAGGCATGTGACAATCATTTTTGGAATGGGGCTCCCTAAGCTGCGAATTTTGTATATTTTTGGCCAATTTTGTATATTTTTTGTATTAAGTACTCTAATGCAGGGGTTTTGGGATGGGTTAAATCCCCAAACATATTGTAATGGGTCCAAGGGTAGACCTAGAGTCCGCAAACCATAGTTTGCGGACCACAGGATAGCATAGGCTATATCGATATAAATAGATGAATAGTTTGTGTCTAGAAGTAGGCATGAATTAAGTCTGATGCTACGTGCAAATTGTCAGATCTGTTTTGGGTTGTTTTGGGTAAGGACTCCTGCTGGCTGTGTGCGCAGAGATCCTCAATCCTGTTGTGTTCAGACCCCGCTAAACTATGTGTGTGGGCTGGTTTTGGTTTTAAGTGGATCTGAATGTTAATGAATGTGAAGCATTGTATTTGCATGTTATCTGGATCAATGATGTTTACTATTGAAGCGTATCTGTGATGGCTATTTAGCTATGAATATATCTGTGTTTTTCATAAGTATATATTTAAATGCTCTGTGATTGTATCTGTTTAAGCTACAAATACTTTAGTGCTATCTGTTTATGTTGTGAATGAATCTGTAGCTATGTTTATGATATTATGTGCTGATAATTGTTGATATGTGTTGGAAATACTGAGAGGGGGGTGAATCAGTATTTATTTTCAATTTTTATTTTTATCAGTTAGATCACTTGTATTTAGAAAAAAAAATGAACAATAAGAATAATTTTTTTTCTTAATTTATTCTTTTCAATAAATCAATTACAATATATGTAGGGCTCCAACCCTAGATGAAGACACCGATCTTCAATATCCCAGGCTCCAACCTGTATTTTCCAAGCACCAACTTGGACTACCAAGGCTCCAACCTTGTTAATTCTGAGGCACCAACCTCAAGGGCTCCAACCCTATATCTAGTATAGGCTCTGACCTGGTTTGAGGACTCTAATCCTCTAGGGCTCCAACGCTATCTTCCAAGGCACCGACCTTGTCTCTATGAGGCTCCAACCTCCAGCTTCAATTCGTCAAGATATATTTGGTTATACTTTATGGCTCCCAATGCATTCTTCAATGAGCCCTGACAATCTTCAACAATGCCTTCATTTAGTCTCCACATCACATCATCAATGAAAACCTTGATCTCTTATCATGAAGGTGTATCTTCTGTCCTTCATGGTACCCAATCAATGTCTCCAAGTCACCTCATGATGGTATCATGGTCTCCAATGATCTCCACAAATCTTCAATGTGTCTTCAATGAGAAGTCCTAGTTCTGCACCTGCTCCAAGCCTCTTCAAGGGATTTTTCAAGATCTTCTCTCGAGGGGCCAACAAGGTATTTATTCACTATATCTTCAAGATATCTTCAAGGTACTCTAATATGCCTTCAAAGGATGATCCTGTAACAACACTTCAAGTCTGCTAATGTATCACTGTGTTAAGTACTTCACCAAAAAATTCCACAGACATATCAAGGCCTTCCACAAATGAGATAAATCAAATCAAGTCATTATTTTGAGCTTATTATGCCGTCATTTTCATAGGACTGAATTCTGTTGAGGCTTCCTGTTAATGTTCAAAAGGTATGGTAGTAATCTGTTGCTATCCTAATTTCATTGTGACACAGGCCAAGCTCCTCTAGCTGATGTAATTCACCTAAACACTGTTTCTCAATTTAATTTTTAACTCCTTTTATTCTCAGGAAAAAAAGAAACAAGTCTCTGTGGGTAAGTATAAGACTGTAATCAATTCTATGATGTCCAAATCCAGTGGTGTTCGTTTCCTGTAGTGTCTGAGGTCTATGAGTAGCCTTTATGTGGTGATGTCCGAATCTTGAAAGATTGCGAAGGGTATTACAATAGGTATTATAGAGGGTATTGTAATGGTGGTTTCCTGCCTGTAGCTCCCTGCAAGAAACTTGACCTCAATCATTTTTTTGTCCACAAATCTGAGCTCCTAGAGTGGTAGCTATTATGTGTATTTTTTAATAGTGATTTGAGGCTTATTATAGTTGAAAATAAGTTAGGTTGCTGCCTGCGGTGGTACCTTATAGCAGTCTGCTTCGGTTGACAAATAATCCTGTCCTTAACCCAACCAAAATATTCCAGAAATGCTTCCTTGCTGTTGTTTCTTGCTGTGTTGTCCCTTGAATAAAATTTTTCTCAGATATAATAGTGTTGTTCAGAAATAAATTCAAGCCCAAAACAACTGAACTCCTCTTTTCCTCAGCCTCTCCTTAGTTTGAGATTTTTTACCGAGAAATGATGCCTAGAAATGAAGTCTGAAACCTTATTTATATTGATTTCGTCCTTTAAAGAGAGGACATGACTGTTGGAGATGGGAGCCGACATATATATGTTAACATGGGTCGGCTAGATAAAAAATATATTTTTCTAAACTTAAAAATTCATTATGTCAACAACCACAGGGATTTTGTGGGAAAATAAGGGCTCGTTAGAAAGGGAAAAATATACTCTACAAGATGGTATAGGATCCATTTTTAAAGGATGCCTCCAAGGTGCCTAATTTTATTTTTCTTTGTGGCTGCTCTTGAATTTTTAGTGCAGAAGGTGATTAGGACAGCAAGGGTTTCTTCATTGTCATATGTCACCAAGTGTTTTTAAGTTAGGTCTCCACTTTTTATGTCTTTAATCATCATATGTCATCAAGTGATCTCGAATTCCTTCATTTTCCATGTTCATCAAATGTAATGTCACCGTATAAGTCATCATGTGTGCCATCAATGTCACCATGTAATCAAGATAGCGTAGTGATATGTCATTAACCATATGCATCATTCATCAATTTGTTAGAGCAATGAGAGCTTCTTCATCAAGAGTCACTATGAGCTTCAATAAGGACTCCTTCATTAAGAGTAAGGACATCATCATGATTTCTAGGGCTTATTCATCAAGGGAAAAGATACATGAGGTTATGTTGTCTTCATCATTATGATCAATAGTCATCTAGGACAAGACTTCTTCTTAGTGGCTTGACATCATAATGGCATCATTAATAGCTTGACATTTTCATTAATGACATCTTTATCAAACAAGAGGGACTTTTTATTATGAGTAAGGATATCATCATAATATACATGAGGTTATAACATCAGAAGAATATTTTTCATCCCAATAATGCCATATTTACATCAATGACAACCTTAACTAACAATCTCCCCCTTTGTCATTGATGGCAATATTCTTTCCCTTCAACATTCTCTCTCCCTTTGACATCAATGGAAAACGGGGTACCCAAATACTCCCCCTATCAATTTGCTTCTCTTTATCATATTTTATTCATCAATAATAGTTCTTCATAGGTATGATACCCCCCCTATCATGGTGCTCTTTCTTTCTAGAAATGTGGTCAATGACGTGTTTTCATTTATTCATGTGATGAACCAACTCCCCCTGCCTGCATATCCTTGTCTAGCTTCAAGAAATATTGTTGCCTTGTGATCGGGTGGAAGAAGTCAATATTGGAAACATGTTCTTCAATGGAGCTGCTCGTGAGAGATGATCTATCAAAGGATGAATGTCCATGGGTGGCTCATCAAATATTTCATAGGGCCCATTCACGGATAACTTCTGCAAGAGAGCTCAAGAATCACAAAACTCCCCCTAATTGTATGTGTGGTATCCTTTTAGGTAGAGTCTCGTCATAAAATAACTGGAATATCAATGATGACTTTATCAAGTCAACAACATATGTTGTTAGCCAGAGTGTTCAAGAGACTTCCAGATTCAACTTGCTTCCTTCTCCATACTTGTGTAACTTTCTTCTCTGGGTTGGTTGTCATGATTTTAGCTTCTTTAGGAACCCAAGTCAAGTTACAATCACGTGCCATATGTCCAATGTTATGGCAACTGAAACACTCTATCTTATTCATGAATGAGAGATCATGACTTCTTCTTGCAAAGTTTCTTCTAGGAAACTGTTGGGGACCATTATATTTGTTCTTGTGGTATGCCCTACAATATTTTTCCATGTGCCCAAATTTTGTACAAGAATAACAATAACCAATAAATATACTTTGGTACCTCAAAGATGGATTTTTCCTTGATGTACTTATGAAGTATTTTTGCCTTGGGATTCTTTGATGATATTAATTTCCTTTTGTATTCTTGACACCATCTGCAAGTCTCCTTGGAGTAGAATTTCTTCCGTTGTTGTCTTGATTCTTCTCCTTGCCTTTGATGGAACTGGGAGCATCAACATTTCTTTCTAGGTTCCTCACATATTTGTTGTGTGAAGCATTATAATTCTTGCTTGAGGATTCACCTCAATACCCAAGACCTGATTTATCAAGGGGAGACCTTTTATGACTTAGGATGTCATCTAGGATTTGAGAGCTTTTCAAGTTCTTTTCCGACTGAGGGAAAAGATTGATGTCTAATTTTAGTTTCAATATTTATTCATCCTTTTCTTCTAGTTGGCATATCATGGTATTTCTCTCCTTTTCTGCTTCATTCACTTGTCCTTATATGAATGCCAAAGTTTCCATCACCTTCTCGGTTCCTTGCACTTGTTTCCTTGCTTCTTCTAGTTGAGATCTAAGAGAGACCTATTCCTTGTATTTACCAATCTCTACTTCAAGATTATTCAAGCTCTGAATTCTTTGTTCAAGGTGGCTTGACAAAGTTTCTTCCATTTTCTTTGTCTTATCCAATTGATTTGTCATATATATGACTTCTTCATGATGCTTTCTTTTGTTTTGATGAAATTCTTCTTTAATTTTGGCAAGCTCCTCATCTCTTTCTGTACTTGAAACTTGACAAATTCAACTTCCTTCCTTGTCTTGTCTTGGATACCATCTTTCATTTTCTTATTAAGTTCCTCATTTTGCTTTTTCAATATGTTAATCTCTTCCATGGAAGCCATAATTTTATTAAGGAGATCTTCTTCAAAGTCTTCTTTGTTCTCTTCATCTTCTAGGTCTTCTTTAGCCTTGTTGTCATGTCTCTTATCTTCAACTTCCTTGATGGATTTTGGACTTCTTTCTTGATTTCCATCATCTTCTTGACTAGAGATCATTGTCAACACTCCTTTTGAGTGAATATCATGAATTTTTTCCCATATGACTTTTGTTGATGAACATTTACAAAATTGGCCTTCACAAAATTTGGTAACCCATTCAAAATTGCCTTCATTGCTCATGTATCGTACTCCTTGGATTCTTTGTCCATCGTGTCATTAGTAATCACTGATTTCCAAACTTCAATTCCTTGAGTCTTTAAGAAATTCCTCATTCTCACCTCCCATATATCAAAATTTAAATTGAACAATGGGGCCTTTGCAAATTGATTGACTTCAATTTCGATGGTTGAGGAAGATACATCTTTAGGAGGATTGGAGACTTTCTTCTTTGGCTTTTCCATTTGTGTTCTAATGATCAACCTTCAAGCTGTTAGGTTTTGAGTGAAAGTACTGGCTCTGATACCAATTATTGGAAATACTAAGAGGGGGGTGAATCAGTATTTCTTTTCAATTGTTATTTTTACCAGTTAGATCACTTATATTTAGAACACAAAATGAACAATAAGAATAATTTTTTTTCTTAATTTCTTCTTTTCAATAAATCAAGTACAATATATGTAGGGCTACAACCCTAGATGAAGACACCAATCTTCAATCTCCCAGGCTCTAACCTATATTTTCCAAGCACCAACTGGACTTCCAAGGCTCCAACCTTGTTAATTCTGAGGCACCAACCTCAAGGGCTCCAACCTGGTTTGAGGACTCCAATCCTCTAGGGCTCCAACCCTATCTTCCAAGGCACAAAACTTGTCTCTATGAGGATCCAACCTCCAGCTTCAATTCGTCAAGATATATTTGGTTATACTTTATGGCTCCTAATGTCTTCTTCAATGAGCCTTGAAAATCTTCATCTTCCTTCATTTAGTCTCCACGTCACGTCATCAATGACAACCTTGATCTCTTCTCATGAAGGTGTCTCCGCTGTCCTTCATGGTACCTAATAAATTTCTCCAAGTCACCTCATGATGGTATCATGGTCTCCAATGATCTCCACAAATCTTCAATGTGTCTTCAATGAGAAGTCCTAGTTCTGCGACTGCTCCAAGCCTCTTCAAGGGCTTTTTCAAGATCTTCTCTCGAGGGGCCAAAAAGGTATTTCTCCACTATATCTTCAAGAGGTCTTCAAGGTACTCTAAGATGTCTTCAAAATATGATCCTGTAACAACACTTCAAGTCTGATAATGCATCACTGTGTTAAGTACTTCACCAAAAAATTCCACAGACATATCAAGGCCTTCCACAAATGAGATAAATCAAATCAAATCATTATTCTGAGCTTATTATGTCGTCATTGTCACAGGACTGAATTCTGTTGAGGCTTCCTGTTACTGGTCAAAAGGTATGGAAGCTCTCTGTTGCTGTCCTAAGTTTGTTGTGACACAGTCTAAGCTCCTACAGCTGATGTAATTCACCCAAACATTGTTTCTCAATTTAATTTTTAACTCCTTTTATTCTCAGGAAAAAAAGAAACAAGGCTCTCTGGGTAAGTATAAGACTGTAATCAATTCTGTGATGTCCAAGTCTAGTGGTGTTCATTTCCTGTAGTGTCTGAGCTCTGTGAGTAGCCTTTATGTGATGATGTCTGAATCTTGAAAGATTGCAAAGGGTATTACAATAGGTATTACAGAGTGTATTGTAATGGTGGCTGCCTGCCTGTAGCTCCCTGCAAGAAACTCAACCTCAAACATTGTTTTGTCCACAAATCCGAGCTCCTACAGTGGTAGCTATTCTATGCCTTTTTTAACAGTGATCTGAGGCTTATTATAGTTGAAAATAAGTTAGATTTCTGCCTGCGGTGGTATCTTAAAATAGTCTGCTTCAGTTGAAACATAATCCTGTCCTTAACCCAACCAAAATATTCCAGAAATTCTTCCTTATTGTTGTTCCTTAATGTGTTGTCCCTTGACTAAAATTTTTCTCAGATATAATAGTGTTTTTCATAATTAAATTCAAGCCCAAAACAACTGAACTCCTCTTTTCCTCAGCCTCTCCTTAGTTTGAGATTTTTTACCGAAAATTGATGCTTGGAAATGAAGTTTAAAACCTTATTTATATTGATTTCATCCTTTAAAGAGAGGGCGTGACTATTGGAGATGGGAGCCGACATATGTATGTTAACTTGGGTCGGCTAGATAAAAAATATATTTTTCTAAACTTAAAAATTAATTATGTCAACAACCACCGGGATTTTGTGGGAAAATAAGGGCTCGTTAGAAAGGGAAAAATATAATCTACAAGATGGTATAGGATCCATTTTTAAAGGATGCCTCCAAGGTACCTAATTTTTTTTTTGTGACTACTCTTGAATTTTTAGTGTAGAAGGTGATTAAGACAGCAAGGGTTTCTTCATTGTCATATTTCACCAAGTTTTTTTAAGTCAGGTCTCCACTTGTTATGTATTTAATCATCATATGTCATCAAGTGATCTCAAATTCCTTCATTTTCCATGTTTATCAAATGTAATGTCACCATATAAGTTGTCATGTGTGCCATCAATGTCACCATGTCATCAAGATAGTGTAGTGATATGTCATTAACCATATGTATCATTCATCAATTTGTTAGAGCAAGGAGAGCTTCTTCATCAAGAGTCACGATGAGCTTCAATAAGGACTCCTTCATTAAAAGTAAGGACATCATCATGATTTCTAGGGCTTATTCATCAAGGGAAAAGATACGTGAGGTTATGCTATCTTCATCATTATGATCAATAGTCATCTAGGACAAGACTTCTTCTTAGTGGCTTGACATCATAATGGCATCATTAATAGCTTGACATTTTCATTAATGACATCCTTATCAAATAAGAGGGACTTGTCATTATGAGTAAGGATATCATCATAATATACATGAGGTTATGACATCACAATAATATTTTTCATCCCAATAATTCTATATTGACATTAATGATAGCCTTAACTAACAATATACACGTGGATTCGAAGGTATTGATTAGAGCTTTGAATGGTAATAGCTCTATTGTGGCTAATAACTGATAAAATCCTGTGAATAGACTTACTTTGTGTGAATTTGCTAAGTTGAAAACACAAATTTGCCTCGAATTACCTACTCTCTCTCTCAAGGTGCGGAAACCTGATTCCAGGACCCTCCCATACTACTTCGTGTGAGACTTTGGCCTGCGCAAGTAGGTCATTGCTGAAAGGGCCAGTAGCATAGGGGTTTGTTGGAAAACCTTAATCTTCGAACATAGGTCAGGACCCCTCAAGCCAAAAAATGGTTTCGTTGCCGGGACCAGGAGAATTTTGAGAGAGAGATTGGGTAATGCCATGAGGTCATTAGAGACCTGAGAGGGTGGAAATTGAAGAGTGGTTCAAAAGACAGATTTAGGAATTTGCTGTAAAGGAGAACCGCGGCACAAAATTGACAGCTGAGAAGTGGAAGAACAAGTACATATTCACTGAAGTCTACAAAATTTTCTTTGTAAGCTTTGTGCATGATATTTAGGAGTGATTGGAAAGGCTTGTAGATTTACAGACGTGTTGGAAGGACAAGCGGGTCACGCAATGGACTCCAGATTTGATCCAACAGTTGGAGAGGACTGAAAATACCATCACCTATATGGTATATCACTGGGTGGATAGCATGCTAGGAGAATTTGTGACATAATTCATAGTTGATCAGTTATATCCTATTCGGAAGCAGAGCGGAGGTTATTCAAGGGTTTTAGAGGTAATTTCTTGAAAACATTGCCTTTGTTAATCAAAATATTACTGTGTGAAAAGGGAATTCTGTGCAGCCACATCGAGTGAATGACCCCTGATATGAGCGAAAGAACAACATGAAGTGGTAAGTACTACCAAACTAATCAAGAAGGATATATATTTGTTTACAACCCATTAAGAGAATTAGCTATGCATAGCCCTCTATCCATACCACCTTCAAGTCAACATAGGGGTAAGAACTCACCCATACCTCCACCACCACTAGAGGATGATTTGGCCTATCACATGAAGGTACCTACCTTCAAGGGTGTAGGGGATGAAGATATGGACCGATTTTGGTTTGTCGCAGAATCAGCATGGACTGCGTAGAATGTGGCTTCCGACATTGTAAAGAGGGCGTAGCTATCGCTTGCCTTTGAAGGAAGGGCCTAGACTTGTGTATGGGGTATGTAGGACAATAGGTAGATCCATCTATTCAAGAGATAAAGAAAACGTTAAAACAACAATTATTAAAGCCTAAGTCCTACTCTCAGATAGTGGTCGACTTGAAAGACTTTAGACAGGGACCCATTGAATCGGTATGGGAAGCTGATCAGTGGTTGAAAAAGGTTATCAGAGATGGGGAATTTCAGTATGATGATAGGCAACACAAGGAATGGTTTATCACTATGCTGCTACCTTAGCTGCGTGGACCTATGGGTCAGTAGTCGATTGCAACACAATAGAAGGCTTTGGATATTACTATGAAGCTAAAGTCTGCGTCGAGGGATGATGCTCAGTTTGGGGTGCAGTAGATACAGGGACATTTGGATGAAATGCACATAGAAATATAAAATATGCGAAAGGAACGAGGGAAAGAGGCTAGTCTAGACATATGGTGCATAAGATGTAGGGTATCTGGTCATATCAAGGATCAGTGTCCTCTTCTGGGAGATTACATGCAGGCTGGGGGACCCAACACATTGCGTCCTAAGAAGGTTGCAGGGCCAAGTGGTCCAAAATTATGGTGTGTTGATTGTAGTGTTTCCGGGCTACATGATACTAATGTAATATTCCAAAATTAGCATGCAGCTAATTGGAATATTGATTTTTGATTTTGAACACCTAGGAGATGAATAAATGGGCAAGGAGGCCCATGCATTTCAAAAATAATAATAAAATCCCTCATGATGTGAAAGGGGATAATAATAATAGCTTTATTTTTCACCCTCATGTGTGAACAGGGGCAAATGCATGTGGACAAGGTCAAGTTTGACCAAGTCAACGACGATGGAATAGAAGGTGGAGATCATCTATGGAGACATCACAGTGATAGTGGGAGGAAGATTCCTTGGTGAAGGAAACCCTAATAAGTGGGACCCAAGATGAGAAGGCTTCCACCTGTATATAAGGAGGGAAAGGCAGCCATAGCAAGACATGTTTTGGATTATTATTTTGATAGTGGTCTGCTTAGACTTTGCATTCCTTTGTTGTTTAGCAGGGTTGCTGTGTTGTTTAGCACTGGGTGTTCCCGAGTGGGAATCCCACCTATTTCCTTGAGAGGCCTCTTGGAAGAGTATTGTATTCATTTCCACATTCATATTTTCATGCCAAGCTACAACTTTCTTCATCAACGTAGTTTCTGCAGGTTATTATGCTGTGTTGCAGGGTGTTGCAGTGGAGGGGTTAGAAACCCACTTTCTGAGCTATTTTCTCATAGGAGGAAGGTTTCCTTCTCTCGAGGGATCATTTTGGAGAGATATTGGGAATATTTCAGATATTTGGCATCAGGCCAACTATTTCCCATTATTTCCAGCATTTTTCCAGCTAGGGATTGCGTTATTTTGGAGGGCAGCTTCAATGAGGGATCTTGTGGCTCCTTTGAAGTGTTTTCTTGTGATTGGAGGGTTTAGCCTTTCATGGGAGGAGACGTTTGAGGGGATCTACATTAGATATATTATATTTCAGCCTTCTTCACCCATGTTATTTAGTTTGCAGTGAATCTTTAGCCATTGGGCTTTAGATCCCATCTTGTATAGAGTGTATTTATGTAAACCCTTTCCAGGTTTTTTATAGGAGTTTGTATTAAGCCTAGATCTGTATTGGGCATATATTTTGAGGAATATAACAACCCTACATGTTTTGTACATACTTTTTCTGCAGCATCATGTTTTAAACTGCGTTGTAGCAGTCTTCCGACATTCTTGTATTGTGACATCAGCTCATTTGTGGAGTGATTGTTTAGGGGAGGCTTGTTCCTTCATTGTACATGATTTATGCCTCACTATTTATGATTATTTTCTGATCTAATACATGATTTTTTGTCTCCATATTTGTCTCCAATGTTCATAAGTTGATTTACACGGTTATTTACAGTTTTGTGTTCATATATTGTTGCATTCCCCATTTGGGAATATTACAGTGGTATCAAAGCAAAATCTTGGCTCAGCCTGTGGATCTCAGCCATTATTCTAACAAGAAGACAAGAAGAAGAAAAGATGAACATAAAAGATAAAAAGAAGACTCCATTATTTGGAGAAAGAAAGGAGGAGAGACTTTCAAAGTTTCTTTCTTAAACTTTGCAGAGCATTCATGGAGATCTTAAGAAGATGAGGAAGGATATGTGTAGAGAATCTCCAAGAGAGTTTGAATCTGAAGCAAACTCTAGATTTTCATATAATGAGTGTGAGCATGCAGCCACACACTATGATGCACAAGGCATTCATATGCCCAGATTTTCTATGAGGGAGATAAAAGAAGAAGAAATGCCTAGGAGGGAAACTCTTACTGATTTTCTGCAAGAAACGAATCTCAAAATAAGAACTTTAGAGATCATATCACTTTCCCAGAGTTTTGCAAGATCAAGGTGGAGAGGAGCAAGCAGCATGATATGAGTAGATTTTTCCTATCTACTTTTAATGGTTCACCTACATGTTCAACTAGATCTTGGGTGGAGGAGCTAGATACCTATTTGCAGCATCACCAAATTTCTAAAGATGAAGCCATCAAAGTTGCAGCATTGCATTTTGGAGGTAAGGCCTATGCATGGTAGATATTTGAGTCTTTTTCTTCGAAAAATGCAAATACTTCTTCTTAAAGGTTCAATAAGAGAATAGTGGAAAGATTTGATGAGAAACATTATGAAACACATGTGGTTGAGCTAAACAAACCAAAACAAAAAAATACTTTGCATGTGTTGGAGGAACCTATAAACTCAACTTCACTTCAGAAAACTATTGAGGAAGCTGACATCTTGCATAATACCTTGCTAGAGGCAAGACCTCTATCTCAGATTCTTGAAAAAGAGGGCATGGAGATCCATTTTTCAAAAGAGGATCCACTTATTGAAAATTTTCCCATCCATATTAAGGAGGGAGAGAAGGTTGAGGGAAACAACGCTGTCATGTCTAGAGCATATCTAGCACCTCATGCAGAGGTAGATGGATCACTTGATCCAACAAGAGGTATTCTTGTATCATTTCAAGGAATTACCCAGGATCTCATATGTGGAGATCAAGGCACAACCCATGATCAACATGTGCCATTGTTGACAGATTATGAAGCCATATAGAGAAAATGAGGTAGGGAGGATGACCAACATAATATGATGAGGAGCACACACCCCTATCTATTTCAAAGGGTTGATGCAAAGAAGAGGGAGCCTAATTTTTGAAATGAGGGCAGGTACAAGGCTATCCATTCATATATTCAGTCTACTCTTGATATTGATGTCTCATTGCAGGGAGGCATTTCACCAAGGAGACCACCAGATCAACAGATGATGAGGGATGCTTCACATTTGGATGCACCACTCATTGATTTCAGAGGGGTGAGGGCCTTGGGAGAGCTTGGTACAACGCTGAGAGTCTTGGGTAGACTCAAAGAGAGGAGAGGCATTCTCTCAACATCATCATTACCCACTCTCATTTCAGATTCTGTGCTGTGGTAGGAGCAGCAGGGGAAGGATAGCAGCCTTCCAACTTGCATCTATGGCATGGGAGATATCAAAGAGGAGGAAAACCATATGATAGATGTTCTTTGTGATAGATCATTAGCACTGTCACTATGGAGGATAGATCCGTATTGGAAATCCCAGATATTGGTGGATTATTCCAAGGATATTTTTACTTGTATGATATTGGATGGCCAGTTGTATGAGGATGGACATTCAATCAGAGATGAGGTCATCTACTGTCATGGTAGGATCTTCTTATCTAGATCTTCCAAGCTCAAGGAGAAGTTACTACAAGTAGCTCATGAATATTTTCTCTTCAGCCACACTTATTCTATGAGATCATACCACACCATCATGGAGGGGTACATTTGGGAAGGCTTTGAGGAGGAGATATATCAACATTTGAGCAGATGCAAGGATCATGTGGAGATGGAGGAGACACATAACTCTTGGGGGGAGTTAACACAACCACCTCTTTTCTCTTTGAGGATGAGAGGATATTTTTCTATGAGCCACTCCATTTTCATGAGAAAAGCATATGGTAAGGATACATTTTGGTTGCATAATGATTTGTATAATGAATATGTACATTCCTTAACCATATATGTGTAGGACATTGCTCAAAGAAGGAGAATTATTTCTTCTAGACTTCATGGTCTACTTGAGGCCATAAGCAGTTTTGATGATGTCCACTCCTTAGGAGGACTTGGGGAGATGATATGTTATGCAGGGCATGCTCACTTTGCACCATACACCATACACTTTCTCCAAACTTGTGAGGAGATTGGGGCAGCAAGCAAGTGGTTGGGAAGCCACACATCATGCCATTTTCTGATGTAGTTGAGAGTGAAATTGTGCTAGTTGCATTGGAGGGACCATTATCCTTCTCCCTTATTACATATGGTAGCTAGCATGATGCTAATCATGATTCCATTTGCTGATGTTTTCCTTATTTTTATTGGGAGCATGATTGGGAGAGAGACACATTGGTTGGATGTGTCCTTGGGGGAAGAGATTTCACACACTTTTTGCATTACATGTTCCAAGGGGAGCATGGGAGGTGATATGGCCACTACAGTAAAAAAAATTGCTTCTTTATGAGGTGGGCCATGGGATTGATTGGATGTGATATGGTGGTGATTTCCTATCCATCACATATGGGATGGTTTGGGCCAACATGATTCATAATGTTGGAGGGAAGTTCTTTGGAGATATAGCCTTCTTCTTGCCACTTGAGGGCAACATTATTGCGGCCCAAGATTAGCAGATAATATACACTTATCATAATTGGAGAGGAGGATAGTGTGGGGTAGGATATTTTGTCTACCATGTTCAGTTATTTAGCCCACCTACTTTGGAGGAGCCAAAGGTGGAGGAGAATTTTCAGGAGTTGCCATGTTGGGAGGTAACTCACTTTGTATGTATGATAGCTTGGGGATGGAGGATCCACATGGGAATGATGATTCCCAATGAATTTAATATCCCATGCCTCAAAGGTATTTCTAGACAGCACCTTATTTCCTCCTTGAGCACTCTACTTATTCATGATGATAGATATTTAGCTAGCTTGCATGCTTGGGAGGGGAAATATGGCGATTTATTGATGAGAAAACATCTCATTCCTTGGAGGATTTTATCATATGTGGATGCTATAGTAGGAGGAGGAAGACTTCTCAGTTATATCCTTGTAGTTTCTTGAGGACAAGAAACATTTGGGTGCGGAGGACTGTAATATTCCAAAATTAGCATGCAGCTAATTGGAATATTGATTTTTTCTTTTGACACCTAGGAGATGAATAAATGGGTAAAGAGGCCCATACATTTCAAAAATAAGAAGAAAATCCCTCATGATGTGAAAGGGGATAATAATAATAGCTGGATTTTTCACCCTCATGTGTGAATAGGGGAAAATGCATGTGGACAAGGTCAAGTTTGACAAAGTCAACAATGCTAGAATAGAAGGTGGAGATCATCTATGGAGACAACACAATGATAGTGGGAGGAACATTCCTTAGTGAAAGAAACCCTAATAAGTGGGACCCAAGATGTGAAGGCTTCCACTTGTATATAATGAAGGCAAGGCAGCCATAGCAAGACATGTTTTGGATTATTATTTTAATATTGGTCTGCTTAGACTTTGCTTTCTTGTGTTGTTTAGCAGGGTTGTTGTGCTATTTAGCACCGAGTGTTCCCGAGCAAGGAATCCCACCTCTTTCCTTGAGAGGCCTATTGGAAGAGTATTATATTCATTTCCAGATTCAGGCTTTCAGGCCAAGCTACAACTTTCTTCATCAGTGCAGTTTCTGCAGGTTATTGTGATGTGTTGCAGGTTGTTGCAGTGGAGGGGTTAGAAACCCACTTTTTGAGCTATTTTCTCATAGGAGGAAGGTTTTCTTCTCTTGGGGGATCCGTTTGGAGAGCTATTGGTCATATTTCAGAACTTTGGCATCATGCCAACTATTTCTCATCATTTCCAACGCCGTTCTAGCTAGGGATTGCGTTATTTTGGAGGGCAACTTAAGTGAGGGATCTTGTGGCTCCTTTGGAGTGTTTTCTTGTGATTGGTGTTGAGGTATAAAAGGTATCTTTTTAGCACCTATTTATCCTACATTAATCATCAATCTGAGAATGAATTTTTGTTTCAAGACCGTACTCTGTCTGAGGCTACAATTTGAGCTAAGAGTAATGCTGTGTGAGATGCAGTACAGTATTCTAAATACAACAGTAAACAGATGCTGGAGAAGAAATATAATTACAATAACATGAACTAAAGTACTCTAAAATCTACCTAACCACTCAGCAAAAATCAATCAAGGATACAGTGGCAATAACTCATTCTTTTAGAAATTGATGCAATTGAAATCAAACTGGAACAAGGAAATCAATCTGGGAACTTGGAAGAAATAACTGGTGTTCTCTATAGTTGACAGTCCCGCTTTCAAGAAATCAAAGGTAAATATAAATTGAACTAATTGCTATTGAAATTAAACTAGGAAAACTCTGTAAAGAAATGAAAAGAAACTTGTAATCGAATAACAATGTAAATAAGCGAAAAATTGTAACTAAAGGAATTGAACAACAGGCATTAACTAATGAATATGAACAACAAATCTGAACTTAAAGGAGTCAAATAGAAAATTCTGTTAAACACCAAACCCTGTCGACAACAAACATTGTTAAACAGTAATCGAAATGAACAGCAATCCAACGGAACATCAAATAGAGTTAAATATTGAACAGTAAAGCTTTATAAGCAATAACAAGATGAATAATACAGGAATTACGATTATTTTTGAAATGGAACATCAATGAAATTCATTAACGCAGCACAGTGATACCAATAATAAATTCAAAAATAGCTAATTAACTTTGCAAATGTAATAAAACCGAATACAATAATCACACCACGGTAATTAAAGGATAGAAACACAAACAACAGATCGATTCCACTAGGGTCAGGCCCTTAACATTAGTGAAACACTGTTGGGTTACTTCAGAGCTTGAGAAATGGAATGAAAACGCGTCTTTGTATTAATTAAACATAAAAAGTGTTTATAGCGACCGTTCTCTGATCACGAGAGTCAATGAAGTGCAGAATTACAAGAGAAATGTTTTAATCAATGATTCTGACCCTTTCAATCTCTAAAGGCATTGCCTTTATAACAAATTCAACGGATAAGACAAGGAACAAGATAAGACTTGAACAACGATCCCTCAGGATCGAAGGATCCCGAGGGATTCGCTTCCTTTCTTTCTTTAGCTAGCGTTTGATCTTCTTCGGCTGCCGACGTGTTGTTCCCTGTCTTCTCTTAGCTATGCATTCAGATTTCTTTCTTTTTGGTTGGATATGGTCTATCACTGGAGGAACAACAGTTACTCCTACTTTAGCCTCGCCTCTGGTATAGTTGTTCACCTTGTTTGATTCCTGTTTTTGAAAATAAAAGGAAGTTTTTAGTTACTTTTTACAATAAACATAAGTCTTTGCGATTCTATCATAATTATATAATAAATCACCTTTCTATAATAAAAAGAGTTATGTTTAAAGGAAAAGAATGAGAAAATACATAGTGAATTCATACCTTTTTCAACACTCAACATACCCCCCTGCTTACCCTTTTTCATGTCTTCATGAAAACCATAGTTTTCATGCAAAGCAGTTAAGGAATAGGCTGGAGAAGGTTTTTCATCAAGAGGCCTAAAACCATGATTTACAGCTAAAGCTTCAAATACATGCCCTATCTATCCTTTAGGTATTTCATAAATGGCTTTATAATCTGCTGCAGGATACCATGCAATGGGGCTTCGAAACCTACACCCTAGCCAGAATGGGCCTTCCCTAAAAATGAGGTTGCTATAGAGAACCAAGCGGCCAGCAGCTAATCCAAAATTTTTATAGTTAAATGGCTCTCTATTTTGAACATTCCAATTGGAAATCCCCCATCAGACCTTAGCTATTATATAGGCTTGGTCTCTAATAGATATAAAATATTCTACCCCATTCAAGAATATTTCTTTATGGATAGGCCCCAATGCGTGGATAACACCTCTCTTGTCATGAGGCTCTTCTGCCTAGCCCATAATTGCAATGGGTGCTTTGGTTCACCCCTAACCCACAAGTCTAACTCATTTTCTTGCCTTTGGAAAACATTATAGGCCTTGAGCCATTTCAACTGATTAACAGCAAATGAAATAAATGCTTGGTATTGGATGTCACCCAAAAAAGGGCTGGGATTTATCTCAATTTCATTCTCCAATATAAGATTATGCAAATAAAACTCACAAAGGAGATGTTGTACCTTAACCCCATAGAGTTTACATCATTTTACAAAATCCTCTACAGTGTTTAACTCTATAGACTTTCCTGCCCTAACTACTTTAATTTTTAACTGTAAATATCTCTCTAATAAAAATAAAGCATAATTCTTGGCAGGGCATCTACAAGCTAAAACATCTGTGTATAATGAGCAGAGAGTATCCATTTGATTCTGGGCTATTTTTAATTTATTCATTACCTTTTCAGAATTCTCCTCTACCTTTTGATACTTCTCATAGGCTTCATCCTCTGCTGCATGGATGCTCTTCATCTACTGCTGAAACTCCTGGTATTTTCTTCTAGGGACCATATCCTCTTCAAGTTTTTCCCTTTCCTGTCGAGATTGTGCCAACTCCTCTTGGATTTTGGCTATAGTAGGATCACTAAAAGTGTTTTGACTACAGGCTTGTGCACTTTCATTTGAGGTTGCTTCATTCGGAACAACTGCATCGAGAACAACTACCTTCTGTTCCATATCTTCATGATTAGGCTCAGTCTGGGTTTCCATAGTCTCTACAACTTGGGTCTTTGTTTTAGTGGCCACTTTCCTCTTTTCGTGGCTCGTTTGGTGACTATGCTTCTCTTCTTTGGAGTTTGTTTGGGCATTTGCTTCATTTTAAGAACCCTAATAGTCTGCCTAAGTTGTTCCACTAGCTTTTGAAGCTTCTGCCGTTCCCTACGAAGTTTCTCAATTTCAGTTACTTTCTTTCTCCTCCTTATTAGAACGGCTATTCCTGAACCCAATTGCTCAGCTGGGGTTTGCTTCTCAGCAGTCGTGCCTTCATTTGGGCTTGCTTCTCGATTTTCTGTGTGGAGCACTTCGTCAGTATTCATATGCTCCCGGTTGCATTCTTCAGGGGTAATAACCCCAATTGGCTCTACTGTTCCTTGAGAATTTTCAATTTGGAACACTGCTTGAGTGTTCACCTCTTCCTGTCCACACTTATCAGGGAAAGTAACCCTAGCTGATTCTGCTGTTCCGTTAAGGTTTCCTCTTTCTATTTCATCTGACATTCCCTCAGTCATCTCTTTATTGGTAACAGCTTGCTCTTGCAATTGGTTGATATCAACATTAAGGTTCAGTGGGCTATGGGGTTGCACATATTCGCTCATGTTGGCCAAAATTTGGGCCAATTGGTCCTCTTGCAAAGGGCTTTGTGGTGAACTTGTAGTGGTGGTTTCCGGAGGCTCTGCTCCCTCTCTTTCATTCTCACTGCTACGATTATATTTTTCCTCTTCACAGGTATCGTAACTACCTTCTTCCTCATCAGAGTAGAGAATTTCTTCCTCTAAACTAGTATGAGGACTTCCTTCTTCTTCCTCAATTCCATCTTCTTCGTCATTTCCTTCTCCTGCACTATTGTGTTCCTCACCACTGGTGTGGTGACTTATTTGTTCTTCATCCTCATCAGTGCGGTGGCTCCCTCCTTCAAGTTGTGGGGGCTGTTCATCCTTCGAGCTGGGAAATTCAAAGGGCTGGCTACTGCTACCCTAAAGGCCTTCTATCATCCCCCTACTTCTTTTTAACCGGGAGGATTGTCTATGTTTTGATGGCTCTGCTGCTGTGCTAGCCATTCTCTTGCGTTTTGGGGCAGGTAGGGCTAATCCTTCATCAATTTAAAATATCATTTCTTCCCAACTGGTCTGTTGTTGGGCAAGGCTGTAACTTACTATCAATCTGATTAAGCAATGGTGGCTTACCACCATGTCTGTGTGACGAGATTTTCTTATACTACGGGCAACATCATGCAGTAAAGAATTTAAAAATGCAGGCAGGTTTATGGTACATTTCTGTTTTAACACTGCTAATAGCTTAAGGTGGCGAGGTCTTACCACATATTTCCTCCCATCACATGTTATGTAGGCTTGGACTACTTTTTCCAACTCTGTCAATGGTTCTCCCAATGACGCTGGCTGAAATCCTTTCCCTTTGAAAACTAGGTTTTGCCCTTCATCTTGGAAAAGGTTCATGGCATCTTGGAGTTTCACCTTCTTATGGGTCCATATGGCTCCTTCCGCTGGTAGAACAGACACCTCTACAATTATTTAATCTGTTACTGCTATCTGTCTACCTCTAACCATGGAGTAACCTTCCTGCAAATTCTGTAAAAACTCGATAGCTACTGTTTCATGAGGTTGTTGTAGCCTTGTGAGGTATGTATTCCATCCCAATTTTTCCAGAATTTCTCGTGCAGTGCTTGAAACAACCAACACCTGCAGCTCACTACGAATTGGTCATCCTCCCATTTTACCTGCACACTGTTAATTCCTTAAAAATGCACAGAAATGAAATGGAACATCACAACACAATATTTAGTGAATGTCAGAATAATATCGTTAAGCCTTCACTATTACTAAGAATATAGGCATTTAACCTGCATGCAGACATTAAAAGGCATCCACACCCCCCTGAAGGATGATAGGTTGTCCTCGACCATCAAATAAGAGAGTAAAGGACTGCACAACAGTCGTACAACATTTGATCAACATACATACTTATGATACGATAAAAAATGATTACATTCCTGAAATCGATGCATAATATTAAATTGAAAATAGATATGGAAACGTTCATACAATGATTCGAAGATAATGGAAGGGACAACTGATGTAAAAACAAGTACTTATGCGATCATTGCTTCTCATAAACTATTATGATCGGGTTATGAATAATTTTCATGTATACTAGGTTCAAAAAGAAGGGTTTAAAGGTATCCTCTCATTTGATCTTATGTAAAGATATAAGAAAAAGTTTCATCATTACTATTGATTTGAAAAGTGTGACTCCAATACCATCAGCAGAGCTCTGTTTCCCACAGGTGTCTATAACCTTGACAAAGTTGCTTTTTCACCCTTGGAACCATTATCCTTTGTTTATGCCTAGGGAAGTGCTTTGTAATGTCATGATGGAGGCCACTGTGCTAGCTTGGGAACCAGTTGAACCACAATGCCATTCACCAGGAAGAAGTGAAAGGTGGACAGGTCGGCTCGTGATGAGACCTCCTGTTCCATGGAATTTTTTTTTTTTTTTTGAGTTTTCCATTGGACCATATCCATGGTGTGGTGGCCATAATGGGAATGCCACTTCACTTCTTCCTTATGATCATGGTAGGCTGGCTCTTGATGAGCCCCCTATCCTCCATCTGCCATATCATACAATTGTTAATAGTTACATAATTTCTTTTCTTTTATATTTTTTTTCATATATAGCACTTCCCTACTTATATATAGAGGATGGCTCAGCACTCCTTAAGAGTAGGGATGGTGGAAGAAGTCTGGACATCTCAATGGAAAAAGATATGCCTTTATTCTTATTTAATAAATAAAGATAAAAGAGAGATAGTTTAGGGAAGAACCAGCATGATAAAAATAACCTATCACATTAATTTAAATGAGAATAAGGACAACAAAGCAATATGAATAGTTGTGTCCTATCCTTTTCCTTATCATTGCAAAACTATTTCATAAAAATAACAATTTCTCTTGATTTTCTAATTTCATAATTTCTAATTTGTGTATCCTTACATAAATTGTGTGTTTTCCATCAAGAGATTCATGAAGAATGCATAAAAATCCTCAAAATGCAGGTCAAAATCAAGAAAAAAAAATATACTCAAAAAGTGTTGTTCCTTTAGAAAGGAACATCAAAAACAATCTGCGAAAATGTTGTTCCTTTGGAAACGAACAACAAAAAAAAACAGGTGGAAAAACTATTGTTCCTTTGGAAAGGAACAGCAAAAAACTATTGTTCCTTTGGAAAGGAACAACAAAAACACTCGCAATCAAATAGTTGTTCCTTTTGAAAGGAACAACAAAAAAGTAGCAAGAAAATGCTGTTCGTTTCGAAAGGTACAACAAAAAGAAACACTCAAACACGCTGTTTCTTGAGAGAAACCGTTGTTGTTCCTTAGAAAAGAACAACTTTAAGAAATAAATTCTGCACACAAAAAACAAGCAAGATAAAGAAAAAACATTATGTACAAATTTCAAAATAAAGAAATGATTCAGAGAATGGGTGCTGAGGAGGATTTTCCTCCCTCAGCAAGAATCTGCATGGTGGAATCTTCCCGTAATTGTTGGTAAAAGGATTCCTGATTAAGCGGTTTATGGTAAAGTCGCACTCGATGACCGTTTACTTTGAAGGAATGCCCAGATCCATCAATGGTGGTTAATGTGATGGTGCCATTATCATGAACCTTTTGTATCTTGTAAGGTCCAAGCCATCGTTTATGGAGTTTCCCTGGGAAATCCTGAAACTTGGAATCATATAGGAGTCCCAATCTCCTTCATGGAAGATTTTCTCTTTGATGAGGGCGTCATGCCATTTTGCTCTCTGTTGTTGAATTAATTTAGTGTGATGAAGAGCAGAGAGCCTCATTTCATCCAACTCATTGATTTTCTGTAATCTTCTGACCTGGGCTTCATTTAAGTCTAAACCCACCTCCTGGGTTGTTCTTAATGTCTGAATTTCAAACTCTATCGGAAAGATGGGCTCTTTTCCAAATACCAACTGATATGGTTAATACCCTGTGGTACCTCTCCATGTTGTTCGATATGCCCACAAGGCTTTTGGCAATCTGTAAGCCCAGTCACGTCTATGTGAGGCAAATATTTTTGTCAGTATCGATTCGATCACTTTATTCGTGCTCTCTACCTGGCTGTTTGCCTGTGGGTGGTATGGGGTTGTAATTTTGTGCTGAATGTGGTAATTTTGTAATGTTTCAGCGAGATTATTGCCTACAAACTACGGTCCTCCATCTATGATTATGTCCCTTGGGAGGCCATATCGCACAAATATTTGGAAAAGGAATTGTATTACTGAGTCCTCTATAGCTTTCGAAAGTGCCTCTTCTTCAACCCATTTATTGGCATACTCGGTTGCAACTAGGATGTATGTTCTTTGGTTCGATGGGGGGTTAATGGGACCAAAAAAATCGAGCGCCCAGCGTTCAAATGGTTCAATTACTAATTGTGGGTTCAAAGGCATTTTGTCGGACTATCTAGGGCGATCCGCCCTTTGGCAGCTATCACAGGCCTGCACAAATTTTTTAGTGTCTTTAAAAAATGTAGGCCAATAGTAGCCTATCTGTAAAACCCTGTGGGCAGTTCTACGATCTGCAAAATGTCCACCACACGACCCATCATGGCATGCTTTCAGAATATCAAATACTTCGTCCTCTCAGATGCATCTCCTAATTTGCATATCTGACCCTGTATGAAACAGGTAGCTCCCAATCCAAAAGAATCGAGTACTACACTGTATTATCTGTTTTCGTTCATTAGGCGTTAGATGTTTTGGTAATTTACCTATTGCTAAGTAATTTTATATATTAGCATACCATGGGGTTCTAATAGTAACAACGAACAAATTTTCATCTGGGAAGTGATCTTCGACTATTGCTGCATCTGTTGGCTTTGGCATTCGTGACAGGAAATCAGCTACAGGGTTCTCTTTTCCAGGTCGATCTTTAACTGTGATATCAAATTCCTACAATAAAATCAACCATCTTGTCACTCTTCCATTTGTAATAGTTTTATTTGCTAAAAATTTAATGGCAGAGTGATCGATATATAAAACTACATGATACCCAGTTATATAATGTCTAAATTTATTTACAGCATGGACTAAAGCTAAAAATTCCTTCTCAGTCACAGTATAATTTAATTCAGCAGGAGATATATTTTTGCTAATATAATAGATTGCATATGGTTTCTTATCCTCTTCCTGCCCAAGTACTGCTCTAATCGCTGTGTCTGAGGCATTAGATGAAATTTGGAATGGAAAATCCCAATTTGGGCCCCTCAGCATTGGGGCTGTTGATACAAGCTTTTTCAGATCCTTGAAAGCATGGTCACATCTATTTGTCCAAATAAAATCAAAATTTCCTGTTAGTGCATATAAAGGTGTAGCTATTTGAGAAAAATATTCTATAAATCTTCTGTAATAACCAGAAAATCCAAGAAAGCTACGTACCTCTGTTTGTGTGGTGGGAGTAGGTATTAACGAAATTATCTAAATTTTGGCTAGATCCACCTGAATTCCAGCTGCTAAGATGTAATGGCCTAAGATGAGTCCCTCGGTCATCATCATATGAAATTTTTCGTGGCTTAAGAAAAGCCTCGTGTCGATACATCTTCGCAACACCTTTTCTAAGTTTTCTAATGCTAGCTCAAAATCATCTCCGTAAGGTGTGAAGTCATCCATATAGACTTCGAGCCCTTCATTTATTAAATATAAAAATATGCTGAGAATGGCCCTCTGAAATGTAGCAGGGGAATTGCATAGGCCAAAGGGTAAGAATCGATAGGAAAATTTCCCCCAAGGACAGGTAAAAGTAGTTTTGTCTTGGTCTTCAGGGGTAATCTGAATTTGATTGTACCCACTGAAGCCATCGAAGAAAGAAAATAGTTTCTTTCCTGCCAATATATCCAATACCTGGTCAATGAAAGGAAGGGGAAGGTGGTATTTCTAGGTTGCTTTGTTCAACTCTCGGTAATCTACACATATTCTCCACTTTCCGTTCTTCTTTGGCACCACCACTAATGGGGAGACCCACTTGCAATCAGATATTGGGTAAATGAAATTAAAATCCAACAACTTTTGTAATTCAGCTTTCACAATATCTTTAAGGTGAGGGTTTAGTCTTCGTTGGGGTTGGCGAATGGGTCTCGCATATTTTTCAATATAGATGTGGTGTGTACATAAATAGGGGTCAATTCCCTTCATGTCTGGATAATCCCATGCAAAGGCTCCCTTATATTTTCGTAGTAATTGGACCAACTTCTCTTATTGTTTAGCAGTCAGGTTTTTGTTAATGTTTAAAGTTTTTCCCGGTTCAATTTCCACAATTTTGCTATTATAAACAGAGGTAGTGGGTATTATTTGATCAGGAATGTCTTTCAGGGGCTCTTCTCCTTCTTTATTATCAAATGTTGTCTTGATCATGTGACATTGTAGATGGGATCTAATTTTTGGTTTGTTAATGAAACTATTAATTATATCATCCTCTGTTTGATCTTTAAAATCGAGGGCATCTTCTATAGTTAGTGGTGATCTCATATTTTCCACAAGATATGATATAGGTTGCTTCCTTGTTTTGATTATTGATAGGCTTGGTTGGGTTGGGGGATATAAGGCTAAATTCTTGACATAGTTTCCCCTTGTTATTGTCATGTTGCCTTGTCGACCAATGTAAGCATCGGCAGTTACCAACCAAGGCCTACCTAATATTAGCGGGTGTCCATCTAGACGGTTCTTTGGATTGATAACCAGGAAGTCAGCAGGGTACTCCCAGGAATCTACTTGGACATCCTATTTGATAGGTGTATGTACAAAACATGTAGGGTTGTTATATGCCTCAAAATATATGCCCAATACAGATCTAGGCTTAATACAAACTCCTATAGAAAACCTGGAAAGGGTTTACATAAATACACTCTATACAAGATGGGATCTAAAGCCCAATGGCTAAAGATTCACTGCAAACTAAATAACATGGGTGAAGAAGGCTGAAATATAATATATCTAATGTAGATCCCCTAGAAGGTCTCCTCCCATGAAAGGCTGAACCCTCCAATCACAAGAAAACACTTCAAAGGAGCCACAAGATCCCTCATTGAAGCTGCCCTCCAAAATAACGCAATCCCTAGCTGGAAAAATGCTGGAAATAATGGGAAATAGTTTGCCTGATGCCAAATATCTGAAATATTCCCAAGATCTCTCCAAAATGATCCCTCGAGAGAAGGAAACCTTCCTCCTATGAGAAAATAGCTCAGAAAGTGGGTTTCTAACCCCTCCACTGCAACACCCTGCAACACAGCACAATAACCTGCAGAAACTACGTTGATGAAGAAAGTTGTAGCTTGGCATGAAAATATGAATGTGGAAATGAATACAATACTCTTCCAAGAGGCCTCTCAAGGAAATAGGTGGGATGTCCAAGTAGATTCCTGGGTCTTCATATTTGATAGGTGTTTCCATTCCTGATAATAAGTCAGATAGAGTACCAACTACTTGGACAATTGGGTTGGTTGTTATTCTCCTCTTTGGCTTCTTTATACACAATTCCTTAATGGTTTTTGCATAAATAGGAATGTCTTAGATAGCTTGGAGGAGAGGGATTTTTATACACATATTTTTTAATTCTCCCAGAAGATCAAAATCAGGATATTCAATTTGGCGAGGTATGATTAATCGTTCTGGGAATGGTGGAGAAGAGGTGGTTGCTTGTTGTGGAGTTTTTTGTTGAACCACCTTCGCTTTTGGCAATGTTTGTTCTGTTGGAAATGTTGTCATTGATGGCAAAGGAGATGATAAAGGAAGAGCACCCGAAACACCAGCCAAGGAGCAGAGGAAGAAAAAAGAGAGGTAGCAGAGACAGCAAAAAGAGAAATAAGGAGAAGCATCAGTTAAACAAGTAGCAGAGTCAGCAAAGACAACAACAGAGATAGAAAAGAAGCAGAGAGGTAGCAAGGCAGCATAGAAGGAACAGTAGAAGAAGGCCGGTCAATAGAAGATCTGGAGAGACAGAGCAGTGAATATTGGAAGGGCCTAAAGGAGTTTAATACATAGGTTTATTTATGTATTAGGGGTTTAATAAAGTTGCATATGAATGCTGGAAAAGATGGAATTAAGAGTCGACCTGGAATAAACTATGCATGAAGAATTCTGTGTAGATATGCCTTGAAGTTCCGAGAAATCATGCCTTCAACCCAGTTTGGAATATTGAAAGCATGACCAATTAAGAGATGGTCGATGAGAGACGAAGTCTATTTTTTAACCGTGTGTGCGACTAAAATAATTATGAACTATGCATGAGGCGATATTATGCGAAGAAACCATGCTAAAAGAAATGACACGGAATCTTGAAGAACCATGGAACCAAGAGGGAATAGTGACAGCGGTTTCGGAGGAAAAACCAGCAGTATCACGCGCCCTTGGGAGTGGTAAGCAGTAACACCTTTTTGGACGCGATACATGCTTTTGTGTGACACGTGGCAGAGGGCAGTATTGTAAAACCATTTTCATCGCGTGAATTCTAAAGAATAACCCTGGTGCTACTAATCTATGCGATATTCGTCGGTTACCGTCGGATATGTTGGATCGGCGCGACGAGATTGTGACCGTCAGATGAAATGTGTGGGACCCCCTACATAAAATTCTGAGAATCGTTACCCAAGTTGGAGGATACATAAACATAAATTCTGAGAATCATTACCCCAGCTGGAGGATACACTAAAGACTGAAGCGGCAAAGTACACATATAGCAACGCTTTATATAAGTGTAGTGCCTTTTAAAAAAAGAACCAAAGTATACACATATATACATATATGTGAAGTACTCTATAGCTCGGGCCTAATACAACCAAAGTACCATAAGGTGGGACCCTCACCCAATCGCATCGAAGAAAACTGTGGCAGCGAAACATGACAATAGAAGTTGCGATTGCGATGAAGATGCGGACCCGACGGGTCTGTGAACTATGATTCATAAGTGCTTGAGTTCCGACATAACAATGTTTCATCGCATCGGCATTTGATCGCAATCAGATTAATCACATCGCATCGGATTGGAGTGATCGCATCGGAGCATCGGAGCATAGGAATATCGGAACATGCAACTAAAAGTTGCGATTGTGATTAATCGCAATCGGAGTGATCGCATCGCATCGCCTTGGAGTAATCGCAATCGAAGCAATCACATCGCATCACATCGAAGTAATCGCAATCGAAGCAATCTCATCGCATTGGAGAAAGATGCAAACTCGACAAATAGAAAAAGGGTTTATGAAGCTATGGG
Source organism: Pinus albicaulis (assembly GCA_034641835.2). Classification (NCBI taxonomy): domain Eukaryota; kingdom Viridiplantae; phylum Streptophyta; class Pinopsida; order Pinales; family Pinaceae; genus Pinus; species Pinus albicaulis. The sequence continues at coordinate 858,527,992 of CM076579.1, forward strand.
GCTCGAACCTTTGAAAGGTTAGTGTTGGGATTGATAAAAGGATATATGATGTGAAATAATGGGTGTACTCTCGTATTAATTGAGAGAGGTATACATATATTACTGGAGTTAAAATCTCGGGATACATGCTTTTATACATCGAATTGAAACAACAGATAGGGGACTGTAGGTTTACCAACCATCATTTAGATTTTACAAAAGAGACGCCGCTTATGAAGATTGAAAAGTTAAAAGTTGCAATGGTCCAATTTTAATAGTCAAATCATAATATGAAGTTGCAGGTTGAGCTTTAATACCGGGAACATATATTGATTAATACGCCAAAGACCATGGAGTAGTGGAGAATTTCAAAGGCCTTATAATCATGGTCTAATTCATCGCATAGATAGATATAAAGAGCGCAAAGTTGTGGGTCCTGACATATATGATCTCATAATCAAAATATAAAGGTAGAAAACGTTGGATGCGCATTATGAATTTTATAATAAGGTATAAGATCATTAAGGCAAAGAACAAAGTTCTCGCATACATAATCTGTTAGACATGGCTCAAAACCATAAGATAACCATGGAAGGAAAAGGGCTCCAGATATGTTTATTTAGATTTCCAGATCAGCAGTTATATATATATATATATATATATATATACAACAGACACACAATCACGGTGAACAAGAATATGAGATTATGAGATCATATATGTCAGGACCCACAACTTGGACATCCTATGTAGGCATCTGTAGATTCCTGGGAGTACCCTAATCTTGGGCCGCAATATGTAAGCATCTGCTAATCTTGGGCCGCAATAATGTTGCCCTCAAGTGGCAAGAAGAAGGCTATATCTCCAAAGAACTTCCCTCCAACATTAAGAATCATGTTGGCCCAAACCATCCCATATGTGATGGATAGGAAATCACCACCATATCACATCCAATCAATCCCAGGCCCACCTCATAAAGAAGAATTTTTTTTTACTGTAGTGGCCATATCACCTCCCATGCTCCCCTTGGAACATGTAATGCAAAAAGTGTGCGAAATCTCTTCCCCCAAGGACACATCCAACCAATGTGTCTCTCTCCCAATCATGCTCCCAATAAAAATAAGGAAAACATCAGCAAATGGAATCATGATTAGCATCATGCTAGCTACCATATGTAATAAGGGAGAAGGATAATGGTCCCTCCAATGCAACTAGCACAATTTCACTCTCAACTACATCAGAAAATGGCATGATGTGTGGCTTCCCAACCACTTGCTTGCTGCCCCAATCTCCTCACAAGTTTGGAGAAAGTGTATGGTGTATGGTGCAAAGTGAGCATGCCCTGCATAACATATCATCTCCCCAAAACCTCCTAGGGAGTGGCCATTATCAATACTACTTATGGCCTCAATTATTCCATGAATTATAGAAGAAATAATGCTCCTTATTTGAGCAATGTCCTGCACATATATGGTTAAGGAATGCACAAATTCATCATACAAATCATTATGCAACCAAACAGTATCCTTACCATATGCTTTGCCCATGCAAATGGAGTGGCTCATAGATGAATCCCCTCTCATTCTCAAAGATAAAAGAGGTGATTGTGTTAACTCCCCCAAAGAGTTATGTATCTCCTCCATATCCACATGATCCATGCATCTCCTCAAATGCTGACATATCTCCTCCTCAAATCCTTCCCAAATGTACCCCTCCATGATGGTGTGGTATGCTCTCATAGAATAAGCGTGGCTGAAAAGGAAATCTTCATGAGCTGCTTATAGTAACTTCTTATTTAGCTTGGAAGCTCTAGATAAGAAGATCCTACCATGATAGTAGATGACCCCATCTCTGATTGAATATCCCTCCTCATGCAACTAGTCATCCAATATCATACAAGTAAAAATATCCTTGGAATAATCCACCAACATCTGGGATTTCCAATATGGATCTATCCTCCATAGTGATAGTGCTGATGATATATCACAAAGAACATCTGTCATATGGCTGTCCTCCTCTTTGACATATCCCATTCCAACGATGCAAGTTGGAAGGCTGCTATCCTTCCCATGCTGCTCCTGCCACAGTGCAGATCCTAGTTTGAGAGTGGGTAATGATGATGTTGGGAGAATTCCTTTCATCTCCTTGAGTCTACCCAAGACTCTCAGCACTGTACCAAGCTCTCCCAAGGTCCTCACCCCTCTGGAATCAATGAGTGGTGCCTCCAAATGTGAAGCATCCCTCATCATCTGATGTTCTGGTGGTCTCCTCGGTGAGATTCCTCCATGCAATGAGACATCAATATCAAGAGTAGATTGCATACATGAATGGACACACTTGTCCCTACCCTCACTGTGCAATTCAGTCTCCCTCTTCTATGCATCAACCCTCTAAAATAGATAGGGATGTGTGCTCCTCATCAAATGATGTTGGTCATCCTCCATACCTCCTCCTTTTATCTGCATGGTTTCAAAATCTGTCAACAATGGCACATGTTGATCATGGGTTGTGCCTTGATCTCCACATATGAGACCCTATGGAATTCCTTGCAATAATACAAGAATCCCTCTTGTTGGAGAAATTTCTCCATCTACCTCTGCATGAGATGCTAGATATGCTCAAGATATGACAGCGTTGTTTCCCTCAACCATCTCTTCCTCCTTAATATGAATGGGTAACCTTTCAATAAGTGTATCCTCCTTTGGAAAAGGGATCTCCATGCCCTCTTGTCCAAGAATATGAGACAAATATCTTGCCTCTCCAACAGTTTTCTAAAATGGATTTGATTTTATAGGTCCTTTCAACCCGCAAAATTTTGGTTTGTTTTGGTTTGTTTAACTTCATTAAAGATGTTTCAGAATGTCCTCCATCAAACCGTTCTACTAATATCTTAGTGAAATTTGCATAAGAAGAAGCATTTTAATTTTTTAATGAAAAGGAGGAGGTACAAATGGGTGTGTAGCTCCTCCACCCAAGCTCTAGTTGAACATGTTGGTGATCCATCAAAAGTAGATAGGAAAAATCTACCCATGTCATGTTGCTTGCTCCTCTCCACCTTGATCTTGAAAAACTCTTGGAAGGTGATATGATCTTTGAACTTCTTAGTTTGAGATCCATATTCTTGCAGATAATCCCTAAGAGTCTCCTTATTAGGCATTTCTTCTTTTTCCAACTCCCTCATATAAAATCTAGGCATATGACTGCGCTATGCATCATAATGTGTGGCTGCATGCTCACACTCATTATGTAAAAATCTAGAGTTTGCTTCAGATTCAAACTCTCTTGGAGATCCTCTACACAAATCCCTCCTCATCTTCTTAAGATCTCCATGAATGCTCTGTAAAGTTTGAGAAAGAAGCTTTGAAAGCCTCTCTTCCTTCCCTCCTGCAAATAATGGAGTTTTCTTTTTGTCTTTTCTGTACATCTTTTCTTCTTCTTCTTCTGGTAGCATAATGGCTGAGATCAACAGGCTGAGCCAAGATTATGCTTCGATACCACTGTAATATCCCAAAATGGGGAAGAAACAATATATGAACACAAAACTGGAAATAACAATGTAAATCAACTTATGAACATTGGAGACCAATATCGAGACAAAACATCATGTATTAGATCAGAAAAATAATCATAAATAGTGAGGCATAAATCATGTACAATGAAGGAACAAGCCTCCCCTAAACAATCACTCCACAAATGAGCTGATGTCACAATACAAGAATGTCGGAAGACTTCTACAGCGCAGTTTAAAACATGATGCTGCAGAAAAAGTATGTACAAAACATGTAGGGTTGTTATATGCCTCAAAATATATGCCCAATACAGATCTAGGCTTAATACAAACTCCTATAAAAAACCTGGAAAGGGTTTACATAAATACACTCTATACAAGATGGGATCTAAAGCCCAATGGCTAAAGATTCACTGCAAACTAAATAACATGGGTGAAGAAGGCTGAAATATAATATATCTAATGTAGATCCCCTCAAAGGTCTCCTCCTATGAAAGGCTGAACCCTCCAATCACAAGAAAACACTTCAAAGGAGCCACAAGATCCCTCATTGACGCTGCCCTCCAAAATAACGCAATCCCTAGCTGGAAAAATGCTGGAAATAATGGGAAATAGTTGGCCTGATGCCAAATATCTGAAATATTCCCAAGATCTCTCCAAAATTATCCCTCGAGAGAAGGAAACCTTCCTCCTATGAGAAAATAGCTCAGAAAGTGGGTTTCTAACCCCTCCACTGCAACACCCTGCAACACAGCACAATAACCTGCAGAAACTACGTTGATGAAGAAAGTTGTAGCTTGGCATGAAAATATGAATGTGGAAATGAATACAATACTCTTCCAAGAGGCCTCTCAAGGAAATAGGTGGGATGTCCAAGTAGATTCCTGGGTCTTCATATTTGATAGGTGTTTCCATTCCTGATAATAAGTCAGATAGAGTACCAACTACTTGGACAATTGGGTTGGTTGTTATTCTCCTCTTTGGCTTCTTTATACACAATTCCTTAATGGTTTTTGCATAAATAGGAATGTCTTGGATAGCTTGGAGGAGAGGGATTTTTATACACATATTTTTTAATTCTCCCAGAAGATCAAAATCAGGATATTCAATTCGGCGAGGTATGATTAATCGTTCTGGGAATGGTGGAGAAGAGGTGGTTGCTTGTTGTGGAGTTTTTTGTTGAACCACCTTCTCTTTTGGCAATGTTTGTTCTGTTGGAAATGTTGTCATTGATGGAAAAGGAGATGATAAAGGAAGAGCACCTGAAACACCAGCCAAGGAGTAGAGGAAGAAAAAAGAGAGGTAGCAGAGACAACAAAAAGAGAAATAAGGAGAAGCATCAGTTAAACAAGTAGCAGAGTCAGCAAAGACAACAACAAAGATAGAAAAGAAGCAGAGAGGTAGCAAGGCAGCATAGAAGGAACAGTAGAAGAAGGCTGGTCAATAGCAGATCTGGAGAGACAGAGCAGTGAATATTGGAAGGGCCTAAAGGATTTTAATACAGAGGTTTATTTATGTATTAGGGGTTTAATAAAGTTGCAGATGAATGCTGGAAAAGATGGAATTAAGAGTCGACCTGGAATAAACTATGCATGAAGAATTCTGTGTAGATATGCCTTGAAGTTCTGAGAAATCATGCCTTCAACCCAGTTTGGAATATTGAAAGCATGACCAATTAAGAGATGGTCGATGAGAGACGAAGTCTATGTTTTAACCGTGTGTGCGACTAAAATAATGATGAACTATGCATGAGGCGATATTATGTGAAGAAACCATGCTAAAAGAAATGACACGGAATCTTGAAGAACCATGGAACCAAGAGGGAATAGTGACAGCGGTTTCGGAGGAAAAACCAGCAGTATCACGCGCCCTTGGGAGTGGTAAGCAGTAACACCTTTTTGGACGTGATACATGCTTTTGTGTGACACGTGGCAGAGCGCAGTATTGTAAAACCATTTTCATCGCGTGAATTCTAAAGAATAACCCTGGTGCTACTAATCTATACGATATTCGTCGGTTACCGTCGGATATGTTGGATGGGTGCGACGAGATTGTGACCGTCAGATGAAATGTGTGGGACCCCCTACATAAAATTCTGAGAATCGTTACCCAAGTTGGAGGATACATAAACATAAATTCTGAGAATCATTACCCCAGCTGGAGGATACACTAAAGACTGAAGTGGCAAAGTACACATATAGCAACGCTTTATATAAGTGTAGTGCCTTTTAAAAAAAGAACCAAAGTATACACATATATACATATATGTGAAGTACTCTATAGCTCGGGCCTAATACAACCAAAGTACCATAAGGTGGGACCCTCACCCAATCGCATTGAAGAAAACTGTGGCAGCGAAACATGACAATAGAAGTTGCGATTGCGATGAAGATGCGGACCCGACGGGTCTGTGAACTATGATTCATAAGTGCTTGAGTTCCGGCATAACAGTGTTTCATCGCATCGGCATTTGATCGCAATCAGATTAATCACATCGCATCGGATTGGAGTGATCGCATCGGAGCATCGGAGCATAGGAATATCGGAACATGCAACTAAAAGTTGCGATTGTGATTAATCGCAATTGGAGTGATCGCATCGCATCGCCTTGGAGTAATCGCAATCGAAGCAATCGCATCGCATCACATCGAAGTAATCGCAATCGAAGCAATCTCATCGCATTGGAGAAAGATGCAAACTCGACAAATAGAAAAAGGGTTTATGAAGCTGTGGGGCTCGAACCTTTGAAAGGTTAGTGTTGGGATTGATAAAAGGATATATGATGTGAAATAATGGGTGTAATCTCGTATGAATTGAGAGAGGTATACATATATTACTGGAGTTAAAATCTCGGGATACATGCTTTTATACATCGAATTGAAACAACAGATAGGGGACTGTAGGTTTACCAACCATCATTTAGATTTTACAAAAGAGACGTCGCTTATGAAGATTGAAAAGTTAAAAGTTGCAATGGTCCAATTTTAATAGTAAAATCATAATATGAAGTTGCAGGTTGAGCTTTAATACCGGGAACATATATTGATTAATACGCCAAAGACCATAGAGTAGTGGAGAATTTCAAAGGCCTTATAATCATGGTCTAATTCATCGCATAGATAGATATAAAGAGCGCAAAGTTGTGGGTCCTGACATATATGATCTCATAATCAAAATATAAAGGTAGAAAACGTTGGATGCGCATTATGAATTTTATAATAAGGTATAAGATCATTAAGGCAAAGAACAAAGTTCTCGCATACATAATCTGTTAGACATGGTTCAAAACCATAAGATAACCATGGAAGGAAAAGGGCTCCAGATATGTTTATTTAGATTTCCAGATCAGCAGTTATATATATATATATATATATATATATATATATATATATACACAACATACACACAATCACGGTGAACAAGAATATGCACAGGAACGAATTTGACAGGTGAACAAGAATAGAAAAATGGAAAATACGTAGAAGACGGTGAGCAGAAGAAGGTAGGACAGTTATCTGACAACAGCAGAAAAGACAAAGCCAGCAAAGCCAAAAGCCAGAAAATGGGTTGAGTAAAATTGTTTTTATGTAACCGAAATGTGAATGTTGTAATTGATTTTTATTGTTTGTGATGCATTGGCAAGTCTTCGGAAGAGAAAAAATATCCCACTGTAATGTTAAATTGGTACCTACAGTTATATTTTCTGAATGAGCGGATAAAAGAGATGAGAAGGCAGAAGGCAAAGAGACATGGCTGTCCATTTCGAACTCGCAGTAGAATACAAACAACCATGAAGCTATTTTGTATAAAACAGGGTAATATCCAAGGGGAGAATGTTACGAAAACAGAGTGAGAGAAGAAGAGAGTGTGCAGCAGAATTGAAGAGAGTTGAAGAAAATAAGAAAGCTGTAAGAGGTTAGAGAGAGTGAGTATAGAGAATGTAGAGTATGGAATTGAGGCAGAGAAGATAATAATAAGGAGGAGAAGAATGAGATGCCTTGAAAATTCAGAGAATTCAGAAATGAAGCAGTGAGGTAGAGTAGAAGGAGGAGCTGAGAAAAGAAGAAGGAGAAGCTGATAGTGAATCTGAGAAGATGCAGAAATGATATAAGGACAGATATGGGGACTGTTGAACAACAGAAGAGAAGGTACAGAACAGAGCTGATATCCAAGGTAAATCAGCAAGTGTTTTTCTTTTGAAAGAGTAAGGAAGTTGAAGCTTCCCTATCAATTTTTAGCTTGATAGATGTCAATTGTAGCTGATTGAGGTAGGAGCCTCCTGTAGGTTGGTGCCTGCAGAAAATAGATGGGAGTTGGTGCTTCCACATCAAGTTGTAGCTTGATAAAATTTCAATTGTAGCTGACTGAGGTTGGAGCCTCCTGTAGGTTGGTGCCTGCAGAAAATTGATGGGAGTTGGAGCTTCCTTGCAAGTTGTAGCTTGCAGAATTGAGGCTGGAGCCTCCTGTAGGTTGGTGCCTACAAAAAATCAGTGGTGAGAGGGATTTGGAAAATGCCTTTGCATCACAACAATAATAAGAGGTGGTTTTCTCCCTTTATGGGTTTCCACTTATATCTGGTGTCTCTGTGCATGATGTTTATGTGTTGATATGGTTTTCTGCTTAATACTTGCTACTCTCATATCAAGTATACTGTTACATTATATTAATGCTTGCTGCTCACATTTTAAGATCACTCACATGTTAAGTTGAACATGAAATGAAGGTGTAAACAAGTGTTAATGAAAAAGTTTTAAAAGTCCATGAATGTGTTAAACTGATTCACCCCCCCCTCTCAGTTTAACTAAGGGTTCAACAATTGGTATCAGAGCAGGTTCCTTTGGTGTAAGCTTAATAGCTTGAAGGAGATCTGGTTAAGTCATGGACTATCAAAATGTGTCTGTGTTAAATACAACAAACTTTCCTAAATGGAGAGATAAGGTTAAAACAGGATTATTGGCTTATGAACCTGAAGTATGGAAGCTTGTATGTGATGGTTATTTCACAGACTCCCCCACGGTGAAAGAACAACAGAGGAATGCCAAGGAAAAATGTGTGATATATGACAGTCTTCATAACAAGGACCTTGAGTTGATAATGGATCTAGACTCTGCAAAAGAAATCTGGGACAGATTGCATTTCATGCATGGAGTAGACACAGAGGACTGCATTGTCAAGAAGGAAAAGAGAATTAAGAAGAAGAAAAATTCATGTCAAAAGGAAAATGTTCCAGCAAATGAAGTACCTGCTAGTGTGAATGGAAGTCAGCTCCCTAAAGAAATTATAGTTGAAGAAAAAACCAAACATGAAACATCCTCGACTAAAATAGAAAGATTGAAGAATGAAAAAAAGACCTTAAGATAGTGGTGCAAATATGTGATGAGAGAGAATATGAAGATAAGAAAGAAATTATTGACCTGAAGACACAACTTGAAGAAGCAAAGAAAGTGGAAGACATTCTGCTGCAACAAATGAGAGAGAAAACTCAGGAATGTGAAAGATTGGAAGAAGAAGTAGTGAGCCTAAGAAAGAATTTAGAAAAAGCCCAAAGAGAACTATTAATGAATACACCTCTAATGAAAAGCTCTGAACAGTTGGAAAATATTCTAAATGCACAAAGGTCTCCCCTCATAAAGGCTGGGATAGGATATGAAGAAGAAACCAGTAAGTCCAAGGCGGAAGATAAAAGGAATATCATCTTTGTGAAGGCTGTAAAGGATAATGAAGTAGCTCAGAATATTCCTGCAGTAGTAGAAGCCAGCAAGAACAGGATTTGTGAATAAACAAATAGAATCAATCAGCAATATGGTAGGATAGAGAATGAAAGGATGAAACAGTCTGCTGGAAAGGGCTCTCACACTCCTGAATATGAATTGAATAAAGTTGGAAGATGTCAAAGGAGGTTCTTTCCTCCTATGAAAAATATCACATGTCTCTCTTGTCATAACCCAGGACATATTGCAACACAATGTAAGACAAGGCCTATCAACTTCAACCAGCAAAAGATGCAGCAAAAGAGAAAAACCCCTCAAGCAAACAAATGGAAAAGACAATCTTCCACCAGGTACACAAATTATTTCCATGGCTACTGTTATGCATGCAATAATTTTGGACATAAATATGTTGAATGTAAATTTTATTCAAAAAGGGGAACAAATTATTATACATTAGCTCAAATGTACCCTCGTAAAATAAGATGTTATGTTTGCCTCAAGCTTGGTCACAAAGAAAAATACTGTAAACTTCCTTATACTTTAAAGAGATCTAAACAGAGGATGGAATCTAATCAAATCAAACAAAGCTATGAATAAATAAGGAGTGCAGACATTATGAAAAATCCTAATAAATTATGGAAGGAAAAGAAAAAGGGGGAGCCTGTTACCTCAATAACATAATGAATCTAGCATAGTCTCAGGGGGAGCTGCTCTAGAAAACAATGAAAATATATAATCAGTGATAAATATGAAGCAACATCTCAGGGGGAGAGCAGTTCATAAATAGTCCCCATAAAAGTAGTCTAAGAAGAGCTCCTTAGAATGAGAATAGCTATGAGATCAGGAAGTGAAAGGAAATTCCTCTAACAGAGAACTAAAGAGAAAGAAGATCATCTGAAGTATTAAATAGCTGAAAAATTGATGGAAGAAGAGAATACAGCAATAAGCCTTGGTGGTAGAGAGAACATCAGCCATGAGCATGTAAGCTAAGAAGACACCAGCACATAAGTGATGATCACAGTGTGCATCATTCAGCCAGAATGAACAAGTGAACCACTTTAAGAAGGAGGAATAAGAGAAGAGCCTATCATCATTATGTCATGCCATCATTCATCTATAAAAGGTTCCCTTGGAGAAATGCAGTAAAGTGAGTAATAAATCCTTGAGAAATCAGCCCATGAAGATCCATAGAAAAGAAATTGAAGATGTCTTCCCAAAGATCTTTATATTAGAACTATTGAATTGATCTTTAAAGCAGCAATGATTCTGGAGTAGTCTTAGAAAGGAAAATGCAGTGACATTCCTTTGAACAGAGTGGCAGAATAAGCAAATGGTTAAAGATGCCTAGATCAAATTTAGGATATTGATGACTGTTGGTGTTAACAATGGAAAACTCAATAGTAGAATTCATGAAGAATGTCTTAATTATGGGTTAATGTGCAAACTGAAGTGAAGTTTCTACATGGTTTATCAAAGCAGTATCAATTGGTATTTAGGTACAAGCAGCATGCCTATCAACTGAATATCAGGTGTTATCAGTGGAGCATAAATATAGTACAGGTCCTCAGGATCAAGGGATTATGGAAAAATTACACCAAGCTAGTATCCCAGAGTTATCTTCATTATTCAAGCGTGAAAAGGTCAATTACAGAGAAAAAGGATCAGTATTGTGTTTTTGAAACATTATATTGTGTATTGAAGCAATATCTTTTTCTATATATTTTCATGCCTTCCTGAAGTCTTTACATATCTATCAGGCCTCTCTCTTGAAATCATTCACAACACCATGTGAAGTCTGTTTACAGAGATATCAATTAAACATCATGAAAATGTTTTGTGGAAGATCATCATGATAGAATAGTTAAAGTATCTGAAGTTTGAAGGACTAGTTGTGATTACCAGTTGAAGCTCAAAAGTCTGTTATTGATTCATCTCAAGCATACTTCAGCAGAACAGAATTGTGTTGGACATTGGGTTCAACGCTCCCCGTGTGTTTCGTGACATGGAATAACCGCCTCTCGTGGATCCTAACTCTGGCGATTGTAGTGGAGACTAATGCCTACGGGTTTTGGTCTAACGGCAATCGTGATTCCAACAATTGGTGGTATTTCACCATTGAAATGAGGTTGATCATTGACATACATACCCCTTATGTCATAAATAAAACTGCATGGTTGATAAGTGAGACTGACCAATTCATTGAAGGGTTTGTTTTTGAAAGTACGCTGTACAAGCAGTAAAGTCATTTAGTCTTTTAGATTGAAAGATATCATCTAATCTCACAATAATTTGTAAAATCTGACTAGATTCATTGATCACATTAGTAACAAGGACCTGTAGCTATTAAGTGTAATATCATTATCAGCATTCTAGCTCATATCATCACCAACAGGCAAGAAAAGTGAATCACAGCTAGAAAAGATATATTGACATCATTATAATAATTGAACAGGTGTGGTACTGCAGATGTGTATTGCAAAAGAGGACATACTACTACTACAACTTCCTCAACAGATTGGATTTAAAATGATTATTATAATATAGCTAAAGCAAGCTTTATATGTCACATGGAGCATTCACAATCCTTAAGTCTTGATCCAATAATACATCTCTTATTATACAAGTCTGATTATATATGGCTGTCATCACCTACTCTCTATACAAGTGCAAGGATTCTATGCTTCGGAATGGTATCGACTTAATATGTATATACAAGTTCAAATATTCTCAAAAGTGTTCTCTCAACAACTCTTGTACACGAGTTTGGAGCAGAAAGGTACAAAGTCAAAAGAAGAAGGCCTAAACACATCTCAGAGAGAATAAATGCAAAGACGGAATCTACACTGAGAAATGTGAAACCCTTTTCCATTGATGTCAAAGGGGGAGGAAAAGCAGGTAATAGAAGAAAGGGTCTTCTAAAAGAAGCTAGGCAGAGGAAGACTTGGAGGAAGCATTGGATTATCGGTGGATGTGTTGCCATCAATGCCAAACTGGGAGACTATTGGAAATGTTGTCATTGATGGCAAAGGAGATGACAAAGGAGGAGCACCTGAAACATCAGCCAAGGAGCAGAGGAAGCAAAAAGAGAGGTAGCAGAGACAACAAAAAGAGAAATAAGGAGCATCATCAGTCAAACAAGTAGCAGAGGCGGCAAAGAGAGAACCAGAGATAGCAAAGAAGCAGAGAGGTAGCAAGGCAGCATAGAAGGAGCAGTAGAAGAAGGCCGGTTAATAGCAGATTGGAGAGACAGAGTAGTGAATATTGGAAGGGCCTGAAGGAGTTTAATACAAAGGTTTATTTATGTATTAGGGGTTTAATACAGTTGCAGATGAATGCTGTAAAAGATAGAATTAAGAGTGGACTTGGAATAAACTCTGCATGAAAAATTCTGTGTAGATATGCCTTGAAGTTTCGAGAAATCATGCCTTCAACCCAGTTTGGAATATTGAAAGCATGACCAATTAAGAGATGGTCGATGAGAGACGAAGTCTATTTTTTAACCGTGTGCAAGACTAAAATAATGATGAACTATGTGTGAGGTGATATTATGCGGAGAAACCATGCTAAAAGAAATGGCGCGGAACCTTGAAGAACCGTGGAACCAAGAGGGAATAGTGACGGCGGTTTCGGAGGAAAAACCAGCAGTTTCACGTACCCTTGGGAGTGGTAAGCAGTAACACATTTTTGGAAACGATACATGCCTCTGTGTGACACATGGCAGAGGGTGGTATTGTAAAACCATTTTCATCGCGTGAATTCTAAAGAATAACCCTGGTGCTACTAATCTATGCTATATTCGTCGGTTACTGTCGGATCTGTTGGATGGGTGCGATGAGATTGTGATCGTCAGATGAAATTTTTGGGACCCCCTACATAAAATTTCGAGAATCGTTACCCAAGCTAGAGGATACATAAACATAAATTCCGAGAATCATTACCCCAGCTGGAGGATACACTAAAGACTAAAGCGACAAAGTACACATATAGCAGCGCTTTATATAAGTGTAGCGCCTTTTAAACAAAGAACCAAATTATACACATATATACATATATGTGAAGTACTCTATAGCTCGGGCCTAATACAACCAAAGTACCATAAGTTGGGACCCTCACCCAATCGCATCGGAGAAAACTGTGGCAGCGAAGCATGACAATAGAAGTTGCGATTGCGATGAAGATGCGGACCCGACGGGTCTGTGAAATATGATTCATAAGTGCTTGAGTTCCAGCAGAACAGTGTTTCATCACATCTGCATTTGATCACAATTAGAGTAATCACATCGCATCGGATCGGAGTGATCACATCGGAGCATCGGAGCATAGGAATATCGGAACATGCAACTAAAAGTTGTGATTGTGATTAATCGCAATCAGAGTAATTGCATCGCATCACATCAGAGTAATCACAATCGGATCAATCGCATCGCATCGCATCGGAGTAATCAAAATCGAAGCAATCACATCGCATTGGAGAAAGATGCAAACTCGGCAAATAGAAAAAGGGTTTATGAAGCAGTGGGGCCCGAACCTTTCAAAGGTTAGTGTTGGGATTGATAAAAGGATATATGATGTGAAATAAGGGGTGTACTCTCGTATGAATTGAGAGAGGTATAAATATATTACTGGAGTTAAAATTTGGGGATACATGCTTTTATACATCAAATTGAAACAACAGATAGGGGACTGTAGGTTTACCAGCCATCATTTAGATTTTACAAAAGAGACGCCGCTTATGAAGATTGAAAAGTTAAAAGTTGCAATGGTTCAATTTTAATAGTCAAATCATAATATGAAGTTGCAGGTTGATCTTTAATACCAGGAACATATATTGATTAATACGCCAAAGACCATGGAGTAGTGGATAATTTCAAAGGCCTTATAATCATGGTCTAATTCATCGCACAGATAGATACAAAGAGCGCAAAGTTGTGGGTCTTGACATATATGATCTCATAATAAAAATATAAAGGTAGAAAACATTGGAGGCGCATTATGAATTTTATAATAAGGTATAAGATCATTAAGGAAAAGAAGAAAGTTCTCGCATACATAATCTGTTAGACATGGTTCACAACCATAAGATAACCGTGGAAGAGAAAGGGCTCCAGATATGTTTATTTAGTTGCCAGATCAACAGTTATATATATAGATATACAGTAGACACACAATCACGGTGAACAAGAATATGCACGAGAACGAATTTGACAGGTGAACAAGCACAGAAAACTGAAAAATATGTAGAAGACGGTGAGTAGAAGAAGGTAGAACAGTTACCTGACAGCAGCAGAAAAGACAAAGCCAGCAAAGCCAAAAGCCAGAAAATGGGCTGAGTAAAATTGTTTTTATGTAACCGAAAATGTGAATGTTGTAATTGATTTTTATTGTTTGTGATGCATTATCAAGTCTTCGGAAGAGAAAACATATCCCACTGTAATTTTAAATTGGTACCTACAGTTATATTTTGTGAATGAGCGGATAAAAGAGATGAGAAGGTAGAAGGAAAAGAGACATGGCTGTCCATTTCGAACTCACAGTAGAATACAAATAGCCATGAAGCTATTTTGTATAAAATAGGGTAATATCCAAGGGGAGAATGTTACGAAAACAGAGTGAGAGAAGAAGAGAGTGTGCAACAAAATTGAAGAGAGTTGAAGAAAATAAGAAAGCTGCAAGAGGTTAGAGGGAGGGAGTATAGAGAATGCAGAGTATGGAATTGAGGGAGAGAAGATAAGAAGGAGGAGCAGAATGAGATGCCGTGAAAAGTCAGAGAATGCAGAAATGAAGCAGTGAGGTAGAGTAGAAGGAGGAGTTGAGAAAAGAAGAAGGAGAAGCTGATAGTGAATCTGAGAATATGAAGAAATGATATAAGGACAGATATGGGGACTGTTGAACAACAGAAGAGAAGGTACAAAACAGAGCTGATATCCAAGGTAAATCAGCAAGTGTTTTTCTTTTGAAAGAGTAAGGAAGTTGAAGCTTCCCTATCAAGTTGTAGCTTGATAGATGTCAGTTGTAGCTGACTGAGGTAGAAGCCTCCTGTAGGTTGGTGCCTACAGAAAATAGATGGTATTTGGTGCTTCCACATCAAGTTGTAGCTTGATAAAATTTCAGTTGTAGCTGACTGAGGTTGGAGCCTCCTGTAGGTTGGTGCCTGCAGAAAATTGATGGGATTTGGAGCTTCCTTGCAAGTTGTAGCTTGTAGAATTGAGGTTGGAGCCTCTTGTAGGTTGGTGCCTACAAAAAATTAGTGGTGAGAGGGAGTTGGAGCTTGCCTTTGCATCACAACAATAATTATATGTGGTTTTCTCCCTTTATGGGTTTCCACTTATATTTGGTGTCTCTGTGCATGATGTTTATGTGTTGATCTGGTTTATATCATTTTCTTAATACTTGATGATCTCATATTAAGTCTGCTGTTACATTATATTAATGCTTGCTACTCACATTCTAAGATTACTCACATGTTAATTTGAACATGAAATGAAGGTGTAAACAAGTGTTAATGAAAAAGTTTTAAAAGTCCATGAATGTGTTAAACTGATTCACCCCCCCCCCTCTAAGTTTAACTAAGGGTTCAACATGTTCTACGGGTAACATATCTTCAGTGTGAACATTTTTATCTCCCTATGTTTCTACTATGCACCCAGATCTCAATTGAAGGTCATTACACTCCCTTAGTTCAGTTTCTAATTCTGGTGGTTCCATTATTTGGACAGATTGAACGGGCCTATTGTTTGGGTTTGGGTTGGGTTGGGCTGGGAGTTGTGGTCTTCAATTGGTCTGGGGGTTTTGTGGCAATGGATAGGGAGCTGGAAGTGTAGGTTGAGAGAGGGGAATTGTTCCAGCTAGCTGATTTGTAGGTATTTTCCAGTTTGACTGCCAAGCTTGACTATGCAAAGTGGAGGGGGTCCATTATGTTGGAAAGGCATTGTTTTGCCAAAATGGTGGGCAGAAAGGAAAATTTGGCCAATTAGTTTGGTTTGTTTGATTTGGCCATAATGATGTAGGAAATGGCTGTTGTGACCAATTGGGGAAGGTGGCTGATTTTGCCACATTCCATTATATTTCTGAGCATTATATTGAGGAGTCTGAAAAGAAGACAATGGATCAGTTGGCATACCTGATTGTCGTGGCTACCATTGTCAGTGTTGATTAAGTAAGCATACCACTTATGATTCTTCTTCTACCTCTTTATAGACTAATTTTAACCCAGGAAGCGAGGGACATCCTTCTGTGGGGTGATATTTTGTGCAGATGGCACAAAATTTGATTATATTTAGTGGGTACTCTTTGTGGTTGTGTTTCTTCCTGCACTTAGGACAAAATATTGCCAAATTTTGTTCGGCTTCTGATTGCTTTTGTTTGGCTTGCATAACGTCGAACTACGTTGTTAGAGTCCCTAGAATATCTATTTTAAAATCTTCCAGCAGATTGCCAATCTCTACATGAGTTACACCTTCACTGGAGGTCTTATTATCTCTTGTGATCATGTCACGTTCTGCTGATTTTAGCCTTGTGCTGCCTCTCGAACTCCTGATACACAAATCAATAATGTTAGCATATCTTTCTTGATATATATCACCTTTTCCCATAATATTTAATGTTTCAACCCATTGATCCTTCATCCCGCTAATTAATGTAGTTTTCAGCACATTATCAGGTAAGGGTAAAGATGCATAAGGAAATCTCTGGAGGTTGTATTGAAATCATTCCACATATTCATCTAGAGTTTCATTGGGTTTTGTTGTCATCTGAAATATTTCATATTTTAGTTCTCGGGACCTACAATAATCCTGATATTTCTTTAGAAACGTAGCTTTCATCCGATCCCAATCATTTATAACACCTCCACCTAATCCCATAAACCATCGCAAAGCTGATCCTTTTAATGTGGAAGGAAATAATTTTAATTTTTGGGGATCGGTGGTATAGTCATACCCCTGCATAATACATCTAATTCAAACAGAAATGAAACTGGATCTTCTGATGTCAATCCATGAAATGTAGGAATGTGTTGAAGAGGAATGGCTTTCATAGGTGAATTAACTGCAGTGTCCACAATGGATATTGCAGTGTGGAAGTTTGTTGAGGTGTTTACTGGTTCTGGTTCTAGTTCTAGGAAATTTGATCAAATATGTGCCAATATCCTTCTGGGATCTCAAGGGAATTCCTAGGCTGACTAGAAGGAACAGGAATGACCTTGACAACACTCCCTTGATCCGAAATAAGTGTTCCTTGCTGGCCTACTATCTGAGGAGATTCAGGTCCTTTGTTTTGAATGATGTTGACAACACTTCCCTTATCTAGGCTTCTCACTGTTTGGACTACTTCAAAAGGAGATTTTAGTTCTTTTTTTTCCCCTGTTTCCCCTTATCCTTTGCAGATATTACTAGAGTTCCATTCTTGTGGAGAAATTAGGCGAGAGTTCTCAATTTCTTGGGAATCTTGCTCAATTCCCTCCGTTTGACTATGTATCTCATCAAAGGTTACAGATGGCGACTCTGTGGCCTGAAGGGAACTAGTAGGTTGTATAGAAATAACTTTCCTAGGTCCTACTGATGGCTGAGATTCAGTTTTCTTAAGGATTTCGTCAATGAAAATTTTTCGCCCAAGGGTCATCGGTCCCTTAGGTTTTTAGGGTTTAGGAGGAATTTTGTTTTGTTTAGCTTTTCTATTCATTCAAAAAAAAAATCCTTCATTCCTACCTAAATAAAGGAATTTACCCAATTTTTCTGTGAAGCGGGCTACAAGCAAGTATGTTCCTTGCTTGGTGTGCAGGTTCTTACCTTACGTCTTTAATACCCAATTCTTCCCAAGCAGAAAAAAAGGTCAAATGTGCATCACTCCTTCTAAATGGCATACACTCTCCCCGGCAATGGTGCCAAAATGTTGAGGTATAAAGCGTATATTTTTAGCACCTATTTATCCTACATTAATCATCAATCCGAGAATGACTTTTTGTTTCAAGAGTGTACTTTGTCCGAGGCTGCAATTTGAGCTAAGAGAAATGCTGTGTGAGATGCAGTACAATATTATAAATACAAGAGTAAATGGAAGCTGGAGAAGAAATCTAATTACAATAACATGAACTCAAGTACTCTAAAATCTATGTATCCACTACAAAAACATCAATCAAGGATACAGTGGCAATAACTCATTCCTTTAGAAATTGATGTAATTGAAATCAAACTAGAATAGGGCAATCAATCTGGGAACTTGGAAGCAATAAATAGTGTTCTCTACAGTTGATAGTCCTGCTTTCAAGCAATCAAAGGGAAATAGAAATTGAACTAACTGTTATTGAAAGTAAACTAGGAAAACTCTGTAAATAAATGAACAACTTGTAATCAAATAACAATGTAAATAAGCGGCGAATTGTAACTAAAGGAATTGAATTGAACAGTAGGTATTAACTAAAGAATCTGAACAACAAATCTGAACTTAAAGGAATCAAATAGAAAATTTTGTTAAACACCAAACCCTGTCGACAACAAACGTTGTTAAACAGTAATCGAAATGAACAGTAATCCAACGGAACAACAAATAGAGTTAAATATTGAACAACAAATCTTTATAAGCAATAACAAGATGAATAATATAGGAATTACGATTCTTGTTGAAATGGAACAACAATGAAATTCATTAACGCAACACAGTGATACCAATAAGAAATTCAACAAAAACTAATTAACTTTGCAAATGTAATAAAACCGAATACAATAATCACACCATTGTAATTAAAGTATAGAAATACAAACAACAGGTCGATTCCACTAGGGTCGGGCCCTTAGCACCAGTGAAACACTTTTGGGTTACTTCAGAGCTTGAGAAATGGAACGAAAATGTGTCTTTGTATTAATTAAACATAAAAAGTGTTTACAGTGACCACTCTCTGATCACAAGAGTCAATAAAGTGCAGAATTACAAGAGAAATGTTTTAATCAATGATTCTGACCCCTTCAATCTCTAAAGGCTTTTCCTTTATAACAACTTCGACGGATAAGACAAGGAACAAGATAAGACTTGAACAGTGATCCCTCAGGATTGAAGGATCCTGAGGGATTTGCTTCCTTTCTTTATTTAGCTAGCATTTGATTTTCTTCAGCTGCCGACGTGCTGTTCCCTTTCTTCTCTTAGCTATGCGTTCAGATTTCTTTCTTTTTGGCTGGATATGGTCTATCACTGGAGGAACAACAGTTACTCTTTCTTTAGCCTCACCTCTGGTATAGTTGTTCACCTCGTTTGACTCCTGTTTTTAACAATAAAAGGAAAATTTTAGTTACTTTTTACAATAAACATAAGTCTTTGTGATTCTATCATAATTCTACAATAAATCGCCTTTCTAGAATAAAAAGAGTTATGTTTAAAGGAAAAGAATGAGAAGATACATGGTGAATTCATACCATTTTCAACGCTCAACAATTGGAGGGTTCAGCCTTTCATGGGAGGATACCTTTGAGAGGATCTACATCAGATCTATTATATTTCAGCCTTCTACACTCAAGTTATTCATTTTTCCGTGAATATTCAGCCATTGGGCTTTAGATCCCATTTTGTATAGAGTGTATTTCTGAAAACCCTTTCCGGGTTCTTTGTAGGAGTTTGTATTAAGCCTAGATCTGTATTGGGCATATATTTTGAGGCATATAACTGCCCTACATGTTTTGTACATTCTTTTTCTATAGTAGTGTGTTTTAAAATGTGTTGTAGCAGTCTTTTAACATCCTTGTATTGTGAAAACAACTCATTTGTGGAGTGATTGTTTAGGGGAGGCTTGTTCCTTCATTTTACATGATTTATGTCTCACTATTTATGATGATTTTCTGATCTAATACATGATTTTTTGTCTCCATATTGGTCTCCAATGTTCATAAGTTTATTTACACTGCTGTTTTCAGTTTTGTGTTCATATATTTTTGCAATACCCATTTGGGAATATTACAGTGGTATCAGAGCATAATCTTGGCTCAGCCTATGGATCTCAGCCATTATGCTATCAAGAAGAAAAGAAGAAGAAAATATGAACATAAAAGATAAAAAGAATACTCCATTATTTGGAGGAAGAAAGGAGGAGAGACTTTCAAAGTTTCTTTCTCAAACTTTGCAGAGCATTCATGGAGATCTTAAGAAGATGAGGAAGGAGATGTGTAGAGAATCTCCAAGAGAGTTTGAATCTGAAGCAAACTCTAGATTTTCATATAATGAGTGTGAGCATGCAGCCAAAAAATATGATGCACAACGCAGTCATATGCTCAGATTTTGTATGAGGGAAATAGAAGAAGAAGAAATTCCTAGGAGGGAAACTCTTAGTGATTTTCTGCAAGAATATGAATCTCAGACTAATAAGTTTAGAGATCATATCACTTTCCAGAGTTTTTCAAGATCAAGGTGGAGAGGAGCAAGCGGCATGATATGAGTATATTTTTCCTATATACTTTTAATGGTTCACCTACATGTTCAATTAGAGCTTGGGTGGAGGAGCTAGACACCTATTTGTAGCAACACCAAATTTCTGAAGATGAAGCCATCAAAGTTGCAGCGTTGCATTTTGGAGGTAAGGCCTATGCATGGTGGATATTTGAGTCTTTTTCTTTGAAAAATGCACATACTTCTTCTTATGCAAGGTTCAATAAGAGAATAGTGGAAATATTTGATGAGAAACATTATGAAAGACATGTGGTGGAGCTAAACAAACCAAAACAAACAAATACTTTGTGTTGGAGGAACCTATAAACTCAAATCCACTTCAGAAAACTATTGGGGAAGATGATATCTTTCATAATAACTTACTAGAGGCAAGAAATCTATCTCAGATTCTTGAACAAGAGGGCATGGGGATCCTTTTTTCAAAAGAGGATCCACTTATTGAAAATTTTCCCATCCATATTAAGGAGGAAGAGAAGGTTGAGGGCAACAACACTATCATGTCTAGGGCATATCTAGCACCTAATGCAGAGGTAGATGGAGCACTTGCTCCAACAAGAGGTATTATTGTATCATTGCAAGGAATTCCCCAGGATCTCATATGTGGAGATCAAGGCACAACCCATGATCAACATGTGCCATTGTTGACAGATTGTGAAGCCACAAAGAGAAAAGGAGGAGGTAGGGAGGATGACCAGCATCATATGATGAGGAGCACACACCCCTATCTATTTCAGAGGGTTGATGCACAGAACAGGGAGACTGATTTGCGCAGTGAGGGCAGGGACAAGGTTGTCCATTCATATATGCATTCTACTCTTTATATTGATGTCTCATTGCAGGGAGGCATTTCACCAGGGAGACCACCAAATCAAAAGATGATGAGGGATGCTTCACATTTGGATGCACCACTCATTGATTTCAGAGGGGTGAGGGCCTTCGGAGATCTTGGTACAATGCTTATATTCTTGGGTAGACTCAAAGAGAGGAGAGGCATTCTCTCAGCATCATCATTACCCACTCTCATTTCAGATTCTGCGCCGTGGCAGGAGCACCATGGAAGGATAACAAACTTCCAATTTGCATCTTTGGCATGAGAGATGTCAAAGAGGAGGAAAGCCATATGATAGATGTTCTTTGTGATAGATCATGAACACTGTCACTATGGAGGATAGATCCATATTGGAAATCCTAGATATTGGTGGATTATTCCAAGGATCTTTTTACTTGTATGATATTGGATGACCAGTTGCATGAGGAGGGATATTCAATCAGAGATGAGGTCATCTGTTTTCATGGTAGGATCTTCTTATCTAAATATTCCAAGCTCAAGGAGAAGTTACTGCAAGTAGCTCATGAATATTTTCTCTTCAGCCACACTTATTCTATGAGATCATACCACACCATCATGGAGGGGTACATTTGGGAAGGCTTTGAGGAGGAGATATATCAGCATTTGAGGAGATGCATGGATCATGTGGAGATGGAGGAGATACATAACTCTTAGGGGGAGTTAACACAACCACCTCTTTTCTCTTTGAGGATGAGAGGAGATTTATCTATGAGCCACTCCATTTGCATGAGCAAATCATATCATAAGGATACTGTTTGGTTGCATAATTATTTGTATAATGAATATGTACTTTCCTTAACCATATATGTGCAGGAAATTGCTCAAAGAAGGAGCATTCTTTCTTCTAGACTTCATGGTCTACTTGAGGCCATAAGAAGTTTTGATGATGGCCACTTCTTAGGAGGACTTGGGGAGATGATATGTTATGTAGGGCAGGCTCACTTTGCACCATACACCATACACTTTCTCCAAACTTGTGAGGAGATTGGGGCAGCAAGAAAGTGGTTGGGAAGCCACACATAATGCCATTTTCTGATGCAGTTGAGAGTGAAACTGCACTGGTTTCATTTGAGGGACCATAGTCCTTCTCCCTTATTACATATGGTAGCTAGCATGATGCTAATCATGATTCCATTTGCTGATGTTGTCCTTATTTTTATTGGGAGCATGATTGGGAGAGAGACACATTGGCTGGATGTGTCCTTAAGGGAAGAGATTTCCCACACTTTTTGCATTACATGTTCCAAGGGGAGAATGGGAGGTGATATGGCCACTACAATAAAACACTTGCTTCTTTATGAGGTGGGCCATGGGATTGATTGGATGCCATATGGTGGTGATTTCCTATCCATTACATATGGTATGGTTTGGGCCAACATGATTCATAATGTTGGAGGGAAGATATTTGGAGATCTAGTCTTCTTCTTGCCACTTGAGGGAAACATTATTGTGGCCCAAGATCAGCATATACTCTACAGTTATTATAAGTGGAGAGGAGGATAGCGTGGGGTGTTAGTCATCAGTATTTTTCACTTGTTAGTCATCAGTATTTTTTCACTTGTGGGATTCGAAGGTATTGATTAGAGCTTTGAATGGTAATAGCTCTATTGTGGCTAATAACTGATAAAATCCTGTGAATAGACTTACTTTGTGTGAATTTGCTAAGTTGAAAACACAAATTTGCCTCGAATTACCTACTCTCTCTCTCAAGGTGTGGAAACCTGATTCCAGGACCCTCCCATACTACTTCGTGTGAGACTTTGGCCTGCGCAAGTAGGTCATTGCTGAAAGGGCCAGTAGCATAGGGGTTTGTTGGAAAACCTTAATCTTCGAACATAGGTCAGGACCCCTCAAGCCAAAAAATGGTTTCGTTGCCGGGACCAGGAGAATTTTGAGAGAGAGATTGGGTAATGCCATGAGGTCATTGGAGACCTGAGAGGGTGGAAATTGAAGAGTGGTTCGAAAGACAGATTTAGGAATTTGATGTAAAGGAGAACCGCAGCACAAAATTGACAGCTGAGAAGTGGAAGAACAAGTACATATTCACTGAAGTCTACAAAATTTTCTTTGTAAGCTTTGTGCATGATATTTAGGAGTGATTGGAAAGGCTTGTAGATTTACAGATGTGTTGGAAGGACAAGCGGGTCACGCAATGGACTCCATTTGATCCAATGAAGCAGAGGATCAAAATACCATCACCTATATGGTATATCGGGTGGATAGCATGCTGTGGAGAATTTGTGACACAATTCAAGGTTGATCGATTATATCCTATTCTAAGGTAGCGGAGGTTATCTGAAGGTTTTTTAGAGGTAATTTCTTTAAAAACATTGCCTTTGCTAATCAAAATATTACCGTGTGAAAAGGGCATTCTATGCCCACATCCCAATCTGACCCCCGATATGAGCGAAAGAACAACATGAAGTGGTAAGTACTACCAAACTAATCAAGAAGGATATATATTTGTTTACAACCCATTAAGAGAATTAGCTATGCATAGCCCTCTATCCATACCACCTTCAAGTCAGCATAGGGGTAAGAACTCACCCATACCTCCACCACCACTAGAGGATGATTTTGCCTATCACATGAAGGTACCTACCTTCAAGGGTGTAGGGGATGAAGATATGGACCGATTTTGGTTTGTCGCAGAATCAGCATGGACTGCGCAAAACATGGCTTCCGACATTGTAAAGAGGGCGTAGCTATCGCTTGCCTTTGAAGGAAGGGCCTGGACTTGTGTATGGGGTATGTAGGACAACAGGTAGATCCATCTATTCAAGAGATAAAGAAAACGTTAAAACAACAATTATTAAAGCCTAAGTCCTACTCTCAGATAGTGGTCGACTTGAAAGACTTTAGACAGGGACCCATTGAATCGGTATGGGAAGCTGATCAGTGGTTGAAAAAGGTTATCAGAGATGGGGAATTTCAGTATGATGATAGGCAACACAAGGAATGGTTTATCACTATGCTGCTACCTTAGCTGCGTGGACCTATGGGTCAGTAGTCGATTGCAACACAAGAGAAGGCTTTGGATATTACTATGAAGCTAAAGTCTACGTCGAGGGATGATGCTCAGTTTGGGGTGTAGTAGATACAGGGACATTTGGATGAAATTCACATAGAAATATAAAATATGCGAAAGGAACGAGGGAAAGAGGCTAGTCTAGACATATGGTGCATAAGATGTAGGGTATCTGGTCATATCAAGGATCAGTGTCCTCTTCTGGGATATTACATGCAGGCTGGGGGACCCAACACATTGCGTCCTAAGAAGGTTGCAGGGCCAAGTGGTCCAACATTATGGTGTGTTGATTGTAGTGTTGCCGGGCTACATGATACTAATGTAATATTCCAAAATTAGCATGCAGCTAATTGGAATATTGATTTTTGATTTTGAACACCTAGGAGATGAATAAATGGGCAAGGAGGCCCATGCATTTCAAAAATAAGAATAAAATCCCTCATGATGTGAAAGGGGATAATAATAATAGCTTTATTTTTCACCCTCATGTGTGAACAGGGGAAAATGCATGTGGACAAGGTCAAGTTTGACCAAGTCAACGACAATGGAATAGAAGATGGAGATCATCTATGGAGACAACACAGTGATAGTGGGAGGAAGATTCCTTGGTGAAGGAAACCCTAATAAGTGGGACCCAAGATGAGAAGGCTTCCACCTGTATATAAGGAGGGAAAGGCAGCCATAGCAAGACATGTTTTGGATTATTATTTTGATATTGGTCTGCTTAGACTTTGCATTCCTTTGTTGTTTAGCAGGGTTGTTGTGTTGTTTAGCACTGGGAGTTCCCGAGCGGGAATCCCACCTATTTCCTTGAGAGGCCTCTTGGAAGAGTATTGTATTCATTTCCACATTCATATTTTCATGCCAAGCTACAACTTTCTTCATCAACGTAGTTTCTGCAGGTTATTATGCTGTGTTGCAGGGTGTGCAAAGCAAGGAGGGGTTAGAAACCCACTTTCCGAGCTATTTTCTCATAGAGGAAGGTTTCCTTCTCTCGAGGGATCATTTTGGAGAGATATTGGAATATTTCAGATATTTCTGGCATCGTGTCAACTATTTTCCATTATTTCCAGCATTTTTCCAGCTAGGGATTGTGTTATTTTGGAGGGTAGCTTCAATGAGGGATCTTGTGGCTCCTTTGAAGTGTTTTCTTGTGATTGGAGGGTTCAGCCTTTCATGGGAGGAGACCTTTGAGGGGATCTACATTAGATATATTATATTTCAGCCTTCTTCACCCATGTTATTTAGTTTGCAGTGAATCTTTAGCCATTGGGCTTTAGATCCCATCTTGTATAGAGTGTATTTATGTAAACCCTTTCCAGGTTTTTTATAGGAGTTTGTATTAAGCCTAGATCTGTATTGGGCATATATTTTGAGGAATATAACAACCCTACATGTTTTGTACATACTTTTTCTGCAGCATCATGTTTTAAACTGCGTTGTAGCAGTCTTCCGACATTCTTGTATTGTGACATCAGCTCATTTGTGGAGTGATTGTTTAGGGGAGGCTTGTTCCTTCATTGTACATGATTTATGCCTCACTATTTATGATTATTTTTCTGATCTAATACATGATGTTTTGTCTCCATATTGGTCTCCAATGTTCATAAGTTGATTTACACTGTTATTTCCAGTTTTGTGTTCATATATTGTTGCATTCCCCATTTGGGAATATTACAGTGGTATCAAAGCAAAATCTTGGCTCAGCCTGTGGATCTCAGCCATTATTCTAACAAGAAGACAAGAAGAATAAAAGATGAACATAAAATATAAAAAGATGACTCCATTATTTGGAGCAAGAAAGGAGGAGAGACTTTCAAAGTTTCTTTCTTAAACTTTGCAGAGCATTCATGGAGATCTTAAGAAGATGAGGAAGGATATGTGTAGAGAATATCCAAGAGAGTTTGAATCTGAAGCAAACTCTAGATTTTCATATAATGAGTGTGAGCATGCAGCCACACACTATGATGCACAAGGCATTCATATGCCCAGATTTTCTATGAGGGAGATAAAAGAAGAAGAAATGCCTAGGAGGGAAACTCTTAGTGATTTTTTGCAAGAAACGAATCTCAAAATAAGAAGTTTAGAGATCATATCACTTTCCCAGAGTTTTTCAAGATCAAGGTGGAGAGGAGCAAGCAGCATGATATGAGTAGATTTTTCCTATCTACTTTTAATGGTTCACCTACATGTTCAACTAGATCTTGGGTGGAGGAGCTAGACACCTATTTGCAGCATCACCAAATTTCTAAAGATGAAGCCATCAAAGTTGCAGCATTGCATTTTGGAGGTAAGGCCTATGCACGGTAGATATTTGAGTCTTTTTCTTTGAAAAATGCAAATACTTATTCTTAAAGGTTCAATAAGAGAATAGTGGAAATATTTGATGAGAAACATTATGAAACACATGTGGTTGAGCTAAACAAACCAAAACAAAAAAATACTTTGCATGTGTTGGAGGAACCTATAAACTCAACTTCACTTCAGAAAACTATTGAGGAAGCTGACATCTTGCATAATACCTTGCTAGAGGCAAGACCTATCTCTCAGATTCTTGAAAAAGAGGGCATGGAGATCCATTTTTCAAAAGAGGATCCACTTATTGAAAATTTTCCCATCCATATTAAGGAGGGAGAGAAGGTTGAGGGCAACAACGCTGTCATGTCTAGAGCATATCTAGCACCTCATGCAGAGGTAGATGGAGCACTTGATCCAACAAGAGGTATTATTGTATCATTTCAAGGAATTACCCAGGATCTCATATGTGGAGATCAAGGCACAACCCATGATCAACATGTGCCATTGTTGATAGATTATGAAGCCATACAGAGAAAAGGAGGTAGGGAGGATGACCAACATAATATGATGAGGAGCACACACCCCTATCTATTTCAAAGGGTTGATGCAAAGAAGAGGGAGCCTAATTTTTGAAATGAGGGCAGGTACAAGGCTATCCATTCATATATTCAGTCTACTCTTGATATTGATGTCTCATTGCAGGGAGGCATTTCACCAAGGAGACCACCAGATCAACAGATGATGAGGGATGCTTCACATTTGGATGCACCACTCATTGATTTCAGAGGGGTGAGGGCCTTGGGAGAGCTTGGTACAACGCTGAGAGTCTTGGGTAGACTCAAAGAGAGGAGAGGCATTCTCTCAACATCATCATTACCCACTCTCATTTCAGATTCTGTGCTGTGGCAGGAGCAGCAGGGGAAGGATAGCAGCCTTCCAACTTGCATCTATGGCATGGGAGATATAAAAGAGGAGGAAAACCATATGATAGATGTTCTTTGTGATAGATCATTAGCACTGTCACTATGGAGGATAGATCCGTATTGGAAATCCCAGATATTAGTGGATTATTCCAAGGATATTTTTACTTGTATGATATTGGATGGCCAGTTGTATGAGGATGGACATTCAATCAGAGATGAGGTCATCTACTGTCATGGTAGGATCTTCTTATCTAGATCTTCCAAGCTCAGGGAGAAGTTACTACAAGTAGCTCATGAATATTTTCTCTTCAGCCACACTTATTCTATGAGATCATACCACACCATCATGGAGGGGTACATTTGGGAAGGCTTTGAGGAGGAGATATATCAACATTTGAGCAGATGCATGGATCATGTGGAGATGGAGGAGACACATAACTCTTGGGGGGAGTTAACACAACCACCTCTTTTCTCTTTGAGGATGAGAGGAGATTTTTCTATGAGCCACTCCATTTTCATGAGAAAAGCATATGGTAAGGATACATTTTGGTTGCATAATTATTTGTATAATGAATATGTACATTCCTTAACCATATATGTGTAGGACATTGCTCAAAGAAGGAGAATTATTTCTTCTAGACTTCATGGTATACTTGAGGCCATAAGCAGTTTTGATGATGTCCACACCTTAGGAGGACTTGGGGAGATGATATGTTATGCAGGGCATGCTCACTTTGCACCATACACCATACACTTTCTCCAAACTTGTGAGGAGATTGGGGCAGCAAGCAAGTGGTTGGGAAGCCACACATCATTCCATTTTCTGATGTAGTTGAGAGTGAAATTGTGCTAGTTGCATTGGAGGGACCATTATCCTTCTCCCTTATTACATATGGTAGCTAGCATGATGCTAATCATGATTCCATTTGCTGATGTTTTCCTTATTTTTATTGGGAGCATGATTGGGAGAGAGACACATTGGTTGGATGTGTCCTTGGGGGAAGAGATTTCGCACACTTTTTGCATTACATGTTCCAAGGGGAGCATGGGAGGTGATATGGCCACTACAGTAAAAATAATTTCTTCTTTATGAGGTGGGCCATGGGATTGATTGGATGTGATATGGTGGTGATTTCCTATCCATCACATATGGGATGGTTTGGGCCAACATGATTCATAATGTTGGAGGGAAGTTATTTGGAGATATAGCCTTATTCTTGCCACTTGAGGGCAACATTATTGTGGCCCAAGATTAGCAAATAATCTACACTTATCATAATTGGAAAGGAGGATAGTGTGGGGTAGGCTATTTTGTCTACCATGTTCAGTTATTTAGCCCACCTACTTTGGAGGAGCCAAAGGTGGAGGAGAATTTTTAGGAGTTGCCATGTTGGGAGGTAACTCACTTTGTATGTATGATAGCTTGGGGATGGAGGATCCACATGGGAATGATGATTCCCAATGAATTTAATATCCCATGCCTCAAAGGTATTTCTAGACAGCACCTTATTTCCTCCTTGAGCACTCTACTTATTCATGATGATAGATATTTAGCTAGCTTGCATGCTTGGGAGGGGCAATATGGCGATTTATTGATGAGAAAAAATCTCATTCCTTGGAGGATTTTATCATATGTGGATGCTATAGTAGGAGGAGGAAGACTTCTCAGTTATATCCTTGTAGTTTCTTGAGGACAAGAAACATTTGGGTGCGGAGGACTGTAATATTCCAAAATTAGCATGCAGCTAATTGGAATATTGATTTTTTCTTTTGACACCTAGGAGATGAATAAATGGGTAAGGAGGCCCATACATTTCAAAAATAAGAAGAAAATCCCTCATGATGTGAAAGGGGATAATAATAATAGCTGGATTTTTCACCCTCATGTGTGAATAGGAGAAAATGCATGTGGACAAGGTCAAGTTTGACAAAGTCAAAAATGCTAGAATAGAAGGTGGAGATCATCTATGGAGACAACACAATGATAGTGGGAGGAAGATTCCTTGGTGAAAGAAACCCTAATAAGTGGGACCCAGGATGTGAAGGCTTCCACTTGTATATAATGAAGGCAAGGCAGCCATAGCAAGACATGTTTTGGATTATTATTTTAATATTGGTCTGCTTAGACTTTGCTTTCTTGTGTTGTTTAGCAGAGTTGTTGTGATATTTAGCACCGAGTGTTCCCGAGCAAGGAATCCCACCTCTTTCCTTGAGAGGCCTATTGGAAGAGTATTATATTCATTTCCAGATTCAGGCTTTCAGGCCAAGCTACAACTTTCTTCATCAGTGCAGTTTCTGCAGGTTATTGTGATGTGTTGCAGGTTGTTGCAGTGGAGGGGTTAGAAACCCACTTTTTGAGATATTTTCTCATAGGAGGAAGGTTTCCTTCTCTTGGGGGATCCGTTTGGAGAGCTATTGGTCATATTTCAGAACTTTGGCATCATGCCAACTATTTCTCATCATTTCCAATGCCGTTCTAGCTAGGGATTGCGTTATTTTGGAGGGCAACTTAAGTGAGGGATCTTGTGGCTCCTTTGGAGTGTTTTCTTGTGATTGGTGTTGAGGTATAAAAGGTATCTTTTTAGTACCTATTTATCCTACATTAATCGTCAATCTGAGAATGAATTTTTGTTTCAAGACTGTACTCTGTCTGAGGCTACAATTTGAGCTAAGAGTAATGCTGTGTGAGATGCAGTACAGTATTCTAAATACAAAAGTAAACGAATGCTGGAGAAGAAATATAATTACAATAACATGAACTCAAGTACTCTAAAATCTACCTAACCACTCAGCAAACATCAATCAAGGATACAGTGGCAATAACTCATTCTTTTAGAAATTGATGCAATTGAAATCAAACTGGAACAAGGAAATCAATCTGGGAACTTGGAAGAAATAACTGGTGTTCTCTACAGTTGACAGTCCTGCTTTCAAGAAATCAAAGGTAAATAGAAATTGAACTAATTGCTATTGAAATTAAACTAGGAAAAATTTGTAAAGAAATGAAAAGCAACTTGTAATCGAATAACAATGTAAATAAGCGACAAATTGTAACTAAAGGAATTGAACAACAGGAATTAACTAATGAATATGAACAACAAATCTGAACTTAAAGGAGTCAAATAGAAAATTATGTTAAACACCGAACCCTGTCGACAACAAACATTGTTAAACAGTAATCGAAATGAACAGAAATCCAACGGAACATCAAATAGAGTTAAATATTGAACAGTAAAGCTTTATAAGCAATAACAAGATAAATAATACAGGAATTACGATTATTTTTTAAATGGAACATCAATGCAATTCATTAACACAGCACAACGATACCAATAAGAAATTAAACAATAGCTAATTAACTTTGCAAATGTAATAAAATCGAATACAATAATCAGACCACGGTAATTAAAGGATAGAAACACAAACAACAGATCGATTCCACTAGGGTCGGGCCCTTAGCATTAGTGAAACACTGTTGGGTTACTTCAGAGCTTGAGAAATGGAATGAAAACGCGTCTTTGTATTAATTAAACATAAAAAGTGTTTACAGCGACCGTTCTCTGATCACGAGAGTTAATGAAGTGCAGAATTACAAGAGAAATGTTTTAATCAATGATTCTGACCCTTTCAATCTCTAAAGGCATTGCCTTTATAACAAATTCAACGGATAAGACAAGGAACAAGATAAGACTTGAACAACGATCCCTCCGGATCGAAGGATCCCGAGGGATTCGCTTCCTTTCTTTCTTTAGCTAGCATTTGATCTTCTTCGGCTGTCGACGTGTTGTTCCCTGTCTTCTCTTAGCTATGCATTCGTATTTCTTTCTTTTTGGTTGGATATGGTCTATCACTGGAGGAACAACAGTTACTCCTACTTTAGCCTCGCCTCTGGTATAGTTTTTCACCTTGTTTGATTCCTGTTTTTGACAATAAAAGGAAGTTTTTAGTTACTTTTTACAATAAACATAAGTCTTTGCTATTCTATCATAATTATATAATAAATCACCTTTCTATAATAAAAAGAGTTATGTTTAAAGGAAAAGAATGAGAAAATACATAGTGAATTCATACCTTTTTCAACACTCAACATACCCCCCTGCTTACCCTTTTTCATGTCCTCATGAAAACCATA
Organism: Pinus albicaulis; assembly: GCA_034641835.2. Lineage (NCBI taxonomy): Eukaryota > Viridiplantae > Streptophyta > Pinopsida > Pinales > Pinaceae > Pinus > Pinus albicaulis. The sequence goes on from CM076579.1 coordinate 858,559,848, forward strand.
GTTTTCATGAAAAGCAGTTAAGGAATAGCCTGGAGAAGGTTTTTCATCAAGAGGCCTAAAACAATGATTTGCAGCTAAAGCTTCAAAGACATCCCCTATATGTCCTTTAGGTATTTCATAAATGGTTTTATAATCTGCTGCAGGATACCATGCAATGGGGCTTCGAAGCCTACACCCTAGCCAGAATGGGCCTTCCCTAAAAATGAGGTTGCTATAGAGAACCAAGCGGCCAGTAGCTAATCCAAAATTTTTATAGTTAAATGGCTCTCTATTTTGAACATTCCAATTGGAAATCCCCCATCGGACCTTAGCTGCTATATAGGCCTGGTCTCTAATAGATATAAAATATTCTACCCCATTCAAGACAATTTCTTTATGGATAGGCCCCAATGCTTGGATAACACCTCTCTTGTCATGAGGCTCTTCTGCCTAGCCCATAATTACAATGGGTGCTTTGGTTCACCCATAACCCACAAGTCTAACTCATTTTCTTGCCTTTGGAAAACATTATAGGCCTTGAGCCATTTCAACTGATTAACAACAAATGAAATAAATGCTTGGTATTGGATGTCACCCAAAAAAGGGCTGGGATTTATCTCAATTTCATTCTCCAATATAAGATTATGCAAATAAAACTCACAAAGGAGATGTTGTACCTTAACCCCATAGAGTTTACATCATTTTACAAAATCCTCTACAGTGTTTAACTCTATAGACTTTCCTGCCCTAACTACTTTAATTTTTAGCTGTAAATATCTCTCTAATAAAAATAAAGCATAATTCTTGGCAGGGCATCTACAAGCTAAAACATCTGTGTATAATGAGTAGAGAGTATCCATTTGATTCTGGGCTATTTTTAATTTATTCATTACCTTTTCAGAATTCTCCTCTTCCTTTTGATACTTCTCATAGGCTTCATCCTCTGCTGCATGGATTCTCTTCATCTGCTGCTGAAACTCCTGGTATTTTCTTCTAGGGACCATATCCTCTTCAAGTTTTTCCCTTTCCTGTCGAGATTGTGCCAACTCCTCTTGGATTTTGGCTATAGTAGGATCACTAAAAGTGTTTTGACTACACGCTTGTGCACTTTCATTTGAGGTTGCTTCATCCGGAACAACTGTATCGGGAACAACTACCTTCTGTTCCATATCTTCATGATTAGGCTCAGCCTGGGTTTCCATAGTCTCTACAACTTGGGGCTTTATTTTAGTGGCCACTTTCCTCTTTTCGTGGCTCATTTGGTGACTATGCTTCTCTTCTTTGGAGTTTTTTTGGGCATTTGCTTCATTTTAAGAACCCTAATAGTCTGCCTAATTTGTTCCACTAGCTTTTGAAGCTTCTGTCGTTCCCTACGAAGTTTCTCAATTTCAGTTACTTTCTTTCACATCCTTATTAGAACGGCTGTTCCTGAACCCAATTTCTCAGCTGGGGTTTGCTTCTCAGCAGTTGTGCCTTCATTTGGGTTTGCTTCTCGATTTTCTATGTGGAGCACTTCTTCAGTATTCATATGCTCCCGGTTGCATTCTTCAGGGGTAATAACCCCAATTGGCTCTACTGTTCCCTGAGAATTTTCAATTTGGAACACTGCTTGAGTGTTCACCTCTTCTTGTCCACACTTATCAGGGAAAGTAACCCTAGCTGATTCTGCTGTTCCGTTAAGGTTTCCTCTTTCTATTTCATCTGACATTCCCTCAGTCATCTCTTTATTGGTAACAGCTTGCTCCTGCAATTGGTTGATATCAACATTAAGGTTCAGTGGGCTATGGGGTTGCACATATTCGCTCATGTTGGCCAAAATTTGGGCCAATTGGTCCTCTTGCAAAGGGCTTTGTGGTGAACTTGTAGTGGTGGTTTCCGGAGGCTCTGCTCCCTCTCTTTCATTCTCACTGCTACGATTATATTTTTCCTCTTCACAGGTATCGTAACTACCTTCTTCCTCATCAGAGTAGAGAATTTCTTCCTCTAAACTAGTATGAGGACTTCCTTCTTCTTCCTCAATTCCATCTTCTTCGTCATTTCCTTCTCCTGCACTACTGTGTTTCTCACCACTGGTGTGGTGACTTATTTGTTCTTCATCCTCATCAGTGCGGTTGCTCCCTCCTTCAAGTTGTGGGGGATGTTCATCCTTCGAGCTGGGCAATTCAAAGGGCTGGCTACTGCTACCCTAAAGGCCTTCTATCATCCCCCTAATTCTTTTTAACCGGGAGGATTGTATATGTTTTGATGGCTCTGCTGCTGTGCTAGCCATTCTCTTGTGTTTTGGGGCAGGTAGGGCTAATCCTTCATCAATTTAAAATATCATTTCTTCCCAACTGGTCTGTTGTTGGGCAAGGCTGTAACTTACTATCAATCTGATTAAGCAATGGTGGCTTACCACCATTTCTGTGTGCCGAGTTTTTCTTATACTACGAGCAACATCATGCAGTAAGGAATTTAAAAATGCAGTCAAGTTTACAGTATATTTTTTCTTTAATACTGCCAATAACTTAAGGTGGCGAGGTCTTACCACATCTTTTCTTCCATCGCATGTTATATAGGCTTATACTACTTTTTCCAATTTCGTCCATGGTTCTCCCAATGATGTTGGTTGAACTCATTTGCCTTTGAAAACCAATGTCTATCCTTCTTCCTAGAAAATTTTCATGGCTTCTTGAAGCCTGGCCTTCTTATGAGTCCATATGGTTCCTTCCGCTGGTAGACTAGACACCTCTGCGATTATTTCATCTGTTACTGCTATCTGTCTACCTTTAACCATGGAGTAACCTTCCTGAAAATTCCCGTAAAAAATCATAGCTACCGAAGCGATGAGGTTTAGCCTTGTGAGGTATAAAAATCCATCCCAATTTTCTCTGCACTGCAAAGGTTGAAACAACCAACACCTGCAGCTCACTACGAATTGGTCATCCTCCCATTTTACCTGCACACTGTTAATTCCTTAAAAATGCACAGAAATGAAATGGAACATCACAACACAATATTTAGTGAATGTCAGAATAATATCGTTAAGCCTTCACTATTACTAAGAATATAGGAATTTAACCTGCATGCAGACATTAAAAGGCATCCACGCCCCCCTGAAGGATGATAGGTTGTCCTCGACCATCAAATAAGAGAGTAAAGGACTGCACAATAGTCGTACAACATTTGATCAACATACATACTTATGATACGATAAAAAATGATTACATTACTGAAATCGATGCATAATATTAAATTGCAAATAGATATGGAAACGTTCATAAAATGATTCAAAGATAATGGAAGGGACAACTGATGTAAAAACAAGTACTTATGCGATCATTGCTTCTCATAAACTATTATGATCGGGTTATGAATAATTTTCATGTATACTAGGTTCAAAAAGAAGGGTTTAAAGGTATCCTCTCATTTTATCTTATGTAAAGATATAAGAAAAAGGTTCATCATTACTATTGATTTGAAAAGTGTGATTCCAATACCATCAGCAGAGCTCTGTTTCCCATAGGTGTCTATAACCTTGACAAAGTTGCTTTTTCACCCTTGGAACCATTATCCTTTATTTATGCCTAGGGAAGTGCTTTTTAATGTCATGATGGAGGCCACTGTGCTAGCTTGGGAACCAGTTGAACCATAATGCCATTCACCAGGAAGAAGTGAAAGGTGGACAGGTCGGCTCGTGATGAGACCTCCTGTTCCATGGACTTTTTTTTTTTTTTTGAGTTTTCCATTGGACCATATCCATGGTGTGGTGGCCATAATGGGAATGTCACTTCACTTCTTCCTTATGATCATGGTAGGCTGGCTCTTGATGAGACCCCCTATCCTCCATCTGCCATATCATACAATTGTTAATAGTTACATAATTTCTTTTCTTTTATATTTTTTTTCATATATAGCACTTCCCTACTTATATATAGAGGATGGCTCAGCACTCCTTAAGAGTAGGGATGGTGGAAGAAGTCTGGACATCTCAATGGAAAAAGATATGCCTTTATTCTTATTTAATAAATAAAGATAAAAGAGAGATAGTTTAGGGAAGAACCAGCATGATAAAAATAACCTATCACATTAATTTAAATGAGAATAAGGACAACAAAGAAATATAAATGGTTGTGTCCTTTCCTTTTCCTTATCATTGCAAAACTATTTCCTAAAAATAACAATTTCTCTTGATTTTCTGATTTCAGTAATTTCTAATTTGTGTATCCTTACATAAATTGTGTGTTTTCCATCAAGAGATTCATGAAGAATGCATAAAAATCCTCAAAATGCAGGTCAAAATCAAGAAAAAAAAATATACTCAAAAAGTGTTGTTCCTTTAGAAAGGAACATCAAAAACAATCTGCGAAAATGTTGTTCCTTTGGAAAGGAAAAGGAACAACAAAAAAAAACAGGTGGAAAAACTATTGTTCCTTTGGAAAGGAACAACAAAAACACTCGCAATCAAATAGTTGTTCCTTTTGAAAGGAACAACAAAATCATAGCAAGAAAATGCTGTTCCTTTCGAAAGGTACAACAAAAAGAAACACTCAAACACGCTGTTTCTTGAGAGAAACCGCTGTTGTTCCTTAGAAAGGAACAACTTTAAGAAATAAATTCTGCACACAAAAAACAAGCAAGATAAAGAAAAAACATTATGTACAAATTTCAAAATAAAGAAATGATTCAGAGAATGGGTGCTGAGGAGGATTTTCCTCCCTCAGCAAGAATCTGCATGGTGGAATCTTCCCGTAATTGTTGGTAAAAGGATTCCTGATTAAGCGGTTTATGGTAAAGTCACACTCGATGACCGTTTACTTTGAAGGAATGCCCAGATCCATCAATGGTGGTTAATGTGATGGTGCCATTATCATGAACCTTTTGTATCTCGTAAGGTCCAAGCCATCGTTTCTGGAGTTTCCCTGGGAAATCCTGAAACCTGGAATCATATAGGAGTGCCCAATATCCTTCATGGAAGATTTTCTCTTTGATGAGGGCGTCATGCCATTTTGCTCTCTGTTGTTGAATTAATGTAGTGTGATGAAGAGCAGAGAGCCTCATTTCATCCAACTCATTGATTTGTTGTAATCTTATGACCTGGGCTTCATTTAAGTCTAAACCCACCTCCTGGGTTGTTCTTAATGTCTGAATTTCAAACTCTATCGGAAATATGGGCTCTTTTCCAAATACCAACTGATATGGTTAATACCCTGTGGTACCTCTCCATGTTGTTCGATATGCCCACAAGGCTTCTGGAAATCTGTAAGCCCAGTCACGTCTATGTGAGGCAAATATTTTTGTCAGTATCGATTCGATCACTTTATTCGTGCTCTCTACCTGGCTGTTTTCCTGTGGGTGGTATGGGGTTGTAATTTTGTGCTGAATGTGGTAATTTTGTAATGTTTCAGCGAGATTATTGCCTACAAACTGCGGTCCTCCATCTATGATTATGTCCCTTGGGAGGCCGTATCGCACAAATATTTGGAAAAGGAATTGTATTACTGAGTCCTCTATAGCTTTCGAAAGTGCCTCTTCTTCAACCCATTTATTGGCATACTCGGTTGCAACTAGGATGTATGTTCTTTGGTTCGATGGGGGGTTAATGGGACCAAAAAAATCGAGCGCCCAACGTTCAAATGGTTCAATTACTAATTGTGGGTTCAAAGGCATTTTGGCGGACTATCTAGGGCGATCCGCCCTTTGGCAGCTATCACAGGCCTCCACAAATTTTTTAGTGTCTTTAAAAAATGTAGGCCAATAGTAGCCTATCTGTAAAACCTTGTGGGCAGTTCTACGATCTGCAAAATGTCCGCCACACGACCCGTCATGGCATGCTTTCATAATATCAAATACTTCGTCCTCTCAGATGCATCTCCTAATTTGCATATCTGACCCTGTATGAAACAGGTAGCTCCCAATCCAAAAGAATCGAGTACTACACTGTATTATCTGTTTTCGTTCATTAGGCGTTAGATGTTTTGGTAATTTACCTATTTCTAAGTAATTTTATATATTAGCATACCATGGGGTTCTAATAGTAACAACGAACAAATTTTCATCTGGGAAGTGATCTTCGACTACTGCTGCATCTGTTGGCTTTGGCATTCGTGACAGGAAATCAGCTACAAGGTTCTCTTTTCCAGGTCGATCTTTAACTGTGATATCAAATTCCTACAATAAAATCAACCATCTTGTCACTCTTCCATTTGTAATAGTTTTATTTGCTAAAAATTTAATGGCAGAGTGATCGATATATAAAACTACATGATACCCAGTTATATAATGTCTAAATTTATTTACAGCATGGACTAAAGCTAAAAATTCCTTCTCAGTCACAGTATAATGTAATTCAGCAGGAGATATATTTTTGCTAATATAATAGATTGCATATGGTTTCTTATCCTCTTCCTGCCCAAGTACTGCTCCAATCACTGTGTCTGAGGCATTAGATGAAATTTGGAATGGAAAATCCCAATTTGGGCCCCTCAGCATTGGGGCTGTTGATACAAGCTTTTTCAGATCCTTGAAAGCATGGTCACATCTATCTGTCCAAATAAAATCAAAATTTCCTGTTAGTGCATATAAAGGTGTAGCTATTTGAGAAAAATATTCTATAAATATTCTATAATAACCAGAAAATCCAAGAAAGCTACATACCTCTGTTTGTGTGGTGGGAGTAGGTATTAATGAAATTATGTAAATTTTGGCTGGATCCACCTGAATTCCAGCTGCTAAGATGTAATGGCCTAAGATGAGTCCCTCGGTCATCATCATATGAAATTTTTCGTGGCTTAAGCAAAGCCTCGTGTCGATACATCTTTGCAACACCTTTTCTAAGTTTTGTTATGCTAGCTCAAAATCATCTCCATAAGGTGTGAAGTCATCCATATAGACTTCGAGCCCTTCATTTATTAAATATAAAAATATGCTGAGAATGGCCCTCTGAAATGTAGCAGGGGCATTGCATAGGCCAAAGGGTAAGAATCGATAGGAAAATTTCCCCCAAGGACAGGTAAAAGTAGTTTTGTCTTAGTCTTCAGGGGCAATCTGAATTTGATTGTACCCACTGAAGCCATCGAAGAAAGAAAATAGTTTCTTTCCTGCCAATATATCCAATACCTGGTCAATGAAAGGAAGTGGAAGGTGGTATTTCTAGGTTGCTTTGTTCAACTCTCGGTAATCTACACATATTCTCCACTTTCCATTCTTCTTTGGCACCACCACTAATGGGGAGACCCACTTGCTATCAGATATTGGGTAAATGAAATTAAAATCCAACAACTTTTGTAATTCAGCTTTCACAATATCTTTAAGGTGAGGGTTTAGTCTTCATTGGGGTTGGCGAATGGGTCTCGCATATTTTTCGATATAGATGTGGTGTGTACATAAATAGGAGTCAATTCCCTTCATGTTTAGATAATCCCATGCAAAGGCTCCCTTATATTTTCGTAGTAATTGGACCAACTTCTCTTCTTATTTAGCAGTCAGGTTTTTGTTAATGTTTAAAGTTTTTCCCGGTTCAATTTCCACAATTTTGCTATTGTAAACAGAGGTAGTGGGTATTATTTGATCAGGAATGTCTTTCAGGGGATCTTCTTCTTCTTTATTATCAAATGTTGTCTTGATCATGTGACATTGTAGATGGGATCTAATTTGTGGTTTGTTAATGAAACTATTAATGATATCATCCTCTGTTTGATCTTTAAAATCGAGGGCATCTTCTATAGTTAGTGGTGATCTCATATTTTCCACAAGATATGATACAGGTTGCTTCCTTGTTTTGATTATTGATAGGCTTGGTTGGGTTGGGGGATATAAGGCTAAATTCTTGACATAGTTTCCCCTTGTTATTGTCATGTTGCCTTGTCGGCCAATGTAAGCATCGGCAGTTGCCAACCAAGGCCTACCTAATATTAGCGGGTGTCCATCTAGACGATTCTTTGGATTGATAACCAGGAAGTCAGCAGGGTACTCCCAGGAATCTACATATACCATTACATCTTGTAGTGTACCTTATGGTTTGACTATCGATCGGTCAGCCAATTCTAGTATGGTTTTTGTTGGATCTAATAATGTAATTCCAAGTTTTTGACAAGTGGTGGTTGTTAGGATATTAATTGCAGCTCCCAAATCAACTAAGGCATTTGGAAATGATTGCCCATTGATTTGCACTGTCACTATAGGATTGCCTGGGTCTTCATATTTGACAGGTGTTTCCATTCCTGATAATAAGTCAGATAGAGTACCGACTACTTGGACAATTGGGTTGGTTTTTATTCTCCTCTTTGGCTTCTTTATACACAATTCCTTAATGGTTTTTGCATAAATAGGAATGTCTTGGATAGCTTGGAGGAGAGGGATTTTTATACACATATTTTTTAATTCTCCCAGAAGATCAAAATCAGGATATTCTATTCGGCGAGGTATGATTAATCGTTCTGTGAATGGTGGAGAAGAGGTGGTTGCTTGTTGTAAAGTTTGTTGTTGAACCACCTTCTCTTTTTGCAATGTTTGTTCTGTTGGAAATGTTGTCATTGATGGCAAAGGAGATGATAAAGGAAGAGCACCCGAAACACCAGCCAAGGAGCAGAGGAAGAAAAAAGAGAGGTAGCAGAGACAGCAAAAAGAGAAATAAGGAGAAGCATCAGTTAAACAAGTAGCAGAGTCAGCAAAGACAACAACAGAGATAGAAAAGAAGCAGAGAGGTAGCAAGGCAGCATAGAAGGAACAGTAGAAGAAGGCCGGTTAATAGCAGATCTGGAGAGACAGAGCAGTGAAGATTGGAAGGGCCTAAAGGAGTTTAATACAGAGGTTTATTTATGTATTAGGGGTTTAATAAAGTTGCAGATGAATGCTGGAAAATATGGAATTAAGAGTCGACCTGGAATAAACTATGCATGAAGAATTCTGTGTAGATATGCCTTGAAGTTCCGAGAAATCATGCCTTCAACCCAGTTTGGAATATTGAAAGCATGACCAATTAAGAGATGGTCGATGAGAGACGAAGTCTATTGTTTAACCGTGTGTGTGACTAAAATAATGATGAACTATGCATGAGGCGATATTACGCGAAGAAACCATGCTAAAAGAAATGACACGGAATCTTGAAGAACCATGGAACCAAGAGGGAATAGTGACAGCGGTTTCGAAGGAAAAACCAACAGTATCACGCGCCCTTGGGAGTGGTAAGTAGTAACACCATTTTGGACGCGATACATGCTTTTGTGTGACACGTGGCAGAGGGCAGTATTGTAAAACCATTTTCATCGCGTGAATTCTAAAGAATAACCCTGGTGCTACTAATCTATGCGATATTCGTCGGTTACCGTCAGATATGTTGGATGGGCGCAACGAGATTGTGACCGTCAGATGAAATGTGTGGGACCCCCTACATAAAATTCTGAGAATCGTTACCCAAGTTGGAGGATACATAAACATAAATTCCGAGAATCATTACCCCAGATGGAGGATACACTAAAGACTGAAGCGGCAAAGTACACATATAGCAACGCTTTATATAAGTGTAGTGCCTTTTAAAAAAAGAACCAAAGTATACACATATATACATATATGTGAAGTACTCTATAGCTCGGGCCTAATACAACCAAAGTACCATAAGGTGGGACCCTCACCCAATCGCATTGAAGAAAATTGTGGCAGCGAAACATGACAATAGAAGTTGCGATTGCGATGAAGATGCGGAACCGACGGGTCTGTGAACTATGATTCATAAGTGCTTGAGTTCCGGCATAACAGTGTTTCATCACATCGGGATTTGATCGCAATCAGAGTAATCACATCGCATCGGATTGGAGTGATCGCATCGGAGCATCGGAGCATAGGAATATCGGAACATGCAACTAAAGGTTGCGATTGTGATTAATCGCAATCGGAGTGATCGCATCGCATCGGATCGGAGTAATCGCAATCGAAGAAATCGCATCACATCACATCGAAGTAATCACAATCGAAGCAATCTCATCGGATTGGAGAAAGATGCAAACTCGACAAATAGAAAAAGGGTTTATGAAGCTGTGGGGCTCGAACCTTTCAAAGGTTAGTGTTGGGATTGATAAAAGGATATATGATGTGAAATAAGGGGTGTACTCTCGTATGAATTGAGAGAGGTATACATATATTACTGGAGTTAAAATCTCGGGATACATGCTTTTATACATCGAATTGAAACAAAAGATAGGGGATTGTAGTTTTACCAGCCATCATTTAGATTTTACAAAAGGGACGCCGCTTATGAAGATTGAAAAGTTAAAAGTTGCAATGGTCCAATTTTAATAGTCAAATCATAATATGAAGTTGCAGGTTGAGCTTTAATACCGGGAACATATATTTATTAATACGCCAAAGACCATGGAGTAGTGGAGAATTTCAAAGGCCTTATAATCATGGTCTAATTCATCGCATAGATAGATATAAAGAGCGCAAAGTTGTGGGTCCTGACATATATGATCTCATAATCAAAATATAAAGGTAGAAAACGTTGGATGCGCATTATGAATTTTATAATAAGGTATAAGATCATTAAGGCAAAGAACAAAGTTCTCACATACATAATCTGTTAGACATGGTTCACAACCATAAGATAACCATGGAAGGAAAAGGGCTCCAGATATGTTTATTTAGATTTCCAGATCAACAGTTATATATATATACAACAGACACACAATCACGGTGAACAAGAATATGCACAGGAATGAATTTGACAGGTGAACAAGAATAGAAAAATGGAAAATACCTAGAAGACGGTGAGCAGAAGAAGGTAGGACAATTATCTGACAGCAGCAGAAAAGACAAAGCCAGCAAAGCCAAAAGCCAGAAAATGGGTTGAGTAAAATTGTTTTTATGTAACCGAAAATGTGAATGTTGTAATTGATTTTTATTGTTTGTGATGCATTGGAAAGTCTTCGGAAGAGAAAAAATATCCCACTGTAATGTTAAATTGGTACCTACAGTTATATTTTTTGAATGAGTGGATAAAAGAGATGAGAAGGTAGAAGGCAAAGAGACATGGCTGTCCATTTCGAACTCGCAGTAGAATACAAACAGCCATGAAGCTATTTTGTATAAAACAGGGTAATATCAAAGGGGAGAATGTTACGAAAACAGAGTGAGAGAAGAAGAGAGTGTGCAGCAGAATTGAAGAGAGTTGAAGAAAATAAGAAAGCTACAAGAGGTTAGAGAGAGTGAGTATAGAGAATGCAGAGTATGGAATTGAGGCAGAGAAGATAAGAATAAGGAGGAGAAGAATGAGATGCCTTGAAAAGTCAGAGAATTCAGAAATGAAGCAGTGAGGTAGAGTAGAAGGAGGAGCTGAGAAAAGAAGAAGGAGAAGCTGATAGTGAATCTGAGAAGATGCAGAAATGATATAAGGACAGATATGGGGACTGTTGAACAATAGAAGAGAAGGTACAGAACATAGCTGATATCCAAGGTAAATCAGCAAGTGTTTTTCTTTTGAAAGAGTAAGGAAGTTGAAGCTTCCCTATCAAGTTTTAGCTTGATAGATGTCAATTGTAGCTGACTGAGGTAGGAGCCTCCTATAGGTTGGTGCCTGCAGAAAATATATGGGATTTGGTGCTTCCACATCAAGTTGTAGCTTGATAAAATTTCAGTTGTAGCTGACTGAGGTTGGAGCCTCTTGTAGGTTGGTGCCTGCAGAAAATTGATGGGAGTTGGAGCTTCCTTGCAAGTTGTAGCTTGCGGAATTGAGGTTGGAGCCTCCTGTAGGATGGTGCCTACAGAAAATCAGTGGTGAGAGGGAGTTGGAGCTTGCCTTTGCATCACAACAATAATAAGATGTGGTTTTCTCCCTTTATGGGTTTCCACTTATATCTGGTGTCTCTGTGAATGATGTTTATGTGTTTATCTGGTTTATATCATCTGCTTAATACTTGCTACTCTCATATTAAGTCTACTTTTACATTATATTAATGTTTTCTGCTCACATTCTAAGATTACTCACATGTTAAGTTGAACATGAAATGAAGGTGTAAACAAGTGTTAATGAAAAAGTTTTAAAAGTCCATGAATTTGTTAAACTGATTCACCCCGCCCCTCTCAGTTTAACTAAGGGTTCAACAATTGGTATCAGAGCTGGTTCCTTTGGTGAAATCTTAATAGCTTGAAGGAGATCTGGTTAAGTCATGGAATATCAAAATGTACATGTGTTAAATACAACAAAATTTCCTGAATGGAGAGTTAATGTTAAGACAAGATTATTGGCTTATGAACTTGAGGTATGGAAGCTTTTATGTGATGGTTACTTCACAGACACTCCCACGGTAAAAGAACAATAGAGGAATGCCAAGGAAAAATGTGTGATATATGACAGTCTTCATAACAAGGATTTCGAGTTGATAATGTTTCTAGACTCTGCAAAATAAATCTGGGATAGATTTCATTTCATGCATGGAGTAGACATAGAGGACTGCATTGTCAAGAAGGAAAAGAGAATTAAGAAGAAGAAAAATTCATGTCAAAAGGAAAATGTTCCGGCAAATGAAGTACTTGCTAGTGTGAATGGAAGTCAGCTCCCTAAAGAAATTATAGTTGAAGAAAAAACCAAACTTGAAACATCCTTGACTAAAATAGAAAGATTGAAGAATGAAAAAAAGACCTTAAGATAGTGGTGCAAATATGTGATGAGGGAGAATATGAAGATAAGAAAGAAATTATTGACCTGAAGACACAACTTGAAGAAGCAAAGAAAGTGGAAGACATTCTGCTGTAACAAATGAGAGAGAAAACTCAGGAATGTGAAAGATTGGAAGAAGAAGTAGTGAGCCTAAGAAAGAATTTAGAAAAAGCCCAAAGAGAACTATTAATGAATACACCTCTAATGAAAAGCTCTGAATAGTTGGAAAATATTCTAAATGCACAAAGTTCTCCCCTCATAAAGGCTGGGATAGGATATGAAGGAGAAACCAGTAAGTCCAAGGCGGAAGATAAAATGAGTATCATCTTTGTGAAGGCTGTAAAGGATAATGAAGTAGCTCAGAATATTCCTGCAGTAGTAGAAGCCAGCAAGAACAGGATTTGTGAAGAAACAAATAGAATCAATCAGCAATATGGTAGGATAGAGAATGAAAGGATGAAACAGTCTGCTGGAAAGGGCTCTCACACTCCTGAATATGAATTGAATAAAGTTGGAAGATGTCAAAGGAGGTTCTTTCCTCCTATGAAAAATATCACATGTCTCTCTTGTCATAACCCAGGACATATTGCAGCACAATGTAAGACAAGGCCTATCAACTTCAACCAGCAAAAGATGCAGCAAAAGAGAAGAACCCCTCAAGCAAACAAATGGAAAAGACAATCTTCCACCAGGTACACAAATTATTTCCATGGCTACTGTTATGCATGCAATAATTTTGGACATAAATATGTTGAATGTAAATTTTATTCAAAAAGGGGAACAAATTATTATACATTAGCTCAAATGTACCCTCGTAAAATAAGATGTTATGTTTGCCTCAAGCTTGGTCACAAAGAAAAATACTGTAAACTTCCTTATACTTTAAAGAGATCTAAACAGAGGATGGAATCTAATCAAATCAAACAAAGCTATGAATAAATAAGGAGTGCAGACATTATGAAAAATCCTAATAAATTATGGAAGGAAAAGAAAAAGGGGGAGCCTGTTACCTCAATAACATAATGAATCTAGCATAGTCTCAGGGGGAGCTGCTCTAGAAAACAATGAAAATATATAATCAGTGATAAATATGAAGCAACATCTCAGGGGGAGAGCAGTTCATAAATAGTCCCCATAAAAGTAGTCTAAGAAGAGCTCCTTAGAATGAGAATAGCTATGAGATCAGGAAGTGAAAGGAAATTCCTCTAACAGAGAACTAAAGAGAAAGAAGATCATCTGAAGTATTAAATAGCTGAAAAATTGATGGAAGAAGAGAATACAGCAATAAGCCTTGGTGGTAGAGAGAACATCAGCCATGAGCATGTAAGCTAAGAAGACACCAGCACATAAGTGATGATCACAGTGTGCATCATTCAGCCAGAATGAACAAGTGAACCACTTTAAGAAGGAGGAATAAGAGAAGAGCCTATCATCATTATGTCATGCCATCATTAATCTATAAAAGGTTCCCTTGGAGAAATGCAGTAAAGTGAGTAATAAATCCTTGAGAAATCAGCCCATGAATATCCATAGAAAAGAAATTGAAGATGTCTTCCCAAAGATCTTTATATTAGAACTATTGAATTGATCTTTAAAGCAGCAATGATTCTGGAGTAGTCTTAGAAAGGAAAATGCAGTGACATTCCTTTGAATAGAGTGGCAGAATAAGCAAATGGTTAAAGATTCCAAGATCAAATTCAGGATATTGATGACTGTTGGTGTGAACAATGGAAAACTCAATAGTAGAATTCATGAAGAATGTCTTAATTATGGGTTAATGTGCAAACTGAAGTGAAGTTTCTACATGGTTTATCAAAGCAGTATCAATTGGTATTTAGGTACAAGCAGCATGCCTATCAACTGAATATCAGGTGTTATCAGTGGAGCATAAATATAGTACAGGTCCTCAGGATCAAGGGATTATGGAAAAATTACACCAAGCTAGTATCCCAGAGTTATCTTCATTATTCAAGCGTGAAAAGGTCAATTACAGAGAAAAAGGATCAGTATTGTGTTTTTGAAACATTATATTGTGTATTGAAGCAATATCTTTTTCTATATATTTTCATGCCTTCCTGAAGTCTTTACATATCTATCAGGCCTCTCTCTTGAAATCATTCACAACACCATGTGAAGTCTGTTTACAGAGATATCAATTAAACATCATGAAAATGTTTTGTGGAAGATCATCATGATAGAATAGTTAAAGTATCTGAAGTTTGAAGGACTAGTTGTGATTACCAGTTGAAGCTCAAAAGTCTGTTATTGATTCATCTCAAGCATACTTCAGCAGAACAGAATTGTGTTGGACATTGGGTTCAACGCTCCCCGTGTGTTTCGTGACATGGACTAACCGCCTCTCGTGGATCCTAACTCTGGCGATTGTAGCGGAGACTAATGCCTACGGGTTTTTGTCTAACGGCAATCGTGATTCCAACAATTGGTGGTATTTCACCATTGAAATGAGGTTGATCATTGAAATACATACCCCTTATGTCATAAATAAAACTGCATGGTTGATAAGTGAGACTGACCAATTCATTGAAGGGTTTATTTTTGAAAGTACACTGTACAAGCAGTAAAGTCATTTGGTCTTTTAGATTGAAAGATATCATCTAATATCACAATAATTTGTAAACTCTGACTAGATTCATTGATCACATTAGTAACAAGGACCTGTAGCTATTAAGTGTAATATCATTATCAGCATTCTAGCTCATATCATCACCAACAGGCAAGAAAAGTGAATCACAACTATACAAGATATATTGACATCATTATAATAATTGAATAGGTGTGGTACTGCAGATGTGTATTGAAAAAGAGGACATACTCCTACTACAACTTCCCAACAGATATGGATTTAAAATGAATATTATAATATAGCTGAAGCAAGCTTTATATGTCACATGGAGCATTCACAATCCTTAAGTCTTGATCCAATAATACATCTCTTATTATACAAGTCTGATTATATATGGCTGTCATCACCTACTCTCTATACAAGTGCAAGGATTCTATGCTTCGGAATGGTATCGACTTAATATGTATATACAAGTTCAAATATTCTCAAAAGTGTTCTCTCAACAACTCTTGTACACCAGTTTGGAGCAGAAAGGTACAAAGTCAAAAGAAGAAGGCCTAAACACATCTCAGAGAGAATAAATGCAAAGACAGAATCTACACTGAGAAATGTGCAACCCTTTTCCATTGATTTCAAAGGGGGAGGAAAAGCAGGTAATAGAAGAAAGGGTCTTCTAAAATAAGCTAGGCAGAGGAAGACTTGGAGGAAGCATTGGATTATCGGTGGATGTGTTGCCATCAATGCCAAAGGGGGAGACTATTGGAAATGTTGTCATTGATGGCAAAGGAGATGACAAAGGAGGAGCACCTGAAACATCAGCCAAGGAGCAGAGGAAGCAAAAAGAGAGGTAGAAGAGACAGAAAAAAGAGAAATAAGGAGTAGCATCGATCGAAAACGAAGTAACGAGGACGCGAAAGAGAACCCGGAGAGATAACGAAAGCGGGGAGAGGTAGCAAAGAGCGGCATAAGAAGGAGCGATGAAGAAGAGGCGGTTAATAGCGGTCTGGAGAGACGAGTAGTGAATATTGGAAGGGCGAAGGAGTTTAATACAAGGTTTATTTTATGTATTAGGGGTTTAATACGATTTGACGAGATGAATCTTTGGAAAAGATAGAATTAAGAAGTGGACTTGGAATCGCTGCATGAAAAATTCTATGTAGATATGCCTTAAAGTTCCGAGAAATCATGCCTTCAACCCAGTTTGGAATATTGAAAGCATGACCAATTAAGAGATGGTCGATGAGAGACGAAGTCTATTTTTTAACCATGTGCAAGACTAAAAGAATGATGAACTATGCGTGAGGTGATATTATGCGGAGAAACCATGCTAAAAGAAATGGCGCGGAACCTTGAAGAACCGTGGAACCAAGAGGGAATAGTGACGGCGGTTTCGAAGGAAAAACCAACAGTATCACGCGCCCTTGGGAGTGGTAAGCAGTAACACCTTTTTGGACGCGATACATGCTTTTGTGTGACACGTGGCAGAGGGCAGTATTGTAAAAGAAGGCCGGTTAATAGCAGATCTGGCAGAGGGCAGTAGAAGAAGGCCGGTTAATAGCAGATCTGGAGAGACAGAGTAGTGAATATTGGAAGGGCCTGAAGGAGTTTAATACAAAGGTTTATTTATGTATTAGGGGTTTAATACAGTTGCAGATGAATGCTGGAAAAGATAGAATTAAGAGTGGACTTGGAATAAACTCTGCATGAAAATTTCTATGTAGATATGCCTTAAAGTTCCGAGAAATCATGCCTTCAACCCAGTTTGGAATATTGAAAGCATGACCAATTAAGAGATGGTCGATGAGAGACGAAGTCTATTTTTTAACCATGTGCAAGACTAAAAGAATGATGAACTATGCGTGAGGTGATATTATGCGGAGAAACCATGCTAAAAGAAATGGCGCGGAACCTTGAAGAACCGTGGAACCAAGAGGGAATAGTGACGGCGGTTTCGAAGGAAAAACCAGCAGTATCACGTACCCTTGGGAGTGGTAAGAAGTAACACATTTTTGGACACGATACATGCCTCTGTGTGACACATGGCAGAGGATGGTATTGTAAAACCATTTTCATCGCGTGAATTCTAAAGAATAACCCTGGTGCTACTAATCTATGCGATATTCGTCGGTTACCGTCGGATCTGTTGGATGGGTGCGACGAGATTGTGATCGTCAGATGAAATTTTTGGGACCCCCTACATAAAATTTCGAGAATCGTTACCCAAGCTAGAGGATACATAAACATAAATTCTGAGAATCATTACCCCAGCTGGAGGATACACTAAAGACTGAAGCGACAAAGTACACATATAGCAGCGCTTTATATAAGTGTAGCGCCTTTTAAACAAAGAACCAAATTATACACATATATACATATATGTGAAGTACTCTATAGCTCGGGCCTAATACAACCAAAGTACCATAAGTTGGGACCCTCACCCAATCGCATCGGAGAAAACTGTGGCAGCGAAGCATGACAATAGAAGTTGCGATTGCGATGAAGATGCGGACCCGACGGGTCTGTGAAATATGATTCATAAGTGCTTGAGTTCCAGCAGAACCGTGTTTCATCACATCTGCATTTGATCACAATTGGAGTAATCACATCGCATCGGATCAGAGTGATCGCATCGGAGCATCGGAGCATAGGAATATCGGAACATGCAACTAAAAGTTGTGATTGTGATTAATCGCAATCGGAGTAATTGCATCGCATCACATCAGAGTAATCACAATCGGAGCAATCGCATCGCATCGCATCGCATCGGAGTAATCGAAATCGAAGCAATCACATCGCATTGGAGAAATATGTAAACTTGGCAAATAGAAAAAGGGTTTATGAAGCAGTGGGGCCCGAACCTTTCAAAGGTTAGTGTTGGGATTGATAAAAGGATATATGATGTGAAATAAGGGGTGTACTCTCGTATGAATTGAGAGAGGTATAAATATATTACTGGAGTTAAAATTTGGGGATACATGCTTTTATACATCAAATTGAAACAACAGATAGGGGACTGTAGGTTTACCGGCCATCATTTAGATTTTACAAAAGAGACGCCGCTTATGAAGATTGAAAAGTTAAAAGTTGCAATGGTTCAATTTTAATAGTCAAATCATAATATGAAGTTGCAGGTTGATCTTTAATACCGGGAACATATATTGATTAATACGCCAAAGACCATGGAGTAGTGGAGAATTTCAAAGGCCTTATAATCATGGTCTAATTCATCGCACAGATAGATACAAAGAGCGCAAAGTTGTGGGTCCTAACATATATGATCTCATAATCAAAATATAAAGGTAGAAAACATTGGAGGCGCATTATGAATTTTATAATAAGGTATAAGATCATTAAGGAAAAGAAGAAAGTTCTCGCATACATAATCTTTTAGACATGGTTTACAACCATAAGATAACCGTGGAAGGAAAAGGGCTCCAGATATGTTTATTTAGTTGCCAGATCAACAGTTATATATATAGATATACAGTAGACACACAATCACGGTGAACAAGAATATGCACGAGAACGAATTTGACAGGTGAACAAGCACAGAAAACTGAAAAATATGTAGAAGACGGTGAGTAGAAGAAGGTAGAACAGTTACCTGACAGCAGCAGAAAAGACAAAGCCAGCAAAGCCAAAAGCCAGAAAATGGGCTGAGTAAAATTGTTTTTATGTAACCGAAAATGTGAATGTTGTAATTGATTTTTATTGTTTGTGATGCATTATCAAGTCTTCGGAAGAGAAAAAATATCCCACTGTAATTTTAAATTGGTACCTACAGTTATATTTTGTGAATGAGCGGATAAAAGAGATGAGAAGGTAGAAGGCAAAGAGACATGGCTGTCCATTTCTAACTCGCAGTAGAATACAAACAACCATGAAGCTATTTTGTATAAAATAGGGTAATATCCAAGGGGAGAATGTTACGAAAACAGAGTGAGAGAAGAAGAGAGTGTGCAGCAAAATTGAAGAGAGTTGAAGAAAATAAGAAAGTTGCAAGAGGTTAGAGAGAGTGAGTATAGAGAATAAAGAGTATGGAATTGAGGGAGAGAAGATAAGAAGGAGGAGCAGAAAGAGATGCCGTGAAAAGTCAGAGAATGCAGAAATGAAGCAGTGAGGTAGAGTAGAAGGAGGAGTTGAGAAAAGAAGAAGGAGAAGCTGATAGTGAATCTGAGAATATGAAGAAATGATATAAGGACAGATATGGGGACTGTTGAACAACAGAAGAGAAGGTACAAAACAGAGCTGATATCCAAGGTAAATCAGCAAGTGTTTTTCTTTTGAAAGAGTAAGGAAGTTGAAGCTTCCCTGCTCGAGTTGTCGCTTGATAGATGTCGATTGGTAGTGGCAAGGGTAGAAGCCTCCTGTAGGTTGGTGCCTACAGAAAATAGATGGGAGTTGGTGCTTCTACATCAAGTTGTAGCTTGATAAAATGTCAGTTGTAGCTGACTGAGGTTGGAGCCTCTTGTAGGTTGGTGCCTGCAGAAAATTGATGGGATTTGGAGCTTCCTTGCAAGTTGTAGCTTGTAGAATTGAGGTTGGAGCCTCTTGTAGGTTGGTGCCTACAAAAAATTAGTGGTGAGAGGGAGTTGGAGCTTTCCTTTGCATCACAACAATAATTAGATGTGGTTTTCTCCCTTTATGGGTTTCCACTTATATTTGGTGTCTCTGTGCATGATGTTTATGTGTTGATCTGGTTTATATAATTTTCTTAATACTTGCTGATCTCATATTAAGTCTGCTGTTACATTATATTAATGCTTGTTACTCACATTCTAAGATTACTCACATGTTAAGTTGAACATGAAATGAAGGTGTAAACAAGTGTTAATGAAAAAGTTTTAAAAGTCCATGAATGTGTTAAACTGATTCACCCCCCCCTCTAAGTTTAACTAAGGGTTCAACATGTTCTACAGGTAACATATCTCCAGTGTGAAAATTTTTATCTCCCTATGTTTCTACTATGCACCCAGATCTCAATTGAAGGTCATTACACTCCCTTAGTTCAGTTTCTAATTCTGGTGGTTCCATTATTTGGACAGATTGAATGGGCCTATTGTTTGGGTTTGGGTTGGGTTGGGCTGGGAGTTGTGGTCTTCAATTGGTCTGGGGGTTTTGTGGAAATGGATAGGGAGCTGGAAGTGTAGGTTGAGAGAGGGGAATTGTTCCAGCTGGCTGATTTGTAGGTCTTTTCCAGTTTGACTGCCAAGCTTGACTATGCAAAGTGGAGGGGGTCCATTATGTTGGATAGGCATTGTTTTGCCAAAATGGTGGGCAGAAAGGAAAATTTGGCCAATTAGTTTGGTTTGTTTGATTTGGCCATAATAATGTAGGAAATGGCCGTTGTGACCAATTGGGGAAGGTGTCTGATTTTGCCACATTCCATTATATTGCTGAGCATTATATTGAGGAGTCTGAAAAGAAGACAATGGATCAGTTGGCATACCTGATTGTCGTGGCTACCATTGTCAGCGTTGATTAAGTAAGCATACCACTTATGATTCTTCTTCTACCTCTTTATAGACTAATTTTAACCCAGGAAGCGAGGGACATCCTTCTGTGGGGTGATATTTTGTGCAGATGGCACAAAATTTGATTATATCTAGCGGGTACTCTTTGTGGCTGTGTTTCTTCCTGCACTTAGGACAAAATATTGCCAAATTTTGTTCAGCTTCTGATTGCTTGTGTTTGGCTTGCATAATGTCGAACTACGTTGTTAGAGTCCCTAGAATATCTATTTTAAAATCTTCCAGCAGATTTCCAATCTCTGCATGAGTTACACCTTCATTGGAGGTCTTATTATCTCTTGTGATCATGTCACGTTCTGCTGATTTTAGCCTTGTGCTGCCTCTCAAACTCCTGATACACAAATCAATAATGTTAGCATATCTTTCTTGATATATATCACCTTTTCCCATAATATTTAATGTTTCAACCCATTGATCCTTCATCCCGCTAATTAATGTAGTTTTCAGCACATTATCAGGTAAGGGTAAAGATGCATAAGGAAATCTCTGGAGGTTGTATTGAAATCGTTCCACATATTCATCTAGAGTTTCATTGGGTTTTGTTGTCATCTGAAATATTTCATATTTTAGTTCCCGGGACCTACAATAATGCTGATATTTCTTTAGAAACGTAGCTTTCATCTGATCCCAATCATTTATAACACCTCCACCTAATCCCATAAACCATCGCAAAGCTGATCCTTTTAATGTGGAAGGAAATAATTTTAATTTTTGGGGATCGGTGGTATAGTCATACCCCCTGCATAATACATCTAATTCAAACAGAAATGAAACTGGATCTTCTGATGTCAATCCATGAAATGTAGGAATATGTTGAAGAGGAATGGCTTTCATAGGTGAATTAACTGCAATGTCCACAATGGATATTGCAGTGTGGAAGTTTGTTGAGGTGTTTGCTGGTTTTGGTTCTAGTTCTAGGAAATTTGATCAAATATGTGCCAATATCCTTCTGGGATCTCAAGGGAATTCCTAGGCTGACTAGAAGGAACAGGAATGACCTTGACAACACTCCCTTGATCCGGAATAAGTGTTCCCTGCTGGCCTACTATCTGAGGAGATTCAGGTCCTTTGTTTTGAATGATGTTGACAACACTTCCCTTATCTAGGCTGCTCACTGTTTGGACTACTTCAAAAGGAGATTTTAGTTCTTTTGTTTCCCCTGTTTCCCCTTATCCTTTGCGGATATTACTAGAGTTCCATTCTTGTGGAGAAATTAGGCGAGAGTTCTCAATTTCTTGGGAATCTTGCTCAATTCCCTCCGTTTGACTATGTATCTCATCAAATGCTACAGATGGCGACTCTGTGGCCTGAAGGGAACTATTAGGTTGTATAGAAATAACTTTCCTAGGTCCTACTGATGGCTGAGATTCAGTTTTCTTAAGGATTTCGTCAATGAAAATTTTTCGCCGAAGGGTCATCGGTCCCTTAGGTTTTTCGGGTTTAGGAGGAATTTTGTTTTGTTTAGCTTTTCTATTCATTCAAAAAAAAAATCCTTCATTCCTACCTAAATAAAGGAATTTACCCAATTTTTCTGTGAAGCGGGCTACGAGCAAGTATGTTCCTTGCTCGGTGTGCAGGTTCTTACCTTACGTCTTTAATACCCAATTCTTCCCAAGCAGAAAAAAAGGTCAAATGTGCATCACTCCTTCTAAATGGCATACACTCTCCCCGGAAATGGTGCCAAAATGTTGAGGTATAAAAGGTATATTTTTAGCACCTATTTATCCTACATTAATCATCAATCCGAGAATGACTTTTTGTTTCAAGAGTGTACTATGTCTGAGGCTGCAATTTGAGCTAAGAGAAATGCTGTGTGAGATGCAG
Organism: Pinus albicaulis; assembly: GCA_034641835.2. Lineage (NCBI taxonomy): Eukaryota > Viridiplantae > Streptophyta > Pinopsida > Pinales > Pinaceae > Pinus > Pinus albicaulis. The sequence continues at coordinate 858,582,397 of CM076579.1, forward strand.
TACAATATTCTAAATACAAGAGTAAATGGAAGCTGGAGAAGAAATCTAATTACAATAACATGAACTCAAGTACTCTAAAATCTACGTATCCACTACAAAAACATCAATCAAGGATACAATGGTAATAACTCATTCCTTTAGAAATTGATGTAATTGAAATCAAACTAGAACAGGGCAATCAATCTGGGAACTTGGAAGCAATAAATAGTGTTCTCTACAGTTGATAGTCCTGCTTTCAAGAAATCAAAGGGAAATAGAAATTGAACTAACTGCTATTGAAAGTAAACTAGGAAAACTCTGTAAATAAATGAACAACTTGTAATCGAATAACAATGTAAATAAGCGACGAATTGTAACTAAAGGAATTGAATTGAACAATAGGTATTAACTAAAGAATCTGAACAACAAATCTGAACTTAAAGGAATCAAATAGCAAATTTTGTTAAACACCAAACCCTGTCGACAGCAAACGTTGTTAAACAGTAATCGAAATGAACAGTAATCCAACGGAACAACAAATAGAGTTAAATATTGAACAACAAATCTTTATAAGCAATAACAAGATGAATAATATAGGAATTACGATTCTTGTTGAAATGGAACAACAATGCAGTTCATTAACGCAACACAGTGATACCAATAATAAATTCAACAAAAACTAATTAACTTTGCAAATGTAATAAAACCGAATACAATAATCACACCATTGTAATTAAAGGATAGAAATACAAACAACAGGTCGATTCCACTAGGGTCGGGCCCGTAGCACCAGTGAAACACTTTTGGGTTACTTCAGAGCTTGAGAAATGGAACGAAAATGTGTCTTTGTATTAATTAAACATAAAAAGTGTTTACAGTGACCACTCTCTGATCACAAGAGTCAATAATGTGCAGAATTACAAGAGAAATGTTTTAATCAATGATTCTGACCCCTTCAATCTCTAAAGGCTTTTCCTTTATAACAACTTCGACGGATAAGACAAGGAACAAGATAAGACTTGAACAGTGATCCCTCAGGATTGAAGGATCCTGAGGGATTTGCTTCCTTTCTTTATTTAGCTAGCGTTTGATCTTCTTCGGCTACCGACGTGCTGTTCCCTTTCTTCTCTTAGCTATGCGTTCGGATTTATTTCTTTTTGGCTGGATATGGTCTATCACTGGAGGAACAACAGTTACTCTTGCTTTAGCCTCACCTCTGGTATAGTTGTTCACCTCATTTGACTCCTGTTTTTAACAATAAAAGGAAACTTTTAGTTACTTTTTACAATAAACATAAGTCTTTGTGATTCTATCATAATTCTACAATAAATCGCCTTTCTAGAATAAAAAGAGTTATGTTTAAAGGAAAAGAATGAGAAGATACATGGTGAATTCATACCCTTTTCAACGCTCAACAATTGGAGGGTTCAGCCTTTCATGGGAGGATACCTTTGATAGGATCTACATCAGATCTATTATATTTCAGCCTTCTACACTCAAGTTATTCATTTTTCCGTGAATATTCAGCCATTGGGCTTTAGATCCCATTTTGTATAGAGTGTATTTCTGAAAACCCTTTCCGGGTTCTTTGTAGGAGTTTGTATTAAGCCTAGATCTGTATTGGGCATATATTTTGAGGCATATAACTGCGCTACATGTTTTGTACATTCTTTTTCTATAGTAGTGTGTTTTAAAATGTGTTGTAGCAGTCTTCTAACATCCTTGTATTGTGAAAACAACTCATTTGTGGAGTGATTGTTTAGGGGAGGCTTGTTCCTTCATTGTACATGATTTATGTCTCACTATTTATGATGATTTTCTGATCTAATACATGATTTTTTGTCTCCATATTGGTCTCCAATGTTCATAAGTTTATTTACACTGTTATTTTCAGTTTTGTGTTCATATATTTTTGCAATACCCATTTGGGAATATTACAGTGGTATCAGATCATAATCTTGGCTCAGCCTATGGATCGCAGCCATTATGCTATCAAGAAGAAAAGAAGAAGAAAATATGAACATAAAATATAAAAAGAATACTCCATTATTTGGAGGAAGAAAGGAGGAGAGACTTTCAAAGTTTCTTTCTCAAAATTTGCAGAGCATTCATGGAGATCTTAAGAAGATGAGGAAGGAGATGTGTAGAGAATCTCCAAGAGAGTTTGAATCTGAAGCAAACTCTAGATTTTCATATAATGAGTGTGAGCATGCAGCGACAAAATATGATGCACAACGCAGTCATATGCTCAGATTTTGTATGAGGGAAATAGAAGAAGAAGAAATTCCTAGGAGGGAAACTCTTAGTGATTTTCTGCAAGAATATGAATCTCAGACTAAGAAGTTTAGAGATCATATCACTTTCCAGAGTTTTGCAAGATCAAGGTGGAGAGGAGCAAGCGGCATGATATGAGTATATTTTTCCTATATACTTTTAATGGTTCACCTACATGTTCAATTAGAGCTTGGGTGGAGGAGCTAGACACCTATTTGTAGCAACACCAAATTTCTGAAGATGAAGCCATCAAAGTTGCAGCGTTGCATTTTGGAGGTAAGGCCTATGCATGGTGGATATTTGAGTCTTTTTCTTTGAAAAATGCACATAATTCTTCTTATGCAAGGTTCAATAAGAGAATAGTGGAAATATTTGATGAGAAACATTATGAAAGACATGTGGTGGAGCTAAACAAACCAAAACAAACAAATACTTTGTGTTGGAGGAACCTATAAACTCAAATCCACTTCAGAAAACTATTGGGGAAGATGATATCTTGCATAATAACTTACTAGAGGCAACAACTCTATCTCAGATTCTTGAACAAGAGGGCATGGGAATCATTTTTTCAAAAGAGGATCCACTTATTGAAAATTTTCCCATCCATATTAAGGAGGAAGAGAAGGTTGAGGGCAACAACACTATCATGTCTAGGGCATATCTAGCACCTAATGCAGAGGTAGATGGAGCACTTGCTCCAACAAGAGGTATTATTGTATCATTGCAAGGAATTCCCCAGGATCTCATATGTGGAGATCAAGGCACAACCCATGATCAACATGTGCCATTGTTGACAGATTGTGAAGCCACAAAGAGAAAAGGAGGAGGTAGGGAGGATGACCAGCATCATATGATGAGGAGCACACACCCCTATTTATTTCATAGGGTTGATGCACAAAACAGGGAGACTAATTTGCGCAGTGAGGGCAGGGACAAGGTTCTCCATTCATATATGCAGTCTACTCTTTATATTGATGTCTCATTGCAGGGAGGCGTTTCACCAGGGAGACCACCAAATCAAAAGATGATGAGGGATGCTTCACATTTGGATGCACCACTCATTGATTTCAGAGGGGTGAGGGCCTTCGGAGATCTTGGTACAATGATTATATTCTTGGGTAGACTCAAAGAGAGGAGAGGCATTCTCTCAGCATCATCATTACCCACTCTCATTTCAGATTCTGCGCCATGGCAGGAGCACCATGGAAGGATAACAACCTTCCAATTTGCATCTTTGGCATGAGAGATGTCAAAGAGGAGGAAATCCATATGATAGATGTTCTTTGTGATAGATCATCAACACTATCACTATGGAGGATAGATCCATATTGGAAATCCTAGATATTGGTGGATTATTCCAAGGATCTTTTTACTTGTATGATATTGGATGACCAGTTGCATGAGGAGGGATATTCAATCAGAGATGAGGTCATCTGTTGTCATGGTAGGATCTTCTTATCTAAATATTCCAAGCTCAAGGAGAAGTTACTGCAAGTAGCTCATGAATATTTTCTCTTCAGCCACACTTATTCTATGAGATCATACCACACCATCATGGAGGGGTACATTTGGGAAGGCTTTGAGGAGGAGATATATCAGCATTTGAGGAGATGCATGGATCATGTGGAGATGGAAGAGATACATAACTCTTAGGGGGAGTTAACACAACCACCTCTTTTCTCTTTGAGGATGAGAGGAGATTTATCTATGAGCCACTCCATTTGCATGAGCAAATCATATCATAAGGATACTGTTTGGTTGCATAATTATTCGTATAATGAATATGTACTTTCCTTAACCATATATGTGCAGGAAATTGCTCAAAGAAGGAGCATTCTTTCTTCTAGACTTCATGGTCTACTTGAGGCCATAAGAAGTTTTGATGATGGCCACTCCTTAGGAGGACTTGGGGAGATGATATGTTATGTAGGGCATGCTCACTTTGCACCATACACCATACACTTTCTCCAAACTTGTGAGGAGATTGGGGCAGCAAGAAAGTGGTTGGGAAGCCACACATAATGCCATTTTCTGATGCAGTTGAGAGTGAAACTGCGCTGGTTGCATTTGAGGGACCATAGTCCTTCTCCCTTATTACATATGGCAGCTAGCATGATGCTAATCATGATTCCATTTGCTGATGTTGTCCTTATTTTTATTGGGAGCATGATTGGGAGAGAGACACATTGGCTGGATGTGTCCTTAAGGGAAGAGATTTACCACACTTTTTGCATTACATGTTCCAAGGGGAGAATGGGAGGTGATATGGCCACTACAGTAAAACACTTGCTTCTTTATGAGGTGGGCCATGGGATTGATTGGATGCCATATGGTGGTGATTTCCTATCCATTACATATGGTATGGTTTGGGCCAACATGATTCATAATGTTGGAGGGAAGATATTTGGAGATCTAGTCTTCTTCTTGCCACTTGAGGGAAACATTATTGTGGCCCAAGATCATCATATACTCTACAGTTATTATAAGTGGAGAGGACGATAGCGTGGGGTGTTAGTCATCAGTATTTTTCACTTGTTGGTGATGACTAGTTGTAACAGGCAAGTTTTCTAGCAGCTGATCTAAAAAATTGTCAAATTTTCCAGCTGGAAAACACCCATAAAATTTTTTTCCCTCCTACCTTTTCAATCCACCCATGACGAGATGAAACTTCATTATCAAGCCCTATCTAGCCTTAGCGATACTAGCTTGTCCATCAGCTCCAAGGAAAACAATCCAAATCTGTCCAAGAAGTCCCCCCTAAGTTAGGAAGTGGCGCCTTAGGAATTTATCCCTTGGAAAACTATCATATGCCAAAGAACCTCTATCTATGATCAAACAGTCCTAAATGACCTTCCTATTCTGCAAATAAATTTTGGTTACACCCTTAAGTCGTGCCACTAACAAACCTGGAAGTCTCAGCAATGCATGTGCCATAGGTCAGACTGATATTAGGTAATTTTACAATGTTTCAAAGGATATTTCAAGAGCAGAAGTGTACCAGCATCCCAGAAGACAATATTTGGCTCAACAAGAGAGGACAGTTGATTCTCATGTGATTTTGAGCCTAGGATGCAGCCACAGGGTAGGGAGTTGTTTCATTAAGCTCCTGCAATCACAGTCAAAGGTTAGTAAATTATGAATGACAAGAAGTGCTTTGCAAATACTAGCCAAACTGCTTGTGATGTCTAAATAAGCACACAGATATTTGAAAAGTAGAATTACATGTCTCAGAGAAGTGCCCATCTTGAATATTATCAATTTGTCATTCTTCATTTGCTCAAGCATGAACAGGCAGTGAAAGGAAAAATAACATTGTTAAAAGCTGATGAAATGGCATCACTAAGAAAAACCTCCTTCATTTTATAAGCAGAGGGTTGAAGACTGAGAAGGCCTCCTTCATCTATAGGCAGAGGGCTAGGGATAAAGTTTGTTTTTAAGTTTTTCACTAACTTTAAAGACAAATTTTAGGTACAGTGGAAGAAAATTGAAGGTTTTTGAATAAAATGAGGTTAAAGGCAGAGGCAAAGCAGTGGTGCTTTTAAAAATTGTTTGCATGAGTTTCATTGTTATTTGAATTACAATGTGAAGCTAATGAGTTGATCATCAACGAAGAAATATTATTAAGTAGATGGCCAAAGAAGTCAAACAGCCTTGGTATCAAACTGACTTCTTCCATCAAGTTAAAGGAAAACACTATCAGTATGTTCATCAAACATTCTTCATTTGGTTGAAATAGAGGTTGAAAGGAAACCAGTCATTTGTCAAAGTAGGCCTCCTTCATAAACAAAGTAAAAGGGCTCACCATTGTTTGAGGATGAAAAGCAATTATTGTAGGTGGAAAATATTTCAGAAAGGACTACTCCCAAAAGGGGGTGAAATGGATGAAAATCCATGTTTCTTGCAGACCTCCTTCACAGAAGAACAAAGAGACAACCTTCCCTTGTTTGCTTTTCAAATCTAGTTCATCATCCCCTGTTCTATCTCCATAAAGTTGAAGACTGGATTGTTTTGTCAATCTAAGGATAGTTAGTGGATTTGGTGATGGAGACCTCTTGTAAATAGGATTTTCACTTACAGTTTCAAATAAGTTTGTGCACCAACTCAAACAACACCTACCAGCTCAATCAGTTTCACAATGGGCATGACCACCTCCAAAGAATCAGGAGCAGAAACTATCAAATTAAGATAAGTTATCTCCTTGCAAGTATGGAAAAGATGCTTCACAAATCATTTGGGTTTCCTTTTCAAATAAGAAAAACACTGAGTGATAATTAGCCTTCAAAGTGGATTTCTCATGGTGAAAAGAGATCACAAGTAGAAAGACTTCCAAAAACAATCATCCACAGTACTTCAAAAAGGCCTGGTCGATTTCAGGTTTGTTTTATTTTGAAAAATCATAAATGATAAGGTTGGGTTTCATTTGTTGTTTCACAACCAAGGCCTTTTCAAAAGTTTTCAAAAAAAACCCTCACCAAGAAAACGTAGAAATGACCTTGACTTTTTCTTTCAAAAGAAGATAATAAGATCGTTGCAAGCCCATTTGAAATTCTCAAAACGCAAACAAAATCTCGTCTTAGCTGTTCAGTAGACTGGAGAAGAAGTTCTTGAGCGCAAAATTTGCAGAGTTTGAAGTTTTTGGACTGCGCGGCGCACCTGGAAAAACATGCGGCACGTTTAGGAGTAATTTTACATAGAGGCTGTATTGTTGCTCGACGCGCCTGTAGATGCGCGCGGTGCGCCTGTAGGCATCGGTCATGACTTCCCACCATCGACCCGAAACCTTTTTTTTTGCGCGGCGCTTACTCTTCTGAACGTTCCACGCATGTTTTAAACAATCAAAACACCTCCAAAAAGCTCTGAAAGCTGCTCAAGCTCTTCAACAAAGGTTTTCATCCGTCTTTAAGGTATTTTCATTTACCCCCTTGATACATTCAAGCTGCTAAATGGTGATGGAAAAAATGAAACTCTTGGTATAAATCAAGGTGTGTTTTTGGATAAACAGTTTGACAGAGTTTATTATGGTGGGAGGCTAGTAGAGTATTCATATTAATCTCAATAGACCTAAAACTACCCTCAAGGTAGTGACAAACCACAAACTCTGTCAACTATATATATTGGTGAAAACAGTGGTAAGGAGGGTTGATTTTTTTGTTTAAGATTCGAGATTGCTGTGGCTATGATTGCCCAACATTGACATAGTGAAAGTGGTGTGTTTATGTTGATGTCAAAAGGCCTAGAAACTGCCCTCAAAACAGTGCTAAAACATAAACCTGCAAGTCAAAATATGCACAGTAGTAGAGGTTTTATCAAATTATTGGAGGTGCCCTAACTGTGATAGGGAAAAGCTAACCTCTGTCAGCCAAGTGTATGGTGAAAACATTGTTAGAAGGTAAAGCATTGGTTTTAAGGAAAGCACAGTGATGGTGAGGTGACATCAATGAGCCTATGTTGAAAGCAGTAGTCTTAGTTCGAATGCCTTGTCACCTTCAAATAATGTATCATTTTGAATAAGTGAAACAGTGAAACAATTGCTGCCTCATTTGTCCCATAAAACAAGTTGTGGTGAAAAATATTTCAAAATCAGTCTGGAGGTGTTTAATCTACCTGTGTATGTGAAACAGTGAAGTGCAAGAGAAGTGTTTTTTATTGAGAGGGGTGTGTTGTTTTCTACAAGGCTTCCTTGCTTACACCAAAACACCAAGAGCTTTGTGACCTTACCCAACACAGTGATATTTTGAGTGTGTGTACCTTTTTGTTTGACTGTGTGCTTGTTATTATAACTATTTGTTGATTGGCATACAAAGGAGGACAAGTAGTGTTTTGTAAGAAGCAGAGAGTCGATATTAAGGAACCATTCCACATAGCATTTGAGGCAGTTTTGCCTTCGTCAAACAGTGACTAACAAAAAGGACATAGTTGTGTTTGAGAAAGCATTTCAAAATCCATTTGAGGCAGCTTGGTGTTGCAGAGAGAATTCAAAACAAGATACCTCCCAGGCAGGATAGTAGGAGTGGCTTGCATAAGAGATTTGAGCCTGTTTCCACTGAAGAAGTGAATGCCCACCCATCAGTCTTGTTCAATTTCCATGAGGTTGGGTGTTTATATTTTTGTCAAAGAGTGCAAGAGGTGAAGAGATTTTCTCCTTTGACACATCTTTTCGCTTTGAGGTTTCAAGACAAGCATTTCCAGCTGGCAGGCCTTGATTTCAAATTCTCTCCAAGGTCCATCTCCAAGGCCACCAAAATCCCCTATATTGGAGAGAAGTGGTTTAAAAAAATCCATTTGGACTCAGAAGATTACAAGCCCTTTCTAAAGCCTGAGCACAGAGATTCATGTCCTTCTATTTTCCCCTTCTCATATATTTTGACCAGCTACACCCCCCTCATGAATATCATCATGAAATACTTCACTTGTGAGGGAAGATTATCCCGAGTCTATGCCTATCACATTCGACTGCTCATGCATTTCACTAGGGAAAAATTGCTAAATATTCCTTTCTTCGTACGTAGGAGCATTGAGAAAATGGCCTCCACTGTTCAGAAGAAGCCTCCTTCACAGAAAAAAACCTGCCTCTTCCATCACTCTCTCATCAAAGTCATCATTCTTCATCAGCTTGAAAAGAGGGAGGCCTCTTGGGATAATTTCATCACCCATTTGGATTTCTCCACTGTTCCTCCAGTTCATACTGTTGGTGTCCCGTGTTTTGATAGTTTGGCAAATCAAAAGACAAGACAACATCAGAACCAATCTTTAGAGTCCCAGGATCTAGTCCTCCTGTTCTCAGAGAGGGATCTCTCGAATGTTTGTTTGCAAAGGTTTATCTTGTGTGCTTAGAGTATGGATTTTAGACTAGTTATTAAGTGCAGGTGTTTTTTTGTTTGTTTGTTTGGTTGGATTGATACAGCAGAACATGAAAGACCTAGGAAAGATATATAGAATGGAGGAACATCTGGTTCATTGGGAAATGGAGTCAAAAAGAGGTCATAACATACTTATCAATGGATATGGGATATCAGAGGGAAAATCTAACTTGGCCATAGGATCCTTTGGTTTTTTGGAATTAGATGGACATCAATGATTTGGAAAGAGAAGTTTTAATTCTCAACAAAGGGAATTTGGAAACACAATTTGAACAATGATAGACAGGGCTAACCATGAATTCTACAAATCACACCTTTAAGAAAACAATGATTCCAAAACAAATTTTAAAAATGAAATCTAAGATTTGGGGAACACCCTATTTCCTTAAAGATTTTATTTCAAATGACTTAGAAAACATAAAATATTCACTGATAATTGCAGTCATAGAAGAGGGAACACCTAACACATCTATGATTACAACTATAACGACCTTCAAGCCAACTGTTTAAGCAAGGACAAAGGGCAAGATCAGAACAGACCTCCTTGACTTATTGTAAACAAATAACTTCAAAGGGAGACTTCAATAACAGTTTTTAAGTGGCAGTAGACAAGCAAGGAAAAACCATAAATCATGTTGAAACCAACTATTCAAACTATTAAGGAAATAAACGAGCATGAAGAGTAAAGAAAGAGATTAAAGACTCTAAAATACTTCAGCAGAAGAAAACATGAAACAATGAAGGATGAACAGGTCTAAGGTGCTTCCAGGAGTCATTTCTTAGCCTAAAACTTTCAACCTACCGTAGTAAGAAATCAGGGAACAGAATGAAAATAGGAGAAAACATTAAACAATTTAGAATACTTCACCAACATCCAAGCTCATGGATCTAATGATAGAGCCTTCACAGTAACAAGCATGCAACAATATCATTAGAGCTCCAAGACTTCAATTTCTTCTTCAACTTCAACAGACTATTTATTATTTCAGAGAGTTCCCATATTACAACTAGTGATCAACCAACCCCTCACTCATCTTCTTCAGAAGTATATATAGAAGAATGAGGCGGTGAGATCTGATAAAATATCTCAAAAACTAATTAATACAGACTTGGATGACTTCTTGGCCTTTGGGGGCTCAATGAAGCAACTTGCATAGGTGTCCTCTGTATAAAATCATTTACATTAACTAATAGGTTTGCTGGAAAGAATTTGTAGACTTCAAGGCTCCTCATCATCCTTGTAATAACTTTTGCTGACAACTACAATAAGTTCCTTTGGTTGAAATAACTGTTCAGTTGTATTGATGCAAAATTTCTCCTGGTCTGGTAATAACTTCGACCTTCTTTGATTTCTTTGAGGCTGCAGGTGGCTCTGCGGCGGCTGGAAGTTTTAATTAGCCCCTGAGGTGACAATGGAGGTCTCTTTTCCGATAAAACAGTCATGATTTTCTTTTAAACTGTTGTTTAGGCTTTTGATAATCCATTTTTAGCCGTAATCCCCGTAGATCTGTCCTCAATTTTATGTCTTGATATATTTTGTCTTTGGCACCGATACTCTCTGACTGTGCCTGATTTACTGTGTTTTTGCTGGTATATATGGCTGCGCAAGGGTGATATGGCATCAATGCCTTATGAATCATCGATGAAATGTGAATTCAAAACCCACAAATGATTCTTTTTGATGGATTAGAGGCAGGAGGATCGTCACCCTCTGTCTCTGAAATTTATCCAGAAATGGCAAAAAAACCATTTAACCCTGCAAAATACGAATGAATATTATGAAATCCTGCATGTATGGACTAACTGATTCAGAAGGCACGTGGAGGGAGCATGGCCGTTGGATGGCATCATCCAATGGTCAAGATTGATCAGAGGAATTCAAAGGGAAGGCAGAAAAGGAATTTGAATTGGAGCCGTCGATTGCGCAGAGATCAACGGTCGAGAGCGGAGGAAAAAAGTCAAAGCGGAGGAATCAGGGCGATGAATTATGGGCCATCGATCTGCAGATCAGATCGATGGTAGAGATGCTTTAATGACCGCGCCATAGCCCGGTTAACTGTCGGGCTTCTTTGGTGAGCGATTGCAGTCTGATGGGCGGCCTCAGATCAGACAGTGGATGTCAATATTGCGCTGGGTCCACATCCGATATTTAACGTGTGATGGACGACAGTTTTATGAATAGTGCCCAAGACACATGTTGGCCAGCGTATGGAATCACTGCGAAATGGAAAAAAATGCCCCATGCTCAAAAGCGGTGCAATGAAATCCACTTGGTTTTTGCAATCGGCGAGTGGCTGGTGGGGACCACCCGGGCGATGGACTACGCGTCGTTGATCTGTGGATCAGATCGAAAGTGGAGATTGACTAAAATTTTGTGCCATTGGAAACTTTAGAAAACAATAAAAAACCCATAGTTTCAACATAACATAAAGTTTCAATATTTTCAGGGGCGGGATATAAATATAAAATGGTTAGGTGCCCGTCTGTGGGGCCACGGGTTACATGGAAAGCCATATGACCAGGGGTTTATGGATGAAGGGCTAATCTGCATGGGGTGATGCGATAAGCGCTTAGAGGGCCAGCGCTTGGTTCTGGCACCAGGGCGTATAGAAGGGAAGGGTTAAAGACTTAGCCCAAGGGGGCTTAAGTCTATAATATATAAAAAATATGATTTTGATAAATTTTCAATGATTTTCAAAGGGGTTTGAGGGTTTCGATAAGGCAAAGAAAAGGTCTTAGGCCTTATCAAAGGGTTTTGACGAAGGGGAAAAGGGGAAAAGGCATGAAAATGAGGGATTTTCATGGGAAATGGAGGGGTAAAATGAGGTCAGTTTTGGAAGAAGGGGGAAAAGGAAAAAGGTGCTTGCAGCAGTTTTTCTTCATGTAATGACAACATAATCTCTGTGTTGAAAAGGGGAAAAGCAGTGACGATTATCCAAAGGATAGGATTTTATCAAAAATACTTTAAGCACCAACAAATTTTAGCACTGAATTTGTTTCGTGAAGGCTATCCAAAATCATTTAGCCACCACTTGATATAATATAATTTATAGGTGGCTAACAGTGGCTCCACTTAAGGATGGTGCCTTTTTGAAGGCATCAAGAATTTCAGACTTGGATTCTCTGGGAGGCTGATCAGTTGCCTCATCCATTGGGTTGCCCTTCCATTGCTGGGATGATCTTGTTTTGAAAACATATTAGCAGCCATAAAAACAATGGATCTTTATCAATAAAATCTTTCTACCTACCCAATCCTACTAATCTAACATTTTTTCTTCATTAGAGTGCACTTGGATTGGAAAACTCTTTCACAACATTTTATTCTTTTTGAAAGTAGGAAATATAATCTATTTCTACTTCTTATTTCTCCATGGACTTAGATTAGAAATTTGAGCCCATATGATTCTCTAACTAATCTATTTTCTGTTGGGATTAAACTGTCCAACAGATTTTTACTCTCTACATTTCAACAACATAAATTTAAAAACAGTCAAGTCAAGATTAAGTTGTTTGGCTTGTTGTAATCTATGGCATAAAAAAAAAGTTGCACATAGACATTTATTTTGCAGAAAATTTAAAACAATAAGTGGAAGGTTTGAGATCTGAGATTTTAAAACATTTCATTCCTCTTTTCTACAGCTCTGTTTTGACCTTTTCTTTGAGCTGTCTCTCCTTTGTTAACTGGTTCAAATTTTGAGCTGATTAGAACCAGATTTTTAGATCTTTTGACTCAAAACATGAAACAAACTTGAGTCATTTTCTCTTTGAAATTTAGGTTCAGATTTTGAGCATGTTTGAACCCTTAATTTCTATCCTAAACTATCTAATGATAAGCCAAGATTAAACAGTTTGGCCAATCGAATTCACTATTATATCAGCAGAAAATTTAAAGCTAATTAGTCAAGATTAGGCTGTTTGACTAACTAGAAGTGTGTTTTTTAGGAGTGGCATTTGGGCTTGCACACTTTCAAAATTTGTTTCTCTTTTTTGGTATGGGGCTATACCTTTCTTGTTTTTACAATCTGCCCTCTTTTCTTTCTTTTCATTGTTTTTGTAATTTTGAATTTTTTTTTTTCCAATTTTGAATGCAAAGTCTAGACTATGATATTTACAATAAAAAATAAAATTCTTTAAACTCAAGACTCTTGGCAGAAGTAATGCTTTAGCATCCTGCCATTGACAGGACCCCCATATAAGTCTTCTCCATTCAATTTTTTCAGGAAAAATACATTGTGACCCCTCTCAGCATGAATAATATAGGGCCCTTTCCACAAGTTCTAAAACTTGCCATGTTTTCCCTTCTCTTCTCTTCTTGAATCCCATTTAAGAACAACATTTCCAATTTGTAAATTTTTTGCCTTAGTCCTCTTATCAAATAGCTTCTTCATATTTTCTTGGACTAACTGTGTTCTCTTTTTCATAAACTTCTTCTCTCGAGTCATCCGTAAATGGATGGTTTGATTGATTTTCCCTCTACATATCATCCTCTTCAACCTCGCAATTCTTGAAGGAGATTCATGACTCACACTCCCAACGAGGTGGGAAAAACTCACGCCTCCATGCCATAAACTAGTCTGATAAGGGGACATATTTATTGATTTCTTTGTAGTTAACCTATCACCTACAAGGCATGAAATCCATTTTACCGTGCCATGATTTATGATTTTTTTCCAAATACGCATTTTTAATGATATCGATGAGGCTTTTGTTGGAAAGATTCAGCTAATCCATTTCCTTGGGGATAGTAAGCGATGGAATGGCCCAAAGTTATGTGGTATTTGTAACATAAGTCAACCATTTTTTTTAGATTTAAAAGCAAAGACAGCATTGTCCGTTATAATTTTCCGAGGACAACCAAATCGGATAGGATATTAGTTTCAAGAAATCTCGATAATGACAGGAGTCATTGGCATTTCCGGAGTGTATAGATTCTGATCCACTTGGTAAAGAATTGTAGTGGCCGTGAGGATCCACTTATGTTGAGTTGAGGAGGATGTGGTGGATTTCCCCAATGAAGTCCAGCCCCCATTGTTAGAAAAGGTGCCCCCCAACTCTGATAGGATTTAAGGGTAAGGGAAGGAGTTTTCTCTTGCCATCAAAGATTTGACACTTATGGAAAGACATGACCAAACTTTTGAGTGTCTTGGAAATGGGTAGCAGGCCAATAGTAACCTGATCTAAGAACTTTGTTTTCATTGTGGCCTTCTAGTAGAGGTGTCCTCCACATTCTCTCGTCATGCAACTCATGCATGATTTTCCCTCGCATCATCTTCAAGTAAACATTTAAGCAAAATTCCAACAACATTTTTCCAATACAATACCCCATCTAGGATGCAAAAACTCAAAGCCTTTTGTTTCAAGAATCTCGCTTAGTTTTAGAAAAAGAAGGAGGGGTAGCATTTAAATATAAAAAGCACATAAAAATAATGTCATGATACCAAGGAGAATTTAGAACAAAATGTTTCTTCAATAAAAGGAGCAGCAAATTTCTTCCATTTCTTCCAACACATCTACCATATTCATGTCTAGTGCTTGGAAGTTAGACTCGCCCATAAGTTTTTCTAATCTCTTGCCCTTTAACTAGTTTGGTGGGCTTGATTTCTAAGTCATATTCAAGGGAATAGTTGCAATCCATTTTCCCCTTTTTTCCATCAGCGGTCTTAACTTAGGATGTCCTCGACAATGCGTATGTGGAACAAAAGAAATTATGTGAGAGGTAAAATATGGGAGACCCTAAAGTCCTTTAAAGCTTTCACTAATGCTAAGGCTTGCTTCTCCATGATATTATATTTAAGAGGAGCATCTCGTAAGGCTCCTACTAAAGAAGGATATTGGTTGTTCCCCGCCCCAAATAATTCTTTTGAAGTAAAACCTAAGGTATTAGATATGTTCGTATGCAAAAGAAAACATATAAAAGTCTTTGGTAAAATCTAGACTAATCAAGACCCTGTTTGAGTAAGAGCTTGTTTTGACCGCTCAAATGATTGTTTAGCTAGTAAAGTCCATTTTTACACCGACATCTTTATTAAGCATGTTTGTAATGTTTTTTTAATAGCTCAAATAGATTAGGAATAAACCTCCTCGTAAAATTAATCTTTTCCAATGAAAGATTGCAATTCTTTGAGGCTTCTTGGGATGGTTGATCCGCAATATGCCATCTATCCCTTGTAGGGTCTATTTTGATTCCCTCTTCTCCGAAATTATATGGCCAAGAAGTTTACCTCTTGGAGACCAAAGTGAGTGTCTTCTTGGGATTCAATGATAAGCCAAATTTCCTACACTTCTAAAAACTTTTCTCGATAGTGAATCAAATGTTCTTCATCGCCTTTTTTTAGAAAAACGGTTATGTCATCAAGGTATCGATTATGAAATAGCCAATATCTTTAGAAAAGGCTATGTCCATGGCCCTTTGGAAGGTGGCCCCGCATTCATCAATTCGAAAGGCATTTTGACATACATAAAGGTGCCCCAAGGTGCGTGGTAAAAGAAGTTTTTGATTTGATCACTTGGGAGCACTAACACCTAGTTGTAACCCGAGAACCCATCTAAGAGGGAAATCCTTCTTGACCCAACTACCCTTTGAAGTATATGGTCCATCTTGGGGTAAGGGGTAGTTGTCCTTTAAAGAGGCTCTATTTAAATTTCTAAAGTCAATAGTAAAAGCCTAATTTCCCCTCGTTTTCTCTAACGAAACCAAGTTTGATACCCTATCCCGAAAATCTAATCCGGTACTATGATCCCGCATCATGCATTTTTTCAATCTCCGCATCTTAACTAGAGGTAGTAAGAGAGGATTTATTCTCCTTAGTTTTTGCTTGAAAGGCTTTTGATTTTCCTTCGAAGCGGGGAATCTTCGTGTCAGATGATAAGCTGTATCATATGATTTCAAGTCTTTGTATTCCCAAGTAAACACATCTTTAAACCCCTTTGAACAACTCTCATGTATTGCATTTTTATGTGAGCTTCGGGAGAGTTCGGATAGTTTGATCATCTTGCTCTGCTAGAATGCTCATGTTATGCTCTTCTACATTTGTTTCCACATGCTCACATTCCTCGGTCTTTTTCGGCTACATCATAAAATCAAAAAGGTGTTCTAAAGGTGTGAGGACCTCTTGGGATTTTATCATTTTTGCATAGTAAGACTTCCAAGTCTCTTGGTTTGCGTTGTCGTTATCTCTCGCTTCAAAAGGATTCTCATAATGATTATATAGTCACAGTGCGCCGCTCATTTCAACCGGGATTTTTTTTCAATTCACATATACAGCGTCTTTCTTTATGGTCGAGTTTTCGATATTGGTATGTCGACGTTTTCTTCCTCGATTTCAAGAAATCATCTATGTGTTTGTCGTACTCAAACACTTCTGATGCTGATCCCTCGTTATCAATCACAACGGGCCCCGTGTTTTACCTTTACACGGAGTTTTTCCATTTATCTCGTGTATTTGGCAGATGGCTGCATTGATGCGAGTTCATTTGATTGATGATTCAAAGGTTCATGGGGGATGAAAATGAGTTCATATTTTTCTAAAGGTTTTCAATAGATCAAGGAAAAATTTTGATATTCCCTAAGCCTTGGATTTCTTGCCTTTGGCTGAGTATTCTCCTTTAATTTGTTTTATGATAAGTCTCGTAATCCCCTAAGATCGATACCTTTCCGGGCTTCTAATTGTTTGAGCAATTTTAAGCCTAGGAAAAGTGACTTCATATTTAGCGATATTGTTAGCTGCATGGGAAAATCCAATTTGTATGAAAAACTTTGATTTATATTTTGAATCTCAAAACACTTGCCCCTCGCACTTGTTTTGCTTTGTTGACAGGATCCATCAAAGCTGATTGTCCAAAGTATATTTGCCTCATTTTTAGCTTCTTGTTGTTGTTGATTGTAAATGTTTTGAATTTGATTGAAGGGAAGATTTGATTGTTCTCGTGAACTCGATTGGGTGCATGTTTTCCTTATCTCAGGTTGGGTGATTTCATCCCTTCGTTACATAAGATAAAGGAATCTAAACTTGATTGAATAGAATATATTGGAGTGTTGTTTGGTTTGTCTATGTTGCTCACCATGTACTTCATGTGAGATTCCGTGTATAGTCTTCTCGTTTCGGTTGCTGAAACATTGTGATGGTGGCATAAGACATGTCCATTTGAAGGCTTCCCCTAAAGTTTAGCTCCCCAAGATCTTGATAAGATCATGCCATACTTAGTGGGGAATGTCACTACAACTATATCCATTACTAGACTCTTAGCAGGTGGATTTGGAGCTAGATTAACACATAAATCTTTGGATTAAACCCAAAAATTTGACTCTGCTGAGTCAAAGGAATAAAATCTTTTAGATATGGTTTAGTAATATCTAAGCCTAAGCTTTCCATTACCAATCCCTTGGGCATTAGGTCGTGTGAAGCTCCCGAATCTAACATGGCATTGTGTAAAACTTTCTCGTGTATGTTCAAGCTAACATAGAAGGGAGGACACATCCCTTCTTGGTATTTTCCTTCAACTTCTAGACCAAACAACAACTCCCTGGTTTGTCATCCTGGTCAAGTTCAAGGTGTCAGGTGATCACTTCCTAAGTTCAAAGCTTTCAAAAATTTGTTTTTGTACACTTCTTGGGTTACTAGTTTAGCTAGGGGAATAATGATTTTTATCTTAGCAATCTCTCCCTCAAGGCTGAAAGGAAAAATTGACTTGGTGATATTTACATCTGTTTTTTAAATTGAATTCCTTTCAAGCAAGTTTGATTTGCTAAACCTTGTTTGGACTAGCAATTGGGACAATTTTATTGGGACCACTAGTCAAGTGCTAGGGGTGTGCTCGTTTAACATTTGGTCAGACACTTTTGTCTTTGCTTTTAAGTCTCGGTTTCTTGGCCAAAATGTTGGTTTTCTCTCGTTCGTCCTTTTCGAGCTGTTTTCTACGTTTTTCTTGACAAATCGTTGCTAGTAGTTCTTAGTCCTTTTGCATTATCTATGCTTCCCCTTGCTCCTAAGATCATAATCTTTTTTTACCTCCATGATTGCATTTTCAAAACCCAATCTATAGTCACTTCGAATCCTCATAGGTGTTTGTACTTTTGATCATAAGAGAAGAAACCTCGGTCTTCCTCGGTGAGGAAAACATCATCCCCATTGTCCGATCCAATTAAGTTTACATGAGATTCTTCCAACCTTTCCAACTCCCCGCGTTGGCGAAAAATAAGGTCTCGCGGCAAGACCCGTGTTCACGTGGTTGTGGCCAACAAGGGTCCTGTAGTCTAGTAACACGCCGGCATTTTCACCCTCGCTTCTCCGGAAGAACCGCAGCGTTCCCCACCCGAGGCGCCGCGACCACATGGGAAAGGGGAAGAAATCACGTACGAGGAATAAACTCGGCAACCACAAGAAGAAAGAGAATCCATTACATATACCGCAATATTCATGCAAGATCACCAATCATATGCTGCATACCGCAACTTAAAATTTTAAAGTAGCAGAACCACATCATAACCCATAACCCAAAACATAAGAGACAAATAATCCTTCTTTATATTATTCTTCAACGAAGTACATGATTACATAGCTTCCTTCTCTCACAACTCATAAATCGCATACGTATGGATCTAAGAACAAGAGAATACAAAACATAGAGAGTAGAGACCAATGGAGAGAACAAGTTCCGATTCCTCCGCGTCGTTTTCTTCCCGTTCAATCATCCCGCAATGTTAACCGATCAACCAATCTCTCTTCTTCAGTGATTGCCTTTTATTCACCCGCTCGTCGCAACCGACCGCGCTTCTCTCGCGTCTTTGCCTCCGCTTTTCCCGACTTCTCTTCCGATGTCCGCATGTCTCACTTCCCCGTTTGCCGCCGTATCTCTTTCATCCGTACTTCTCTCTCGTTCCATCTCCAAGCATTTAAGTGCTTCCGCACCGCCTTGGTGCTCCGCAACTCCCCGGTCCGCGCTGCTACGTTAGCTGGTGTGTATTCCCTCCGCAACTCAAAAAGAGTCCAAGTTCAAAATTCAAAACTTAAACAAAAACAAGGGCCCCAACAAAGCCCCCGACCACAATCCTTTGACTCGTCCCAGTCAATCGCAATGACAGCCTCACTCTGCTCCTTCGCCGGGCCGTGCTCCTCGCTCGTCGCTCTTTCTTCCGTCGCTCTTTCCTCGTTGTACTCCGCCACCGTCGATTCAAACAAGGCCCCAACTCTCGGGACCCTACGGAGGCCGCATCTCGAAGCTCCGTGAAAGTTACTACCGCTCGTCGCCATTCCCCGGAGCGCGGGTGCCGCATCTTCGAACAATTCGCTGGTCGTAGCTTCGTCGATGGGCGCTTCTCGTGCATCCCCATCAGCCGTGGCGAGTTGGGACTCGCAGCGCGGGCATCCGTACCGATGCATCGCTTCTCGCATGGCCGCGAAGGGCGGCCGCATCTCCCCGCATGGTGTGCTTAGTTGTCGCCGATGCGCCGTCGTCCGCATTTGAAGTTCCAGCCTCGTCCGTCCGAGCGTAGAGTCGGTCTAACCGTTCGGTCCGTGGTCGCCCGAATTTGGGTGGCGAGTTGTTGCGCCGGAGCGCAATGGGCCGCGTCGACCGGCTGCGAGGAGCACTCCCCGGCAGCCGGGCAGCAGCCGAAGCCGCCGCTCGTCGTGGAATGGAGAGTCTCTGTAGATTGACCGCCCGTGCCCTCGCTTGGCGTTGACCGTCCCGAATAATCAACGGTGGATCCGGGAGGGTAGGCCGTGCGCTCAACGCCGCTTGTAATTCCCCGGTTCTCTCCGCAACGGTGGTGAAGATGTCCCCGAGTCGGCGAGCCCGTACAAGTTGCGTCGTCCTCGTTCGATGCGCGGTGAGTGGGCACGGCGCTCCGTGCCTCCGCCACACGCCCGGAAAGCGCCGATTAACAATGTTGGGCCCTGCTCCCCCGGGAGGTAGGTCTTCTCCTCGCGCAGGGCCGATCGCGCCCGCCCGCAAGCACCGTGATCCGGTTCCCCCGCTTGGCAGCATCGCCGCCGTAGCTCGCATGAACCGCTGGCCGGCCGGGCCGCCCGGCCGAATGAGCATAAATAATCGGTGGCCGGGACCCGCCAGCCGGCGTCGTTGTGCGCGGCGACCCCGGGCCGAGGCGTCTCGTTCCTCGTAACGACGGGCCCGACGCGCCGCCGCGCCGCGCTCGGAAGGTGGACCCGCGTTCGTCGCGTGCACCGAAGTGGCCATATCAGCCTCCGGCCGCGTCCCGCCGTGTTGGCGCCGGGAAGGGCCGATCGAATCAACCCCAACTCGACCGTCGAACAAATATAGTGGCAATGGGCTCTCGGGACGTGGCCACGGGTCATTGTGGGTACCACCGCGCAAAGACCGGAGGTGACCCTCCGCCCCCGTGGTCACCGCCGAAGAGGTCCTTGGACGAAGGAATCTGGACACAAAGCAGTCAAGGAAGCGGACGATTGGGGAAGTGGCATGTGGTCCGTCGGGTGGAAGGAAGTGGGATGGAGGACCGAGGAGGGAGGAAACGAAGGTTGAGGAAATCACAGGGTCAATCGCCCAAGCCTCCGGGATCAAGGTAGCCGTGGGCGGCGTGACCTGCGGGATCATCTCCGTAAGTGTCCACCACGGACCCGCACGGCTCGCTGGGATGGGGGGTGGCCCGCAGGAATCGGCCCTGGGGTCTTGCCTCACCCATTGTCGTGATGATGGGGGTAAGGTATGAACAGAAGGGAATTGGGGAAGTGAGGGAAGAAGAAGGAGAGACCAAGTGACCCGTTAAGAAGAAATTCATTAAAGGAAGGAAATATAGGGGCGCTACGAAACAACCGGGTGGCCGTTACCGAGTCTCCGACTTGGTCGTTCATGCTCCACAATGGGGACCGAAGCAGCCGGGCAGTGGCCGCCGCGCTCCCGGCCGCTCGTGGTTGTCGCTACCGCGATCGGGGAAGACCCCCGCATCGGTCGCGCAGGCCGCCGGCGCCCCGCATCCCACGGTTATATCGATGACTCTCCATCCTCGAACGTGCCGAACGACCCCCGCCATGTTAAAACCTCTCTCGTGGAAGACATCGTTTCGTCAACCCGGAACCGGCATGCGCCATGAATGTGTGGTGCGGACACAAGTCGGTCGTGATGAAAGTGTGATTATGGCCGACGCCAAACCACACTCGTTCGCTCGTATTCATCCGGGGCAGGTTCCCGGGTACCCGGGCCGAGAGGCCACCACATCGACCATCCTCCCATACCATTCGCGAACGCCTCCGCGTTCACCGCCGTCGGGGGCCGTGGACACTCGCCAGGGGAGTATCGCATCGCGACCCGTTGGCTCTCCTGGAGAGTTCCGCCGGTGTCCGTATCGGAGGAACATGCCATTTTCCACATGGCGAAGGCTAGAGCAAGTATCCGGGAGATAAACTCGGGGGTGGTCCGTCTCAGACCGTCTTCGCAGCCGCGAAGAGTTCCTTCCGACGAACGCGCTCTCCAATTCAACGGCCCCTTTGACGCAAAGGTTCGCAATCGAAATTGTGTCCAAGGTGCACTCGCCCTTGGTGTAATGGCGTGATGGTCTCGCTCGCCATCGACAGCTACAACCGGATTTCCGGCACATCGATCAAATCTATCTTGGCACCCTTCCCCCACCCTTGCCGAGTACCATATTTGGTGTATAGGTCCGCCCCCGCCGATTTCCGGCGCGCTTGGAGGCCGTCTCGCCTGCGAGGAAACATCGCCCCGTATTGACATAGCCTCGTAAGCCGACTAATATCACCGTACGTGATTGGAATCTCTCGTTCAACTGTGTGGCCTCCGTTCGCACCCGACCGAGGGAGGAACCGGCATTGCAGAATCGGGGTCCGTGGTGCCGAAGATGGGTGGAGATCACAGAATTCATCAACGCGACCGCCGAAGACCCCTGGACTCCGTCCTTCATCCGATCGTTAGAGTCGCTCCCTTGTGTAGCGTGTTCCATGAACGTCCGCCAATGCGTATGGGGAAATTGAAACTCGGGCTTTCCGACAAGTTAGCATCCACAGGCGTACTGTCGTACTTTGCCGACTCGAAGATAATTCGAGCCGTTAACTTCAAGATCCAAACATCGTTCCGGACGGAGAGAAATGTGCCTCTCGCATCTTGGCGCGTCTCCGATAGACCTCGACGATCCGTTCCGAGCGGCTAAGTTCGAGTGCCTCCCAGGTCGCAAGTGCTCGGGAGTCGCTGAAATTTCCAAACTCGAATTCGGTCCGTCATCCTTGCCGCCGATAGCCTTCATGCAATTGGGGCCATCCGCCGGGCACGCGTGGCCGATGAGACCTACACCCGCATTTAACTTTGGTTATCGAGGTTTGCCTCGCGATAATCGTGTGATCAATCGGGCAGCCCGTGTGTAATCCCCTCGGGCGCTGTCGACGGCGCACGGAAGATGGGCGACCCGACGGCCAGAGAACCGCGGCCGATGGGGAATGATTACCAGGATGATTACCCGTTCATTAAGGAATTTATGACCAACCGAGCTATCCTACCGACCGACAAAAGGACTCGACCGTTATGATCCGGATCGACGCCGGCACGAGGACGTATCCTTCGTGCGGTGACACGCCGGATCGGGAGCCGCGTCCCACGGGCCGGCCGGCGCGCCGCCACGCCGGACCGGCGTTGCGACACGCTGGATCGGCTCGCTCCGACGCCCGATGGCCTGCCATGGAGGCCGAACGACGGCTTATTCCGACCGATCGCAAAGAAATGGAAACGACTAACTATGCTCATCCCGTTGCGGAGAGTTATTCAACTACGCTACTCTACGGTGCCTTGCCATAGAGTTATTGATGGAAAGGAGAAGGTACCACCGGTAGCTTCAGCGTGCGCCATTCACCCATCCTCGGAAGAACCGAGCCGTCCAACTGTGTTGGACCGAACGCTCCGAGTCGCGATTCGACAACAAAGCACGGTCCCGCCCAATGCATCCGGAGCTTGCCCGGAAACTTTCCGGAACCTACCGTCGTACAAGAGAACTTCGCCGCCAACTTGGAAAGTTTTAGTCTTGATGTATGTCGTGCCACGTTTTCCGTCCGGTCGAACCTTCTCGATGGAATTTCGCAAGAAACCGAGCTTCGCTCCGGCCCTCGTAGCTCGTGGAGTCGTTCCCGCAAGGACGCATCCTCTCGAGAAGTGAAGGGGACGTTGCGATCAAAAGGCCGGGGACGATGAATCCCGGCGGGAATCACGCCTTCCCGCCGTACACCGGAATGGCGTTCCGGTTTGTCAAAGGTTTTACCGTGGGTCCCAGAAGCCCCACAATGTCGCCGGGTATCCGCTCATCCCAATCATCCCGCCGAGCGCGCGTACGCTGCTTCTCTGCACCGTACGAAGGCTTCCACCGTGCCGTTAGCTCGGCGGTGGTATGGGATCGGCTCTTATGATGCCGTATCATGTCTCCAGAGCGACGGATCGTGGCATTAATGAAATGCGTGCCTCGATCACCGGTCGTCGGCGTGCGCCCAAAGCTACCGATGATGTTTTCAAAGATGAACCGAGCACGGGCTCCCCGGGCCGGGAGCAAATACGTACCGCCGTCGTCTACCTCATCGCGTGAGACAACTGGGCCGCTCGTAATGATGTACCTCCCAGCTTTCGAATGGCGAGCAACCGGTGCAATGGGCCCTACAAAATCGACACTCTCACTTTCTCAAATGGCCGCAACACATGCACGGTGTGCGAAGCCGCGCACCGTGCGGGCGTCGTCCCGTCCCTCCCACAAATATCGCAACGTTTCACATAGGCCTTACAACCGTACGCACCGCGCCACCATACCGCCTTGAAGTACCCTTCTCATGGTGGGTTTAGCCCCCACGTGTCCGCCCGCAACCTCGCCGTGGACATTCCCACATCGACCGCTTCCCCGTTCATGGTCAAGAACACACCGCGCAACACCCCCGTCCAAAGCCCAACAGACACCGCCCGCGATCAATTGATAATCGGCCGCCCACAACCAAGTGGCGTTCGAAGTGGCGGTGTCCTCGGGCATCGTCCGTGGTCGACACGGGGCAATGTCGCCCGGTAGTTCCGGGACCGTTCAACGCGAAACAGATCAGCATCCTAAGCCGATCATCTAACGACCATCGTTTTTCTCGACTCCAACTGACATGATCGTGCCCGACATTTAGCCGCCCGTTTAACAATTACATCGAACGTAAACTCCCCGAAAGAGGAGAAGCCACTCACATCCTTCCTTCCAACACAAAGCTATTGACCGCATATTTAAGGCCGAATGGTCCGTGAAAAATGTAAACTTACCGCCCAGAAGGTAGTGGCGAACTTCCGGAGAGAGTACACCACCGCGCCGCCCTCCCGCCTTGGCCGTGGTATAATTCTTCTCCTCGCATTAGACAGGCGTCGTCCCGGCGAAGTATCGGTGGTCAACCGTCGTTTCCCGGTTGCGCCAATACCCGCGCTGCGGCAATCCCGCCCATCAATGTGCACATGGAACTCGCTTATCCCGCCTTGGATGAACGAGAATGGGTGCCGTCGCCAATTTCTTTAACGCGCTCCGCGTCTTCCGCACTTTGTCGTCCATTCAAAAAGCTCGACTCGCAATGCTTCTCCAAAGGGGCAATGATTTTGGCGTAGTTGCGGATAAAACGCCCGTAGTATCCAAAGGTGCTCCGAGCAATGCCCGCAATCGCTCACGTTCTCGGGCTCTGCGGTGTGGACAATAACCGCGACTCCGCGGGATCAACGCACCCCTTTTCTTACACACCACGTGACCCAAGAGTGTGCCGAATGGTACCGCAAAAATACATTTTCAAATTCACAAATTCAAGAAATGGGCGACACCGATCGAACATAACACGCACAGGAGGCGTGTTTCTTCACAGTCGTAAAATTCGTCCAATCATCCATATAGACTTCTGTGAATTTGTGAATATACTTTAAAGCATCAATAACAATCCTAGAAACACACCGGCGCGTTCACTCAAACGCATGACATGGTATGCGGTCGATCCCCACCTTGGCCAGAATGTCGTCGTCTTTGTCCTCTTCGGGCCGATGCGCACCTCGATGGTAGCCCGAAAAACCCATCCGTGAAAGTGAGTAAGCTTCGTTTCCGCGACATGACTCAGTACTTCGTCGCCGAAGGGGAGGAAACCATCGTGAATACAAGCATTATTCAAACTCCGTAATCTACGCACTCCGAATTTCCGCTTATCCTTGTTCTCGATGACAATGGGACTTACCCACTCGGGCCTTCTGCTGCAGATGTAGCACTCGTTAAACATTTTACTTCCATCTCCATCTTTACCTTCTTCGATGCGTGGACGAACCGCAGGGTTTGGCAGCCGACCCGCTCGGCTCGGTTTCGGGGCAGGATGCGCATCTCACCCAAATCCCCTTTGATCCTCAGGTCCGCAACCGAAGACCCGGAACAGATCTTCATACCCCGAAGGAGGCCGAAAATTTCTCTCGGTCGTCTCCGCGTCCCGCACCCCCACCGCGCGCTCGTTTCTCCTCCGTCTTGGCGTTCGGTCCCTCTTTTGTTCCTTAGGGTCCGCAAATGGGACTCCTTCCGTCGCTGGCTCGTCGCGACACTCCGCTCGCCCTCCTTCTCGTCAAATGGAGATGCCTCGTGTCCTCCAAACTCGTCGTCCCTCGGTTCGCCGTCAACCCGCCGGCAAACCAACTCGCTTCTTCACCCTCGAACGTGACGCCCACCCTGGGCCCCTCATCGTCTTGGATGGCGAAAATAGAACCTCTCGACGCGCTTGTAGGGCTTGAGATTCCGTGCCTCCCCTTCGAATGAGAAACTCTCGGGACAAACTTCTCCGCAACCGCTCGCCAAGAGCTGCCCCCGTTTCCGCTCTTCCGCTAGGTACCAAAGACTGGGGACCGTACCCAGGAGTGTATAACCGTGGACCCACAACTCCTCGCACTGCGCCGCGCCACCGTTCCTCGCACGCCCGCAAGTGTCGTCGCGGTCTCGAGTCTCCATGGTGTTTAAGTGTAACGCAGGCCCTTCATCCCTTCGAAGCGTGCCCGTAGTGCATCCGCCACCACCCCCATCACAACAGTGTTGCGTGATTGTTCCACCATCGTCCGATGCTGACTTGCAGCCACATCCAACAGGTATCCGCATTCTTTCCTCGGGGACCCGGTCTTCCTCCACTCGAGGATAAAAAGTATTTATCGCTTGCATGTTCGACAACGTGGGGTACCCCATCTCGTCCCCACCCACCGACCTCGCGCGATGGCGCACATCGCCGCGTGGTGGTCTCGCATCTCGTCGCCAATCTTCCCATGCAAGCTCGGATCCGAGTTCCGAGCTCGCACACTCCGCCAACCGACAGATCCCGTTGCGGGCCGGGGTTGATATAACCGTCTCTGGCCCGGGCGGGGTCATCCGATAGAGTGTGGTCCATTATCCGAGCGTCTCCCCCGACTATCCACCGGTTCGTGTATTGCGTCCCCGATACGGTCGAGAGGTCGAGTCACCCGTACCCTCCCCATCCTCAAAAATCATCAGCTCCTTCTTGAGATCGATGATCGCACACTCCTCAAAAGCCCAATCAATGCCAAGTAAAGTGATAGGGGTCCTTATCGCCCATGACATCAATAACTTCAAAGCTCAAGATATGTCTTTACTTCCCCCGCAACATCAACCTCGACACCCTCGAAGCTCTTACCGATTGGCAAATACGTAGCATCGGTTCGCCATCCCAAGTTGGATCGGGGAATAGGCGAGCTTTCGGCTTTCCAAGAGCCTCCCATGTCTTTCGTGGCAATATGTTGACGTCGACCTCAGTCCAACATCGTGTCGCCGATTTGGAACTCGCGATCCGTGGTGCTAAGTCGAAATTTTTTGCCCGGTTTCTGCTGTTTGTTTTCGCTCGACACGCCGCACGCACCGAGGCGTAGTGTTCACCAAGTTTCGGGTTCTCGCGCGCGCCCCCGCACTCCGTCCAACACCCTCGTCCGAGCCCCGCCGCCGCGCAGCGCACGAAGTCACTGGCCACCCCGAGTCAGCCTCGAGCGCGTCCGTTAAACGGGCGAAAGATTCGGCGGCGTTTTGATCCTGCTTCCCACCGGGGCTCCTCCAGCCCTCCTTCTTTTCGCAACCGGCGAATGCCTCAACCGTCCCCGAAAGTACTTCTTCTCGCACCTCGCTCTAATCGAACTTCTTCGGGGATGCCGGGCCGCACCACTCGCATCGGCCCTTCTCGGGCATCCTCACCGCCTTCTTTTCCGCCTCTCGTTATTATCGCAACATCTTCCGTACGTCGTGGCCACATTCTCCTCGCGGCTCGAGCCTCCACGATTCGTGCCCCTCCGCCGCGCCCGCTCTTCCCACCTTTTTTGATGAGTTCGGCGCCTCGCTGGCGTGGGCGGCGGACCCCAAGATCGGGAGCACCAGGTCGTCACGAAGGGGGACATTCTCGAGCCACATGACCCTCCTCGGTCGCGCTGTAGACGACCGCCCGCGTCCTCGGTTTCCGCCTCCCCGCATGCCGCCACCTCTCTTCCCCCTCGGGCACCCCTCGTTGACCCGCACGAGGGCCAATCCGGGGCCGATCCGCAAGTGCGTCTAGCGCCCCGCACCGGCTCTCTCCGTGTTGTGCGTCGGGACACAATGCACCCGCAAGATACATTATTCCGCACCGTGGAGTACTTTCGAGAAGACGGCACATCCGAGGAGGATGCCCCATCGTTCGGCAAATTTCGCGCATTCGGGGTGGAGGACCCTTGCCATGTGGAAACCCCGCAAGAAAGGTCGCTATGCTCCGGTATACTGCTGTTCATCGTCGTGCCACCTTCGGTGGTGGCGGATAGCCACAACCGAGGGTCCAACTCTCGCGCCGCAACCGAGGACATTCGTGCTGCGACGTGCCCTCGACCAGGTGCAATGAGCACACAAATATCTTGGCCGCGCCCACCTTGTCAAGCGGAATTTCCTCGGAGTCTTTTCCGTCAACCCGGAGATCCGGTGTCGCAACCCTATCGGCCGAAGGGTTCCCGCGAGCCGCGTATTCCCCGGGGGTATCCCGCCATGGTCGCGACCTTCATGGCCTCGGCCCGTGCGATCCGTGGCCATCGACCCTCCGCCGAGTGAGAGGGGTTCGCGCGGCGGGAAGTAGAGCCTTGATGAACCGGGGGCCCCTTCCGGTGGTTTGGATCGATCGGGGTAGCCCGCCTTCCCCGATCGCGTCTCTTGAATCGCCGGCGCATCAACTCCTGCGTTACCGCCTTCCTTCGCGACTTCCATAGCCTCGACGGCACCGCCTGTCCGTCCGGGGAGCTTGAATTCGCGATTAAAAATCCCGCTTTACGTCCCACCGACAGGATTGGGTGCGCCTCGGTATCACTTGATGAACCACCGCAGCTCTCTCCGAGCGTGGTTTGAAACCTATCAACTTCCCCGCATCCTATGTCCGTCGAGCCTCCCGTACGTTCACGCACACGTTGCTGCCCCACATCGTCGTTTCCGCCGCAGAACTCGGGGTACCGGTGAAAGATCCGTGCCCATGTATACCTGGAAAAGGAATTAACCAAGATAAAAACCCCCAAGGTCCCGGCCGCGTAACGGTCCCGCTAGGAAAAAACTACTACTCGTAACGCCGGCCGCCATCGGGCGTTACCGGCGTCACCGAACTACTAGATAACCGACTTAATGCTTCGTAATCGAACAAAAAAATATTTCTTAAAGGTTGACAAAGTACCGTGGTGTTGCCCGGATCCCGGCCATGCGACGGCAGACATAGGGCCGCCCGGAGGGGTGGGTGCCGCGTCCGATCCTCGAAACATCCGTCGCATTACGTCGTACCATTCATCACATCGAACTTCTTCGGTCGCATCTTTTCCCTATCCTCGTTAATCGTTACCGCTTCTTTCTCGCATCCCTCGGCTCCCATGCACCCACCGTACGTCCGTCGGGGCCGCCCGTTCCTCGTCCGGTATCCAATCCCATGGTTCTTGTCCTCTCGAGGCGCCTTTCCGGTTTTTCTTCCCGATCTCCTTCTCTTCAAATCTCTCATTACCCCTCTTCGCCACCCATTTTCCAAGCGATCCGTGCCCGCCGATGTGCACGTAACTCCCGCAACTTGCATGCGGCCCTCAACGTCCATCCCCCGTTCCCTACCCCATACCACACAAAGATCGTCCCCATAATCCTTCCCCAAAGACGGTGGCTTACGCTTCCATACTCGTTTTGTGGAATTCAATCAACCCTTCGTCCACCATTAAAGGCTTTGATCCAGCGCGGAATTTCTCTTCAATGCTTTCCCTCACCGAGTGAAACACACCTTCACTCTTCGAGAAAGATTGGTAGCACTCGGGCCCAAGAACTCCACAACGTATCCTTCCAACGTGGTCTTTACCCAAAACTCCATCAAGGCGGTTAGTTCAAATATCTACCCTAGTGTAGCGCTACCAAGTTCGGCGCCCACCGCGTTTATCTTCTCGCAAGCCTTCTTGGGCCGCCGTTCAACCTCCGCAACTCGAAGCCAGAAGATCCCTGGGAACCCTTCCCCCGCAAAATTTTCGTACGTACGTCAGCTTCGTCGCAGGGCAAGAATGGCCCCCCGACCGCCGCCTCCTTTTTCTTAATCGCCCTCCGCCGCCGAGTAATAAATGGTCAAGATGATCATCCCACCATCGCCGCATTGCTCCTTCAAAGATCCTCGAGACCATGATCTAGATCCTCGTAACATGCGGTGTCCCGCAATTCGAACCATTTGTTACGGTAAAATAAGGTGTCGCGGCAAGACCCAAAGTTCACACTTGGCCGTGGCCAACAAGGGTCCTGGGTAGTCTAGTAACACGCCGGCATTTTCACTCGCTCGGAAGAACAGCGTCTCACCCGTAGCGTGCCGCGACCACATGGGAAAGGGGAAGAAATCACGACGAGGAATAAACCCACAACCACAGAAGAAAGAGAATCCATTACACATACCGTAATATTCATGCAAGATCACCAATCAAGTATACAGATGTATCGCAACTTAAAAATTTTAAAGCAAAGGTAACCACATCATAACCCATAACCCAAAACATAAGACAAAGAATCCTTCTTTATATTATTCTTCACCCAAGCACATGATTACATGCCTTCCTTCTCCGATAACTCATAAATCGATACGTATGGATCTAAGAACAAGAGAATACAAAACATAGAGAGTAGAGACCAATGGAGAGAACAAGTCTCGATTCCTCCGCGCTCGCTTCCGCGTTCAATCATCCCGCAACAAAGAATCGATCGAACCACCCTCTTCTTCACCCCGGTGATTGCCTTTATTCACTCCGCCGGCCGCGACCGCGCTTCTCTCGCGTCTTTGCTCCGGCTCGACTTCTCTCCGCGATGTCCGCATGTTCTACTTCCGTTTGGCCGTATCTCTTTCATCCGTACTCGTTCCATCTCCGTCATCAAGTGCTTCCGCACCGCCTTGGTAGCTCCGCAACTCCCCGGTCGCGCGTGCGCTGCTAGCTATGTGTATTCCCTCCGCAACTCAAAAAAAGAGTCCAAGTTCAAAATTCAAAACTTAAACAAAAACAAGGGCCCGAACAACTCCCTATCTTCCTCATATTGATCTACATAGTTCTGTTGGAAGGGAGGTCTAATCTGTTGGTCACTTTCCTTTTGCTTATCTTGATTGTTTTCTCTTCTATAATTCTGATTTCTATTTCTGTTTTGATTGTTTTGAGGTTCTCTTGGTGGCAGTATCTCATTTAAATTGATATTTTCAAGCATCCTCTCCATTACCTTCACTAGGTTGTAAATTTTTGTGTCAGAGGCTGAGGTTGAGGGTAGTAGGTCATCATTATAAGTTACCCTCATCTCTAATCTCAATCTATTTCTTTTCTCGATTATGTTTTCTTCTACACTCAAATCTCATTTCTGTATGTCTTCCAAGGTTAAGTAATCTCTCCCCCTTAATTCATAAGTCATTTCAGCATCAAGGCCTTCGGGATACCTTACCAAGGCCATGCCTTGGGGAGGTTTCATGTGAGGTGGGAGAGCATTGTAAACACTATTGAACCTAGTGGAGTACTCATGGACACTCTCCCCTTTGTTTCTCTTGAGGCTGCTATACTCTGCTAGTATTTGGAGAGGGTTCCTTTTGAGTTCCCATTTGTTGATAAATGTTTGATGCAAGGCAGGGAGATCATTTATGCTGTTAGGAGGTAAGTTTTTGAACCATTTCTTTACATCTCCTCCTAAAATTTGGGTGGATATCGTCATCTTTACATTTTCTTCTTCTATTTCCATGTAATCAAATGCATCTTCCATCCTATCTACATGATGTTGGGCTGTTGTAGACTCTTTTCCAGTGAAGTGAAGGATTTTGGATTGGTAATCATTTGGTAAGGGAAGTAGAGGTTGTGGTAACACTAATGGGGCATACCATGTTGCAATGGCTAGAAATAAAGGTGGATTTACAAGAGTAAAAGTGGGTTGAAGAGGAGTGTTTTGAATATTGGTAGTATCGATTGGAGTGGAAGAAACACTTGGGCTGGCAAACTGATTTTGAGCAGACTTGTTATGGAAAAGACTAAAGTGATGAAGAAGCTGGGAATCAGGAGGAGTGGAAGGTGAGGCTTCTCTACTAAAGCCCTGTTGGAAATCTGCAAAGTTAAGGTCAGTCTTATTTAAATCACCTTGAGATCTAGTTCTGAAGATGTTCTGTGTATGATGTAAATCAAAGTGTGAATCCTCCAAGATAACAAGGTTTTTGAGGACAAATTTTGTTCTTAAGAGGCTCCTATTAGCAGCTTATTTTCCAGAGTTAGAATTTTTCCACAGAATTCTCTCAGGATTGTCAACGATTAAAGGAGGATTTGGGTCTGGATGGGATCTAGTGTTGACCCTATGTGAAGCCAGATTGTTTTTCAAAAATGAGAGAGGTTGAGGTTTTAAGGGTTGTTTTTTGGAAATTTTTATCTCTCACGATGTCTTATCCATTATGGGACTAGGATCCTAAAATTCTTCAAGGCTGGTTAACACAGTCCTAAAGAGACTTGGAGACCCAGATGAGTAATAGGTCTACTGGGGTTAGTGGAGTCGCCAGGTGGAAATTTTTTAGCTTTTATGAAGGTAAGATATTGGATGGTTCCACCACCATGTTTATTTGTGAAGCCAAACTGAAATTTTTTTGGGTTTTTCTGAGTTATTCTGGTCTTACATGATATGAGAGTGTCCTAAATCTGACTTAACACTTAGCTAGGGTGTCAAAACAAACTGAGTTCACTCTTATGGCTTGGTAACTGAATCCCTCAAGGTTTGATAAGGCTTTATAAGAATCCTAAGGGTTGCTTAGTTTGTCACTGAATCAAAAGGTCCTATCATGATTACTGTTTCTTGGTAGTGCTTGAGGGAGGTTACTTATGTTATACTAGACAGTGAGTGCTTTGTTTTGAAGATTTTACTCAATGTCCCACCATGATCGCCATTATGTTGGTGTCCCGTGTTTTGATAGTTTGGCAAATCAAAAGACAAGGCAACATCAGAACCAATATTTAGAGTCCCAGGATCTAGTCCTCCTGTTCTCAAAGAGGGATCTCTCAAATGTTTGTTTGCAAAGGTTTATCTTGTGTGCTTAGAGTATGGATTTTACACTAGTTATTAAGTGCAAGTGTTTGTTTGTTTGGTTGGTTGGATTGATACAGTAGAACATGAAAGACCTAGGAAACATATATAGAATGGAGGAACATCTGGTTCATTGGGAAATCGAGTCAAAAAGAGGTCATAACATACTTATCAATGGATATGGGATATCAGAGGAAAAATTTGTCTTGGCCACAGGATCCTTTGGTTTTTTGGAATGAGATGGACATCAATGATTTGGAAAGAGAAGTTTTAATTCTCAACAAAGGGAATTTGGAAACACAATTTGAACAATAAAGAGATTTCTGATAGACAGGGATAACCATGAATTCTACAAATCACACCTTTAAGCAAACAATGATTCCAAAACAACTTTTTAAAATGAAATCTAAGATTCGGGGAAAACCCTATTTCCTCAAAGATTTTATTTCAAATGACTTAGAAAACATAAAATATTCACTGATAATTGCAGTCATAGAAGAGGGAACACCTAACAAATCTATGATTACAACCATAACGACCTTCAAGCCAACTGTTTAAGCAATGACAAAGGGCAAGATCGGAACAGACCTCCTTGACTCGCTGTAAACAAAGAAATTCAAAGGGAGACTTCAATAACAGTTTTTAAGTGGCCGCAGACAAGCAGGGAAAAACCATAAATCATGTTGAAACCAACTATTCGAACTATTAAGGAAATAAACAAGCATGAAGAGTAAATAGAGAGATTAAAGAATCTAAAATACTTCAGTAGAAGAAAACATGAAACAGTGAAGGATGAACAGGTCTAAGGTGCTTCCAGGAGTCATTTCTTAGCCTAAAAATTTCAACCTACCGTAGTAAGAAATCAGGGAACAGAATGAAAACAGGAGAAAACATTAAACAGTTTAGAATACTTCACCAACATCCAAGCTCATGGATCCAATGATAGAGCCTTCACAGTAACAAGCATGCAAAAATATCATCAGAGCTCCAAGACTTCAATTTCTTCTTCAACTTCAACAGACTATGTATTATTTCAGAGAGTTCCCAAATTACAACTAGTGATCAACCAATCCCTCACTCATCTTCTTCAGAAGTATATATAGAAGAATGAGGCGGTGAGATTTGATAAAATATCTCAAAAACTAATTAATACAGACTTGGATGGCTTCTTGGGCTTTGGGGGCTCAATGAAGCAACTTGCATAGGTTTCCTCTGTATAAAATCATTTAAATTAACTAATAGGTTTGCTGGAAAGAATTTGTAGACTTCAAGGCTCCTCATCATCCTTGTAATAACTTCTGCTGACAGCTACAATAAGTTCCTTTGGTTGAAATAACTGTTTAGCTGTATTGATGAAAAATATCTCCTGGTCTGGTAATAACTTTGACCTTCTTTGATTTCTTTGAGGCTGCAGGTGGATTTGCGGCAGCTGGAAGTTTTAATTAGCCCCTGAGGTGACAGTGGAGGTATCTTTTCCGATAAAACAATCATGATTTTCTTTTAAAATATGGTTTAGGCTTTTGATAATCCATTTTTAGCCGTAATCCCCGTAGATCTGTCCTCAATTTTCTGTCTTGATATATTTTGTCTTTGGCACTGATACTCTCTGACTGTGCCCGATTTATTGTGTTTTTGCTGGTATACAGGGTTGCGCAGGGGTGATATGGCATCAATGCCTTATTAATCATCGATGAAACATGAATTCGAAACCCACAAATGATTCTTTTTTATGGATCAGAGGCAGGAGGATCGTCACCCTCTGTCTCTGAAATTTATCCAGAAAAGGCGAAAAAACCATTTAACCCTGCAAAATACGAATAAATATTATGAAATCCTACATGCATGGACTAACTGCTTCAGAAGGCACATGGAGGGAGCATGGATGTTGGATGGCATCATCCAACGGTCGAGATTGATCAGAGGAATTCAAAGGGAAGGTGAAAAAGGAATTTGAATTGGAGCCGTCGATTGCACAGAGATCAACGGTTGACAGCAGAGGCGAAAAGTCAAAGCGGAGGAATCAGGGCGATGAATTATGGGCCGTCGATCTGCAGATCAGATCGATGACAGAGATGCTTTAATGACCGCGTCGTAGCCTTGTTAACTGTCGGGCTTCTTTGGTGAGCGATCGTCGTCTGATGGGTAGCCTCAGATCGGACGGTGTACGTCAATATCGCATCGGGTCCACGTCCGATGTTTAACGTACGATGGACGATGGTTTTATGAACAGTGCCCAAGACACGTGTTGGTCAGTGTATGGAATCGTTGTAAAATGGAAAAAACCGCCCCGTGCTCAAAAGCGATGCGATGAAATCCACTTGGTTTTTGCAATCGGCGAGTGGCTGGCGGGGACCACCCGGGCGATGGACTGCGCATCGTCGATCTGTGGATCAGATCGACGGTGGAGATTGACTAAAATTTTGCGCCATTGGAAACTTTAGAAAATAATAAAAAACCCATAGTTTCAACATAACATAAAGTTTCAATATTTTCAGGGGCGGGATATAAATATAAAATGGTTAGGTGCCCGTTTGCGGGGCCACGGGTTACATGGAAAGCCATATGATCGGGGGGTTATGGATGAAGGGCTAATCTGCATGGGGCGATGCGATAAGCACTTAGAGGGCCAGCGCGTGGTTTTGGCACCAGGGCGTATAGAAGGGAAGGGTTAAAGACTTAGCCCAAGGGGGCTTAATTCTATAATATATAAAAAATATGATTTTGATAGATTTTCAATGATTTTCAAAGGGGTTTGAGGGTTTTGATAAGGCAGAGAAAAGGTCTCAGGCCTTATCAAAGGGTTTTGACGAAGGGGAAAAGGGGAAAAGACATGAAAATGAGGGATTTTCATGGGAAATGGAGGGGTAAAATGAGGTCAGTTTTGGAAGAAGGGGGAAAAGGAAAAAGGTGCTTGCAGCAGTTTTTCTTCATGTAATGAAAACAGAATCTCTGATTTGAAAAGGGGAAAAGTAGTGACGATTATCCAAAGGATAGGATTTTATCAAAAAGACTTTAAGCACCAACAAATTTTAGTGCTGAAATTGTTTCTTGAAGGTTATCCAAAATCATTTAGCCACCACTTGATATAACAGAATTTATAGGTGGCTAAAACATACATCCCCTACACCTCCTACTCACCATCCTTTGCCTTCTTCTAGCAGACCTATTCCCAAAAAGCTCAAGTTTACCACAGAACAAACAAAGGAGCCTGAAGAAGGAGAAGAGCATGACCATGATGAGGAAGAAGGACATGAGCAGGAAGAGGAAAGTGATGATGAGCAGCAGCAAGGGGATGAAGAAGAGAGTGCTGACGAGCAGCATCACAGTGAGACAGAACAACAGCATGAAGGTGATGAACAGGAGCAGCATGAAGGTGATGAATAGGGGTAGCCAAAAGATGCTGAACAAGGGCAGCCACAACATGATACACAATAGCCACAACATGTTACATAGCAGCTACAGGTTGAGGGACAACAGCCTCATAAAAAGGAACAACAACCTCAAGAAGAAGAGGGGCAGCATGATAAACATATGCAAAACAGTGAGGAGGACAACCCTCAAAGGGATATGCAAAAAGACAGCCTAGGCATCCATGAAGAGATCCAAGACATTGGAAAAAAAGAGGATCAAGGTGACAAGGGTAAAGAGCCCATGGAGCATGTGCTAGCTACCTCTCCTAGGCAAGGGGCCATGCTCTCTTCTCCGAAAGTGGCCAAGCTTCGGACAACAAAGAAAAGGGTGCCTAGAGTTGTAACTCCAAATGTGACTAGGGCCCTCCGAAGCAAGGGAAAATTGCCAAAGAAGCCCATGGTCGAATTGCCCAAGAGGAAGAGTACTAGAAGAGCCACCCAAAGCAAAGGGAAGGGCAAGGAAGAAAACAGTCATGAACAGGAAAGGGAATTCGACATCATCCAAATCCAAAGTGATGATAGTGATAATGAAGCCTAGATCCTAGAAAATCTCTTGATCCATAGAGAAATCCAAATTGATGCCTTGAGGGCTGATCTTCATAGAGCTAGGAATTTCAATCACTTTTTTCAAGTTCAAAACAAGAAAATGAGCGTCCATATGGTTGTTTATGAGACACGAGCAATCAAATACAAGAAGGAGGCCTCCAAAGCACAAGTGAGGTTGGAAGAACTCATGGGTGAGTTCGACGAAATTGAAGGCGAAGATCAACCTAGGCGAAAGAGGTCAAGAACCATGGGGTTAAAAAGGGCCCTTGAGAAACAAAAAGAAGAAGAAGATGCCCTTCTCAAATCTACCCCTCTCACTGCATTGTTTGAACAAGAGATAGAGAAAAATTGGGAAGCATGGATTGAGAGGGTTAATGATCACTTAGAGAATAAATTGGAGAAGGCAAATAGGGACTTGGACCTTCAACGGAGGATGACTGGGCATTATAAAAAGCTCAATCAGTTTGCCCGGCGGAAGTTGAAGGCTGCTCAAGAAAAACTCAAGGAGGCTAAGGGGAAGCGCCCAACACAAAAATTGAGGAAAGAAACCTAAAGACTCCAAATTTTGTCCTCTGCTTCACAACATGTTGCTGAAAACCCTTGAGGGTCATGCTCACCAATTTTGGGCGAAATTCGACATATTTTGGTTTTTTGTCATTTTTGGGTTTTTGGCCAAAACTCATGGGCATCGCCATTTCAGTTTGGGGCATCATCAAAGGATGAGAATGGTATCATTGGATGCCATATTTTTAGGGGCACGTACTCAGTGATTTTCATAACTTTTGAAGATCATTTTCTCCCCCAAAATGACAAAAAACACTCACTTTTTCTACACTTTGCCCCATTTATCAGCAAGGCTTATTTTTTGGGTTTTTACACACAGGCCTATTTTTGGAGGACTTCCATTGGTCAGTTGGGAGAAAACTAAACACTTTCAAAAATTAGACACTCATAGCTTTCCAACGAGCTATCATGAGCCTCATTTCAACATCGGGAAAACTTCCAAAAGTTGCCGGCAACTCAGGGGACCTTTTGCTGATGTATTTTTTGAGTATTTCTGTAAAAATTGAACCTTTCAAAACTGCTTTTTCCTCATGTGCGTTTAGCTATTTTTGTACATGAGAAGTTATGAAAAGTCAATTTATTTCCCTCTTTTAGCATTTTTAGATATTTTATGAGATATTTTGTGCCTTGGGCTTTGCAAAGCCTCAAGGACAAAATAAGATATTTTGGATAGGCCAATGAGATTGCAAGTTGAACTAAGAGGTTTTCCTCACTTTGGCCTATATATTCCAAAGGCTTTCATTGTAAACAAGGTTGAACTTGATGAATAGAAGAAATATATGGTCATATAAACTTTGGAAGAAACACTTGTCTCATGATTTTGGATAGTCTCTTGGATGTTCTTGGATGATGAAAGAGGATTGTTGTTGGATTCCATGACTTGGTAGAATGGTATAGTGTCTCTCTCTCTGTTTTGTTTCCTAGTTTTCATTCATAAATCCATGTTCTTGCTTGCTATAGGAAATTAGAGAACAAATTTGAGACATGCCCTTGGAGGCACCTCAAATTTTTTGTTTCTTCATAGCTTCCATGTTTTCTTCATTCTTAGTCACATTAAAGAATTCTTGATTGCTCTTTAATAACTTAAGAATATTGTTTTCTTGTTTCATTCATGGTTTTATGCATGCTAAGTATGATTTATGGTATGCCCTTCTTACTCATGGCTAGCCATAGCTCCACCTATGAAACCTCTCTTTGATTGATTAGATTGTCATTTGTTGAACCAAGGAGGTCTTGTACCGATCTTGCCCTTTGCCTAAAACTATGCAATCTTGTTTTCAAAGTGCCCAATAGCTTGAAGTACTATGTTTAGGCATTCTGACATAGTGATTTGAGTTGTTTGTCTGTCTTAAATGTATTTCCCCAAAGTCTGATAGCCATTTCCTAAAGTTAGAGAGTTATATATCTCTATGCATGGCTTGAATGTTTATTTCTATACGTTGATTAGCTTAAAGTTACATTTCTCATGATTAATGGTTTTCCCTACCATGTTTATGTCAGCTTTTAAACTATTTTGTGCTTGAAATCCTTTGTTATTCACAAACTTGTTGTCCATCTTAATCCATTTTTCCCAAAGATCCATTTTACCTCGAATCAAATCGGCCCTTCAATAGCCTTGTATGACCATCTGAAAGCTTTATTGACCTCTTCGACCCCATAGCCCAGTTGATCTGACATATTTTTACCTATCTTATATCTTTGATCAGTTTCATCCCTCACAACCTAAAAACCAAAAACAAAAAACCTACTTCATAACTAGCCTAAAATCAGAACATAATAAGCGATCACACAGATATCCCTTACACAAACAGAGAGATCCCTCTCTGAGTCCAGGAAGGCTAGGTCCTTGGGCTCCAAAGATTGGTTTGATGTTACACTGTCATTTGGCTTGCCAATCAGCCAAATCACGTGACACTAACATAATGGCGATCACGGCGGGACTCTGAGTACATGACAGTCTAGAAAACTCTTATAGACTCTTTAGTCCTTCAACACTAAACTCAGACCATCAGCCTATAGAATCATTTAGAGTAAACTCTTTGTTTCACCATCTTAGCAAAGTGGTGAATTAGGTTTAGAACGCTCTTACAAACTAGGCTGCACATAAAAACTCAGAAAAACCCCAAAAAACTCCTTTAGATTGGTTTTTGTCAGTATTGTTGGTGGACCATACACATATACCTCAAAACAACCAAGTTCCACCTGGTGACTCCACTAGCCTCTAGTAGGCGTTGCTATTTTACTAAAACTCTAGGCTACTATCCGATTGAGCCACCTCATCACCACACTAACATAATGGCGATCACGGTGGGACTCTGAGTGATAAACAAACTTAGTTTCCCTAAAAACTTTAGAGACCTTTGAAAATACTATCTTATTGACTTATCCCACCGCTCACTAACATAATGGCGATCACGGTGGGACTTTGAGTCAAAAAATCCTAGGTATCCCTTAGGAACCCTCAAAGTCTTAGTCAAACTTAGAAGAGTAGAATCTGGTTGTCTCACCATCCTAGAAAAATGATGACTCAGCTGTAGGACACTCTTACAAACCTTAGGACTACATAAAGAACTCAGAAAAACCCCAAAACATTCCCAGATTATCTTTTCCCCTAGTTACTGGTGGTGGACCATAGCTACATCTTTACAAAAACAACCAAGTTCCACTTAGCAACTCCAATAGCCTCCAGTAGGCCTAAAAACTCCATAAAAGACCAAAAAATTCATAAACCATACCTTTCTGTAACTCATCCTTCCAAAAACTTAAAACTTAGGGTGGAAACTCTGTAATCAGTGACAAACTAAGTATAACTTAGTGATTCAGAAAACCTCACCTAAACATAGGAGATAAGCAGGAGTCTTCTTGCCAAGAGAACCATTAGCTTGTCCACATAGCCCAGCAAACTGTTGAAACCAAGTGAATCACTCTTCTTTGCAAGTTTCCATCTCAAAGTTTGCTATAAATTTTTTTCCCAAAAGCATATTTTATAGTTTTGGTGGTGGACCATAGTTCTCATAGAAATCCACCTGGTGACTCCACTAGTCCATCCTTTTTGTTTTGACCATCCTTCACATTAGTAAAACCTAGAGAGGCCATTCATCCAAAACAATCACCAACACCATCCTCTCTAAACTCTAGACCCGAAATATGTCTTCACGAATAATCAAAATCAGATCCCATCCAGGCCCAAATCCCCCTATCATAGTAGATGACCCAGAGAAGATTCTGTGGCAAGCTTCTGAAACTGGCAATCTAGCTACCAATAGGTCCATCCGTAAAGCAAGATCAGTACCTGAACATCTCACTGCCTTGCAGGATTCCCCCTTTGACTTAATATCAGCAAAAACCCTTTTTAGAAGCAAGTCACAAAGTAAGATATACTTTGACGATCTTGAGCCCCTAGATTTGCCACAAAGTACTAGTAGAGAAGCCTCACCTACCACACCTCCCGACTTTCAGCTTCTCCATCACTTTGGCTCCTACCATCCCAAATCTGCTCAAAATAAGATCACTAGTTCAAGTACATCCGCCACACCCATCCAAACCACTACTGTTCAAACCACCTCAGCTCATCCCACAAGCCCTCATTTTGTACATCATCCATTAGCTCCTGTCATGGCAGCTTGGTACGCACCTTTGGTGTTGCCACAACCTTTGGCCCCCTTACAAAATGACTATCAATCCAAAATCCTGCACTTTACCGGAATTGAGACTACCACAGCTCAACAACATGTAGATAGGATTAGCTATGCCTTTGAATACATGGAAATAGAAGAAGAGACCATAAGAATGAGGATGTTCGCCCAAAGCCTTGGTGGAGAACCCAAAAAATGGTTTAAGAGCTTAATTCAAACAACATACACAATCTCCCGAAACTCTACCAAACCTTCATAAACAAGTGGGAAATCCAAAAGAACCCCATTCAAATCCTGTCAGAGTATAACAATCTAAAACAGGAAAATGGGGAAATTGTCCAGGGATACTGCACTAGATTCAACAGTGTGTATAACTCCCTCCCACCTCACTTCAAACCCCCACTTGGCTCAGCCTTGGCGAAGTTCCCCGAAGGTTTTGACCCAGACATGACTTATCAACTAAGAGACAAGGATCCCCCCACCTTAGAGGAAATGCAAAAAGTGACCATAAGTGCAGAAGCCAACTTAGTAGAAAAGAGAGCTAGGACTAGATTAGAAAGGAAAGTCACATACCGGGATGAGGTCTTCCCTTCAACCCCTTCCTTCGATCCTAGAATAGATGACTTGGTTAAATCCATGGCGAAAATGTGGGAAAAGATAAGTGAAAAGACACCCCTTAGGGACAACCAACCAAACCCTCCAAACAGAAACCGGAACCAAAATTTTAGGAGGGAACAGCCTCAGAACAAACCAAGGGAAAATGATCAGCAAATTAGACCACCCTTCAATGAAAATTATGTGGAAGAATATGATAGGGATATATAACCCGTTGATGAAAATCATTTGAACCTCATAGGTTCTGATAACGAAAGTGAGGTTTACCTCATAGCAGAAGAGCAAGAGTTCTTCTCTCTGAATCAGGACAAAACCAACTATGAAGATCTCGAAGATCCTGCCATATATTTTCAAAATGCCATCATAGAGGCTCATAGGCAGTATGACCTTAGAAGCAGAAAAAACCAAGACAGCTCCAGGAAAGGTAGCTCAGACACTACTAAAACCCCTCATACCTTCCTTAAAAAAGCAGTGGATAGCAACAAAATCATGGTCAAGAAAACTGACCAAAACAAAGATAAATCTATTCAAACAAGTCTTGACTCAGATGCTCCTAGTACCTCCACAAAGATTCCCGAGATGGCTATGTCAAACAAAATCCTGAAACAAAGTTAGCAAACTCAGAACATAGAGAAATTCATGGCTGAAAAAGCTGAAGCAAACATGTCTAAACTACAACTGCCTTTTAGTTTTGAGGGTGAAATCGCCAAAATAAAGATCACCATGCCTCTTACTGAGCTTATCACCCAAAACTCTTACAAATCCCAAGTGTTAAAGGTCCTGAATATAGGAAATGATGCCAACACCCTTAACCTAGCTGATGACAATCCTAAAGTATTGTTTGGTCCAAAAATAGAAGGGAAATTCCAAGAAGGAACCACTCTTCCCTTTTACATCAGTCTGAATATCCATGACCAAATCCTTCACAATGCCATGCTAGACTCTGGTGCCTCACATAATCTTATGCCGAAGGTTTTAATGGAAAGATTAGGCCTAGAAATCACAAGACCATACAAAGACTTATATTCATTTGATTCTAGTAGAGTCAAATGTCTAGACTTGATCAAAGATCTTTGTTTTAGTTTGGCCCAAGTACCTGCAAAACATCTGATCATGGACATAGTGGTAGCAGACATCCCTCCCAAGTATGGAATGCTTTTATCCAGATCTTGGGGAGCCAAGCTCCAAGGAAATATTAAAATTGATATGTCCTATGCCACTATTCCTGTGTTTGACCAAACTAGAATACTCTATCGAGAGTCACACATGAAATACATGATCAGTAGCCAAGAGAGGCTAGATAACATCTTGATGTATTCCTTGCATTCTGATCTGAACTCTTTCATTCTACACACTGATGAGGACATTGAAGAACAGTCAGAAGGATTTGAAACAAACTTAGATCCACCACATCAGCTGCCCCAAGTTCTCTATGATGAACTGGACACCCAAAACTATCATG
This sequence comes from Pinus albicaulis, assembly GCA_034641835.2. Lineage (NCBI taxonomy): Eukaryota > Viridiplantae > Streptophyta > Pinopsida > Pinales > Pinaceae > Pinus > Pinus albicaulis. The sequence continues at coordinate 858,625,275 of CM076579.1, forward strand.
ATCATGAACAGCTATGTCTTGAGGAAAGTGAGTGTGTTCCTTTTGAGACAGGGATAAAGCAAGAATCACAAACCATTATGTACTATCAAGAAAATCACTCAAACCTTAGGCAAACATCAGCAGTAACATCAAGAAACTTTTTTAGAGCAGAGGCATTAGAAGACTTACATATCACAAACCTCTTCGGAACTCAGGAGCAGGGAAGATTAATTTTCTTACCATACCTCAAGTATTTACCATCGCATAACTCTACCACTACAAATGAAACCTTGACTGTAGCCATAATAGCTCAAAATCCAGAAAAAATGTCTGATAAACTTCTTATGAGAGGAGATGATGACTGCAGTTTGAATACACCTGAGTTACTTGAACTGGCTAACATTCGGTCACTCCACCAAAGACTTAGAATTGCTAGAATTGGAAATCTCATTCAAAATACTACTTCATACAGAGAAAACAGTGAGAAACACTATGCCACTGCTATCGCTCCAAGAAACAACTTCGACAAAAGAAAATACAAAAATTTGAACCAATCAGTAATAGTCAAAGATAAAATAGCTGGTCATAGGATCTGTTTTGATTTTAGAAACACTAATACACATCCTTGTAACAAAAATTTTATCCTTCCTGCCCAAGACCATGATATACCGATGATAAGTGTTTTTAATCATATGTCTTTGCAAGATGATGTTTCAGGTTATAGCCAAATAATTCCCTTGCAAAGTAGATAGCTCAAAGATTTTTTCCAGTATGCTGGAAGTAGTTCCAGTTTCAGACTCAGAATTGCAAAACCACCGGATATAAAAAATATGCTCCTAAAAGCCATGTTTCCAGTTCTAAATTTCTGCATTTTGACATACCTTGATGATGTCATCATATATTTCAAAAATGACAAAGAATATCTTCATTACTTGAAAAATATGTACAGTAAATGAAGGAGTGGAAATCAGAAGTATAAAGAGATACAACAGGAAGACATGGTTTTGTTTAGAGATTCATGCATGAATCCTTATGTCATGCTCGAAAGGGAAAAATTTCCAAATTTTTCTTTTCAAGAGCTGAGTGGACCAAGAGTGGTAGGAGATCCTTATGAGGATAAGATGCTTAAGTTTCGCCATTTCCAAGATTTTTGAGTTTAGAACATTTTCAATCATTGTATATACCATTGTTTGAAAAATAGATAAAAATAGAAAATTCAAAAACAACAGAAAAATAGAAAAGAGGGCAGTTTGAAAAATAGAAAGAAGGCCCCATGTTCAAAAAATAGTCATTCAGAAAGCACGCAAGCCTAAATGCCGCTACTAGTGCTCAAATGTCTTGTTCAGTTATCTAGCCTAATCATAGCTGAACATGTGTTAAATTTATTTGCTGATAAGTTACTGAGTGGAAAAGATGGTCAACATTGTGTAAGCTTGACTTATCAAAGAGAGTAGATTAGGAAAGATACTGGTTCCACTTGCTCAAAATAGAACCAAAGAGGGAAGTGGGGATGAAAAATAAATTGTGTATCCTAGCCCCGTTTTTCCTAGTTTCCATTTTATGAAAAATAATATTTGTGTGCAGTTTGTTTTTTGTGCCGCAATTACATGACAAATCAGACTGTCTAATCCTGATTTAGTCATTTTTTCAATTTCATGTTGTAGATTAGAGAACAAAATCCTGTCAAACAACTTAACCTTGACAGTTGATCTAGCATAGGTAGAGTAATGAAGGAGTTCATCAGCTTAACCTGAACTCTCGGTAGATATAAGTATAGAACTAGATAGGTTCATTTTTCAAAAAATATATATTTTCAAAGGGTTTCTAGTCCAAACGCACCCAAAGGAAGAAAAAATGTTAGGAAAGATAGTGGGGTGGGTAGAAATATCATTGATGCTAATCATGCTATCAATTTTCAGAAATAGCATTAAGGAAGAATGAAATTTGCGCTAATAGATAAGGCACTGGTCTTCATAAGCCAAAGATCTGAAATTCTGGACACCTCCTGAAAAGGAGCTGCCCTCCCCAAATGGGGCCACTGTTAGTCATCCGTGTTTTTCACTTGTTGGTGATGACTAGTTGTAACAGCCAAGTTTTCTAGCAGCTGATCTAAAAAATTATCAAATTTGCCAGCTGGAAAAAACCCATAAATTTTTTTGACCTCCTACCTTTTCAATCCACCCATGACGAGATGAAACCTCATTATCAAGCCCTATCTAGCCTCAGCCATACTAGCTTGTCCATCAGATCCAAGGAAAACAATCCAAATCTATCCAAGAAGTCCCCCCTAAGTTAGGAAGTGGCGCTCTAGGCATTTCTCCCTTGGCAAACTATCATATGCCAAAGAACCTCTATCTATGATCAAACAGTCCTAATTGACCTTCCTGTTCTACAAATAAAGTTTGGTTACACCCTTAAGTCGCGCCACTAACAAGCCTGGAAGTCTTAGCAATGCATGTGCCATAGGTCAAACTGATATTAGGTAATTTTACAATGTTTCAAAGGATCTTTCAAGAGCAGAAGTGTACCAGCATCCCAGAAGACAATATTTGGCTCAACATGAGAGGACAACTGCTTCTCATGTGATTTTGAGCCTGGGATGAAGCCACAGGGCAGGGAGTTGTTTCATTAAGCTCCTGCGATCACAGTCAAAGGTTAGTAAATTATGAATGACAAGAAGTGCTTTGCAAATACTAGCCAAACTTCTTGTGATGTCTAAAGAGGCACAAAGATATTTGAAAAGCAGAATTACATGTCTCAGAGAAGTGCCCATCTTGATTATTATCAATTTGTCATTCTTCATTTTCTCAAGCATGAACAGGCAGTGAAAGGAAAAATAACACTATTAAAAGCTGATGAAATGGCATCACTGAGAAAAACCTCCTTCATTTTATAAGCAGGGGGTTGAAGACTGAGAAGGCCTCCTTCATCTATAGGCAGAGGGCCAGGGATAAAGTTTGCTTTTAAGTTTTTCACTAACTATAAAGACAAATTTTAGGTACAGTGGAAGAAAATTGAAGGTTTTTGAATAAAAATGAGGTTAAAGGCAGAGGCAAAGCAGTGGTGCTTTTAAAAATTGTTTGCATGAGTTTCACTGTTATTTGAATTACAATGTGAAGCTAATGAGTTGATCATCAATAAAGAAATATTATTAAGCAGATGGCCAAATGAGTCAAACAGTCTTGGTCTCAAACTAACTTCTGCCATCAAATTAAATGAAAACACTATCAGTATGTTCATCAAACATTCTTCATTTGGTTGAAACAGAGGTTGAAAGGAAACCAAGCATTTGTCAAAGTAGGCCTCCTTCAAAAAAAAGTAAAAGGGCTCACCATTGTTTGAGGATGAAAAGAAATTATTGCAGGTGGAAAAGATTTCAAAAAGGACTGCTCTCAAAAGGGGGTGAAATGGATGAAAATCCATGTTTCTTGCAGACCTCCTTCACAAAATAACAAAGAGACAACCTTCCCTTGTTCGCTTTTCAACTCTAGTTCATCATCCCCTATTCTATCTCCATAAAGTTGAAGACTGGATTGTTTTTTCAATCTAAGGATAGTTAGTAGATTTGTTGATGGAGACCTCTTGTAAACAGGATTTTCACTTACAGTTTCAAATAATTTTGTGCACCAGCTCAAACAGTACCTGCTAGCTCAATCAGTTTCACAATGGGCATGACCACCTCCAAAGCACCAGGAGTAGAAATTGTCAAATTAAGATAATTTATCTCCTTGCAAGTATGGAAAAGATGCTTCAAAAATCATTTGGGTTTCCTTTTCAAATAAGAAAAACACTGAGTGATAATTAGCCTTCAAAGTGGCTTTCTCACAGTGAAAAGAGATCACAAGTAAAAAGACTTCCAAAAATAGTCATTCACAGTACTTCAAAAAGGCCTGGTCGATTTCGGGTTTGTTTTATTTTAAAAAATCATAAATGATAAGGTGGGGTTTCATTTGTTGTTTCACAACCAAGGCCTTTTCAAAAGTTTTCAAAAAAAACCCTCACCAAGAAAACGTAGAAAGGACCTTGACTTTTGCTTTCAAAAGAAGATAATAGGACCGTTGCAAGCCCATTTGAAATTCTCAAAACGCAAAAAAAAATCTCGTCTTAGATGTTCACTGGACCGAAGAAGAATTTCTTGAGCGAAAATTTGCAGAGTTTGAAGTTTTTGGACTACGCGGCGCGCCTGGAAAAACGCGCGGCGCGGTCAGGAGTGATTTTACACATAGGCTGTATTGTTGCGTGGCGCGCTTGTAGGCGCCGGTCATGACTTCCCACCATCGACCCGACACCTTGTTTGCTATGCTGCGCTTACTCTTCTGAATGTGCCGTGCATTTTTTAAACAATCAAAACACCTCCAATAAGCTCTGAATGCTACTCAAGCTCTTCAACAAATGATGTCATCCGTCTTTAAGGTATTTTCATTTACCCCCTTGATACATTCGAGCTGATAAATGGTGATGGAAAAAATGAAACTCTTGGTATAAATCAAGGTGTGTTTTTGGATAAACAATTTGAAAGAGTTTGTTATGGTGGGAGGCTAGTAGAGTATTCATATTAATCTCAATAGGCCTAAAACTACCCTCAAGACAGTGACAAACCACAAACTCTGTCAACTATATATATTGGTGAAAACAATGGTAAGGAGGGTTGATTTTTTTGTTTAAGATTCGAGATTGCCGTGGCTATGATTGCCCAACATTGACATAGTGAAAGTGGTGTGTTTATGTTTATGTCAAAAGGCCTAAAAACTGCCCTCAAAACAGTGCTAAAACATAAACCTACAAGTCAAAATATGCACAGTAGTAGAGGTTGTATCAAATTTTTGGAGGTGCCCTAACTGTGATAGGGAAAAGCTAACCTCTGTCAACCAAGTGTATGGTGAAAACATTGTTAGAAGGTAAATCAGTGGTTTTAAGGAAAGCACAGTGATGGTGAGGTGACATCAATGAGCCTATGTTGAAAGCAGTAGTCTTAGTTCGAATGCCTTGTCACCTTCAAAGAATGTCTCCTTTTGAATAAGTGAAACAGTGAAACAATTGCTGCCTCATTTGTCCCATAAAACAAGTTGTGGTGAAAAATCTTTCAAACTCAGTCTGGAGGTGTTTTATCTACCCGTGTATGTGAAACAGTGAAGTGCAAGAGAAGTGTTTTTGATTGGGAGGGGTGTGTTGTTTTCTGCAACGCTACCTTGCTTACACCAAAACACCAAGATCTTTGTGAACTTACCCAACACAGTGATCTTTTGACTATGTGTACCTTTTTGTTTGACTATGTGCTTATATTATAACTATTTGTTGATTGGAATACAAAGGAGGACAAGCAGTGTTTTGTAAGAAGCAAAGAGCCGATATTAAGGAACCATTCCGCATAGCATTTGAGGCAGTTTCGCCTTAGTCAAATAGTGACTGAAAAAAAGGACATAGTTGTGTTTGAGAAAGAATTTAAAAAGCCATTTGAGGCAGCTTGGTGTTGCAGAGAGAATTCAAAACAAGATGCCTCCCAGGCAGGATAGTAGGAGTGGCTTGCATAAGAGATTTGAGCCTGTTTCCACTGAAGAAGTGAATTCCCACCCATCAATCTTGTTCAATTTCCATGAGGTTGGGTGTTTAGATTTTTGTCAAAGAGTGAAAGAGGTGAAGATATTTTCTCCTTTGACACATCTTTGCACTTTGAGGTTTCAAGACAAGCATTTCCAGCTGGTAGGCCTTGATTTAAAATTCTCTCCAAGGTCCATCTCCAAGGCCACTAAAATCCCCTATATTGGGGAGAAGTGGTTTAAACAAAGCCATTTGGACTCAGAAGATTACAAGCCCTTTCTAAAGCCTGAGCACAGAGATTCATGTCCTTCTATTTTCCCCTTCTCATATCTTTTGACCAGCTACCCCCTCCTCATGAAGATCATCATGAAATACTTCACTTGTGAGGGAAGATTCTCCCGAGTCTATGCCTATCACATTTGACTGCTCATGCATTTCACTAGGGCCAAATTTCTAAATCTTCCTTTCTTCTTACACAGGAGCATTGAGAAAATGGCCTCCACTGTTTAGAAGAAGCCTCCTTCACAGCAAACATCCTGCCTCTTCCATCACTCTCTCATCAAAGTCATCATTATTCATCAGCTTGAAAAGAGGGAGGTCTCTTGGGATAATTTCATAACCCATTCGGATTTCTCCACTGTTCCTCCAGTTCATACATCCTACACCTCCTACTCACCATCCTTCACCTTCTTCTACCAGACCTATTCCCAAAACTCTCAAGTTTACCACAGAACAAACAAAGGGGCCTGAAGAAGGAGAAGAGCATGACCATGATGAGGAAGAAGGAAATGAGCAGGAAGAGGAAAGTGATGATGAGCAGAAGCAAGGGGATGAAGAAGAGAGTGCTGACGAGCAACATCGAAGTGAGACAGAACAATAGCATGAAGGTGATGAACAGGAGAAGCATGAAGGTGATGAACAGGGGCAGCGAAAAGATGTTGAATAGGGGCAGCCACAGCATGATACACAGTAGCCACAACATGTTACACAGCAACTACGGGTTGAGGGATAGAAACCTCATAAAAAGGAACAGCAGCCTCAAGAAGAAGAGGGGCAGCATGATAAACATATGCAAAACAGTGAGGAGGATAGCCCTAAAAGGGAGATGCAAAAAGATAGCCTAGGAATCCATGAAGAGATCCAAGACATTGGCAAAAAAGAGGAGCAAGGTGACAAGGGTAAAGAGCGCATGGAGCATGTGCTAGCTGCCTCTCCTAGGCAAGTGGCCATGCTCTCTTCTCTGAAAGTGGCCAAGCCCCGGAGAAAAAAGAAAAGGGTGCCTAGAGTTGTAACTCCAAATGTGACTAGGGCCCTCTGAAGTAAGGGAAAATTGCCAAAGAAGCCCATGGTCGAATTGCCCAAGAAGAAGAGTACTAGAAGGGCCACCCAAAGCAAAGGGAAGGGCAAGGAAGAAAGCAGTCATGAACAGGAAAGGGAATTCGAAATCATCCAAATCCAAAGTTTTGATAGTGATAATGAAGCTCGGATCCTAGAAAATCTCTTGATCCATAGAGAAAGCCAAATTGATGCCTTGAGGGCTGATCTTCATAGAGCTAGGAATTTCAATCACTTTTTGCAAGTCCAAAACAAGCAAATGAGTGTCCATATGGTTGTTTATGAGACATGGGAAATCAAATACAAGAAGGAGGCCTCCAAAGCACAAGTGAGGTTGGAAGAACTCATGGGTGAGTTCGATGAAAGTGAAGGCGAATATCAGCCTAGGCAAAAGATGCCAAGAACCATGGGGTTAAAAATGGCACTTGAGAAACAAAAAGAAGAAGAAGATGCCCTTCTCCAATCTACCCCTATCACTGCATTGTTCGAAAAAGAGATAGAGAACAATTGGGAAGCATGGCTTGAGAGGGTTAATGATCACTTAGAGAAGAAATTGGAGAAGGCAAACAAGGACTTGGACCTTCAACGGAGTATCACTGGGCATTATAAAAATCTCAATCAGTTTTCCCGGCGGAAGTTGAAGGCTGCTCAAGAAAAGCTCAAGGAGGCTAAGGGGAAGCGCCCAGCACAAAAATTGAGGAAAGACACCTCAAGAATCCAAATTTTTGCCTCTACTTCACAACATGTTGTTGAAAACCCTTGAGGGTCATGCTCACCAATTTTGGGTGAAATTCGACATATTTTGGTTTTTTGTCATTTTTGGGTTTTTGGCCAAAACTCATGGGCATCGCCATTTTATTTTGGGGCATCATCAAAGGATGAGAATGGTATCATTGGATGCCATATTTTCAGGGGCACATACTTAGCGATTTTCAGAACTTTTTAATATCATTTGCTCCGCCAAAATGGAAAAAAACACTCACTTTTTCTACACTCTTCCCCATTTATCAGCAAGGCTTATTTTTTGGGTTTTTACACACATGCATGTTTTTGGAGGACTTCCAGTCGTCAGTTGGGAGAAAATACACATTTTCATAAATTAGACACTCAAAGCTTTCCAACGAGCTTTCATGAGCCTCATTTTGACATCGATAAGGCTTCCAAAAGTTGTCGGCAAGTCAGGGGACCTTTTGCTGATGTATTTTTTGAGTATTTTTGTAAAAATTGAACCTCCAAAAACTGCTTTTTCCTCATGTGCATTTAGCTATTTTTGTACATGAGAAGTTATGAAAAGTCAATTTATTTCCCTCTTTTAGAATTTTTTAGATATTTTATGAGATATTTTATGCCTTGGGCTTTGCAAAGCCTCAAGGACAAAATAAGATATTTTGGATAGGCCAATGAGATTGCAAGTTGAACTAAGAGGTTTTCCTCACTTTGGCCTATATATTCCAAAGGCTTTCATTGTAAACAAGGCTGAACTTGATGAATAGAAGCAATATATGGTCATATAAGCTTTGGAAGAAGTACTTGTCTCATGCTTTTGGATAATTTATTGGATGTTCTTGGATGATGAAAGATGATTGTTGTTGGATTCCATGGCTTGGTAGAATGGTATAGTGTCTCTATCCCTGTTTTATTTCTTAGTTTTCATTCATAAATCCATGTTCTTGCTTGCTATAGGACAGTAGAGAACAAATTTGAGACATGCCCTTGGAGGCACCTCAAATTTCCTGTTTCTTCATAGCTTCCATGTTTTCTTCATTCTTAGTCACATTAAAGAATTCTTGATTTCTCTTTAATAACTTAAGAATACTGTTTTCTTGTTTCATTCATGGTTTTATGCATGCTAAGTATGATTTACGGTAGCCCTGCTTACTCATGGCTAGCCATAGCTCCATCTGTGAAATTTCTCTTTTACTGATTAGATTGTCATTTGTTGAACCAAGGAGGTCTTGTTTTGATCTTGCCCTTTGCCTAAAACTATGCAATCTTGTTTTCAAAGTGCCCAATAGCTTGAAGTACTATGTTTAGGTGTTCTGACATAGTGATTTGAGTTGTTTGTCTATCTTAAATGTATTTTCCCAAAGTCTGATAGCCATTTCCTAAAGTTAGAGAGTTATATATCTCTATGCATGGCTTGAATGTTTATTTCTATACATTGATTAGCTTAAAGTTACATTTCTCATGATTAATGGTTTTCCCTACCATGTTTATGTCAGCTTTTAAACTATTTTGTGCTTGAAATCCTTTGTTATTCACAAACTTGATGTGCATCTTAATCCATTTTTCCCAAAGATCCATTTTACCTCGAATCAAATCAGCCCTTCAACAGCCTTGTATCACCATCTGAAAGCTTTCTTGACCTCTTCGACCCCATAGCCCAGTTGATCTGACATCTTTTTACCTATCTTATATCTTTGATCAGTTTCATCCCTCACAACCTAAAAACCAAAACCAAAAAACCTACTTCATAACTAGCCTAAAATTAGAACACAATAAGCGATCACACAGATATCCCTTACACAAATAGAGAGAGCCCTCTCTGAGTCCAGGAAGGCTAGGTCCTTGGGCTCCAAAGATTGGTTTGATGTTACACTATCATTTGGCTTGCCAATCATCCAAATCACGGGACACTAACATGGGGTAGGCTATTTTATCTACCATGTTCAGTTATTTAGCCCACCTACTTTGCAGGAGCCAAAGGTGGAGGATAATTTTCAAGAGTTGCCATGTTGGGAGGTAACTCACTTTGTATGGATGATAGCTTGGGGATGGAAGATCCACATGGGAATGATGATTCCCAATGCATTTAAGATCCCATGCCTCAAAGGGACCTCTAGACAGCACCTTATTTCCTCCTTGAGTACTCTACTTATTCATGATGATAGCTATTTAGCTAGCTTGCATGCTTGGGAGGGGCAATATGGAGATTTATTGATGAGACAACATCTCATTCCTTGGAGGAGTTTATCATATGTGGATGCTACAGTAGGAGGAGGGGATACTTCTCAGTTCTATCCTTGTAGTTGCTTGAGGACAAGCAACATTTGGGAGGGGAGGACTATAATATTCCAAAATTAACATGCAGCTAATTGGAATGTTGGTTTTTTATTTTGACACCTGGGAGATGAATAAATGGGTAAGGAGGCCCATACATTTCAAAAATAAGAATAAAATCCCTCATGATGTGAAAGGGGATAATAATAATAGTTGGATTTTTCACCCTCATGTGTGAACAGGGCCAAATACATGTGGAGAAGGTCAAGTTTGGCCAAGTCAACAATGCTAGAATAGAAGGTGGAGATCATCTATGGAGACAACGTAGTGATAGTGGGAGGAATATTCCTTGGTGAATGAAACCCTAATAAGTGGGACCCAAGATGAGAAGGCTTCCACTTGTATATAAGGAGGGCAAGGCAGCCATAGCAATACATGTTTTGGATTATTATTTTGATATTGGTCTGCTTAGACTTTGCATTCCTTTGTTGTTTAGTAGGGTTGCTGTGCTGTTTAGCACCAGGTGTTCCCGAGCGGGAATCCAACCTCTTTCCTTGAGAGGCCTCTTGGAAGATTATTGTATTCATTTCCACATTCAGGTTTTCAGGCCAGGCTACAACTTTCTTCATCAACGTAGTTTCTGCAGGTTATTGTGCTGTGTTGCAGGGTGTTGCAGTGGAGTAGTTAGAAACCCACTTTCTGAGTTATTTTCTCATAGGAGGAAGGTTTCCCTCTCTTGGGGGGTCAGTTTGGAGACCTCCTGGGAATATTTCATATCTTTGGCATTAGGCCAACTATTTCCCATCATTTCCAGCGCTGTTCTAGCTAGGGATTGCATTATTTTGGAGGGCAGCTTCAGTGAGGGATGTTGTGGCTCCTTTGGAGTGTTTTCTTGTGATTGGAGGGTTCATCCTTTCATGGGAGGAGACCTTTGAGGGGATCTACATTAGACATATTATATTTAATCCTTCTACACTCATGTTCTTTAATTTTTCGTGAATCTTCAGCCATTGGGCTTTAGATCCCATCTTGTATAGAGTGTATTTCTGAAAACCCTTTCCGGGTTCTTTGTGGGAGCTTGTATTAAGCCAAGATATTTTCTTTGTAGGAGTTTGTATTAAGCCTAGATCTGTATTGGGCATATATTTTGAGGAATATAACAACCCTACATATTTTTTACATTATTTTTCTATAGCAGTGTGTTTTAAACTGCGTTGTAGAAGTCTTCCAACATTCTTGTATTGTGATAACAACTCATTTATGGAGTGATTGTTTAGGGGAGGCTTGTTCCTTCATTGTACATGATTTATGCCTCACTATTTATGATTATTTGCTGATATAATACAATATTTTTTACCTCCATATTGGTCTCCAATGTTCATAAGTTGATTTACAGTGCTATTTCCAATTTTGTGTTCATATATTGCTGCATTCCCCATTCGGGAATATTACAACTAACCACTGTCCCCGTCTGGGTGCTTACATTCTAGAATTGAAGCAGGAATGGTGTTAATTCTGCTCCTCTGTGGGGAATGATGAGCATAATTTCCAAACCTATGACTTGATGATAGATCGAGGAAACCTATACAGGGTACAGGCTGACCCTTCTTCACCATTATCTCCCTCAAGCAGAGGAGGCTCCCCCGCTAGGGGCAGGGGAGGGGGAGGGGGAAGGGGTGGAGGCACAGGTTGGGGATGAGGACAATTGATCTATTACAACTATGGGGATATAGGGCACTTTGTGAGGGACTATCCGAACCCTGTGCGACAATATTGTCGTTATTGTAGACAACTGGACCATGTGATTGAAGACTGTCTGATCCTGATAGCGGAAATGAAGGAAAAATAGTAGACACATATGCAGAATGTATAGAGGGTTAAGGCATAATTTTGTGATTAAGGACCAAGTATTAATGTTATAACGCGCAATGACATGGCTACTGGAGGTGCCGAAGAGAAATTCGAAGCTAAACCTCTTATCTGGAAAGCAGTTGTCAAAAAAGAAAGCCTGGACCTACAGAAGGAAAAGGAAAAATTTGTTGCAGCTCATAGATACTTCACTAAGGATGAGATGCCTATTTAAAAAGCTCCAACAAACTTGAAAACAGATGATGAATTTAAACCATTTCTACAAGCCTGTATGAAGCTACTATGCAACCAGAAGGCAGTATAAAATATACAAGCACTAATATACAGCTGCGCAAAAAGAACTAACCCGCCCCCGAAAGTTAAGGATGTGCACAAACTTTACAAGCATAAGAAACACACTAGTAGTGAAATGTGCCTAACAGCGGAGATCGGTGACCATGAAATGGATCAGGTTATCTTGGACTTGGGATCATATGTGAATGTAGTGCCCAAGAAAAATTGGTAGCGGATGGGTGAGCCTAAGTTGGAATGGTCCACTATCCAGCTGCACATGGATAAAAAACAGAAGATCATACCATTGGGGAGGCTGTAAAAAATTATGGTAGATATTGTAGGGGTTAAGTTCTGAGCCGACTTTGAGGTAATTCAAATTGTGGAAGATGAAAACCCCTATCCTGCACTCTTAGGATAGGATTGGGATATATATATGGGAGGCATCATCAACCTAAAGAAAAGAAGCATGGTGTTTGAGAATGAGGGTATAAGGGTGATAGTCCCCCTAGACCCTGCGGAAGGAGAGTGGTATACAGAACGAGTGCGCGAAGAAGAGGATGTGGACCACATCTATAAGTTAACCTCTTGGGATGAAGATTGGATAAATCCTATGGCTGATGGCGTGCTCTGTTGGGAAAATGAAAATGAATGCATCTCTGACTCTGATGGGGAGATTGAAAATAGGAAGAATCGGTTACATGATGTATCTGCACTACGATGTATTAGAGTCACAAAGAACTTCCGATGCATCTCCTCAGAGGTAAGAGAACTTCCCTACTTTGATGGTTCTGGTAGCATTAGGGAGTTTTTGCGAGCATTTGAAGCTGAAGTCCCACGGGAGCGAAGGCTATGGGCCCTTAATCTATCCATGTGTGCAACCCTTGCGAGGTGGTGGGACACGCATAAGGGGGCATTCCAGGATTGGGAAGAATGTCGTGACATGATGGTCTTACAGTTCGAACCTTCAGCTCACCTACGGATAAAGACTTTGTTGGGGCCAGGAGACCTACGTGAGCACTTGTCAGCATGGATGAAAGAATGGGGCAAAAAAAATACAGAGGAATGGGTCCATCTGTTCATTCATGCCTTGGGACCAATCCTAATCGCATGGTACTTAGACGCAGAATTACACCAGCACACCCGCCATTGGGAAACCCTGAAGGATGATTTTGTGGGGACATTCGGGTTGATAGGAGGAATGGAAGCACTCGACTAGGCTCTGTAGGATATTGATGCCTTAGTATTTTATGAATCACGCCCTTATGTAGCACATGGGGCACCAACATGGGAAACACAGATGCAAGATATTGCTAACCGCCATCATTTATCAATAGAGGAGTGTGATGAATACCCTTGAAATGTCTCTATCCCGGAGCTAGAGGGAGAAAGCACAGTTTTTGGACCCCCACTACAGACCGTCGATGTCATTAAGCCTCTGAAGCTACTAGAAGTCAACATTGGAACATAGGAGTAGCCTAAGTTAGCTAAGATTGGGGACTACTAGGATGATGATATTGTGGGAAAAGTTGCGGAACTCCTCACGGAATACCACGACTTATTCCTGAAAAAATTATTAGCACTCAAAGGGATTACAGGGGACTTAGGAGTCATGCACATTAGTTTAAAACCAGATGTGCACCCTATGAAGCAACGCCCTTATCGGTTGAACACCAAGTACAAAAAACATTTCAAGGAAGAAATCAACAAATTGCTCACTGCAGGTATCATCGAACAGGTCGAACAGTCTGATTGGGTAAGTCCTATGGTGGTTTAGGAGAAAATTACTAAGGGAGAGATCTAGATCTGTGTTGACCTACACAAATTGAATGATGCCTACGTACATGATCCCTTTCCTACACCATTCTCAGATGAAATCCTAGATAGCGTAGGAGGACAAGAAGCATACTCCTTCACGGATGGGTTCTCAAGCTACCATCAGATCAGAATCGCACGTGAGGATCACAGCAAAACCACATTCGTCACTGAATGGGGATCTTTTCAGTACACTATCATGCCATTTGGGCTCAAAAATGCCCTCGCCATCTTTTCACAAGTGGTGGTCTCACTATTCAAGGAGTTCATCCACAAGTTTTTGGAGGTATATTTTGATGACTGGACTATCTTTGGGTTGGTAAAGAAGCATGTCCCAAACCTGCGTTTGATGTTGGACGCCTGTAGGAAGCAAAAGATTTCCTTGAATATCAAGAAGTGCATATTTTGCATACCCTTCGGCATCTTGCTCGGCCACATATTTTGTCGACAAGGATTGATGGTTGATCCCACCAAAATAGCCGTGATCATCAATCTGGCAGTACCTACAAATGAGAAACATATGCGCTCTATCCTTGGACATACAAGCTACTACAGGAAGTTCATTCAAGGACACGTGCTGATCACAACACTTATGGAAAAATTACTGAAGAAGGATGTTTCATTTTTTTGGGACGATGAGTGTCAGAAGAGCTTTGAGCTACTCAAGGAGAAGATGGTCTCTATGCCTATTCTAATATTTCCTGACTGGGCCAACGTTTTTCATGTTCACGTAGATACGTCAGGAATCGCCCTAGGATTTATCCTTACGCAGTCTGGTGACAGAGATATTGATCATCCAGTTGCATTTTCTAGTAGGAAACTTTCGAGTGCGGAGCGCAACTACTCCACTACTGAACGTCAGGGGTTGGCCATGGTCTATGCACTACAAAAATATCGACATTATCTGTTAGGAGGGCACTTCAACATGTTTAGAAACCACTCGGCTTTGAAGTACTTAGTGAATAAGCCTGTGTTGCGGGGGGGAATCTACCGTTGGCTGCTACTATTCAAAAAATATGACTTTGAGATCATTGTCAAGCCGAAAAGGTTGAATGCTAGGCCGGACCACTTGTCCCAAATCGAGAGCGGTGAGGAACCCACCAACCTAGAAGAAGGATTGTCTGATGCGCATTTGTTCATGATTAAGGTGGTTGATGCACACTTCATCGACATCATTCAATTCTTGACTACAGGTGTTGGCATATGTTGTCCTTGATGGCAACCTACTTGATAAAGTTGATGACAACCTACTTGATGAGTTAAAGGGGAGATTGTTGGAAAAATGTGTTGACTTTGATGGAACCTGCTTAATGAATTTGTTCTTGATGGAAATTGACTTGATGAGTTGTTAATATTGTAAATCTGATGTATCTACAGATCAGTTCAGAAGTAGCAGAAGAAAGGAATTCAGAAAGTGCCAGAATAATGATAAATAAGTTATGCTATAAAGCATACGCGGGTTTGTTAAGGTAAAGTAGTGTATGCACGCGGAAAATTACGTGCCAAGTCGTGTATGCAAATTTGCGCTCTATTTTTATAAAACCAGGGGGCATTACCATGGTATTGACCCATTGTATTGAGCGCTGGATGATCTATTTGATCCCGTCCAGGAATACGATCGGAAGTGGTGTGGTTTTGACTCATGGTATTGACAAAGGCTAATTCTATTTAAGGAGAAGGAAATCATAGTGAAAGTGTGTGCAAGTGTCTGGGCTTTAATGAATACTTCACTCTGAAGTATATCTGCATGGTTGAGCTCTGTTCTTAATTGATCTGAATCTATGATGCACCTATGAATATGATGAAGGTTCAAGATCTCTAGATCTAGAAACGATGAATCTCTAGGATGATCTGAAAAGAAGTGATGAAGGTTCAAGATCTCTAGATCTAGAAACGATGAATCTCTAGGATGATCTGAAAAGAAGTGATGAAGACCTTGCGCAAATCTGATGAAGAAATTGAAAAATCTGGGTAAGTTCATAGATCTGATCTGTTCTGAAAAGTTTATCTTTTATAGATCTATACACGGGTTTGTTTCATGAAAAGCACGTGTATACGCAGAACTGATGAAATACAAGCGCGTATGGGAAGTTAGGGTTTTCTGAGAAATGCACAGATGTATACGCGGGTTCGTTTCATGAAAAGCGCGTGTATATGCGGGTCTGATTAAATAAAATCACGTATGGTATCTGAACTAATGATTGCTCAAGGTTGAATGTGTTTCTGCACATCTATTCTGAAGTCTGGGTTATCTCTAATATTTTGGTTACAGTGGTTTCACTGTTCTGTTCGAAGCATTGGGCGGAGTATATTTGTTGATAAGTGAAGGGTTGTGTTGAAGTTGTTTGATCCAGTTTGAAAATTGATGAAACGTGGTCTGCAGTGGTGCTGAGGGTCGAAGCCTTCAGTGAGGGGGTAGTAGCTCCCTTCCAGTGGTAGCTAGTAAACGAGAGCAGGGGGTAGTAGCTCTCTTCCAGGAGAGGCTCGTAAACGAGAGTAGGGGGTTGTAGCTCCCTTCCAGGAGAGGCTGGTAAACGAGAGAATGTTGTAGCCTTTTTCAGGTGGGTGCCTGCGTGCTGGTATGAGTCTGCGCCAGTACATGAGTGTAAGAATTTTTCTTTATATAATTGAAGACTGAGATGACGACAGCGGTGGTTTTCTTCCGAATTGGGTTTCCACCTTAAATCCTGGTGTTCATGTGTGTTTCTTATGTGTGGTGATTTATTCTGTTCTTAGTGCACCTGTTTACTGCTTACTAAACATCTGATGAATGAATGATGCAATGATCTAAGTTAATAATTAAATGCATATTTAGATCTCTGAGCATACGCGAGTTTACTTAAGGCGATCCGCGTGTATACATGAGTTGTGTTCATTAAAGTAGCGTATGGGTTTAAAAGCTAGAAAAAGTTAAAAAGTTTTTCAGACAGCACTAAATACTGATTCACCCCCCCTCTCAGTATTTTTCCCAACAATTGGTATCAGAGCAGGTCCTTTTGAAAAAGCTTAGCCGCTAGAAGGAAGATCAAGCAAGATGATCAATCAAGATGGAACAACATCTATCAAGCCTCTGCTCTTTAATGGAAGCAATTCAATCTTCTGGAAAACAAGGATGAGATCCTATCTTCAGTCTATGGGAACAGATGTATGGGCCATTGTTCAACAAGGATATCAATATCCAGCTACAATACCAACAGATCCGACTGAAAAGAAGAATTATGAATCAAATGCAAAGGCGGTCAATGCTATAACGGGAAGTCTGACTGAATCTAAATTTGTCAAATTTATGCAGCTAAATACAACAAAGGAAATGTGGGAAAAAATCATTCTAAGTTATGAAGGTGATGCAAAGGTAAAAAGTGCAAAACTCCAAACTCTCAGAATTGAATATGAAAATTTAAAGATGCATAGTGATGAGAGTATTGCCAGTTTCTTTTTACGAATTGATGATGTTGTAAATCGTATGAGAAATCTGGGAGAAACAATGACCGAATCTACTTTGGTTGAGAAAATTTTAAGATCGCTAACAGCAAAATTTGAGCCAAAAGTTTTTGCTCTTGAAGAAAAACAGGATCTTCAAAATATTACTGTGGTACAACTTCATGGCATACTAACCGCATATGAAATGAGAAGAGGAGGACCATCTGAAGTCAAAGAGGCTGTCTTCAGAGCTTCTGCTAAAGGGAAAGAAGTACAAGAAGTAGAAGAATTAGGATATATCTCAGAAGAAGATGAGGCAAATTTTGTAAAGAAACTTAAACTTGGCACAGGACGGTTCAGAGGTAAGCTTCCTTTCAAATGTTTTGAGTGTGGAAGAATTGGTCATTATGCTGCTAAGTGTCCTCATAAAGAAACACCTGCAAAAGGGAAGGAAGTAGCAAGAAGGAATAAGAATCGGTTTAACACTAGAAAAAGTTATTATACTCATGAAGATAGTGATGGGTTATCTGATAGTGAGGAATAATGTGAACAAGATCTTAGACTTCTCATGGAATTTGAATCTAGAGAAGAAAATGATACTTTTGTGGATGCTCTAGAGGACAATGACTTTCTTGAAGAAAAAAATCAACTCAAAATACGCTTAGAAGAAAGTAAAATACTTTTAGAAGAAAGGAAAATAACCATAGAGACTCTGGAAAAGCAGGTTGAAGGAGCAAAGAAACACATTGAGAAATTAGAATGTGAAGTGGTAAGTCTAAGAAAAGATTTTGAGAAAGTAAAGACTCTGAATCTTAGATTTTCTAAAGGATCTGAAACCTTAGATGAGATTATCAAGGTACAACGTTCTCCTCTTATAAAGACAGGTCTTGGATATACCACAGAGTCTTCTCAGGCTTCAGCACCAAATTATCTAAAAGCATCTACAACTGGTTTACAAAATTCTGCCACTCAGCAGGGGAATAAAGAATCATTACAGGTAAAGCATGATCATCTCAATTCAAAGAACACTAACATGAATGTCTCTCAAAGAAACACCAATCAACAGGTAAATCCAAGTAGAAGATTTCATGATCGCATAAATTTCTTCTTCAATGGACAATGTTTCTCATGTCACAATTTTGGTCATAAAGTTGTTCAATGTGTTGCATATAAAACCATCATGACTAGAGAAGCAAGAAAGAAAAGGATTGAATTTGAGAAGAATACCTATAACAACTTTTCTCCTCTTCTAAGTGAAGTTGAATGTGCTTATTGCAATAACTTTGGGCATGAAGAATCTGAATGCAGGAGAAAAGTTCAGCCAAAATAGCATTTTCCTTCAAGTTCCAAAGTATGGAAAAAGAAGGAATTACAGGTTGAAAATTGTGGTATAGCGTTATTTGCAGAAGGTGAAGAAAATCAATGGTACATTGATAGTGGATGCTCAAGACACATGACAAGTGAAAAAAAACAAACTTCTTGCATATAGTGCTCTAGAAAAGGAAAAGAAAGTTACACTTGGAAATGATACTCTTGCTGTAATTAAAGGAAAAGGGTCTGTGTTTCTAAAAGAAAAGGTGAAGGCTAATGATGTCATGTATGTGGATGGTTTAAGGCATAACCTATTAAGTGTAAGTAAAATGTGTGATCAAGGAACTGAGTTTGTCTTTAGTTCAAAAGAATGTGTGGTTCGTGATCTTGATACAGGTAAAACAATTATAAAAGGAAAAAGAACTCCAAGCAACCTGTATGTATTGAAGAACTGCAAAGAACAATGTTACTTGAGTAAATATTCAGAAAACTGGCTATGGCATAGAAGGTTGGGGCATCTAAGCTTCTCTCAAATCAACAAATCAAGCAGACTTAATGTTGTTCGTGGTCTTCCCAATATTACTCTACCTGAAAGTATCATATGCAAATCTTGCCAATTCGGCAAGCAGACTAGAGTGCAATTTAATGCCAAGGAAGGATCATCAAGTAGGCCACTTGAAATCATTCATACTGAAATACGTGGACCTATGAGGAAAAATTCACCTCGTGGTGAACAATACTATATCTTATTTATTGATGATTTCTCTAGAATGTGTTGGATTGGGTTGCTTAAACACAAAGATGAAGCATTTGAGAAATTTCAGATCTTCAAGGCTCTAGTTGAAAATGAAGTAGATCTAAAACTCAAATGTCTTAGATCTGATCGAGGAGGAGAATATACTTCAAATGAATTCCTTGAATTTTGTGAACAACATGGCATAAAAAGACAATTTTATGTAGTTGGAACTGCACAACAAAATGGCGTAGCAGAAAGAATGAATAGAACAGTTCAACAAATGGCTAGAGCTATGCTTGATGATTCTGGAACACCTGACACATTTTGGGGAGAAGCAGCGCATACAGCGGTAAATATTCTCAACAAGGCACATGTTCGTGTAAATAGTGACAAAGCTCCATATGAACTCTGGTATGGTAATTCTCCATCTGTGAAGCATTTTAGAGTTTTTGGAAGTAAATGCTTTATCAAAAATAATGATGAAAACTTGGCAAGTTTGAACCTAGAGCAGATGAAGGAATACTTCTTGGTTACTCCTCTATGAGTAGAGCATATAAATGTTACAATAAAAGACTTCGGAAGATTGTTGAATGTATTGATGTTGTTATTGATGAGTCTCCTGCAGCCCCAAAAGAAGAAAAACAAACAACAAATGAAGACGATGGTGACTTATGTCCTTTTACATCAAATAGAAATGATATAGACAATGAACCCAATGAAGAACCTGAAGCTGATTTATCTGAAAAAGCTCCATCCATATATGTTCAAAAGAATCATCCAGAATCTCAAATTTTGGGAGATAACGTATCAGGTGTACAAACAAGAAGGACTCTTGTGGGATCTTCTAGCGATCTGGCATTTCTATCTGCTATTGAACCACACAATGTCAATCAAGCTAGCAAAGATGCATGTTGGGTTCAAGCCATGAATGAAGAGCTTGATCAAATTGAAAAGAATCACACTTGGGAATTAGTGCCAAGATCTCATAACAAAAATGTCATTGGAACTAAATGGATATTCAAAAACAAGTTAAATGAGAATGGGGATGTTGTAAGAAATAAGGCTAGACTTGTTTGCAAGGGGTATACTCAACAAGAAGGTATAGACTTTGAAGAAACTTTTGCTCCTGTAGCTAGACTTGAAGCCATAAGAATGTTTCTTGCTTTTTCAAGTTTTCAACAAATCAAAGTTTATCAAATGGATGTTAAATCATACATTTCTCAATGGTGATCTAGAAGAAGAAGTTTATATAGAACAACTAGAAGGCTTCATTTTGGGAAATGATGAAAATCTTGTTTGTAGACTTAAAAAGGCTCTATATGGTCTCAAACAAGCTCCAAGGGCATGGTATTATCGTCTTGACAAATATCTTCATCAACAAGGATTTTCAAAGGGATCTGCTAATAGCAACTTGTACACAAAAATTGAAAATGAAAAACTATTGATTGTGGTTGTATATGTTGATGATATCATTTTTGGAAGTAATGAAGAATCTATGAGTCAGAAATTTGCTTCTGTTATGCAGCAAGAATTTGAAATGTATTTACTTGGGGAACTAACATTATTTCTTGGCTTACAAGTGCATCAAACTACAGATGGCATATTCTTATCACAGGCAAAATACCTTAAGAAAATTCTGAAGAAGTATGGCATGGAAGAGTGCAAAACTGTAAGTACTCCAATGATAACTGGATGTAATCTCAGTTCTCATGATGATTCTCCCATGGTGAATCAACCAGAATACAGATCTATGATAGGAAGTCTACTTTATCTCACTGGGACTAGACCAGACATTATGCATGCAGTTGGGATTGTTGGACAATTCCAAGCTAATCCAAAAGAGTCTCACCTTTAGGCTGTCAAAATAATATTCAAATATCTACAAGGAACTCAAGACTTTGGACTATGGTATCCAAAGAATGTTGATCTTACTCTTCATGCTTACACTGATGCAGATTGGGCTGGAAATGTTGATGATAGGAAAAGCACTAGTGGTGGTGCATTCTATATGGGGCCCCGTTAGTATCCTGGTTTAGAAAGAAACAAAACTCTATTGCCTTATCTACAACAGAAGCAGAATATGTGGCTGTCGCATCATGTTGCACTCAACTTCTTTGGATGATGCAAACCTTACAAGACTTTCAAATCAAATGTTCACCTCTTGTCTCCATTATGTGTGATAATACAAGTGCCATCAGTATCTCAAAGAATCCTGTTATGCACTCCAAGACCAAGCACATTTCCATCAAGTATCACTTCTTACGTGAACAAGTGCTTGAACAAAAGGTGAAGTTGGAGTATGTTCCCTCCAAAGAACAAGTTGCTGATATACTGACCAAACCTCTGCCTAGGGAAGCGTTCGAATATCTCAGACAGAAGCTGGGAGTAGTCTCTTCCATGCAGAAAATCAGAACTGCTTAAATTCAGAAGATTAAATTGGATACGCGGGTTTCCTAAAATACAGTCGCGTATATACGCGAGTTTATACAAAGAAAACCACGTATGGTTAGTTACTGACAAATTTTACTTGGGGTCAGCATTCTTCAGCACAGCTGCAGTGCTGTTTGGTATCTCTGATGCTGTATGGTATCTCTGATGACGTTTCGGCTCTTATATTTCTGTTTTATTCTCTGATTTTGGGTAAAGATGCCTTGATGATTGGCTGTTAAAAGTGTTCAGGTTGCACAAGCTAAGGAGGAGTTTTGGTCATATGGAAATGATGCATTGGATGCACAGTTTCAGGGGGAGCATTAGCCTTGCTGAATGTAATGCATTGTTGGCATTATGATGATTCTGAATTTTGATCTCTCTTGAGGTCTTTTTGATATTGGTTATAAAAAATTCATATGTGTAATTTGATGAAAAGGATGTGACCTCTGATGTAAATTGTAATATTCAGTCATGTAAAGGACTTGTTCAAATTTTTAAACCCACTTGGTTGGGTAGTTGAGTCAAAATGTGTAAATCCACTTGGTTGGATCTTTGCTGTAAGTATGAATCCTTGGTGATAGGAAAGGTCATAGAGTCATGTATTTCATTGAATAATATGTTTGAAGATTCAGCATGAACTCAGGGGGAGCAAGGTAACTTCAGTGCACATCAGATCTACAGAGCTCTTCTTTCTACATGAGGAAGAAAAACCTTTTTTTGGTTTTCATCCGCCCTTTGCCCTTGATGTCAAAGGGGGGGAGTAACATGGTGTTTGAATAAGGGGAGAGCATCATGGTGTTTGCATAATGGTTATATTCAATGTATCTATCTGTTGTGATGATCAAACACCATCATGGTTGCCATCAAGTCCAAAGGGGGAGATTGTTGGCATATGTTGTCCTTGATGGAAACCTACTTGATGAAATAAGATTGTTGGCAATATGATGCAGAGTGTTGTCCTTGATGGCAACCTACTTGATAGAGTTGATGACAACCTTCTTGATGACTTAAAGGGGATATTGTTGGAAATGTGATACAATGTGTTGACTTTGATGGAACCTACTTAATGAAGTTGTTCGTGATGTAAACTAACTTGATGAGTTGTTAATAATATAAATCTGATGTATCTATAGATCAGTTCAGAAGTAGCAGAAGAAAGGAATTCAGAAAGTGCCAGAATAATGATAAATAAGTTATGCTACAAAGCATACGCGGGTTTGTTAAGGTGAAGTAGCGTATGCACGCAGAAAAGTACGTGCCAAGTCGCGTGTGCCAATTTGTGCTCTATTTTTATAAAACTAGGGGGCATTACCATGGTATTGACCCATTGTATTGAGCGCTGTATTATCTATTTGATCTCGTCCAGGAATACCATCGGAAGTGGTGTGGTTTTGACTCATGGTATTGACAAAGGCTAATTCTATTTAAGGAGAAGGAAATCATAGTGCAAGGGTGTGCAAGTGTCCGGGCTTTAATGAATACTTCACTCTGAAGTATATCTGCATGGTTGAACTCTGTTCTTAATTGATCTGACTCTATGATGCACCTATGAATATGATGAAGGTTCAAGATCTCTAGATCTAGAAATGATGAATCTCTAGGATGATCTGAAAAGAAGTGATGAAGACCTGGCACAAATTTGATGAAGAAATTGAAAAATATGGGTAATTTCATAGATCTAATATGTTCTGCAAAGTTTATCTTTTATAGATCTATACACAGGTTCATTTCATGAAAAGCGTGTGTATACATGGAACAGATGAAATAAAAGCGCGTATGGGAAGTTAGGGTTTTCTGAGAAATGCACAGATGTATACACGGGTTCGTTTCATGAAAAGCATGTGTATATGCGGGTCTGATTAAATAAAAGCGCGTATGGTATCTGAACTAATGATTGCTCAAGGTTGAATGTGTTTCTGCATATCTATTCTGAATTCTGGGTTATCTCTGATATTCTGGTTACAGTGGTTTCACTGTTATGTTTGAAGCATTGGGCGAAGTATATTTGTTGATAAGTGAAGGGTTGTGTTGAAGCTGTTTGATCCAATCTAAAAATTGATGAAACGTGGTCTGCAGTGGTGCTGAGGGTCGAAGCCTTCAGTGAGGGGGTAGTAGCTCCCTTCCAGTGGTAGCTGGTAAACGAGAGTAGGGGGTAGAAGCTCCCTTCCAGGAGAGGCTAGTAAATGAGAGCAGGGGGTTGTAGCTCCCTTCCAGGAGAGGCTGGTAAACAAGAAAAGGTTGTAGCCTTCTACAGGTGGGTGCCTGTGTGCTAGTATGAGTCTGCACTAGTACATGATTGTAAGAAGTTTTCTTTATATAATAAATATTGAAGACTGAGACGACGACAGCGGTGGTTTTCTCCCGAATTGGGTTTCCACCTTAAATCCTGGTGTTCATGTGTGTTGCTTATGTGTGGTGATTTATTCTGTTCTTACTGCACCTGTTTACTGCTTACTAAACATCTGATGAATGAATGATGCAATGATCTAAGTTAAGAATTAAATGCATATTTAGATCTCTAAGCATACGCGAGTTTACTTAAGGCGATCCGCGTGTATACGCGAGTTGTGTTCATTAAAGTAGCGTATGGGTTTAAAATCTAGAAAAAGTTAAAAAAAAATTTAGTCAGCACTAAATACTGATTCACCCCGCCTCTCAGTATTTTTCCCAACAACAGGGAGGGCGACCGAAGAGTATTTGGTATAGCAGAAGAAAGAATTGGTAACCCGCGCAACAGATTTTACCATCATATCAGGCCATTTGTATAAGCTGGGAGCTGATGAAGTGCTGCAAAGATATCTATTGGAGCATGAACGGCATGCCATCTTACCAAAATCTCATGAGGGTGTAGAAGGAGGACACTACGCAGGGAAAGAGATGACACATAAGATCTTGAGAGCTAGGCTATGGTGGCCTACACTGCATAATGACTCTCACGACTTTTGCAAAGCTTGCGATACATGCCAAAGGAAATGAAGGCCATCGCACAGAGACAAAATGCCCCTACAACTGTAGATGGCCCTGCAAGAATTTGAAAAATGGGTCGTCGACTTCGTTGGGCCCATCAACTCGCCAGGGAAGAAAACAGGTGCATGCTACATCATCACCGCCACTGATTATGTAACCAGATGGGCCAAAGCACAAGCTGTGAAGGATTTCACTACAGACATCACTGTGCACTTCATTTTTTAGAAGACTCTGACCAGGTTTGGCTATCCGAAGATCTTAATAAGTGATAGAGGTACGCATTTTGTTAATGAAATAATACAGGGCTTGACTAAAGAGTTTCAGGTCCACCACGCGAAAATAACCCCATATCATCCTCAGGAAAATGGAGTTGTAGAAGCTTTTAATAAGATCCAGGGAGCAGGCACTGACCAAGGTCTGTAATGCAGATCGTAGTGACTGGGATGTGTGCATCCCGTCCATTCTTTGGGCCTATCGAACCACCTGCAAAAATTTGACAGGGAAGACACCTTTTAGGATGGTCTATGGCAAGGAGGCCATTATGCCCATGGACTATATTGTTCCTAGCCTGCACATTGCAGCCTTTACGAACATGGCGGAGCCTGATATCATGGAGGAGCTGTTAGCACAGCTTGTGGCATTGGAGGAAGATCGTTTCGTTGCTAATTTCCATCAGCAGGTTCAGAAGGCTCGGGATATGGCATGGCATGATCGACATATTCAGAAAAATACATTTTCGAAGGGCGAATTAGTCTTGTTGTACGACAACCAATTTGGAAACACCCAGGGAAGTTCCAACAACATTGGCTAGGTCCCTATATGGTAAAAGAAATCATTGATGGAGGAGTTGTTCGATTATCTACCCCACATGGTGATATGGTACTAGGATATGTCAATGGAAGTTGACTCAAACCATATCGAATCAAATGACTATATGGTCGGAGTAGCTGTATGGGGTGGAATGCACACACAAATGAAGGCTATTGTAGGTAGGACCGTGGTACGCATAGGGATTGATCATAGGTTTGGAAGCCTAGGGAGGTGCGTTGGGAGCGCAGGGGTGTGTTCAGAGCACATAAGGTACGCTGGGAGTGTAGGGGTGCGCTAGGCGTACAAGAGGTGTGAAAACTAGTTGTTGGAATAATCAAACTAGGTAAAAAGAAAATTTTACCATTTAGAGGAGCGAGCGATTAGCATTTAATGAGGCAATTTCCAAATATTTTTTACCGTTTACTTGATGGTAAGTTTCTGATGAGCCTCATCCACACATTGATTGATCCCCATGGCTATAAAAGTAGAGGGATAGATCAAAAGAGGGTTCTGTATCTCTTGTACAAGTTGTGCTTTGCGAGTTTGCGTCTTGAGAAAATCTGTGCCTATTGTACTCCATTAATGTTTGGGATCCTACACCCTGTAATAGTAGCAACCCTGAGTTCATTTTCCACACTAGAATGACGGCAACCAATCGTGCTGAGTCCTCACAGACTGTGATCTCGACAAAGCAAGAACCTGAGGAAGTACTGGAAGTCCACCCCTAAGTTGAGGAGGTTATGTCTACGACAAGCAAGGGAAAGCAGAAGGGGAAAGAAAAAGCGCAAGGGTCAGGGAAACCCGCGAAATGGGCTGGGGTAAAGCCCCACACCTCTCCTCGGAATGTGAAGTCCCCATGGGTGGTGCTCCAGGAATATTCTCCTAACCCAGTAAAGAGACCTCTATCTGCTTAAGAACAGGCCTAGCTAGTTGAACCAATAAATTGGCTACCACCCTTTGTTTAGCCCCGCAGGCCCTCGACATGCACGCCGAAGAATCTCGATGGCCTGCGCACCTATCTGCAGATGCCACTGACTCTGGGTGAGGTCACCATCATTGGAGAACCCTTTGGAAAGCTCCATGAGGTAAAATTCGATGACCACAACCTGGAAAATTTGGAGGCCTTCCCCAAGTTGGCACTTGAGCTATTTCTCGAAAGAATATTGGAAGACGACGGGATAAATATAGTACCCATGCATTGGGTGTGCAGATTAGTGGGTTCTAGGCTCTTAAACCTACTGAGGATGCCACATGTTGGCCACTACAATATCACAGACCGACTTGTGCACCAGTTTCTTGCCATGGTCCATGATGGCAGCTTGTGGATCCAGGATCGGATCCCCATTGATGCCGTGCTTATTCACCAAATTATTTTTCTACCCATGAAAGGGCCACACCCTATGCTGCACGTCAGTAAGAATTACGAGGAAAAGATCACCAGCAAGGTGTGCGAGGATTACCATGTGGAGCAGAACACTCAGGGATTCATGATCAATAATATTAGAGACCTTTGTATGCAGATGGGTACCTTGTTGCTGGCATGCAAGATGATGCGCAAATTCTAGGCTGCCACCATCCCTGCGTATGTGATTCAGTTGGAAGGCCGATGCAAAAAGGGGGTCTGCTTCAATTGGTCCCAGTACTTGTGCAACAAATTTCTGGCAAATGTCCGCAAATCCCAGGATCAGGGATGAGCGTTCTGCTACTCCTGGCTGCTGCTTCTCATCGTGTTGGTTTGGTAAGCCCCTGACGACTCAGTCCTCCTTGAGCTCACCCTAGATATGTACGAGAGGGCACGGTACACAAATATGTGGGACTCAAAGGATGCACAACGTATTGAGGACAATCAAGTCTTCTTCTCCTATTTCAGAGCAGACTCGTAGTAGCAATCAATTCCTGGCTGCGCTTGTTGCCAGCTATGTATGATAAATACAAAAGCATCACAACATTTCAAGTTACCATGCATAACGTATAGATCAAAGGCCATAAGGAACCAACATGGGTTTCACTCCCATACATGGTTGCTGATGAAGAAATTGACCGCTTAATTGTGACTTGGCCTCCACACTGGAAGCTTGGCTTAAAAACCAGTGCAAAGGAAACTACAGGGACAAGCACCATGAAGTTCATCCTGCCCAACAACACCAAATATACCAGAGGACAAGGTAATGGTACGAGGAAGGAAGTGGACTTGGGATCGCGGAAGGGATCGTAGCATAGCAACAGTACTAGAAAGGGCGCGAAAACAACCTCATAGAAGGATTCATAGTAAGATCTAGGTGCAGAAGATCTAGAGGTGGGAGGTGCTGACTCCCCTCAAGGAACAAAGCGAACTGGTGACCCTATTAAAGGGCCACAAAAGAAGAAACGTGATAAACGGCCCAAACGTGACACCAGAGTTATGCTAACGGAGGAGGACCTAGAGCAAATCGTAGATGAGGTCACCCTGGTCACAGAAGACAAATGGCTGGCTCTAGAATAACGATAGAAAGCCACAGTTGAGACACTCCAGGCTGAGCTCCAGGCCTACAGCTCAAGGCTGATACATTGCATACCAATATTATTTAGGCCAGGTCGACCCCAACAATGAGTAGCACAGTAATCAGTACGCCAGAAAGTAGCCTCTTCCCTCTACTGGGAGTAGCCCTCATACTAAGTCCACACAACTTAGGTGTGCAAGTCAAGGCCTGCGCAGAGGTGCAGTTAGATCTCACCCGCCTTCCGCATGAACCATTGCAGATCCTTCACGCATCCATGTTCGAAGAGATCCACCATAGAGATCGTCAAGTGCACCAGCAGCTCAGTACAGCTGAGCAGACAATTGAAGAAAAAAATGCTGAAGTATCTCAGGCACAGGTTGCATGTACCCTCGCCGCCGCGCAACAGACAGAGTTGGAGCACCTCATTAGTAGGCTCTGCTAGACATCACTGAAGATATCCTGCCTTCTTCCATCCCCTAGGCTAATATTGAAGGGTTATTCGTAGCGCTAAAGGCCTCAAGTATCAAGATCCAGGGGGTCAAGTCGAAGATGGAACAATATATTGCGGCCTTACAGGCCAAGTTAAAGCCAGAAATGCCACCAGAGGTATGGGCCCAGTGAGATGCGTTGGTGACAGAGGCCACAAATGTCATTACAGTTCAAATCGGTCAGGGTGCATAACTGTTGGAAATCGATATGCAGTTGTGGACCAAGGTTCAGTGCGACCCTCTCTTGCTTGAAATCAACCATGCACTATGCCAGAAAGAAGAAGAGTTTGACCAAATGGAGGCTACAATGACCACTCTGGTCCCCGCTCAACGATTGGCCCGATTGTGCACCAGCCATGCCATCAGGGATGACATGGAAGCTCTTCAGCTACGAAAGAAGACTTTGAGTGATCACCTCAAGACGTGGGTTGATGAGGCCCTTATGATGTCTTAGGATGTCGACATCGCAGTCAAGGAACTGAACCAGACATTGAAAAGCGTCACTGCTGCTACAAAAGGCCCGACTGCGTAGAAATTGGTGGAGATAGCCCAGAATTATACTGTGCGAAGTGAAGGTGTGCTGCACCCACTGGTTAAGGCGATCAAGTAGCTACAGGCGAAGATGGAGAACCCACGGCCATAGTGACTCAGGATGAGTCACAAGATTATGTTGGGGGCCTGTTGGAATAGGGCTCCCTAAGCTGCGAATTTTGTATATTTTTGGCCAATTTTGTATATTTTTTGTATTAAGTAGTCTAATGTAGGGTTTTTGGGGTGGGTCAGAGCCCTAAACGTATTGTAATAGGTCCAAGGGTAGACCTAAAGTCTACAAACCACGGTTTGCGGACCACAGGATGGCGTAGGCTATATCAATATAAATAAATGAATAGTTTAAGTCTAGAAGTAGGTATGAATTAAGACTAATGGTACGTGAGAATTGTTAGATATGTTTTGGGTTTTTTTGGGTAAGGACTCCTTCTGGCTGTGTGCATGGAGATCCTCAGTCCTACTGTGTGCAGACCCCACTAGGCTGTGTGCGTGGGCTGGTTTTTGTTGTAAGTGGATTTGAACATTAATGAATGCGAAGTATTGTTAAAGTATCTGCATGTTATCTGGATCAGATATGTTTATTGTTGAAGTGTATCTGTGATGCCTATTTAGCGGCAAATATATCTGTTTTTTGCATAAGTATATATGTAAATTCTCTGTGATGGTATTTGTTTAAGCTACGAATATTTTTGTGCTATCTCTTTATGTTGCGAATGAATTTGTAGCTATGTTTATGATATTATGTGTTGATAATTGCTAATACGCACATGGATGCGAAGGTATTGATTAGATCTGTGAATGGTAATAGATTTTTTGTGGCTAATAATTGATAAAAGCCTGCGAATAGACTTACTTGGTGTGAATTTTCTAAGTTGCAAACACAAATCAGCCTTGACTTACCTACTCTCTCTCTCAGGGCGTGGAAACCTGGTTCCAGCACCCTCCCATACTGCTTCGGGTGAGACGTTGGCTTGCGCAAGTAGGTCATTATCGAAAGGGCCAGTAGTATAGGGGTTTGTTGGAAAACCTTAAACTATGAACCTAGGTCAGGACCACTCAAGCCAACAATCATTAAAACCAATGAATGAGAAAGGTTTGTCTAATATCTTGCAGAATAGTCCGCAAGGATGGGAAAACAATAACAACCATTACAGAATATTCTGAATAAGATAAGTGCTAAAATAAACAAAATATTTCAACTACTTTAGCACATGTGAAAGAAAACATGAAATACAAACATCCACGACATAGTCCTACAAACATTCATAATTCATGCATGAAGAATGTGTTGGCCTTGAATTCTTATGCTATTAAGTAAAATTTTGAAGACACATGTATACAATGAACTTAATTAGCTCCAAACTAGAGTGTTGGAGGCACTCCTTGCCCCCCAAAATAACTAGCTTATCTATCTAATTCTTTCTGGGAGGAGCTAAAGTGAAAATTCCTTTGTTGTTACAATGAGGGGGTACATATGACAATGAGGAGGTGATTCTTCACCTTCCTTGTGACTCTTCCTCTACCCTCATGAATGTTTGACTTCCAATGACTTTTCAACTTTACATGAATCTTCATATTCCATGCATGTCCTTTGGAATTTCACTTTACAATAAATTTATGAAATATATTTTATATCATTAGCCACAATGGTGTGGCATGTGACCACTCATGACATGACATGACATGACACTGATGACATGGATTGGCTAATGATGTGGCAATGTCAGTCAACTACTACTGCCAAGTGTCGAGTGTCTTCTTGAGGATGCTTTTCTTTTCACCTCTGCGTGGCTTGGTATAAGGAATATTCAATGATCTCAAGTCTTGAATAGTGGTTGCAAACTAGTTTCCCTTTCATTTCTCTTGATTTATCAACTTGCATACTCAGCTACAAGAGTGTATTCCAACATGATTCCCTCCTTAACATCCTTCTTCATCATATTTACATGGCATGATAGGCTACATGTTCCTCCAATTAACTCTTGATGAGATGACATCAATCTGAAAACCCCCTAGTATAAGATTGTTCTTACTAATCCTTTTACTGAGCTAGAAATAAATGGAGGGATGTGAAGAGGGCTCATTTACTACGTAGCTACATAGTTCAAGAATGAAAAGGGTAGCCTTGAGCCTTGATACTATGAAATGTGCAGTTCAGGATGGGATGAGGGAAAAAAATTCAGAGTTCCTGGAGCTAGTGAGACGGGTTGAGGGGATGGACATGGATGAACATACTGTGTTGTTTCGGGAGACAAGGGAGGTTGTTCCATTATGAATTTACACAGTTCAAAGGCTCGGGGAGTGAGATTTAGGTTAGTGACTATGAAACACGTAGTTAGGTCTAGGTTGGGAGGAGGAATTGCATAATTCCGGGGGTGAAGGTTAGAGCTTGAGCACAGAAATTGCACAATGCAGTAGTCCTGGGAGGTAGGAATTGTAAATTGTGGAGTTCCAATAGGCAAGGTCACAACTAGAGGAAAGAAACTATGAAATGTGTAGTTTAGAGAGGCCGGGTTAAGCTAGGTTTCTTGGTCGGGATATTTTTTCCGAAAATGGCTGTGTGGGATCGATGAGACTAGTGTGAACAATGATCAGAATTTGACTGTGATCACACACTTATAATACTTTGACGACTCAACAACAGAGATCATCCATGACACATGAACAATACATTTCCCTTCGTGCGACAACTTTATGACAAGTTACGACAAGTGTGACACTTAATATACACTTTGTGACGACCGTGAAGAAACTTATGCGACTATGCTTAAAACTTTGGAAATGAGTGTGACAGATATTTAAACGGTGAGAAAAAATCATTCACACAAATATGACCCCTTGAAACCACCAGAACAGGCCTATGTACATGATGTGACAACTAACATGCAAAAAGATGGATTTTTTCATAACTTGTAAAAGGGAGAAGACCACTTTAATAAAACACATGGAATGAGTTCCAAAGTTTGCGACGACAATGAACAAGACCAAGGAAGGCTCGGAAATTGGGTGAAGGAAAAAATTTTAGAGGGTGTTGTAGCAGTGACAACAAGTGCTAATTTAATTCATCATGACTAATCCAAAATATTTAATCATGCTCTAGGATAGGCTATTGCTTCTTGTAGATTTCTTACACTTCTTTGTGAAATTGGTTAAAATATAAGAACTAAAAAAAGTTATCATCATTAGAAAATTGTAATTTCATCATTTCTTCATTCATAAGGTACCTTTATCAAATATATATTATTAACATTGGATATCAAACATATAAGCTTCTATGTTTTTCTATTGTTTCTTTTTTTCTTTCTTATCTTTTCATTCTAATTATGGGATAACTATTCTTGAGGTGTAGAGATCTAGGTTAAGGTGACTATTTGTTTTAATTTGATCGGGTTGTTGTATTAATATTCTTCCCCTCTTCAAAATGTGACATCCTCAAAAAAAGTTTGACCAAACTCCCCATGAATCCATCTCACAAAATTTCCATCACTCAATGCTCCCTAACTGTCTAAGTTACCTTATTATCACTAGGTTGGCATTTCATTGAATTACTCTTCTTTTTGTTGTGTAAATAATCATATATAGTTTCAATCCTTGAATCATATTTTGAATTAAAAGTGTGACTATGAAAATGCAAATTTAATAGTATAAAGTGCATTTCAACACATCCATTACTCAATCATAATATCATATTCATATTACTAACTAAGTAATATTAATTAGATATAAAATAAGTATAACACACTTATGAATATTAATGTCTTTAAACATAACAATAATAATAATTAAAGAAAAAATAATAATACAACATATACATTTAAATTTTCAATTTACTTTATACATTTAATATTAATCAAGTAAAAATTATTAAAAATGATATCAGATTGATAAATAATATATATAAATAAAAAATAAATAATACTAACACTACGTCAAATGAATAGTAATCCTAAATCACAACAATATTTTGTGTAAGGTGAATTATATTACTACAATTTTTTTTTTTTACATCAAATCATAAAATTCTTATTGGTCTCTCGCTAGGAAGACCAGGCCATACCCAAAATTGAACCCTTCATGAGGACATAATAGACAAGAAATATCTATCATATCGTAGCTTACATATAAAACACCAATATTTTTCTACCCTATCATCTTCGTGAAAATAAAAAGTACTAGTATCAAAATTAGAATAACCAAACGTCATAAAACCAAGGATTTGGGTTAGAGTTTGAGCCATCCACTAGAATAGAATCTGCTGGCGTGACTATGGGACTTGGGGTTGCTAGAAAAATCCCTAGCTATTTTTCTGTCCACACCAACCTCTAGTCCATTCCATCCAACCTATAATCATAATGCTCGATGTGACCATGCATGTGTTCGAATGTATGCATTAAATACCTTATTGATTCTTGATTGTCAAGGCGTGCTTGTCTAAGAAGATATTTCATTTTCCAATAGATATTGATTTACTGCATGTACTCACTTTCTCTACTCTTCGTCTGTCCTTTGTTTGTAATCCATATTTCCCATTATGTTCTCACTTATACATCAGAAAGGTAGCTTCTTTGAGAGGAAGCTTCCTTTTTTTAATCTTGAAAAATCCTCTTGCACATGAGCTAGCATCTATTCATGGTATCTAGTTGTAAACCTAGATGCTCTGTTATGAAGTGAGAGTTACCATGATAGAATCATTCGTTGTAATAAGATAAGCCTCTCACGGGTCTTCCTCTCTCACGTGGCATGGTGAGAATTTCCTCTGTACTTTGATCTAACCAAGGTCTATTGTTTTTAACATTCCAACTTTTGTCCAGCCACAAATTGGGATCACACCAGCCCAACCATACCGAGGCTAGCCACCAATAATCAACAATGTTTATGGCCCATATGAATTCTGAATAAATAAGCTTCTTCCTTATCCAAAATAGGTTCTTTTTTTCCCCTACAATTCTCTTCCCTACATCTGTTATTCCCCTTCATCGAAATAGTCTTTCCAAATCAGAGCCCACCAGAGAAATTCTTGTCACAGGGCCAGACCTTGACCTCCCTATCAGACCCTTAGACACCTCCATATAAAAAACAAAACACTATAATACCTCTAAAACCCAACAAAAAAAACAGTAACCACATTTTTAAGGGTATAATTGATAATTACCAAGCTATCAACACTAAAAAAACCTAGGTTTTTCCAAGAAAATTTATAGAGATCAGATACATCGAAACCACACCAAAGGAATGAGTGAGACATACCTAGGGAAAATGTAATATTGAATTAGGTCGCAGTCACTATCCACCCCAACCAAAAATAGTGAGCAATGTGATCCGAACTTATGTAATAACAAAATAAAATAAAGAAATACACATAAACTCAGAGATGCAGTAGAAATAATACTTCATTTCATTAATATCACATAACTGAAATATGCTTACATACAGAATGGAAATAAAATAGCTAGGGCGCTAGTAGCATACCTTTGAGAATAGATGTAGTGGATATAGGCCTCTGAACTACGTTACAATGAGGCTCGAAGGCCTATTTGTTATTGATAAAAAATGGAAAACCTTAAACATCCAAAAACCTAACCCTAGGAGATGAAACACCAAACTATGGGCCCCGTTGCAGTAAATTGGTACATCAATTTCCCGAGGTCATAACTTTGGAATACAATATTCATTTGATGCACATGATACCTCATTAGAAACATCTATTTGATTAATACAACTACTAATAGCAAAGATCCAGTCGAAGACTCCTATTTTTTGAATGTGTTTTTCCAAAAAAATGTCGTTTAGGGCCTCAAAATGGCTCTAGAAGTTCAAGACCTGAAAAAATGCCAAAAATAGTAAATTGTGCTAGAATTAAGGAAACTAAAAAACTGAAAGAATCAATGGTGGGGGTCCAAGTGTAATATGCGGGTGGCCACCAATATCCACCTGGATCATTCCTCCCCCCTTAGGAAGCAATGGTACCCATTGTATTGAGTTCCTCCATGAAATGAGGAAACTTCTGTTGACCTTGGTCCTTGGTGAGCCACTTGACCTAGTGAAGGAGTTGGCATACTTTGAAAATTTGATATAGCTTGATCCTCTGTTGGTAGGTGTTATTGATCTGTGTGTCCATCATCCTATCAGTTGTGGCTTGTTCCATGCAGTCTAGGTTTAAATTTTTTGGTGTGAGTTGTTCTACCATGTCAGATGTGTCTAGTAGAGGTGGAAAGTAGGGCTAAAGGCATTCCACATTGAACATTGGGTGTAGAAAAAGGAATGGTGGAATAATAAGCTCGAAGGAATTGTCCCCTATAGCCTTGGTGATGGTGTATGGACCATATTGGAGTGGGTGAAGCTTATGGTGGGGTCTAGCAAGGCGCTCCTTCTGCAAATGTAGCCACACTTTGTTGCCCACCTGGAAGTTGTGTGGTAACTGATGTTGATCATGTCATTGCTTGTAATTAGCATAAAATCTACCCAATATGTCATGAACCTATTGGCGGATGTGAAAAATGCGCTCAATCAAGTTGTTTGCCTTGTCAGCTTCATACTATACATGAGCCGAATCAGCCTGAGTAGCTGCAACTGGCATGGCTATGCCAATGGGACATAGTGGCTAGAATCCCAAGCCCACCTTAAAGGGGTTGTGGTCGGTTGAGTTGTGGAGGGCCCTGTTATAGTTTTGTTGTACATAGGGGAGGCTCGCATCCCATGTGCATGGATGATTTGAGTTGTACATGCACAAAAAGTGTGTGGTCATCCTCTTGACCACCTCTGTCTGGCCATCAGTTTGGGGATGGAAATTTGTGGAATAATTGGTGAGCTTGCTGTCCAGCATTGAACAGAGGTTGGACGAAAATTTAATGAGGAACCTGCTCTCTCGATCTAAGATGATATACTGTAGGATCCAAAAGTGTACCCACACTCGTTCGAATAATAGTTTAGCAGTGGCTTCTTCTATGATAATCTTCTTGTAGGCCACCATAACGGCCATATTTTAGAATCTATTGATGACCGTGAAAACATAGTCGTTGCCATGCTTAGTAGAAGGAAGGCCCGAAATGTAATCCATGGAAATGGATTCCCAAGGTCGACTAGGGATAGGAAGTGGAGTATAGCGGCCTTGCTTCTTGATGGTTGGTTTGCAATGGCACATGCTGTGTACGATCTGTTATACTTCCTGACATCCTGTCAAAGGTTCATCCAATAGAAATAATTCTGCAGTACTGCCACTATTTTATCGACTCCAAAATGCCTAAAGAACTGACTGCAGTGTGCTTCCCAAATCATCTTGGCATGCTAGCTTGAAGGAACACAAAAGTGTACCAAGTGACATAGCACTAGTGCATCCTGGATTGAAAATTTGGAACTTGGTTACCCTCCAAGAGTATCTTGTATGTGTGGCTTGATTTTGGATCGCTCTTATAGGGAGGTAGCCAATCAAAAGTCTCGTCGCCACAAGATTTGAGCACAGTGGTTAGCACCATAATCGGTGGTTAGTTGAGGTAGTCTGCAACATTATTGGTGCTACCCTTCTTGTACTTGATGTTCAAATGAAACTGTTGTAGAAATGTGGACCACTTTTGATGTCGATCATTATGTAAATTCCCTTGTGTCTGTATGAACTACAGGGGTTAGCAGTCTATGTGGATGACTGATTGCTTCCCCAAAATGTAATGCTTCCATTATCGATAATCCTGCACAATATAATACATCTATTTTTCATAAGTGGGATACTTCCAAACTATGTCAGACATCGTATCACTGTGATATGCCACTGGATGCCCCCGTTGAGTAATAAATACCCCAATATCATAGTCATAGGCATCTATCTCAATCTCAAATGGTTGTTGAAAGTTTGGTAATGTGAGAATTGGGGTAGAGCAGAGGCGATGTTTCAACTCTACAAATTACATCTGTTTAGATTCAAGCCAAAAGAATTTTTCTTTCGCTCCTCCCTTGGTGACTTGACTCAAGGGCCAAGTGATATGAGATAATCCCAACACAAACCTGTGGTAGAAATTATAAGACCCAGAAAGTTGCAGAGCTCTGTTAGAGTGGTTGGGGTTAGCACATCCAAAATGACTTGGATCTTGGATGGATCCACATGTAGCCCCCACTCATTAATATTGTATCCTAGATACTGAACCTGGGTCATCCCAAAAGTGTACTTCTCCAAATTGGCACACAACCTGTGTTGCCGCATTGTTTGGAGGACTTGTCGGATGTGGTGGAGGTGCTCTTCCCAAGTTTGGTTGAAGATTAGGATGTCATCCAAGTACACTAATACAAATGAGTTAGTGAATGGATACAATATGTCTTCCATCAACCTCATGAAGGTTGCGGGAGTATTCATCAACCTGAAAGGCATGACCAGCCATTTGAAAAGGACCTCCTTGGCTTTGAACGTAGTCATCCACACATCAAAGGGTTCGATTGGTACCTAGTGATACCCGGACTTCAAGTTGATCTTGCTGAAATATTTCGCCTCTTTGAATTGGTCCAGAAGGTCACCAATCTGTGGGATTGGGTACCTATTCTGGACAGTGATATTCTTCAACACTTGATAGTCAATATAGAGCCTCCAAGTCCCATCCTTCTTCTACACCAACAAAATTGGGCTCCCACAGGGTGATGAACTTGCCCGGATGTGACCTTTCTGCAATAGCTCCTGAATCTACCTCTTGATTTCATTATTCTGCATAACAAAGTTTCGATAGATAGGTCCATTGGGTAGCGATGCACCTAGGGTTATATCGATGGGGTGCTTGACTTGAAAGTGCAGAGGCACGCTACGGGTAAGGTGAAGATGTCCTCGTACTCCTCCACGAACTTCTCCATTTGATGTTGTCATGCAGAGGAGCCCTGTCTGGAGGTCGTGGCCACAATATTCTTCTTTCCCCGAGGATGGATTGTCAGGAAAACAAATTTCCCAGTTTTGGAAATGAGCTCACTAATTTTTTTTATAGTAACCAAAGAGATGGTGGCAGGCGATGGTACCTATGGTATCTTGTACAAATTATTTCCCAAAGTAACAATAAAAATGAGAGGTTGGGAATCATACACAGCATGTCACTTCCACAAGTATGGTTGGCCTAATAATACATCACAAACATCAAGAGGATAAATGTCACAGAATACCTCATTCGTGAAGGGCTTGATGTTTTAGGGAAGATGACACTGCTGGCTAACGAGGAGATTCCGTCCTTGGTGAAGCCACCTGATGGTGTACGGTTGTGGGTGTGTTGTGGTCGGCAAGCCCAACTGCTTCACAACCTCTGCTGAAATGAGGTTATTTTGGCTCCCACTTTCAACAATGAACTGTAGTGAGGAACCCTTTACCCACATCTAGGAGTGGAAGAGATGCTCCTCCTCCCTAGATATTTTGGTTCCTCCTTCTGGATGTTCGTGGTGGAAATAGTGGCGTTGGGATATACATCAATAATATGCTTCCCTTTTTCATTCCCCTTGTCAGGTTCAGATTCAGATTCAGAGCATGCATATGATTTATAAGCATTCATCTTGTCCACCAATGATTCCTTGGCCCGACACTCACTTGTGTTGTGAGTGGAGCTCTTATGGAACTCACACCACTTTCCCGTGTCCTTCTTTAGCTTCACGATGTTGTTATTTTCTTGTGGCTTTGTCAGGATATCTTGGGCCACCATGCCTTTGATTTTTCCTTTTTACTATAGTTTGGGGACACCTTTCCCTTGCTTGTTATTTGCAGATGCAAAGTCTCGCTTCTTCTATTTTAATTTCTGCTCAATCTTAGCAACATACCGGTATGTCGTACCAAGAGAGGAGATGTCAAGTAACTCCATTTCCTCCTGAATGTATCTGTGTAGACAACTATGGTAATTTAGAACCAAATTTTTCTCCCAATATTTCATACCAAACTTTTTGTGTAGGGTATGGAACATATTCGTCAGCTCATGCACATATTGATACCTTTACTGCCGCAACATAGTCCATTGTATGTACTTGTCCTAATAGCTCCCCATAGGATAATATTTTTCCTTGATGGCATCTTGGAAATAATTACAAGTGTGGAGGATCGAGAATAGAGAGGGTTCCCCCTTGTCCTTTTTCTCATAGTAGGTTTCCCACTAGTCCTTGACATGGGGGGCGGCTTTGAGGAGTGCAAAAATAATATTCTCTTGGTCAGAAAAGTCATGAACCAAGAAATATCCTTCTAATAGATTCAACCATCTATCTATGGTGTATGCATCTATTTTTCCCTCAAATATGGGAATATCAAAATTTACTTGTACCTTAAAAGGAGTTGCGCCTCCAAAGTGGCTTCTGGATGTAGATGCGTCATCGGTGGGTAGCCGTTGAAGGATTTTGGAAAAGTTATCCATCATCGCATTCCTTTGTTTTTTGAGTGCCTCCTCGAGAAATATTTTGATAGGATCTCCTGCTCCCTCTTCTTTCTTTTCGTTCCCCATGGGCGGACATCGGGTTTGTGAGGTTGATCTTGCAAAGGTTTAACCATATTGAGCCCTAAATCCTTATACCCTGACCTCATTGGGGACATGAAAAGAAGGATCGAGAAAGAGAAAACCGTTTTGATACCACTAATTTGAATTTATCTATGAATGGAAAAGAATACACATATAACCATAAATACAAATATGTAGTGAAAATAACACTTCATTTCATTAATATCAAAGAACTGAAATTTGTTTACAGACATAATGGAAATAAAATAGCTAGGGCATTGGTAGCTTATCTCTTATAAGAGATGTGGTGGCTACATGCCTTTGGACTATGTTACAATGAGACTCGAGGGCCTATTTATTATTTAGAAAAAATGGAAAACCCTAAACATCCAAAAACCTAACCCTAGGAGATGAAGAGCCAAAACTCTGTATCCCGTTTGGGTAAATTGGTACATCAACTTCTCGGGGACGTAACTTTGGCATACGAACTCTATTTGACATGCACAATACCTTGTTAGAAATATGTATCCAAGGAATTCAAATTTTTATGTGAGCAACATCAAAGGAACTTCCATGGTGCTCCATATT
Source organism: Pinus albicaulis (assembly GCA_034641835.2). Classification (NCBI taxonomy): domain Eukaryota; kingdom Viridiplantae; phylum Streptophyta; class Pinopsida; order Pinales; family Pinaceae; genus Pinus; species Pinus albicaulis. Next base: position 858,665,290 of record CM076579.1, read on the forward strand.
TTCCAAAAAAACTTTGTTTAGGGCCTCAAAACGGCTCCGAAAGTTCAGGACCCGAAAAAATTCTAAAAAAGTAAACTGTGCTACAATTAAGGAAACTGAAAAACTGAAAGAAAAAATGGTGGGGCCCAAAGTGGAATAGGTGGGTGGCCACCAATATCCACCTATATCACATCTCCTATTACGGGACATGAATGCTTCCATTAAATGATGTAATTATCACCATATGGTTCATTGTGTTAAAGAGTGTATATATCTGGAGATATGTTGGGCCCGCCAAAGAAGAGGGGGTGAGGAGGGGGAGAAACATTTTTTACTTATTCGAAATACATGTTTTGAGAAAAAAACATTTCTAGTTCATTTTTACTATTGAAACTTCATAGAATCATATATGAGCTTGTCACTTATTGCTCTTTGAAATTTTTACCTCAAATTTTTTGACTAGTAGTATTACCATCTTTCCATTACATGTCAATCAGTAAATTATAGACATGAAGGGAAAAGTTGTTAAACCCTCACCCAAAACCTTTGTTAACTTCCATGAGTTTCCCTTGATAGACCAGGATTCCAATGCTCATGAAACTCAATGCGAATTCAATTTTTATGAGATTTGAGCTGGGGAATATCAACGTTTTTGAGATTTGCAACATATCTCATTAGTGTGGGAGTCTTATTTGGCCCAATTTATCACACCCCAATTTTTCATTTAATTATGCAAGGAGATATTGCTCTAAGATCTCATTCCAAATTGAGATCGCCAGACAACAAAAGAGAATGGATAAGAAAATATAATAACAATTCCCATTACAGATGGTCATGCATGCAGTTTCGATTCAATTTCTAATGCTAGAAAGTATGAGCAAGTACCTTTCCTCCTTGAAAGTTGGTGAATGGTTTTGGGCCTGATGCAGAATCCTTATGCTCCAATAAAGAAATCTCTTTCATCCACTCCTGATCCAAAGCCTTCACACAAACACAATCAAATAGGGATTGCAAGTGATCTTTTGCAGAACATCGTTAGTTGAAAACATCAAGAAATCACACATATAAATTACTGCAAAACTGTATTAAGGGGAGGGAACATAGATTTTTATTAACCATATAAGCAAAAGTGCATCAATATACCTTCAACAAATGAGATCCTCTCCTCAAGCTTGTATCATGGTATCCTCTCCCAACATAGCAGATCTCTCCCTCTATGGTGAAGATACTTGATCTTACCCCCTTTCCTCTTAGTGGGATTATATAGGTTCATTCTATCCTCTAGGAGAATGTATCTAGACACCTAGGGGCTTGAGAAGTTAGGAAAACTCTACAATAATGGATGCCTAGCCAACTCATACATGAGTGGGTCAAGTTGATCTCCTTGGAAATGGAAAAATATAGAAACCTTTATCACAATTATGAAATAATTATTATATCATAATTATAATATTTTGGAAAAATAATTATGATAACTTTATTAATTATGTAATTTCAACCTTTTAAAATGGGATAAATCTCACATAAGTAAAAGAAAAGGTGAAAGGGGACGCATTTTATAAAACAACTAAGGTAAGTTGAACTTGGGTTTCTCTCACTATAATGGAGTGGAAAATAGGGTTATAATAGATACCCATACTCATCCATTCTCAATTCTGTCACCTAGTGTTCCAAAATATATCTTCCAAGAAAACAAGAAATGGTGTAAAGGGCTAGGTCTTTTATGTTCTTTATTAACATTGAATTTATTTTTCAAATGATAAATCTTATAATGCCTAATGATTTCATACATTTAAGTGAATAATCCCTGAGGAAATTGTATCATGAATTAACCTTGGAGCCTAAAAACCTATAGTTATTTCAACCTTTTTATCTTTAAATGCTTCATTAACATAACATAATCCACCATATTCTTTAAATATTTCCTTAGATACATATATATTAATCATTTCAATGATTTTATCTTTGTTGGGATATCAACATGACCAAACAATAGATGAATTCATACTAGGGTTTTTATCTTCTATTTCACCTATTAAAAAATCCTTTGTCAAATTTCACTACACTTAGTATGTATCTATCATTGTAAATGATAAATTAATAACAAATTACAAAGTCACCAAACCATTTAGGTACCATTCTAGTTTATGTTCTCCTATTTTTTCAAGTGGACAAGTTTTTTGGTGTACAATTGCAAAGGCAAGAATCCAATGGCAATGTTCTTTAAATTATTCACTGAACCTCAACACTAAGAAAGAATTGTCTGTATTTTTCATTCTTAGACTTTGTTAATGATTTTTTGTGAGTTTTTTTTAGTCTCATGTATGATATATTTCCATCAATAATATTCGCAAAGATAAAGAGAATTTTACAACTTAATGATGGGGTTAGACTGGGAGATTAGTATATGTATAAGGAATTTACTGCGATTAAAATATATGGCAGTGAATTGGCACCCAATAGACTTCCAATAATATCCCGGATGGGATATTTTAATTAAAAATGTAGAAAAATAACTAAACTCTACAATATGTTGTAAAATCACTATTTACTCAACAAAATATTTCCATGTAAAATAAACACATAAGCACTGCAATCTATCAACACATCAAATAGGAAGAATCTCAACATTTTATTATATATAATAACTATGGTTAAAAATACATCTGACCCAAATAAAGAGCTGAGACGGAGAACTAGCCACCAAGATGAGCTGCTGCACTGCGCTGCCCTCAAAACTAAACTGTTGCACTCTCCCTCCGGCAACAACTGTCACTGAACCCACTGAAGATGATGAAGCACAAGTTGAAGATTTGAATGATCCTCACACCAATCCTTGAAGCTCTGTGAAACTTTTGAGTGAAGTCTCCTCAAGTGAGTTGGGTTTTCGTCCAACACTCACAAATCACCTGAGGGTTTCCGTCCTGGGGCTACGGCTGAAGTAGAGAACCGTGTCTCACACCTCTCATACAATAAAATGATATGACCAAAGATATCTCTCAATGGCCTCCTCCCTTTCCTTTATAGATCTCTTGGAGCCTTCTAGAGCCTTATTTTAATATTATTTTATTCATGGAGCACTTTTCCATTTTATTAAAATATTCCCTTTTAATGCAGAAAAGGGTAAATCAGCTACCACGCCTCCTCCGGTCACTGAAACTCATTTCCAACTGTCCCATCATGTAGGTATCCTTGTCCCGGTTCCAATGAGCTATTACACTAAGGTGTTCTATCATGTATTCCTCTTGGAATGCCACCTTGAGCGTAATCAGCTGAGTTAAGCCCACAAATAACTCAAATTTCTGAAAGTTGTTGGAATGCACCAAAATGAAATCCAAACTACTCGGATGATGGAATATATCACACAAATGCCACCTGAATACATAGAAAATCCTCAAAACTCCTTAAAAAATCCCTTCGGCTTGCTGATGACACCAACCTGTGCTTGTGACCAGTCTGCTCCTAACTCTGGTAGTCCATCCTAGCCCCGTCATAGGTGACACCAAAAAATGGAATATTACAGACCTTGCGCCCCAATATTGCTTGCCGTCAAGCAATCCAAATATGTGGGCCACCTTGTTGGCCCGATGCAATTGAGGCCCAATGCTAGGATCCCATACAAACCCATGGGTGCTGCTATGCACTTGTGTCAAGCCACTCGGAATAGACCCCTCAATGTTGGGATCGCAAACTAATCTCTCACTGTACCTGTCAACAAACAACCCCCCCAGACCCCAATGCCACCATGGCCAATCATCCCCCAAGCCCCATGGCTCAGACTGTGCACTACCTCCAGCTATAGCTGGTGCCCCATGAAGTGAAGTCTGCCAACAAACATCAATGCTCCTTGGCTCTTGTTGTGTTGTACCTCTAACTGTATAAGATACCCCACCAACCGTGTACCAACTCATCACCTCTCTCCAATCCAAGTCCTGACTCAATCCCACACCAATCCTGCTCTCCTGAAATCGGGATGGAGTGCTGAAGAAATGACAACCTGTGCCCCACTACCAGCTGGAATCTGTAGCATCTGCTATGTCTAAGGGCCCCTACTCTGTCATGCTCCCTTCGAAGAAAAAAGTACCATCAAAGAGGGTACCATCTCATGATCTCCTGCCAATATATCTTGGAATAAGAATCCAACGTAGTTTCAACTGCATATAGAACATGCCTAGAGAGTTGTCGCCAACTCATAATAAACTCATGTTGCTCTGTACCATCTGCTGACAAAATCTACCTGTAGAAAGGGTCGTCTCTCTAAAATGGGCCAGAGTGGGCAAGATATGCTGCAAGCCCCATCGATGTACCCCTGGAGAGTACTAATCCCTGAAAGTACTACAGCTCTGCTGACTGAATGTGCATCTATCTGTACCTCATCAGTGTGTCAGCCCAACAATGGATGCTCCACCATCTCCAACAGCTCATCCCTCTCTTGATCAGGAATGTAATGCTCCTGATGTCCACTAGCCCCCTGTAGAACTATCCCATTAACCCCCAACATCTCCATAGGATATGGATTTTCAATTACTGTCACAGTACTCAGTGTCTGTGCATATGACTGCTCCTCCTCAGTGGCCGACCCCAAGGTTAGCTGCATATCCATCATAGAATCATTGTGAGCCTCCATCTAGATCCCCCTCAAAGGACTATCATGCATGATATGCATAGTATCCTCCTCTGCTGACTGAGGCTCCATCATATATTGCTCTGGCCAGATCATCACGAGTGACTCATCACCCAGAGTATCTCCCATAGAGTCCCCTGATTGCTCACCCTGCACACTAGAATAAAGCTCCCACCTACTGTCATCATCTCTGCATGACTGCTCTTGCTCCCCAGAAGCATCCTCAATTGATCCCATCGACTCATCTGAAGAATATTCCTCACCCTGGCATACATAAGGAATGCCCTTCTATTTTGCCTAAGCTGCATCATCTACATCACTCAAGCATCAGTGATCAGGCCCCCAAGGTCCTTTGCAGATGAAGCAAAGTCCCTTCCTTCTCAACTCATTTCTGCTTCCAGATCCACCAAACTGGAGCAAATCCTCTCTGGTCAACTGTCTCCTGAATAGCTCAATGTTCTACTCAACTAGCCCTTAGGCTACCTCATAAGAAGCATGTGATACCAACTGCTTTCTCCTCCAAATGCTCAACAACCTAGTCTGCAAATCCCTGCAAATGGCCTCACGGACTCCTATACATGACGACAGGATGGAATGAATGTGTGCTATGACTATGTCATAATGATGTCTCCTAATGTTGAAGAAGCATTGGAACATCTGTAGAATCAAGCCATCACACTCAAGGTCAAACATGATCTCATAAGTCTGGGTCATGGCCATGACTTCTAAAACCTTAAGCTTCATCCCAAATGTAGAGCCTGCATAGTTTTCCAAATCCCAAAAGGTTCCTACTATCAATCTGAAAATTATTTTCATAATTTCATCATTGTAGGGAGGGAAGGGTGCTGTTATCCTCAAAATATCAATGAAACAAGAGGCAGCTATAAGCTTGACTCTCTCACTTGGATGTTCCAAGAATCTATCTTGTACCAATGCAAGCATAAATGGCTCCAAGGCCCAATTTAAACTCCAATCAGATTTCTCTATCTTTGGAAGATAGGATTCCAGTTTCTCCAACATGGGAAATTCATTTCTGATCTTCCACTCTTTAACTCCATCCCAAGTGCATAAATCCAATTTCCCACCTCTCTCTCCTTTTGTAAATTCCTCAGGTGCCTTTGTTGGAGCAAATTATGTACCTCCTTGGAGAAGGGTCTATTGTTTTGTTTCAAGGAACTAACTTCTGAATTTTTTAATATTTTTTGTCTTTGGTTTAGATCACAACCCACTGAGGCACTTCTATGTTGATTTAGGAGTTTTTTTAAAAACTTCATTGTTTCAACGACATATATGGAATTAACAGTGGTTTAGGTGGACTTGCACAAGGCAAGCTACAAGCACCAGGTGATAAGTGCAAGGAAATACAACCACTCCAATAGCAATCTCCTCCAGAAACTGCACTACTACTCCAATACTACACTACTACCTGACTTCAGCCTCTGATTTACCCACTGAAAACTGCTCATAAAATTCTAGGAATTTGAGAAGGTGATCCTTGCCCAAAACCCAGAAAAACCCAGAAAGGGTTTCTTATAATTCCAACCTTCAAAATATGACCCTTTGTAGTTTGGCCTTCTTCCAATTTCGTTTTCTGGCACTGCAGCTGCTAATATCAATCATTGCTCTCCAAAATCCCAGCCAACCTCCTCATATGGCTCTCCTATCAATTCCCCAACACCCCAGCTCTAAAATACCACCAATGCAGCTCCCACAAATGAGCCTCCTCCAATGACTGCGTAGGCTCTTCTAACCAAAGTATCTGCAACTAAAAACTGGAAACTCGTAGGCTGATCCAAGATTGAAGCTCTGATACCACTGTAATATCCCGATAGGATATTTTAATTAAAAATGCAGAAAAAATAACTAAACTCCACACTATGTTGTAAAATCACTATTTACTCAACAAAAGATTGCCATGTAAAATAAACACATAAGCACTGCAATATTTCAACACATCAAATAGGAATAGTCTCAGAATTTTATTATAGATAATAACTAGGGTTACAAATACATCTCACCCAAAGAAAGAGCTAAGATGGAGAACTGGCCACCATGATGAGCTGCTGCACTGCGTGGCCTCAAAACTGAACTGCTGCACTCTCCCTCCGGCAACAGCTGTCGCTGAACTCACTGAAGATGATGAAGCACAAGTTGAAGATCTAAATGATCCTCACACCAATCCCTGAAGCTCTGTGAAACTTCTGAGTGAAGTCTCCTCAAGTGAGTTGGGTTTTCATCCAACACTCACAAATCACCCGAGGGTTTCCGTCCTGGGGCTACGGCTAAAGTAGAGAATCACGTCTCACACCTCTCATACAATAAAATGATATGATCCAAAGAAATCTCTCAATGGCCTCCTCCCTTTCCTTTATAGATCTCTTGGAGCCTTCTATAGCCTTATTTTAATATTATTTTATTCATGGAGCACTTTTCCCTTTTATTAAAATATTTTTTTTTAATGCAGAAAAGGGTAAATCGGCTACCACGCCTTCTCCGGTCACTAAAACTCGTGTCCAACTATCCCATCATGTAGGTATCCTCATCCCGGTTCCAATGAGCTATCACACTATGGTTTTCTATCATGTATTCCTCTCGGAATGCCACCTTGAGTGTAATCAGCTGAGTTAAGCCCACAAATAACTCAAATTTCCGAAAGTTTTCGAAATGCACCGGAACAAAAGCCAAACTGCTCGGATGATGGAATATATCATGCAAATGCCACCCGACCACATAGAAAATCCTCAAAACACCTCCAAAAATCCCTTGGGCCTGCTAATGACACCAGCCTGTACCTATGATCGGTCTGCTCCTAACTCTGGTAGTCCATCCTAGCCCTGTCATAGGTGACACCAAGAAAGGGAATATTACATTCTAATTTTCCTTACTATTAGAATTTTTTCTTTATAATTTTTAGGATAGAAAATTGCCTGCTTTTTACAAATTAATGGCAGAAGTTGGAAACCTGTGGTAAATACTAGAGCAAATGATGCAAAAGTTGAAAACATGTTATAGGAAATGAAGTTTGCGTAGATAGAGGTATGGCACTATGACCCTTATGGGATTATTTCAGGTAAAATATTTTAATATAAATAAGATCCTTATAAGCATGTGGAAAATCCTGAGGTGGAACAATACGCTAATAAAGAGGTTTAGGAGCAGGATCCTTCACTAGTTGTATGTAATATCCCAAAATAGGGGAAATCTACAATAATGGGAATATCTTAAGATAGTCCAACATTGAAGATACATAAACACATGAACATAATAATGAAATAGAAGTGATACATCAACACATAGGATGTAAGAAGATCCAAATAGCCATCATATTAGATCATAGTAGCAAATGCATACAATATCTTGGGGAAACAATCACTCAAGCTAGGCAATACAAGCCTCAAGAAACATGTACATGGAAAAATAAAAATCACTGCTACACAGAAAATGCCCAAGGCTATGACATTGCAGTTTTATTAGAGTAACTACTGCTAGGAAGTGTCAATAAAAAAATATAAAAATATGGGGCCCAAACAATGTTGGGAGTGAAGATATAGACTCCCAAACTGAATTTCAAGACAATCCGAAAAGGATTTCCTGAAATATGCAAAATGGAAAAATGCTGGAGTTGCAGTCTCAAGGCTGAGTAGCAGCTGCAACTCAAGAACTATATGGAGATGGTTGTAGATGATGCAAAATATGAACAAACCTCCTCCAATGGATCTTCCAAGTGAAATATTGATCCTAACATTCAAGATCTCACCCTCCAAACAATCACTCCAACCCTCACTGCAAATGCACACTGAAAATAATGCAGTCAAGGAGAGGGACTGCGCTGTAGATGATGGAAAATGGTTGGGCTAATGCCAAATATGGTGAAATCATCCCAGATGCTTCCTCACTAATCCTCCAAAGGAAAGAAGGCTTCCTCCTCTGAAAAATAAGCTCTGGAAGTGGTGTTGAGTAACCTCCACTGCAACACCCTGCAACACAACCCAACTCTAAAGAGAAACTGTGTTGTAGATGAATGAGGATGCTTGGCCTTAAGCCTGAATGTGGAGAAATGAAGAGAAAGCTCCCTCAAGAGGCCTCTCTTGAAAGGATGAGGGATTCCTAAATAGGAATGCCTTGTGCTAAGCAACACAACAAATCTGCTAAACAACAAGAGAATGCACAAAGTCTAACCAGACCATGAAATCAATAATCCATAACATGAATAAAAATGGCTGCCTTACCCTCCTTTTAAAAAAATGGAAGCCCTCTCACCATGGGTCCCACTCATTAGGGTTTCCTCCAGCAAGGAATCTTTCCCTCATTCATATTGCGATGTCTCTCAAAGTGTTTTCCACCTCCTATCCCAACACTATTGACTTGGTCAAAATTGACCTTGTCTATATGCAAATGACCCCGTTCACACATGAGAGTGTGAAATCCAGCTCCTATGATGATCCCTTTTCACACTATGAGGGATTTTAATCTTATTTTTGAAATGTATGGGCCTCCTTACCCATTTATTTCTCTCCTAAGTGACATGAGAAAAAATTAATATTCCAATTAGTTGCATGCTAATTTTGGAATATTACAGTCCTCCCCTCCCAAATGTTGTTTGTCCTCAAGCAACTACAAGGATAGAACTGAGAAGCCCCTTCTTCTTCCCTGGTAGCATCCTCATATGATAAAATCCTCCAAGTATCAAGATGTTGTATCATCAATCCATCTCCAAGTTTCTCCTCCCAAGTATGCAAGCTAGCTTTTGGTGAGCATCCCAAATAGCTATCATCATGTGAAAATGAAACATTCTTGGAGGAAAAAAAGGGTTGTCTAAAGGACTTCTTGAGGCATGGGATATGAATTTCATTGAGAATCATCATTCCCATGTGGATCCTCCATCCCCAAGCAATCATCCATATAAAGTGAGCTACCTCCCAACATGGCAACTCCTGAAAATCCTCTTCCTAGTTGAGCTCCTACAATGTAGGTGGGCTGAAAATTTGAACATGGTAGACAAAATATCCTTCCCCACGTTGTCCTCCTCTCCACTTATGATAAGTGTAGAGTGTTTTCTGATCCTGGGCTGCAATAATGTTGCCCTCAAGTGGCAAGAAAGAGACTAGACCTCCAAAGATATCCTCTCCAACACTGTGAATCAAGTTGGCCCAAATCATTCCATATATGATGAGTTGGAAATCACCATCATATGGCATCCAGTCAATTCCATGGCTCACCTCATAAGAAAACAAGTGTTTTGTTTTAGTGGCCACATACTCTCTCATGCTCCTATTAGAACATGTAATGCAGAAAATTTGGGAATTCTCTTCCCCAAGAGACACATCCAACCAATGTGTCACTCCCCCCATCATGCTCCAAATAAAAATAAGAGCAACAGAAACATAAGGAGCTACAATGAGAATCATGCTAGCTGCCATATGAAGTAATGGGGAAGGGCAATGGTCCCTCAAATGAAACCAACGCAGTTTGACTCTCAACCATGGAAAAGTTTAGGGGCTAATATTCGTTGGTGGGCTAATTTTCCATGATTTTTCCAAAAAAAAAATTTGCCAATTTCCATTTTTTTTATCAAAATGATTCGCCCAAATTTTACAATATAAAATTATTTTACGTTAAAAATCGTCAAAATTATATAGAGAGTATATATAATATCATTAAATTTTTTAAATAATTTTACACACATCAGTAAACATTTTAGAGTTTTCATATTAGGGACTAGTGGGATTCACCAATTTTTTAAACTTCAAGATAATTTTCCATCCTTATAATTTTCCCTGCTCTCAACTGCAATAGAGAATGACAAAAAGTGTGGTTTCTCAACCACTTGCTTGCTGCCCCACTCTCCTCATAATTTTGGAGAAAGTGTATGATGTGTGGTGTCAAGTAAGCATGTTCTCCATGAAAAATCTCCTCCCCAAGTCCTCCTAGGGAGTGGCCATCAAAACTACTCATGGCCTCAAGTAGACCATGAAGTCTAGAAGGAATAATGCTCCTCCTTTGAGCAAAGTCCTACACATGTATGGTTAAGGGATGCATATATACATCATACAAGTCATTATGCAAACAAACAATACCCTTACCATATGTCTTGCTCATGCAAATGGAGTGGCTCATAGATGAGTCTCCTCTCATCCTCAAAGAGAAAAGAGGTGGTTGTGCTAACTCTTCCAAAGAGTTATGTATCTCCTCCATATCCACATGATCCATGCATCTCCTCATATCCTGATACATCTCCTCCTCAAAGCCTTCCCAAAAATACCCCTCCATGATGGTGTGGTATGCCCTCATAGAATAAGTGTGGTTGAAAAGGAAATCTTCATGAGCTCCTTGTAGCGACTTCTCCTTGAGATTGGAAGCTCTAGATAAGAAGATCCTACTATGATAGTAGATGACCCCATCTCTAACTGAATATCCTTCCTCATGTAGTTGGTCATCCAATATCATACAAGTGAAAATATCCTTGGAATACTCCACCAATAGTTGGGAGTTCCAGTATGGATCTATCCTCCATAGTGACAACGCTGATGATCTCTCATGAAGAACATTTGTCATATGGTAATCCTCCTCTTTGACATCTCCCATGCCAAATATGCAAGTTGGAAGGTTGCTATCCTTCCTAGGCTACTTCTGCCATAGCACAGAATCTGAAATGAGAGTGGGTAAAGATGATGTTGAGAGAATGCCTCTCTACTCCTTGAGTCTATCCAATAATCTCAGCGCTATAAAATGACCTCCCAAGGTCTCCACTCCTATGAAATAAATGAGTGGTGCCTCAAAATTTGAAGCATCTCTCATCATCTGCTAATCTGGTTGTCTCCTTGGTGAAATGTATCCATACAATGAGACATCAACATCAAGAGCAGACTGCATATGTGAATGGACAGATTTGTCCCTACTCTCACTGCTCAATCCAGACTCCCTCTTAGGTGCATCAACCTCCTGAAATAGATAGTGGTGTGTGCTCCTCATCAAATGATGCTGGTCATCCTCCCTATCTACTCCTTTTATCTCCATAATTTCACACCCTATCATCAATGGCACATGTAGATCATGAGTTGTGCCTTGATCTCTACATGTGAGATCCTGGGGAATTCCTTGCAATGATACAAGAATCCCTCTAGTTGGAGCAATAGCTCCCTCTTCCTCTGCATGAGGTGCTAGATAAAATATAGACATGACAGCGTTGTTGCCCTCCTCCTCATCAACATGTATGGGCAACCTCCCAAGGATTGGATCCTCTTTTGAAAACTAGATCTCCATGCCATCTTATTCAAGAATATGAGATAGAGGTGTTGCGTCTAGCAAGGTATGATGCAAGATTTCAGCCTCCTCCATGGTTTTCTGAAGTGGATTTGAGTTTATGGTTTCCTCCATCACATGCAAGGTTTTTGTTTATTTATGTTTGTTTAACTTCACCACATGTGTTGCAGAAAGTTTTCCATCAAACCTTTCCACCAATGTCTTAGTGAAACTAGCATAAGAGGAAGTATTTTCATTTCTCAAAGAAAAAAATTAAAATATCCACCATGCATAGGGCTTACCTCCAAAATGTAGCACTGCAACTCCGATAGCTTCATCTTCAGAAATTTGGTGCTACTGCAAAAAGGTGTTTAGCTCCTCCACCCAAGCTCTAGCTAAACATGTAGGTGAACCATCAAAAGTAGATAGAAGGAATATTCCCCTATCATGTTGCTTTCTTCTCTTCACCTTGATCTTGCAAAACTCTAGAAAAATGACATGATCTCTAAACTTCTGAGTTTGAGATTCATACTCTTGCAGAAAATCACTAAGAGTTTCCCTCCTAGTCATTCCTTCTTCTTCCATCTCTCTTATTGCAATTCTGGGCATATGACTATGCTATGTATCACTGTGTGTGGCTGCATGCTGACACTTATCATATGAAATTCTAGAGTTTGATTCAGATTCAAACCCTCTTGGAGACTCTATACACATCTCCCTTCTTATTTTCTTGAGATCTCCTTGAATGCTCTGTATAGATTTAGGAAGAAGCTTTGAGAGCCTCTCATCCTTCTTTCCTCCAAAGAATGGAGTCTTATTTCTGTTCATCTTCTCTTCTATTGATAGCTTAATGGCTAAGATCCATAGGCCGAGCCAAGATTATGCTCTGATACCACTGTAATATCCCAAAATAGGGAAAATCTACAATAATGGGAATATCTTAAGATATTCCAAAATTGGAGATACAAAAACACATGAAAATAATAATGAAATAGCAGTGATACATCAACACATAGGATGTAAGAAGATCCAAATATCCATCATATTAGATCATAGTAGAAAATTCATACAATATATTGAGGAAACAATCACTCAAGCTAGGTAATACAAGCCTCAAGAAACATTTACACGGAAAAGTGAAGATCACTGCTACACAGAAAATGCCCAAGGCTATGACAACGCAGTTTTATTAGAGGAACTACTGTTGGGAAGTTTCAATACACAAATATACAAATATGGGGCCCAAACAATGTTGGGAGTGAAGATATAGACTCCCTAACTGACTTTCAAGACAATCCGGAAAGGATTTCCTGAAATATGCAAAATTGCAAAATGCCAAAGTTGCAGTCTCAAGCCTGAGTAGCAACTGCAACTCAAGAACTGGATGGAGATGGATGTAGATGATGCACAAGCTGAACAAGCCTCCTCCAATGGATCTTCCAAGTGAAAGGTTTATCCGAACACTGAATATCTCACCCTACAAACAATCACTGCAACCCTCACTGCAGATGCACACTGAAAATAACATAGTCAAGGAGACGGATTGTGTCGTAGATGATGGAAAATGGTTGGAATGATGCCAAATATGGTGAAATCAGCCCAAATTCTTCCTCACTGATCCTCCAAAGGAAATAAGGCTTCCTCCTTTGAAAAATAAGCTCCAGAAGTGGTATTGAGTAACCTCCACTGCAACACCCTGCAACACAACCCAGCTCTAAATAGAAACTGGGCTGTAGCTAAAGGAGGATGCTTGGCCTTAAGCCTGAATGTGGAGAAATGAAGAGAAAGCTATCTCAAAAGGCCTCTATTGAAAGGAGAAGGGATTCCTAAATAGGAATGCCTTGTGCTAAGCAGCACATTAACTCTGCTAAACAACAAGAGAATGCACAAAGTCTAACCAGACCATGAAATCAATAATTCATAACATGAATAACAATGGCTACCTTTCCCTCCTTTTAAACAAATGGAAGCCCTCTCACCATGGGTCCCACTCATTAGGGTTTCCTCCACCAAGTAATCTCCCCCCCATTCATACTGCACTGTCTCTCAAAGTGTTCTCCACCTCCTATCCTAGCGTTGTCGACTTGGTCAAACTTGACCTTGTCCATATGCAAATGACCCTGTTCACACATGAGGGTGTGAAATCCAGCTCCTATGATGATCCCTTTTCACACTATGAGGGATTTTAATCTTATTTTTGAAATGTATGGGCCTCCTTACCCATTTATTTATCTCCTAAGTGACATGAGCAAAAATTAATATTCCAATTAGCTGCATGCTAATTTTGGAATATTATATTGTACACTAATCTTTTAGAAAAAATCAAACATCAAAGATAGATATGCTGCAAAATCCTAAACAAAGAGAGAATAGATTGAAAATTTCATTTATAGACACTCAAAAAACAACTTTTGGGTCAGAGAGTACTGAATTTAGAGTGCAGAATAGACAAATAATGGTAGAGCCAAAAGTTTTGGTCACGAAGGTCACATTAGGAAAACCTATTCCAAATCTAGAATTGTTATCTTCTACTGCTCTAGGATATGGAGTATCATTATCTAGTATGTTATATTATGCTTCTTCCAATAAGGAAAGCACATTCTCTAAATTTATGGAAATTAAAAATAAAAATTCCAAACTAAGACATGAGGTGTATAGTGAGCTTAAAAAACAAGGCACAATTTCACAAACCAGATTATTATCAAAAGGGTCAGCTCCAAATGGTAGTCTCAAATCCAAAATCCTAGATCATTAACATTGCAGATTATTATAAAGCTTCCAAGCTTACAATTGACCTAAAACAAATCCATGTGGTTTCTCAAATGGATCTTCACAAAAAAAAGGGGAGATGTTATGTAAAAATATATTAAGCTCAACTGCAAGGATTTCTAGATTTGAAAAGTTATTGACTAAGGTGAATAACAACTTGAACACGAGAATATTTTTATACGAACTAAAAATATGAAAATAAATAATTTGGATAAAACTATTATCAAGCTAGATCTAGATCAAAATGAGTCAACTTCAATTTAGGAGTTGATAAATTTCAGGGAAAAGGATATCCAAGAGTTGAGTAAAAATATTAATATGCTAGCTCTAGAGCATGTCCAAACTCCAGATTTAGAAGCGATGCAAAAAGAGAATGAGCAATTACTTTCAATAATTATTGAAATAAATAAGCAATTGGAAAAGTTGGAAATTTAGATTGAATGCTTGTTAAAGGAGAAGGAAAGACATAAATGTATAGTAACCAACTCAGAAATAACAGTAACAAAGGGATATCCTTTAGAAGAAATAGCATGCCCAATGTCATCACTCAGTTTAAAGGATTAATAAATTGAAAATTTGGAAAATAAATGTAATATTATTTCCTATGAGCTTAAGTAAAAAACTTCATTGCAAAGGCAGATTAATTTTTATAAGAAAAAATTGATTAGTGCACAACCACTAATAGAAACCAAAATAATATTGTGTACAAATGTTAATTATATTTCATATTTGTGTGAATAATTTGAAGTAATTGGTCATGAAATTTGTTTTTTGAAAATTGAAAAAAGGAAGTAGATCAAGATGAGTAAGAATTTGGGAATAAACCATCAATAGAAAATAGAGCGATTAAATTTTTAAATGTCGTAGGTGAGAAGAAGATAAAATTATTATGGTTCATGACATAACTGGTTGGGTACTAGAAACCAATCATGTTATCATTAAAATTTTTTTATTAAACAAGTGTAGGATAAGTGCAAGTTGGTTTAGATGGAAATTAATTCATTCAATGCTAGGTTTAATCTTTTAAGTGAAATGGGTATGCCTTCCTATCAGACTCAAATGGAAAATTAATAGCTTTGGATGCATACAAATAAATTTTAACTATACATGGCAAAAATAATGATAAACTATACAATAGGTTAGGAGCTTTGAAGGGTAAGCAGATTGTGGAAAATTTAATCGATGATTTTTTTTTTTTGTAAATCAGCAGTTGTATTGATGGGCACATAATGTACATAGTGTTACAAAAGGTTATGCTGGTAACAGAACAAACAGAAACCCATGTTCCCCAGACATAACGAGAGGAAACAACTTAAACATAAACCATAAAAATTTTCCGAGCCAAATAGGGTGAGAAGAGCCCCAGAAGCTATAACAAAACACAGGCCTCCATCCAGGGAGGAAGCCAGGGCAGCTAGCCAGCCGGAGACAAAGGCCGCAGACAAGCGGACTGAGAGACCCGCAACAAGAGCTAAACATGGAACAGAGAGACATAAAAAAAATGAACTGGGGAATCAAGAAGGATGCAGTGATCTGCCATGAAAGCACGAAACTGCCTAGAGAAGCAGAAAGAAGGTAGGATAAAGCATGAAACAACCAAGAGAAGCAGAAAAGAGCAGGAGGAAACAAAAGGACCATCCAAGAGCTCTAGCCCGAGCGGTTGGAGTCCGTGATAGGAATTTTCTTTCCTTTATTTTTTGTGACTTTAACCCAGCCATCAGGGGACGGCTGGATTGGAACTACCTGAAGAATGTTGTTGTTTAATGAAGGTAGCTCCTTATCCGAGTCGGATGAGATGGTCTCAAGCGGGCGTTTCTGAAGAGTCGAGGATGTAGGGTCCCCCTCGTGGCATGACGGGGAAAGCGGTTACTACTGAGTGTCAATCTCATCCGCGGAATCTGATTCATCCTCCTCTGAGCTGGAGGACTCAATATCCTCCATTGGAGGCAGATCAAAAGATTTCCAACTCTTATCTTTCGATTTATGAGTGTTGTTTTTCTGATGGGCTAGAAAAAGAGTGCAAGAGTTCTGAAGATGTCCCGTTTGGTGACAATACCGACATCTGAACGCTGTATTCTCATAGTCCAGAGTTTGTGCCCATGAGAAATCTACGACTTTGAGAATGATTTGGTCAGGTAACCCTTTGCTGATATCTATTTCGGTGCAAATTATGCCATAGGTGTAGAGTCCCTTCAGACCTCTTGAGGCATCTGTAGCAAGAAAGTGGCCTAGAGAATTCCCAATGGCTTGGAAGACCACACAGTGTCACAAGTGAGCGGGAAGGTTAGGAATCCTAACCCATATTGGAAGTTTAGTGATGACAGCCATGGAGGAATCAAAATCGGGGAACCAAGGAGTTAGGAAAAGCCCTGTCGTGCCCAAGAACCAAGGCCCATCTATTAAGGTAGTTTTGTAATCTCTACTATCAGCAAAGATTATAATAAAGAAACCCTTGGAGAAGAGGATGACCTTACAGTGCTTGTTCTAGGTGGAATGAATCCAAGAGTACAAATATTTAGTGCGGGGCCAGAGCCCATTGAACCTGCAGATGAGGGAAAGCTCAGAAAAGAGCTAGAGCTGTCCTTCCAGATCAGGGTGGGTAATGTCAACAGATGGAGCTTCCACCAATTTTTCAAACAGGAAAGGCTTTGGAGCCTCGGGAGGGGAAGCAGGGTGCTTAGAGGGCGGAGCTTTTAATGCTTCTTTGTAAGAGAAACCTTTGGAAGCAGAGGATTGACCTGTTGTGCCACCCCTCAAGCGGAGGGACAAAATCACTGTAGCATTCTTTCCAATATTGTAAAAAGAAAGAAGGAAATACTTATCTAGTTGTTTACCTGCATGAAGGAGACGAAGAGATGAGGAGGGGATCCCTAGCTTGAGCTCAAGGGCCTTTGAGAGGTGAAGCACCAAAAATGAGGAATGGACCCATAAAAGTAGGGTTTTGCCTGTGAGGAGAACAATCTGGATCTGAAAACCCAGAGGAGAAGGAGCAGGTGATTTCTTGTCATCGAAGTAGGGAATCAGATCAAGAGTGGGGACTTCATATTCCTACAAGGCGGACCCCGAACACAAACGGGTCAGTTGCACCCTGCTATCGCCCAGGGGGGAGGAAGCCGAGTTAGAGGAAACGTGTAAACAACAACAGAAGGAGAGCTCAAGCAGGCCAAGACCAGCCAGAGTTTGTGTCGGTGACAGCAAAAGAAGAGTAATGTGCCATAGAGGAGGCCCTGAACGTGCAGCAGGGGACGATTCGTCTTGCTTGAAGCGGAGACGAATGTAGGAGGCGACAGCCTGGAGGGCCAAGGGAAAACATAAAGGAGCTTCCACGAAAATTTATGTGCCGCCAACGCCGCTTACAAAGCCAACTCCCAGGGAGAAGCCGCACTGGAGCAGATCTGTTGGAGAGCATTGACCGCCTGATGGAGCCAGGCCTGAGAGGATAACAGCAGCGACCGGAGAATGAGAAGCCGAGGAGTCGTAAACCCTACTAGCCATTTTTCGGAGCTCCGATGATTTTTACATTCACTATGAAGTGAGATTGATTTTTCCTATTAATCAAATTAATAAAAAAAATAGAATGAAATAGATTTAATTTATTGAAAACTGATATAATATAGCTATCCAACTAGGCCAAACTGGGAGAGAATTTCTAATCTAATACCATGAATCACTCAATTGTTTTAGTAGAATCTAGGAAAAGGCACAAGTGCAAGCTCAAAATCAGATCATGGAGGAAGTTTCTATTTTTATGTATCAACTCCTATGGTGCTTGATTTTGTAAGAAAACATTTTTTTTGTAATTTTGTATAAAAACTAGAAATCGATTAGAATCAAGGGTTGGATTTTAGCGAAAATAAAGACTTGTAATATGTATTTTCGAAACATTTTTCTTTTAGATAGCTTTCGCATGATAAGCCTCAACCAGAAAAAATAAGAAAATGGACATTTAATAGGATTGAATGATAGCCTACTATCATAATTATTAAATTTCCTAGATGGTAGACAAAGGTTTGGTTCTAGTTTGTTAAGCCCACTAAAGGCACTGAAAATGTTAAATACATGCTTACACCTTATAAGCATTTCCCTATGTATGTGCTCTATGACTTGCAAAAATGTAAAATGTAGCCCTTCACACAATGACATATAATGGATAATATTACTATGATGTAATGTGTTTCATTTGTATTAGGACACAACATGTGCTCTTGATGAAATATGATGGCCTTGGTTAATCACGATCAATGATCGTGATTTCCCATTGGAATTCAGCCTACTCAAGGGCTAAAATTGCCTCCCATGCTCGTTGAGATCCAATGGTCTGATATCGCTCTGAATCAACGACCTTCTTTATACTAGCTGACATGTTATGTGGGACTGATACCCCATCACTTTTTTCATTGTGTATATTAATTTAATGGACTATATATATATATATATATATAATTTGGTGGCTAATCCACATGTCAGTGTGGTTCCCCACTGGTTTAACAATTGTGATTTCCTGTGGAAATCAAAAATTCACAAAAATTGCAGAGCCCCCTCAAAATATTTCAAACATATGTTTTGTAACCTAACCATACCTATAAAAATCTGTATTGATTATAAAAATATTGTCTAGTTATGTTATGAGGTTAAAAAATGGGTAAATTTGTTAATTAGGTAGAGCATTGGTCCTATGGTTTCTACAAGGTACAAATATGTTTTGAAAATATTTTAATGGTTAAGCTTATCCCCTTAAATATTTTATTTGTGGGGTTATTTTTTTTCATCTTTAATATTGGAACATGATCAAATCACCGAGATGAAGGAGACCAAATTGGTAGAGCGGTTGGACACCAGCACATGGTCACTCGGGTAGAATCTGCAAAGGCCCCAATGGCTTTGAAACATAGTGTGGTTTTGGTAAGACCAAGAATAACAAGGTGTGTGTGTGTGTGTGTGTGTGTGTTCATGTATACAATACCTTCAAATCCAGTTTGCATGTTGCATTTTAAGTGGATTCATACAAGGTTATTATGAGATAGAATCCACATGATTTTTTTTTCCCTTATGATTTGCATAATATCTCCCCCATCCCGACCCTCATATGATCCGTTTTCTATGTATCAACATTAAAGGAAGAGTACATAATTCACATAGAACTTGTATCTACTATTGAATGCAATTGATGTAACTCTTCCTTTCCTCAAAATGTTAATGCAATAAAATTAATGTTTAATTCCACTACATCATTATATAAATATGGATAAAATCATAATTAGGATATTAATAAAATAGAATTTAGTCTAACATTACTCAAAAATTAAAAGCTAGTTCAATATCTAAGATAAAAGAAAAATCTTGAACTTATTCATGATTATATGATATGAACTTCAATAAAGAAAATTTAGTGAGGATTTTCCTTCTCTTCAATTTATAGTTTATTTTACCTTTTAAGGTTGAAAAAGACATCAAAAATTTCTACTAAAATTAAATTTGTATTCAACATCATTTGGATCCCAAATGTAGTAGTATAGATTTTAATCAAGTTTATTTAAAATTGTATTTCAATACTTTAATTCAATTTAAAAATCATTTTTAAATGAGACAATTTTTTTTTGGTTCGGCTATTGAGATATGTCTGGGGGATTGAACTTATTATCACTCGGATGTACAAGGGCCTTCCAACATGTTTTTTTCCAATTGTGCTACCACACATAGACTTAAATGAGACTGTTAAAACAATATAATTCTATGAATGTTATCTTCACACGTAGTTCACACACACACAAACACACACAGATATATATATATATATATATATATATATATATATATATATATATATATATATATATAATCACACTCTAATGGTCGGTGCCTTGTGTTGGATGCTATTCATATCCGACATGCGATGCTTTGTATGTGTTGGATTAAAATTGTTCTAAATTAGAGATTGAGTCTAGGAATCCAACATTTTCTATAAAATAACTATGACCATGTATATAAACCAAATATATAACAATATCCTTCAAAAATTTTGACCCCAATTATAAATTTTTGCAGAAAATTATAAAAATTTAATAGGTGATAACAAGACGTTAAACCCTTAGGCCCTAATCCTTGAATCCTTAAGCCATAAACCCTTACTCCCTAGTACCTTAACACAAAATCCTTAAATACCCTACACCTTGTGGCCATTCCCTATAACTATTATCACTCCTAATTCCTAATCCTAAATCCATAACCATTATAATTACTAACCCTACGTTGTCAAACTTTATCACCCTTGAATTGTATAACACATAACAATTATAATCCCAAGTACCTATAAGCCTTAACACATACTATTTTTTCCCATAATGTATATTATATAATATATATTGTAACCATAACCACTGTATCCCAAAAAGAATAACCCTATCACCCTTAACTCTTGAAATGTAACCATTATCACTAAAGAACTCTTAGTCATAACAACTATACTTGTTAACTAGTAACATATATGATACATAACCTAATCCCATATACAAAAATATTTTCGAACTCATATATGCCCTATATGGGAATCAAGAATGATGACAATGAGACTACATGATGAAATTTAATTTATTATGTGGGGATTTCAGGAATCCTTGAGTCTTGAAACTCACGCATACCATCAAGGCATGTGCCTATTCTAACCATGTAAAATTTCGATGCATATAGGAAGAGTTTGAAGAAATTTCAACATTAGCCCCATTCACTGTTCATTGTGTAGCATCAATGGATGGCATTGGTGATGGGCATGTTTGAAGAAATTCCACGAAATTTAAAGAGAGTTTTGATAAATATTCCATAGACAGGAGTGAGGAATGATGATAATGAGACGTCATTATGAACGTTGATGAAAATGTGGAAGATATCAAAAATTATGCAAGGACATCACACATCCTTGAGTCTTGAAACCCATGCATACCTTCAAGGCATGTGTATACTCTAACCATGTCAAATTTCGACACATAAAGGAACAATTTGAAGAAATTTCAACTTTGGCCCCATTCATTGATCACCATGTAGCGTCGATGGATGACATTGGTGATGAGCATGTTGGAAGACATTCCATGACATTTCAAGAGAGTTTAAAAAAATATTCCATAGATGGGAATTCTGAATGATGAAAATGATATTACATGATCAATGTTGATGCAAACATGGATGATCTCAAATATTATGTTGGGACATCAAGTAACCTTAAGCCTTGAAACCCTCACATATTGTCAAGGAATGTGTCTATTCTAACCATGTCAAATTTGACACATACAAGAATAGTTTGAAGAAATTTTAACGTTGGCCCCATTCACTGTTGATTGTGCGACATCATATGATGGCAATGGTGATGGGCATGTTGGAAGATGTTTCATGACATTTCAAGATATTTATGATAAATCCCCTAACCCCTAAGTCTGCATTGACCTTTAAATCATTATTCCCTAATCCATAAAGTACTCTTAATCCCTCAACCCTAGTTAATCACTAATCCTTTAACGTAAAATCCCTAAATATCCTAACCCCTAATCCATCGACCCTTAAACATGTAATCCCTAATCCTTAATCCCTTAATCCATAAACCATTATTACTTAAGCACTTAAACATTATTCCCTTAACCCATAATCCCTAAGCCATTAACCATTAAACTACCTAACCAGTAAGTGCCAAATCCCTTAGCTCTTGACCCTTAATCCCTTAAACCATAACCCCTAATCCATTAACCTTAAATCCCTATACCCCAAATGATCTAAAAATGAAAGTATTTTTTTTTTTTTTCAAAGTATTCATTTCCATTAAATAGGTGTGCAAAGTGTTTAGATAGTCTTGCAAGTGAAACAAAGTGTTTTTGTTAATTGTTTATGAATTTTGGTGTGAGGAAGTTTTGTTTTAATTTACTGTTTAAAAAATTTAATCTGAATAACACAGCAGAATAACTTCACCATAAACACACAGCAACATGATGAGGCAGTTCACCCCTCCTGGGCTACATCTGCCAGGTCCAAGGCTCCCAATGGGCATTTCCTTGATATATTATGATGATAAAATTGGTAATATAGTGAGTAAAAGGCATAAATAGACCAAACCAGCTGTGAAAATGGATTCAGAACAGAAAAAGAAGCTAAGAATGACTATGATTTCACCTAAAATAGTGAAGTGTAGTCCAATGCAGCTCCATTTCCCTCAAGGCCTTAATGGCTTCCCAAGCTTCTCTGAAGTGTGAATGGTTGAAGAACACTTCCAATGGCTCCGAAACATGTTCCAATGGCTCCAGAATGCTGAGAATACTCTAAATCAAAAAGCATTTCGCTCCAAAAGGTTTTGTCTAGTGAAAGTTATGTCCAAAAGAAGTTTTGTCCAGTTTGGCCTAAAAAACCTCCACCAAACTTGGGAGGACTGGAGTTAACTTCACTAAAATATTAATTACCGCTGAATTTGGGGCTCCGCTCCAGATAAGCTGCACATTTATGGAGGCATTAACTATTTAAGGTGTAGTGTTCACATGGACCAGCTCCACCATCGGCGGAACCGTGGAGCCTACGCTTATTAAACCGTGGCATTAAAATTAACAGAACCTCCGCTGCTATATATATGTGAACATACAGTTGGAGACCACGACTTTCGGAGTTTGTTAACCACCGGTGAAATAGAGCAATGGTTCCATGCCTTCGGTTACATGAATAGAGGGCTATCAATCAGGGAGCTAACCTTTCCACCCAAACTGTAATGCCTTTCGTCATTACTTTGTGACCCTTGCTCGTGCAGAGATGACCCACTCCCGTTCACTACTCAACCACATTCACAACCAACTGCCACTTGTTCAGAATTGACCCGTCGGTTACTGCTGACCCACCGCCCGTTTAGACTCCGCCCAACCATTCATTGTTGACCCATCTGTTCACACCCAACCACATTCACGGGTCGACACCACCCGCGGGTGACCCGTGCCCATCTGAGTCGAGTTGGGTCGGGTCAGCCCGACTGAACCAACCAAAAAAAAATGTTTCAAATTCACATTTTAACTAGATTGAAACAGTAGGCCTAGGGCCATGTGGCAGCCTTCGGGAAGGCCACGTGGAACCCACTGATAGGCCATCCATTTTTTTAATAAAAAATGAAATTTTGCTGTAGAAAATAATTTTCTAAATGTGCCATTTTTTCCTTCCAAAGTTGTTTTGAATGTTACTGGGAAAAATTAAAACTTGAATATCTTCCACATCTGACATCGGATTTAGGTGCCATTCACAACATTAGGATCGTAATGAAGAACACTAACTGGTCAATCAATTTGTTACCAGTTCTGAGAATTTCAAAATTTGAGCATTTTTTTCACTTAGGACATGATCACCTGATCACACCTCCCCATTGGGAAGCTTCTGGACCCCAAAAGCCTTCAATTAACTGTTAAGAAGATGAGGGTACAGGTCCCTCACCTTTTCCACCTCAATCCACTTTTCATTACTCGGTTTTCTGCCTTTAAGACCAGCCCGAACATAATCAACATTTCCCCTCCTTGAAGTGCGTGTCCTTTTGTCAAGGATAGCATCCTCTTTCAATTCATCCAAAAATTCTGGCGAGAAATCCTCTATGGATGGTAGCTGAATTTCACTTTCAATATCAGCAATTAAACGAGGTTCATACAAACGTAAATTTTCCACATTCACAATGGAATACATTTGCATGTATGAAGGCAAATCTAATTGAAAAGCATTATTTCCAACTTTCTTAAGGATCTTGAATGGACCATAACGAATAGGCTTCATCTTTTTACCTTATCCTTGCATTATTTCCTTACTAATATTCAACCATACCTCATCCCCTTCTTGAAACTTATGATCAATTCTGTGCTTATCATGCCTCTCCTTGTACTTGCCTTGACTTTTTTCAAGTTGTTCTTGAACTTGCTGATGTATGAGATGAATTATTTCAATGAACATGCAAGCTTTGTCAATGTCATTATGACCATCAATGGCCACATCCTTCTCAAGAATAAAATCTAAAGGTGACATCGGAAAATACCCAAAACAAGATTCAAAAGGTGAAGTATTTGTAGAAGAGTGCTTGGCCCAGTTGTAAGCATGTTGAATGTAATTCCAATGCTCATCCCAATGCACAATGGTTCTATTCACTACCTTTGTTTGGCCATCTATTTGTGGATGAAAAGCAGTACTCTTCTTCAACTTGGTGTCCATAATCTTCCATAAATTGGACCAAAAGTTCCCCACAAATCTGGAATCCCTGTCACTAACAATAGAAGTAGGCAAGCCATAATGAACCCATACATGTTGAAAATATAAATCAGAAGTTTGTTTAGTAGTTATAGATTTCTTACATGGCATAAGAATACACATCTTGCTGAAACGATCAGCTACTACATAAAGATAATCATGTTGCTTTCTAGATAATGGTATCCCTCCAACAAAATCCATAGAAACACTTTCCCATGGTCTAGAAGGTACCAGGAATGGCGTATATAAACCAAGCTTCCTATTGCTAGGCTTGCTTGTAGCACATAATAAACAACCTCTAATGAAACATGAAACACTATCTACCATGTGAGGCCAATAACAATACCTCTGTAAATGTGCCACCATTTTTCTTACCCAGAAATGTCCAGCTATGAGAGAAGAATGAGCCTCTCTCATCATGCTTAGTCTCTCCCCCTGTGTTATGCATAACTTTCCCATATGAAACAGAAAATTATTATGAAAATGATAATCATTCTCCTCAACATGATTTCCTTCACTCAAGTTAGCATACACATCCTTAAAATCAACATCTTATGCATAATGTTCTATGTAGCTCTCATGCACAATATAATCATTCTTAAGAAAATTACTAGCACTAATAAGAGGCCTTGAAAGAATATTAGAAAACTCGTTGTAAATACCTTTCTTGTACCTTATTACCAAGTGAAATTGTTGTAGGAATCCCATCCATCTGAAATGTCGTGACTGCTGCAATTTACTTTGCGATTGCAAGTATTGTAAAGGCTGATGGTCGGTATGAACAATTGTTTCTTTTCCCATTAAATAGTGTTTCCATTTTTTGACACTTTGTACCAACGTATACAACTCTTTATCATATTTAGGATAATTCACAATAGCACCATTAAATGTCTCAGAATGAAATGCAACAGGCTTACCATGTTGTATGAGAACTGCACCCATGGCGTATTCACTTACATCTGTCTGAATCTCGAATGGCTGTCTCAATTCCAGTAATGCAAGAACTGGAGCTGAACTTATCTTCTCTTTCAAAGACTCAAAATATTTATGTTTCTTTCCTCCCCATTGGAAAGCACACTTCACACTAGTCACTGCATGCATAGGGGCTGCTATGGTAGAGAAGTTAGAAATAAAATTCCTCCGATACTGAGCTGCACCCAAAAAAATTCTTACCTTTGTAATGGATTTGGGAGTAGGAAAATTCAAAATGGCTTATAATTTGGAAGGATCAATTCTCAAAGCGCCTCCTCCTACTATGTGTCCCAAATAAACCAAAGAAGTCTTTCCAAATTCACACTTTGACATTTTAAGAAATAACTGATTTTTCTTCAAAACATCAAATACTTTCTTAACATGCATGACATGCTCTTGTCTAGTCTTGCTGAAAATTAAGATGTCATCTAATTAGAAAATAACTAAATGATCAAGAAAGGGACGTAAGACATCATCCATTACCCGCATGAAAGTTGCAGGTGCATTGCATAAACCAAACGGAATAACAAACCACTCAAATAGTCCCTGTTTGGTTTTAAATGTTGTCTTCCAAATGTCACTTTCTGCAATTCTAACTTGATGATAACCACTACGTAAGTCTAACTTAGTGAAATATTTATAATCTTTCTGCTGATCCAACAAATCATCTATCCTTGGAAGTGGGTAACTATTATTTACCGTTATTTCGTTCAATGCCCTGAAGTCCACACACATGCACCAAGTTCCATCTTTCTTTGGAATCAACAATATCGGCGACCCACATGGCGAAGTGATTAGTCTTATGAATCCTTTGTCCAACAAGTCTTTAATTTTCCTCTTGATTTCAGCATTCTCCATGATAGACAAGCGGTACATGTCGATGTTAGGAAGAGGACAATATTGATGTAAATGGATCTCATGTTGAATCTCCCTTTTAGGAGGTAAACATGTTGGTTCATGAAACATCTCATGCTTTGCATCAACTACATCATATAAATCTGATTTAATCTTGGAATCACAATTTTCAAATGACTCATGATTCAGATCAACCTTGGGCTTAACCATAATAAGTACAAAAGTCTTACTAGAATTGACTAGCCTTTTTACCTATCCCGCATTTACCATCGTTATATTTGTCTTCTTGCGATGTGCTCTGACAATGAAATCCTTGCCATATTTAAAGAGATGATATTTTTTTTGATGGCGATGGAAGATTTCTTTCCTGTCAAATAAGTAAGGACTTCCCAAAACAATTCTTGATATATCAAGTGGCACCACATCAAGTTCAACTGTGTCAATAAAGTGTGCAGTTATGGCGAATTGCAATATGCACTTCCTTGAGACTTGTAAGTTTGCATCCTTGCATATCCACCCAAGTGGATAAGGCTTTGGATGTGTAATGGTCTCAAGTTTTAGTTGTTTGACCAAGTATTCTGATATAAGATTTTATTTTGACCCACTGTCAAACAATGTGTCAATTTTAGTATGTTTTGAGACTGCCCTCACATGGAACAATTCAATTATTTCTTCCTCACTAGGAGCTTGTACATGATAGTTTGAAGTACTAGTGCTTGCTTTAGTTTCAATTTCCTTTCCTTTCATACTTTTCAAACCCATGGCTGCAATTTTGGTTTCATCCCCTGAATCATCACCTAAATCTTTAGGTGTAGTTGTAGTAGTTGCAGTTTTCTTCTTACCCTTGTTTTTGTTAAACTGGTTTCTTTTTTCAGGATGTAATTTCCAACAGTTTTTCTCTTCATGGCCCTCTCTTGAATACTGTTTAAAATGACCTTTTCACCCTCTTTTTTGATAGATGCATTCTTTTTACCTTTTTCCTTAAAGTTTTTATCTTTTTTCTTCCCCTTGAAAGGCTTGTTTCTACCCTCATCAAAAGTGTTTTTCCCTCTAGCCTATAAATGTGTAGCTTGTACAAAAAATTCATCTAGACTAGTAGGATTAAACATAAGGATAGTGTGTTTAAGGTAACTGTGCAATCCTCCTATATACTTTAGCAAAGTATCTTGACTTTGTAAGTCTACCCCTAATAAGAGTGCTCTTCTCCTAAATTCCTGGGTATAGTCTTGCACATTTTGTCCCTTAAGCTGTCTAAAGTTTTGCCAGTTCATTATAGACTTTTGAAGATGAGCAAGAGGATAACATTGTTTCCTGATTGTAGTAATAAATTCAGTCCATGATAGTGTAATCTTACCATGTTTCTTGTTTTCCTCCTTGGTCTTGGCTTCCCACCATACCAAAGTTGCTCCATCCATCCTTAGCGAGGCTAGTTGTATTTTAGTGTCGTCATCATGTAGATTTTGAATCTTTAAATAGACTTCTAATTTTCTAATCCAATTATCTAATTTCTATGCATTCACTTCATCATTAAACATTGGCAATTCAAATTTCACATCAAGCTTTAGAAAAGGATTTTTACCAGTGGTTTTCGACTTATGTGACTGATTTATCGAAGTAGAGGAAGATGATGACAAGGAAGAGGATGACGATGGAGAGGGTGGATCACCATTTCCTCCATTCCCTTTCTTTGACTGATCATTACCCTTCTTCCCTCTTGCTGAATCCTCTCCTTCATTTTGGTTTTTAGACCCTTCTCCAGCAATCCTATCATTTCTTTCTTGATAAAGGATCCTTACCATTTCAGTCATATCCAAGAAAGCTTTCCGAAATACCCTTTATTCTTCCTTGGGATCCATCTCTTCAGGAGCTTCTCCTTCTCTTGAAGACATGCTTGTAGCTACTTCTAGGTCTCTCAGAGGTGGTTCTCTGATCCTTCTTGGTTGTGGATTAGTTTTTGCACTAACCAAGTTTCCTTCACCTCTCTTGAGTTTTAACCTAGTCAGCATCAAAACTTGCAAACAAATGACTTAATATTTTCACAAAACAAATGATGAGTAAAAACTCCAGCTCTAAACTATAGCTCTGATACCAACTGATCTGAAAATGAAAGTATTTGTTTTTCTATTCAAAGTATTTATTTCCATTAAATAGGTGTGCAAAGTGTTTAGATAGTCTTGCAAGTGAAACAAAGTGTTTTTGTTAATTGTTTATGAACTTTGGTGTGATGGAGTGTTATTTTAATTTACTGTTTAACAACTTTAATCTGAATAACACAGCACAATAACTTCACCATAAACACACAGCAACATGATGAGGCAGTTCACCCCTCCTGGGCTACATCTGTTGGGTCCAAGGCTCCCAATGGGCTTGTCCTTGATTTATTATGATGCTCAAATTGGTAATACAGTGAGTAAAAGGCCTAAAAAAAACAAACCAGCAGTGAAAATGGATTCAGAACAGAAAAAGAAGCTAATAATGACTTTGATTTCACCTAAAAGAGTGAAGTGTAGTCCAATGCAGATCCATTTCCCTCAAGGCCTTGATGGCTTCCCAAGCTTCTCTGAAGTGTAAATGGATGAAGAACACCTCCAATGGCTTTGCAACCTATTACAATGGCTCAAGAATGCTGAGAATACTCGAAATAAAAAAACATTTCACTACAAAAGGTTCTGTCTAGTGAAAGTTATGTCCAAAAGGAGTTTTGTCCAGTTTGGCCTAAAAAACCTCCACCAAACTTGGGAGGACTGGAGTTAACTTCACTAAAATAGTAATTACCGCCAAATTTGGGGCTCCACTCCAGATAAGCTGCGTGGTTATGGGGGCAATAAATATTTAAGGTGTAGTGGTCACATGGACCAACTCCACCACTGGTGAAACCATGGAGCCTATGGTTATTAAATCGTGGCATTAAAATTAACAGAACCTCCACCACTATATATATGTGAACACACAGTTGGAGACCACAACTGTTGGAGTTTGTTAACTTCCGGTGAAATAGAGCCATGGTTTCATGCCTTCGGTTACATGAATAGAGGGCTATCAAATAGGGATCTAACCTTTCTTCCCAAACTATAATGCCTTCCACCGTTACTTTGTGACCCCTGCTCGTGGAGAGATGACCCACTCCTGTTCGCTGCTCAACCACGTTCACACCCAACTGCCACTCATTCAGAACTGACCTGTCAGTTACTTCTGACCCTTCGCCCATTCAGAGTCTGCCCAACCATTCACTGTTGACCTGTCCGTTCACACCCAACCGCATTTACGGGTCGAAACCACCCATGGGTGACCCGTGCCCATCCAGGTCGGGTCAGGTCGACCCGACTGAACCAACCAAAAAAAAATGTTTCAACTTCAAATTTTAACCAGATTGAACCAGTAGGTTTGGAGCCACGTGGCACCCACTGATAGGCCATCCATTTTTTTAATAAAAAATGAAATTTTACCATAGAAAATAATTTTCTGAATATGCCATTTTTTGCCTTCCAAAGTGTTGTTTTGAAGGTTACTGGGCAAAATTAAAACTTGAATATCTTCCACATACAAAATCAGATTTGGTTTTCATTCATGACATTAGGATTGTAATGATGAACACTATCTGATCGATCAATTTATTTCCAGTTTTGAGCAGTTCCAAATTTGAGCTTTTTTTTCACTTAGGACATGATCACTGGATCACACCTCCCCATTGGGAAGCTTTTGGACCCCAAAAGCCTTCAATTACCTATTAAGAAGATGAGGGTATAGGTCCCTCACCTTTTACACCTCAATCCACTTTACCTTACTCAGTTTGCTGCCTTTAAGACCAACCCAAACATAATCAACATTTCCCCTCCTTGAAGTGCATGTCCTTCTGTCAAGGATAGCATCTTCTTTCAATTCATCCAAAAATTTTGGCGAGAAATCCTCTATGGATGGTAGCTGGATGTCACTTTCAATATCAACAATTAAACGAGCTTCATACAAACGTAAATTTTCCACATTCACAACGGAATACATTTGCATGTATGAAGGTAAATCTAATTTAAAAGCATTATTTCCAAATTTCTTAAGGATATTGAATGGACCATAATGAATAGGCTTCAGCTTTTTACCTTCTCCTTGCATTATTTCCTTACTAATATGCAACCATACCTCATCCCCTTCTTGAAACTTATGATCAATTATGTGCTTATCATGCCTCTCCTTGTACTTGCCTTGAATTTTTTCAAGTTGTTCTTGAACTTGGTAACGTATGAGCTGAATTATTTCAATGAACATGAGAGCTTTGTCAATGTCACTATGACCATCAATCTCCACATCCTTCTCAAGAATAAAATCTAAAGGTGACTTAGGAAAATACCCAAAACAAGCTTCAAAAGGTGAAGTATTTGTAGAAGAGCACTTGGCCCAGTTGTAAGCATGCTGAATGTATAATGCAAATGCTCATCCCAAAGCTTGGGATGCTTGCTGCAATAACCTCTCAAAAGATGCACAATGGTTCTATTCACTAACTCTGTTTGTCCATCTGTTTACGGATGAAAAGTAGTACTCTTCTTCAACTTGGTGTCCATCATCTTCCATAAATTGGACCAAAAATTCCCCACAAATCTGGAATCCTTGTCACTAACAATAGAAGTAGGCAAGCCATAATGAACCCATACATGTTGAAAATATAAATCAACAGTTTTTTCAGTAGTTATAGATTTCTTACATGGCATAAGAATATACATCTTGCTGAAATGATCAACTACTACATAAAGATAATCATGTTGCTTTCTAGATAATGGTAGCCCTCCAACAAAATCCATAGAAACACTTTCCCATGGTCTAGAAGGTACCAGCAATGACGTATATAAACCAAGCTTACTATTTCTAGGCTTGCTTGTAGCACATAATGAACAACCTCTAATGAAACGTGAAACACTATCTACCATGCGAAGCCAATAACAATACCTCTGTAAATGTGCCACCGTTTTGCATACCCCGAAATGTCCAACTATGAGAGAAGAATGAGCCTCTCTCATAATGCTTAGTCTCTCCCCCTGTGGTATGCATAACTTGCCCATATGAAACAAAAAATTATTATGCAAATGATAATCATTATCCTCAACATGATTCCCTTCGCTCAAGTTAGCATACACATCCTTAAAATCAACATCTGATGCATACTGTTCTATGTAGCTCTCATGCACAATAGAATCATTATTAAGAAAAGTACTAGCACTAATAATATGCCTTGAAATCATATCAGCAACCTTGTTGTAAATACCTTTCTTGTACCTTATTACCAAGTGAAATTGTTGTAGGAAGCCCATCCATCTGAAATGTCGTGACTGTTGCAATTTACTTTGCAATTGCAAGTATTGTAAAGGCCGATGGTCAGTATGAACAATTGTTTCTTTTCCCATCAAATAGTGTTTCCATTTTTTGACACTTTGTACCAACGCATACAACTCTTTATTATATGTAGTATAATTCACAACAACACCATTAAATGTCTCAGAATGAAATGCAACAGGCTTACCATGTTGTAAGGGAACTGCACCCATGGCATATTCACTTGCATCTGTCTGAATCTCAAATGGTTGTCTCAAGTCTGGTAATGCAAGAACTGGAGCTGAAATTATCTCCTCTTTCAAAGACTCAAAATCTTTCTGTTTCTTGCCTCCCCATTGGAAATCACGCTTCACACTAGTCACTGCATGCATAGGGGCTACTATGGCAGAGAAGTTAGAAATAAACTTCCTCCAATACTGAGCTGCACCCAAAAAACTCTTACCTCTGTAATGGATTTGGGAGTAGGAAAATTCACAATGGCTTCTACTTTGGAAGGATCAATTCTCAAAGTGCCTCCTCCTACTATGTGTCCCAAATAAACCAAATTAGTCTTTCCAAATTCACACTTTGACATTTTAAGAAATAACTGATTTTTCTTCAAAACATCAAGTACTTTCTTAACATGCATGCCATGCTCTTCTCTAGTCTTGCTGAAAATTAAGATGTCGTCTAAGTAGACAATAATGAAATCATTAGGAAAAGGACATAAGACATCATCCATTACATGCATGAAATTTGCAGGTGCATTTCATAAACCAAATGGCATAACAAGCCACTCAAAGAGTCCCTGTTTGGTTTTAAATGTTGTCTTCCAAATGTCACTTTCTGCAATTCTAACTTGATGATAACCACTACGTAAGTCTAACTTAGTGAAATATTTAGCATATTTCAGCTGATCCAACAAATAATCTATCCTTGGAAGTGGGTAACAGCTCTTTACTGTTATTTCGCTCAATGCCCTGAAGTCCACACACATGTGCCAAGTTCCATCTTTCTTTGGAACCAACATTATCGGTGACCCACATGGCAAAGTTCTTGGTCTTATGAATACTTTGTCCAACAAGTATTTAATTTGCCTATTGATTTCAACATTCTCCATGATAGACAAGCGGTACATGCCGATGTTAGGAAGAGGAAAATCTTGATGTAAATGGATCTCATGTTGAATCTCCCTTTTAGGAGGTAAACCTGTCGATTCCTGAAACATCTCATGTTGTGCATCAAGTACATCATATAAATCTGATTTAAGATTGGAATCACAATTTTCAAATGACTCATGATTCATATCAACCTTGGGCTTAACCATAATAAGTACAAAACTCTTGCTAGAATTGACTAGCCTTTTTACCTGTCCCACATTTACCGTCGCTATAATTGTCTTCTTGCGATGTGCTCTGACAATGAACTCCTTTCCATCTTTAAAGAGATGATATTTTTTTTCATGGAAATGGAAGATCGCTTTCCTGTCAAATAAGTAAGGACTTCCCAAAATAATTCCTGATACATCAAGCGGCACCACATCAAGTTCAACTGTGTCAATAAAGTGTGCAGTTATGGCGAATCACAATATGCACTTCCTTGAGACTTGTAAGTTTGCATCCTTGCATATCCACCCAAGTGGATAAGGCTTTGATGTGTAATGGTCTCAAGTTTTAGCTGTTTGACCAAGTCTTCTGATATAATATTTTCTTGTGACCCACTGTCAAACAGTGTGTCAATTTTAGTATGTTTTGAGACTACCCTCACATGAAACAATTCAATTCTTTCTTCCTCACTAGGAGCTTGTACATGACATTTTGAAGTACTAGTGCTTGCTTTAGTTTTAGTTTCCTTTCCTTTCATACTTTTCTGTTGGGAAAAATACTGAGAGGGGGGGGGGGGGGGGTGAATCAAAAGATGAAAAATGACTAAAAACTTTTTACTTTTTCTTGCTTTTAAACCCATACGCTACTTTACTGAACACAACTCGAGTATACACGCGGATATCCTTAATAAAACTTGCGTATGTCCAGAGATCTAATTATGCATTTAATTCTTAACTTAGATCATTGCATCATTCATTCATCAGATGTTTAGTAAGCAGTAAACAAGTGCAGTAAGAACAAAATAAATCATCACACATAAGCAACACACATGAACACCAGGATTTAAGGTGGAAACCTAATTCGGGAGAAAACCACCACTGTCGTCGTCTCAGTCTTCAATATTTATTATATATAGAAAAATTCTTACAACCATGTACTGGCGCAGACTCATACTAGCACGCAAGCACCCACCTGCAGAAGGCTACAACCTTCTCTCATTTACCAGCCTCTCCTGGAAGGGAGCTACAACCCCCTGCTCTCATTTACCAGCCTCTCCTGGAAGGGAGCTACTACCCCCTGCTCTTGTTTACCAGCTACCACTGGAAGGGAGCTGCTACCCCATCACTGAAGGCTTCAACCCTCAGCACTACTGCAGACCATGTTTCATCAATTTTCAAACTGGATCAAACAGCTTCAACAAAACCCTTCACTTATCAACAAACATACTTTGCCCAATACTTCAAACAGAATAGTGAGACCACTGTAACCAGAATATCAGAGATAACCCAGACTTCATAATAGATATGCAGATGTAAACTTAACCTAGAACATTCATTAATTCAAATATCATACGCTACTTTTATTAACTGAAGTCGCGTGTATACACGCTTTCCTGCTCACCAACTTGCGTATGCCTTTGTGCATAACATGAAATGAATACACAACTTCTCTTCACATAAGACGTGTGTATATGCACTTCTCTTCGTATCAACCTACGTATACTTCTAAGAACACTAATTTTCAGATTGTGATCAAACTCAGATTTAGATCTGAAATCAGATTTCTATTCAGAGAATCGATGCAGAACTGTTTAGACAGTCATTCTTCCTTCATTGAATCATCAACCAACAACTTGATCTTTAATCAACAAATTAGTAGCACAATCAAAATTCAAACAACCCAGATCTGTATGAATTCATCCTTGACAGATAGGAGTAAAACAACATAACAGATCAGACATTTCATTCCACACACTTCAGCAAAACCCTAGATTCCATACACGCTTTTACTTCACTGAACCTGCGTATATACGCGCTTTCACAGAGACAAACCTGCATATACTTCAGTGCATTTTATTCTTTAGAACCCTGACTGCCATACGCTCTTTTATTTAATCGGACCCGCGTATATACGTGCTCTTACTGAGACAAACTAGTGTAAAGATCTATAAAATATAAAATTTACAGAACAACCCAGATCTATAAACTTACCCAGATTTCTTCAATTTCTTTATCAGACTTGCGCCAGGTCTTCATCATTTCTTTTCTAGATCATCCTAGAGATTCATCATTTCTAGATCTAGAGATCTTGAGCCTTCATCATATCCATAGGTGCATCATAGATTCAGATCTATCAATTAAGAACAGAGTTCAACCATGCAGATATACTTCAGAGTGAATTATTCATTAAAACCCAGACATATGCACACCTTTACACTTATGAACTTCTTTTCCTTATATATATTTAGCCTTTGTCAATACCATGAGCCAAAACCACACAACTTCCGATGGTATTCCTAGAAGAGATCAAGTAGATAATCCAGCGCTCAATACTGTGGGCCAATACCATGGCAATGTCCCCTGGTTTTATAAATTTAGAGCGCAAATAGGCATACGCTACTTGGCACGTACTTTTCCGCGTACATACGCTACTTCGCCTTTACAAACCCGTGTATGCTTTGTGACATACCATTTTAATCATTGCTCTCACCCTTACAGGAATTCCTTTCTCCATTACATCTACACTGCTCTGTAGATACATCAGATTTACATCATTAACAAATTCATCAAGTCATTTTCCATCAAGAACAACTTCATCAGGTATGTTTCCATCAACTTCATTAAGTAGGTTGCCATCAAGGACAACACATTGCATCATATTTCCAACAATATCCCCGTTTGGACTTGATGGTAACCATGATGGTGTTTGATCACCACAACAGATAGATACTCTCCCCCTATTCAAACACCATATACTCTCCCCCTTTGACATCAAGGGCAAAGGGTGGATCAAAACCAAAACAAGGTTTTTCTTCTCAGGTAGAAAGAAGAGCTCTGTAGGTCTAATGTGCTTTGAAGTTACCATTCTCCCCCTGAATTCACGCTGAATCTTCAAAACATATTTTTCAATGAAGTACATGACTCTATGACCTTTCCTATCACCAAGGACTCATACTTACATCAATGATCCAACCAAGTGGATTTAAATATGTGACTCAAGTACCCAACCAAGTGGATTTACACATTTTGACTCAACTATCCAACCAAGTGGGTTTACAAATTTGAACAAGTCCTTACATGACTGAAAATTACAGTTTTACATCATAGGTCTCAACATGACCTTTTCATCAAATTACAACAATGACCTTTCGTAAAAAATACCAAAAGGACCTCAAGAGAGAGATCATATTTCAGAACCATCATAATGCCAATAATGCATAATTCTCAGCAAGGCTAATGCTCCCCCTGAACTTGTACACCTGTTCTTGAGCCATTTCACTCCTTCATCTCCCCCTTAGCATGTGCATCCTGAACACTTTCAACAGAAAATCATCAAGGCATCTTTATCAAATATCAGAGAATGAAACAAAAATATGAGAGCTGAAACATCACCAGAGATACTCAACAACACCAAAGCTATGCTGACCCAGAAACATTTTTCAGTAACCACCCATACGCGGTTTTCTGTGTATAAACTCGCATATATACGTGACTGTCTTTCAGGAAACTCGCGTATCCAATTTAATCTTCTGATTTTAAGCAGATATGATCTTCTGCAAAGCAGAGACTACTCCCAGCTTCTGTCTGAGATATTCGAATGCTTCCCTGGGTAGAGGTTTGGTAAATATATCAGCGACTTGCTCTTTGGAGGGAACATACTCCAACTTCACCTTTTGTTCAAGCACTTGTTCACGTAAGAAGTGATACTTGATGGGAATGTGCTTGGTCTTGGAGTGCATAACATGATTCTTTGAGATACTGATG
This sequence comes from Pinus albicaulis, assembly GCA_034641835.2. NCBI lineage: Eukaryota > Viridiplantae > Streptophyta > Pinopsida > Pinales > Pinaceae > Pinus > Pinus albicaulis. Next base: position 858,702,354 of record CM076579.1, read on the forward strand.
GCACTTGTATTATCACACATAATGGAGATAGGAGGTGAAAATTTGATTTGAAAGTCTTGTAAGGTTTGCATCATCCAAAGAAGTTGAGTGCAACATGATGCGACAACCACATATTCTACTTCTGCTGTAGATAAGGCAATAGAGTTTTACTTCTTGATGAACGAAGATACTAACCGGGGCCCCATATAGAATGCACCACCACTAGTTCTTTTCCGATCATCAACATTTCCAGCCCAATCTGCATCAGTGTAAGCATGAAGAGTGAGATCAACATTCTTTGGATACCATAGTCCAAAGTCTTGATTTCCTTGTAGATATTTGAATATTATTTTGACAGCCTGAAGGTGAGACTCTTTTGGATTAGCTTGGAATCGTCCAACAATCCCAACTGCATGCATAATGTCTGGTCTAGTCCCAGTGAGATAAAGTAGACTTCCTATCATAGATCTGTATTCTGGTTGATTCACCGTAGGAGAATCATCATGAGAACTGAGATTACATCCGGTTATCATTGGTGTACTTACTGGTTTGCACTCTTCCATGCCATATTTCTTCAGAATTTTCTTAAGATATTTTTCTTGTGATAAGAATATGCCATCTGTTGCTTGATGCACTTGCAAGCCAAGAAAGAATGTTAGTTCCCCAAGTAAAGACATTTCAAATTATTGCTGCATAATAGAAGCAAATTTCTGACTCATAGACTCTTCATTACTTCCAAAAATGATATCATCAACATATACAACCACAATCAATAGTTTATCATTTTCAGTTTTTGTGTATAAGTTGTTATCAGCAGACCCCTTTGAAAATCCTTGTTGATGAAGATATTTGTTAAGACGATAATACCATGCCGTTGGAGCTTGTTTGAGACCATATAGAGCCTTTTTAAGTCTACAAACAAGTTTTTCATCATTTCCCAAAATGAATCCTTCTGGTTGTTCTATATAAACTTCTTTTCCTAGGTCACCATTGAGAAAAGTAGATTTAACATCCATTTGATACACTTTGATTTGTTGGAAACTTTAAAAAGAAAGAAACATTCTTATGGCTTCAAGTCTAGCTACTAGAGCAAAAGTTTCTTCAAAGTCTATAACTTCTTGTTGAGCATACACCTTGCAAACAAGTCTAGCTTTATTTCTTATAACATCCCCATTCTCATTTAACTTATTTTTGAATATCCATTTAGTTCCAATGACATTTTTGTCATGAGGTCTTGGTACCAATTCCCAAGTGTGATTCTTTTCAATTTGATCAAGCTCTTCATTCATGGCTTGAATCCAAAATTAATCTTTGATAGCTTGATTTACATTGTGTGGTTCAATAGTGGATAGAAATTCCAGATAGCTAGAAGATCCCACAAGAGTCCTTCTTGTTTGTACACCTGATCCCTTTTCTCCCAAAATTTGAGATTCTGGATGATTCTTTTGAACATATCTGGATGGAGCTTTTTCAGATAAATCATCTTCGGGTTCTTCATTGGGTTCACTGTCTATATCATTTATATTTGATGTAGAAGGATATATGTCACCATCGTCTTCATCTGTTGTTTGTTTTTCTTCTTTTGGAGCTGTAGGAGACTCATCAATAACAACATCAATACATTCAACAATCTTCCGAAGTCTTTTATTGTAACATTTATATGCTCTACTCCTAGAGGAGTAACCAAGAAGTATTCCTTCATCTACTCTGGGTTCAAACTTGCCAATTTTTTCATCATTATTTTTGATAAAGCATTTGCTTCCAAAAACTCTAAAATGCTTCACAGTGGGAGGATTACCATACCAGAGTTCATATGGAGTTTTATCACTATTTACACAAACATGTGCCTTGTTAAGAATATTTACCGCTATATGTGCTGCTTCTCCCCAAAATGTGTCAGGTGTTCCGGAATCATCAAGCATAGCTCTAGCCATTTGTTGAACTATTCTATTCATTCTTTCTGCTACACCATTTTGTTGTGGAGTGCCAGCTACAGAAAACTGTCTTTTTATACCATGTTGTTCACAAAATTCAAGGAATTCATCTGATGTATATTCTCCTCCTCGATCAGATCTAAGACATTTGATTTTTAGATCTAATTCATTTTCAACCAGTGCTTTGAAGATCTGAAATTTCTCAAATGCTTCATCTTTGTGTTTAATCAACCCAATCCAACACATTATAGAGAAATAATCAATAAATAAGATATAGTATTGTTCACCACGTGGTGAATTTTTTCTCACAGGTCCACATATGTTAGTATGAATGAGTTCAAGAGGCTTACTTGATGATCCTTCCTTGGCATTAAACTGTACTCTGGTTTGCTTACCAAATTGGCAAGACTTGCATATGATATTTTCGGGTAGAGTAATATTGGGAAGATCACGGACAACTTTAAGTCTGCTTGATTTGTTGATCTGAGAGAAGCTCAGATGCCCCAACCTTCTATGCCATAGCCAGTTTTCTGAAGATTTACTCAAGTAACATTTTTCTTTGCAGTTCTTCAATACATACAGGTTGCTTGGAGTCCTTTTTCCTTTTATAATTGTTTTACCTGTATCAAGATCACGTACCACACATTCTTTTGAACTAAAGACAACTTCAGTTCCTTGATCACACATTTGAATTACACTTAACAGGTTATGCTTTAATCCATCCACATACATGACATCATTAGCTTTCACCTTTTCTTTTAGAAAAATAGACCCTTTTCCCTTAATGATCGCAGGAGTATCATTTCCAAATGTAACATTCTTTTCCTTTTCTAGAGCACTATATGCAAGAAGTTTGTTTTTGTCACCTGTCATGTGTCTTGAGCATCCACTATCAATGTACCATTGGTTTTCTTCATCTTCTGCAAATAACACTATGCCACAATTTTCAACCTGTAATTCCTTCTTTTTCCATACTTTGGAGCTTGAAGGAACATGTTCTTTTGGCTGAACTTTGCTCTTGCATTCAGATTCTTCATGGCCAAAGTTATTGCAATAAGCACATTCAACTTCATTTTGAAGAGGAGAAAAGTTGTTATAAGTATTCTTCCTTGTTTCAATATCAATCCTTTTCTTTCTTGCTTCTCTTGTCATGATGGTTTTATATGCAACACATTGAACAACTTTATGACCAAAATTGTGACATGAAAAACATTGTCCATTGAAGAAGAAATTTCTGCGATCATGAAATATTCTACTTGAATTTACCTGTTGATTGGTGTTTATTTGAAAGATATTCCTGTTAGTGTTCTTTGAATTGAGATGATCATGCTTTACCTGTAAATATTCTTTATTCCCTTGCTGAGTGGCAGAATGTTGTAAACCAGTTGTAGCTGCTTTTAGATAATTTGGAGCTGAAGCCTGAGAAGATTCTCCGATATATCCAAGACCTGTCTTTATGAGAGGAGAACGTTGTACCTTAATAATCTCATCTAAGGTTTCAGATCCTTTAGCAAATCTAAGATTCAGAGTCTTTACTTTCTCAAGTTATTTTCTTAGACTTACTACTTCACACTCCAATTTCTCATTGCGATTCTCCTTTTCTTCAAGCTGATTTTCGAGAGTCTCTATGGTTATTTTACTTTCTTCTAAGCATATTTTACTTTCTTCTAAGCATATTTTGAGTTGAGTGTTTTCTTCAAGAAAATCATTGTCCTCTAGAGCATCCACAAAATTATCCTTTTCTTCTCTAGATTCTTTTTCAAATGCCATGAGAAGTCTAAGATCTTGTTCACATTCTTCCTCACTATCAGATAACCCATCACTGTCTTCATGAGTATAGTAACTTTTTCTAGTGCTAAAATGATTCTTATTCCTTCTTGCTACTTCCTTCCCTTTTGCAGATGTTTCTTTATGAGGACACTTAGCAGCATAATGACCAACTCTTCCACAATCAAAACATTTGAAAGGAAGCTTACCTCTGAATCGTCCTGTGCCAAGTTCAAGTTTCTTTACAAAATTTATCTCATCTTCTTCTGAGATATATCCTGATCCTTCTACTTCTTGTACTTATTTCCCTTTTGTAGAAGCTATAAATATGGCTTCTTTGACTTCAGATGGTCCTCCTATTCTCATTTCATATGCAGTTAGTATGCCATGAAGTTGCACCACAGTAAGATTTTGAAGATCCTATTTTTCTTCAAGAGCAGAAACTTTTGACTCAAATTTTGCCATTAGAGATCTTAAAATTTTCTCAACCAAAGTAGATTCTGTTATTGTTTCTCCTAGATTTCTCATACGATTTACAACATCATCAATATGTAAAAATAAACTGGCAATACTCTCATCACTATGCATCTTCAAATTTTCATATTCAATTATGAGAGTTTGGAGTTTTGCACTTTTTACCTTTGCATCACCTTCATAACTTAGAATGATTTTGTCCCATATTTCCTTAGCTGTATTCAGCTGCATGAATTTGACAAATTCAGATTCAGTTAGACTTCCCATTAGAGCATTGACCGCCTTTGCATTTGATTCATAATTCTTCTTTTCCTTCGGATCTGTTGGTACTGCGGCTGGATATTGATATCCTCCTTCAACAATGGCCCATACATCTGCTCCCAGAGACTGAAGATAGGATCTCATCCTTATTTTCCAGAAGATTAAATTGTTTCTGTTAAAGAGCAGAGGCCTGATAGATGCTATTCCTTCTTGATTTCTCATCTTGCTTGATCTTCCTTCTAGCAGCTAAGCTTTTTCAGAAGGACCGACTCTGATACCAATTCTTGGGAAAAATACTGAGAGGGGGGGGGGGTGAATCAGTATTTAGTGCTGACTGAATTTTTTTTACTTTTTCTTGATTTTAAACCCATACGCTACTTTACTGAACACAACTCGCGTATACACGCGGATATCCTTAATATAACTTGCGTATGTCCAGAGATCTAATTATGCATTTAATTCTTAAGTTAGATCATTGCATCATTCATTCATCATATGTTTAGTAAGCAGTAAACAGGTGCAATAAGAACAAAATAAATCATCACACATAAGCAACACACATGAACACCAGGATTTAAGGTGGAAACCCAATTCGGGAGAAAACCACCGATGTCGTCGTCTCCATCTTCAATATTTATTATATAAAGAAAACTTCTTACAACCATGTACTGGTGCAGACTCATACTAGCACGCAGGCACCGACCTGCAGAAGGCTACAACCTTCTCTCGCTTACCAGCCTCTCCTGGAAGGGAGCTACAACCCCCTGCTCTTGTTTACCAGCCTCTCCTGGAAGGGAGCTACTACCCCCTGCTCTTGTTTACCAGCTACCACTGGAAGGGAGCTGCTACCCCCTCACTGAAGGCTTCGACCCTCAGCACTACTGCAGACCATGTTTCATCAATTTTCAAACTGGATCAAACAACTTCAACACAACCCTTCACTTATCAACAAACATACTTTGCCCAATACTTCAAACAGAACAGTGAGACCACTGTAACCAGAATATCAGAGATAACCCAGAATTCAGAATAGATATGCAGATGTAAACTTAACCCAGAACATTCATTAATTCAAATATCATACGCTACTTTTATTCACTGAAGTCATGTGTATACCCGCTTTCTTGCTTACCAACCTGCGTATGCCTTTGTGCATAACATGAAATGAATATGAAACTTCTCTTCACTTAAGACACGTGTATACGCACTTCTCTTCGTATCAACCTGCGTATACTTCTGAGAACACTAATTTTCAGATTGTGATCAAACTCAGATTTAGATCTGAAATCAGATTTCTGTTCATACAATCTATGTAGAACTATTTAGACATTCATTCTTCCTTCATTGAATCATCAACCAACAACTTGATCTTTAATCAACATAATTAGCAGAACAATCAACATTCAAACAACCCAGATCTGTATGAATTCATCCTTGATAGATAGCAGTAAAACAACATAACAGATCAGAAATTTCATTCCACACACTTCAGCAAAACCCTAGATTCTATACACGCTTTTACTTCACTGAACCTGCGTATATACGCGCTTTCATAGAGACAAACCTGCATATACTTCATTACATTTTATTCTTTAGAACCCTGACTGCCATACTCTCTTTTCTTTAAGCGGACCCGCGTATATACGTGCTCTTACTGAGATAAACTAGCGTATAGATCTATAAAAGATAAACTTTACAGAACAGTCCAGATCTATAAACTTACCCAGATTTCTTCAATTTATTTATCAGACTTGCACCAAGTCTTCATCATTTCTTTTCTAGATCATCCTAGAGATTCATTATTTCTAGATCTAGAGATCTTGAGCCTTCATAATATCCATAGGTGCATCATAGATTCAGATCTATCAATTAAGAACAGAGTTCAACCATGCAGATATACTTCAGAGTGAAGTATTCATTAAAACCCAGACATATGCACACCTTTGCACTTATGAACTTCTTCTCCTTATATAGATTTAGCCTTTGTCAATACCATGAGCCAAAACGACACAACTTCCAATGGTATTCCTGGACGGGATCAAGTAGATAATCCAGTGCTCAATACTGTGGGCCAATACCATGGTAATGTCCCCTGGTTTTATAAATTTATAGCGCAAATAGGCATACGCTACTTGGCACGTACTTTTCCGCGTACATACGCTACTTCGCCTTTACAAACCTGCGTATGCTTTGTGACATACCATTTTAATCATTGCTCTCACCCTTACAGGAATTCCTTTCTCCATTACATCTGCACTGCTCTGTAGATACATCAGATTTACATCATTAACAAATTCATCAAGTCAGTTTCCATCAAGAACAACTTCATCAGGTATGTTGCCACCAACTTCATCAAGTAGGTTGCCATCAAGGACAACACATTGCACCATATTTCCAACATTTTCAAACCCATGGCTGCAATTTTGGTTTCATCCCCTTAATCATTACCTAAATCTTGAGGTGTAGTTGTAGTAGTTGCAGTTTTCTTCTTACCCTTGTTTTTGTTAAACTAGTTTCTCTTCTTAGGATGTAATTTCTAAAAGTTTTTCTTTTCATGGCCCTCTCTTGAAAAATGTGTACAAAATACCTTTTCACCCTCTGTTTTGATAGATGCATTCTTTTTACCTTTTCCCTTAAAGTTTTTACCTTTTTTCTTCCCTTTGAAAGGCTTGTTTCTACCCTCATCAAAAGTGTTTTTCCCTCTAGCCTATAAATGCGTAGCTTGTACACAAACTTCGTCTAGACTAGTATGATTAAACATAAGGATAGTGTGTTTAAGGTAACTGTGAAATCCTCCTATATACTTCAGCAAAGTATCTTGACTTTTTAAGTATACCCCTAATAAGAGTGCTCTTCTCCTAAATTCCTGGGTATAGTCTTGCACATTCTGTCCCTTAAGCTGTCTAAAGTTTTTCCAATTCATTATAGCCTTTTGAAGATGAGCAAGATGATAAAATTGTTTCTTGAATGTAGTAATAAATTCAATCCATGATAGTGTAATATTACTATGTTTCTTTATTTCCTCCTTGGTCTTGGCTTCCCACCATACCAAAGTTGCTCCATCCATCCTTACCGAGGCTAGTTGTATTTTGGTGTCGTCATTATGCAGATTTTGAATCCTTAAATAGACTTCCAATTGTCTAATCCAATTATCTAATTTCTATGCATTCACTTCACCATTAAAAATTTTCAATTCAAATTTCACATCAAGCTTTAGAAAAGGATTTTTACCAGTGGTTTTCAACTTATGTGACTGATTTACCGAAGTCAAGGAAGATGATGACGAGGAAGAGGATGACGATGGAGATGGTGGATCACCATTTCCTCCATTCCCTTTCCTTGAATGATCATTACCCCTCTTCCCTCCTGATGAATCCTCTCCTTATTTTTGGTTTTTAGACCCTTCTCCAGCAATCCTATCATTTATTTCTTGATAGAGGATCCTTACCATTTCAGTCATATCTAAGAAAGCTTTCCGAAATACCCTTTCTTCTTCCTTGGGATCCATCTCTTCAGGAGATTCTCATTCTCTTTAAGACATGCTTGTAGCTACTTCTAGGGCTCTTGGAGGTGGTTCTATGACCCTTATTGGTTGTGGATTAGTTTTTGCACTAACCAATTTTCCTTCACCTCTCTTTAGTTTTAACCTATTCAGAATCAAAACTTGCAAACATAGACTTAATCTTTGGACAAAACAAATGCTGAGTAAAAACTCTAGCTCTGAACCATAGCTCTGATACCAACTGATCTAAAAATGAAAGTATTTGTTTTGTTGTTCAAAGTATTCATTTCCATTAAATAGGTGTGCAAAGTGTTTATATAGTCTTGCAAGTGAAACAAAGTGTTTTTGTTAATTGTTTATGAACTTCAGTGTGAGGGAGTGTTGTTTTAATTTACTGTTTAACAACTTTAATCTGAACAACACAGCCGAATAACTTCACCATAAACACACAGCAACATGATGAGGTATTTCACCCCTCCTAGGCTACATCTGTTGGGTCCAAGGCTCCCAATGGGCATATCCTTGATATATTATGATGCTCAAATTGGTAATATAGTGAGTAAAAGAAGCTTCTTTGTTTCTATCTTTCTATTATTTCTCCTGTATTCAAAATATCCTGGCTTCGGCTAGTGAATAAATAAAAAAATAATAGACCAATTGCCTTTCCTTATGTCAATTCCCGCCCCCCTATGAAAGAATATAAAGGAGAGAGAACACTTACTCGTCAACCCTGAAGTCAATAAGGCCCTACTATTAGCACCTAAAAAGACCAAAATAGCTGTGAAAATGGATTCAAAATAGAAAAATAAGCTAAGAATGACTCTGATTTCACCTAAAAGAGTGAACTATAGTCCAATGCAGCTCCATTTCCCTCAAGGCCCTGATGGCTTCCCAAGCTTCTCTGAAGTTTAAATGGTTGAAGAACACCTCCAATGGCTCTAAAACCTATTCCAATGGCTCCAGAATGCTAAGAATAATTGAAATAAAAAAACATTTCGCTCCAAAAGGTTCTTTCTAGTGAAATTTATGTCCAAAAGAAGTTTTGTCCAGTTTGGCCTAAAAAACCTCCACCAAACTTGGGAGGACTGGAGTTAACTTCACTAAAATAGTAATTACCGCCGAATTTGGGGCTCCACTCTAGATAAGCCATGTGGTTATGGAGGCATTAACTGTTTAAGGTGTAGTGGTCACATGGACCAACTCCACTGCTGGCAGAACCGTGGAGCCTACAGTTATTAAACTGTCACATTAAAATTAACGAAACCTCCGCCGCTATATATATGTGAACACAAAGTTGGACATCACAATTGTCAGATTTTTTTAACCACTGGTGAAACAGATCCATGGTTCCGTTCCTTCGGTTACATGAATAGAGGGTTATCAAACAGGGAGCTAACCTTTCAGCCCAAAATATAATGCCTTCTGTCGTTACTTCGTGACCCCTGCTCGTGCAAAGATGACTTGCTCCCATTCACTACTCAACCACATTCACACCCAACCGCCAGTCGTTCAGAACTGACTCGTCGCCCATTTAGACTCTGCCCAACCATTCACTGTTGACCCGTCTGTTCACACCCAACCACATTCATGAGTCGACACCACCCACGGGTGACCCATGCCCATTCGGGTCGGGTCGAGTCGGCCTGACTGAACTATTGGCTGGATAAATTGTTCTTGCAGACAAGATCGATCTCCCTAGTGTCAGAAGACAATCTAGCAACAAACGAACAACTAAGTTTTTCTTTCTCTAAATATATTTGTTTTGCAATTAAATGCTATGAAGGTGTCGATCCTACCTTAGATCCAAATGCTTATTTGCAGTCGTAAAGCTTTTGTCGCAGCAATAATCCTTCCATTGCAACAAGATTTCTTCCGTCGCAACAAGAGTTCTTTCATCGCAACAATAATCCTTCCGTCGCAACAAGAGTTCTTTCGTCGCAACAATAATCCTTCCGTCGCAACAAGAGTTCTTTCATCGCAAGAAAGTGTCTTCTTTCGTCGACCTGCAATCACAAACAAGCAAATATTAAATAGTACCTATATAACAAATAATTATAAAACATACCTATCATAGTGATCAAGGAATCTATGAAATAAACGATCAAACGACAGCTTATTGAAATAAGCAATTGAATGGCAATTTATTGAGAAAAACAAAACTTGATTGTATTAATCTTAAAATATACAGAAGAACCTTACAACCTTAGCCTTGATGTTTGAAAGGCATGCCCGGGGTCCGAAGCAGGAGTCTCCTCTACTTTGATAAGTCTTGCACTCTTCCTCCAGGAGCATAAAGAGGTATGCGATCTTTCCTCTCAAAATCTCAGCAGAAAGAAGTCTAAATCTCAACAGCACTTCAACTCAATCACACATAAAGCTTGAACTCCAATTCTCAATCTCCAAAATCTAACCATTTGAGGCTGCCCAATGCCTCCTTTTACAGAGAAAATGAGGAGGTTAGGATTCCATCCTTTTAGGGATATAATCCTCCTTCAAAGGGATAGACTCCTCACATCAAGGGATTAGTTCCTTAAGGTGAGGGATACATGCACCTTATCAAAGCGTACTCATCCCCAAAAATTCTCATCTAGAACATTCTAGAATTGACCTCAAATCAGTTTTTTGACTTTACTTTCTCGCCTTTTTTACTTTGAGGAGGGTACGCAGGCATTGCAAAGGAAAACTGCATTCTAGAATGCACGTAAGCAGTGTATTACCTGCGTACCCAAGCTAGGAATGCAGGCAGGCCTCATGTTACTTGCGTACCCAAAGTTTCAGATATTTTTAGGGTTTTTCCTCCTGTTTTATGGCTTGACAAGAGGAGTAAAGGATGTAAGACTTGTAGAGGAGGCATGTATGAGTATTAATGAGCTCATAAAGTCAGCAGAATGTCAAGGTGACATTTTTTAGTGTAACATGAACCAACCAAAAAAAAATGTTTCAACGTCAAATTTTAACCAGATTGAACCAGTAGGCCTGGGGCCACGTGGCAGCCTCTGGGTAGGCCACATGGCAGCCTCTGGGTAGGCCACGTGGTAGCCTCCGGGTACGCCACGTGGCACCCACTGATAGGCCATCCATTTTTTTAATAAAAAATGAAAATTTTCCATAGAAAATAATTTTTTGAATATGCCATTTTTTTCCTTCCAAAGTGTTGTTTTGAAGGTTACCGGGCAAAATTAAAACTTGAATATCTTCCACATACGACATTGGATTTGGGTGTTGTTTGTGGTGTTAGGATCATAATGACGAACACTATCTAGTCGATCATCATATTACTAGTTCTGAGAAGTTCCAAATTTGAGCATTTTTTTCACTTATGACATGATCACCTGATCACCAAATCCATAAATCCTATAATCCTAAAGTCCCCTATCCACTTAACCCTCAACACCTTAATTAATTAACTATTTAGGTAAATTTGGCTCCAAATCCACCACTAAAAAGAGAGCTAACCAAGGCACTAATTTATGCCCTAAAAGTGAAGCTAAATCTAGTGCTAAAAAGGGCACTAACCAAGGCACTAATTTAGGTGCTAAAAGGGGAGCCAAATTCGGCACTAGTAGCACCTAATTTAGCACCTAAATGTTTTTTTCGTTGCAAACAATGCTAAAAATATTTCCATTCCAATAAATAACACTGACTTTTTCAAAAAATTGGAGAAAAGTACACTAAAACAGTCCTTGGAAGAAAAAATGGAGCAAAAAAGCAAGTTAATCACAGGGATTTGTTGTAGTGCAAGCGACTCAGTCATGAGTCATTAGAATGGTAGAGGTTGATGCACCAGTTGTGGTAGGGGAAGAGGGAAGCCCCCAATGACCATTGATGAAAATGTATAATTGTATTTGTTTGACAATGTTATCTTACCTCACATTTGTCATCAAGTCCTCGAGCTTAAAGAAGAGGAAACTAGTCTCAAGAGGAATATGGTATGGGATATTCGCAATTTTCTCGCTCGCCAGCTCAAACATAGGGATAGGAAAAAATCGCGTTCCACCTACTGGATAGAAGAGATCTCAACCTTCCATAGCCACACGTCCACTTATATCCACCATCTCTCTCGTGACCTAGAAATTGATTTTCCTCTTGACATACCCTCTCCCTCCTCCCTTGCCCGCTCAACTTAAGCCTCCACTCCTCTAGGATTTTCTTCTCCTCCCATTTTCATGGCTCCTGTAGGTAATCCCTCTCTTGTTCACATTCATCTTGAATTTTCTCCATAACTGACCATTTCCACATAGACAGCTCCTATGACCTCCCCTCCTTGCCCCAGTCCTCATGGATGTTACATCATTGAGGATAAGCTTAAAGAAGAAATCATCACCAGGAATTCCAGCGTTGGGAAAGCTCAATTTATGTAGGTCAACTCCTCCATGGGTTTTTAATATTCTCAAGCTTATTATGGTTTTCAACAATGTGGTTTGTTTTGGCATTACAATCATTTGGTGGTTTGGTACCACTCAGTTCAAAACTACATTTTTTTGTCTTCCTTAATGCTATGTAACTTTCTCAAATTGATATTTAATGTTAACGTTTCTAGTTTCCCCTCTTAGGGGCAAATAAATTTTTTGTGAATCTATCTTTGGTTTCCCCTATCAAGGGCAGAGAAATATTAATGGTGACGGGCATAGACCCACCATGATATTTGTTGGTTGTCAAGATGTCCTCAACATTTACTTGTCAAACCAGAAGATGGTATAATTTTGATGCATATCACATTCAATTCCAAGAAGTACTAGTAAACTCTTTATTACAAGACCCTATCTCCAACCAAACATTAAACCTCTCTAAGTTCCGGAACAGATAAATATCAAGAACCCTACTATTTTGTTCCTATACTAGCTAATTTGGAAATATCAAGACCACGATGGTTACTAACCGTACCACTCATGAACCATTCACATTGAATAATATCATAAACAAGAAATAAATCATTCAATCATCCACAAACTCCACTCAACAAGCTCCAAGGTAAACCAAACAATCACACAAGAAATCTCACAATTGTGAGAAAAATTTACTACTATGTTTATGGTGCCAAGTAACAAAATCTATTCACTATGTTCTTTGGAAAGAAAAATGGTGTGATAAACATACCGTGAGCATCTGAATCTAAGAAAATCACTATGTCCTTAATCATGCAAGAAACTTAAATCTTCATATCTCAGAGTTTACTTAAGCTTCAAACAAAAGGAATGACTCCAATCATACATAGTCAAAAGGGAATCTAGTTCAAGTAAATGAAATAAAACATCAACCTTGTGTTTGAAAAGAAATTTCTTCACACTGGCTAATCAAAGCATAATAAATTATTATCTCACACTAATTAACAAGAAGTAAAATGATTTTCCTTCTCAATATTCAAACACTCTCTCTATCTCCTTTTCCACCTCTCGGGTTACTATACAAAAATAGGGTATTCCAATCAGTTGTATTACAAATCACATTTATAAATTGCTCCTCTCTTGTCTAATTAAACCTTGAATATAACTGGAAGGATTCAAATTATTAGACACATACTCTTCCTGAATAGGAAATGTATTGGTATTTATTCTTGTACCAACCCTAACCCTCCAAGTTCCTACCTGTCGAGACCTTTATCTTCCACAATAGCACAACAATACGAAATAACAACTTTAGGTGTTTAAATCATTTAAATAGTTCATTCTCACAATTAATTATATTAAAAATTCATCACATAACCATAAGAGTACAAAGAACTTGGAAATAATTTTGAAAATATTATAACATTAGTCTTTTGTTTTCAATCTCTCAAATAAAAAACTCACAGCAAGAAGACACAAAAGGCAAGCATTGAACCTGTTTTTTCAAAATGATATCATATCTCATTGTAACTATTCAAATCATTGAAAAATCATTTCATAAATCTCCAAAATAATACCATTCAACCCAAGATCTGGTGGATCACACACACAATAAAAAATATCATTTATTCGTTACTCACACATAAAGAATGAAACACACACTCCAATATTCATTCCAACGCACACAAGACTACCATTAATCAAAGGGTAACAAACTAGGTTGGTCGAGCCCTGACCAACTAGCTCATTCCTTTACTTAGGAAAATAAAGAAAGATTAAATGTTAAAGGAAAATATATAGAATTACAAACACAGTGAACTCAAGCCTCGCATTGGATTGCTTACATTAAAAAACCTCAGTTTAATACATCCATTGTTCGGTGGTCTAGTCCTACAGAGAGATTTGGAGATACCAACTCAAGATTAACAATATAGAAAGACTACTGGAATCAGTAACCTAATATTCCTATAACCTAGCTTATATAAACATATTACAAATATTCATGGCCATCAAGGGTCGAGAAAAATAAAAACAATTTGACAATAGATTACTAACAAGGGCTATTCAATCTGACTTCTTCTTGGCATTATGATATGTAGCTCCACAGGAAGTTTCAAGCTTCTTCATTTAGATAGGAGTTATGATCTATAATTTTTCTACTGGATAAAATAAGTGAAAAATGTGCCACAAAAATATCTAACATCTCATTTCATGCTTGCTATAATGTTGGGGGCAGGAACCATTGACTAGTGCAGGAATATCGAAAATCAAGGAACTGTCTTAGATGTCTCATTGAATAGTTTCCTTCTAATTTACCATATAATTTGAATAGATGCCTCCTTATGTACCATATTAACTTCATAACAATGTTAAGTAAAAATCAAGGAGTAACACACTTAGGGAAAACATTATTATGAACATTTTAGTCATTTGAAACTAATGTATGCAACCTTTTTAAAGATAAGAAAAATACCTACCTAGATTCACATAAATGCAATAGTAAGGACTAGAAATATATTCATGAAGGTATTTAGGATTGTAAAATAGGGGATAAGGTGGGATTTTATCACAAAATTTTGTAACTTTACATCCCCCCAACCCGATGATGTTGTATGTCCTCACACAACTGATATTACATCTGCAAAAAACAAAACTTTAAGGTCTCCCTTCCACTATTGTTGGATTTGGATGTTAATCCCATTTTTTGTGCTTTATGCCTCCTTTATATTCCTCTTGAATATCATGTCTCAAATTTTCATGTAATTAACCTACACTCTCCACTTCCTGACATGTTCCTTCAATTATGCTATTTCTGCAACTAATTTCTCTTTCCTGGAAGTCAATGTTGTATTTTGGGACTTAATAACTTGGTCCAGAACCTCTAACTCTTTAATTATTCATTTCAACATCTACACTTATTTTTACTTCTTGGTATTCTTCATGAATAATACATTAGGAAATGAGTCCTCTTTTTCTTCCAACCCTAGTTCTTGACTAGTGCCAGCAACTACTACATCCACTAGGAAATAAAATCTCTTTTTAGAACCTTCACACTTCTTACCATGAGTTGATGCTCTTTCACTAGAAGTTCTCTATCTCCTTATCTTATGGAAAATTCCTACAATGTTTCTTGTTCTTGCCCTATAGGGGCCTCTTGTGAGGAGTTTTTCTCCCCTAATGGGGAACCATCTCCCTCTAGTATAGCAGATTATACAAAAAATTACAAATTTGAAAAAATCCCTTCCTCTGGTAACTCCTGAAGAGGAGGAGAATGAAATATTTTCAATAACCCTCTCGTTAACCTCCGGGGTGGTTAAGGAACCACTATTCTAGATGGCTCAATCCTCTTTAATTTCTTATGTTAGATCCTTCCATCATTTCTCCTTGTAATTGAATGGATTGAAGGCTAGTGTTGTGTAACCAGCTCCAAAATAGAAGAAAAGAGATATCAATGCCTTAGAAATAAGCCACTTAGAGGGGGCAACCTCCAATACATTACATAAATGAAAAATTCTTGGATGATACAATTTCCAAAACCTCCTTTATATATATATGAGTCCATGTGGCCATAATGTAATCCTAGTGGGCCACAATGTAATCCTAGCTGACCTAACAATAATAATTTAAGGGCACAATAATAACAAAATGGGGGTTACAAGGGTACAATAATAACAATAAGGGGGTTACACTAATAATAATAAGGGACTATACTAGTAACATAGGGACCTAACATGCCCCTCTCCTTCAAAAAAGTGTTGTCCTCAATGCTTGAGTAGCTCTGGGTGCTTCTGTATAAAATTCTCATCCTCCCATGTAGAATCTCCAGTGGGTAAGTTCTTCCACTTGATGAGATACTCTGAAATTGATCGATTCCGTAGTTGTCGAGTTCTTGTTTCCGTGACCGCTTCAGGTTCCAATATGATTTTTCTTTCCTCATCAAGTTCTGGCAATATTGTTTGAACTGGAAGATTTTCACCTATAACCTTCTTTAAGCATGAAACATGGAAAACTGGATGCACTCGTGAAGAAGCAGGAAGGTCCAATTTGTAAGCCATAGTACCAATCTTTTGCAACACCTTGTAAGGACCATAGTACTTTGGCGATAATTTATTATCCTTCTTAGCTTGCTCGAGGGACATTTTTTTGTATGGTTGTAGCCGTAAAAATACCCAATCTCCTACATCAAAACTTCTCTCGCTGCGATGTTGATCTGCCTGTTGTTTCATTCGATTTTGTGCCAAATTCAGGTGATCCTTTAAGAGTTGGAGAACTTCTTGCTGATGCTCGATGTGATCTTCCACTGCTTGAACCTTCGAATTTTCCCTTAAAGATGATGTGATGGATGGTGGATGATATCCATAAAGTGCCATAAATGGGGTCATTTTTGCTGCAGTATGGAAGGAAGTGCTATACCACCATTCAGTGAGAGGTAACCACTTGACCCATTGTGTTTGTTTATCAGATACAAAACAACGAAGATATTCTTCCAAACATTTATTTACTATCTCAGTTTGACCATCAGATTGAGGATGATAAGATGAGCTATGAGCTAATTGAGTACCCAAACAAGAAAATAACTCTGTCCAAAAATTTCCAGTAAAAATGGGATCTTTGTCGCTCACAATAACCCTTGGGTTTCCATGTAGCTTTTGAATTCTGTCCATAAATGTAGTAGCAATTGTAATTGCTTTAAATGGATGAGATAATGAACAAAAGGGTGTATACTTGGTAAGTCTATCAACTACCACCATGATGACTCTCTTTCCTTCGGACTTAGGTAAAACTGTGATAAAATCCATTGAAATCTCCTCCCAACGTTGACTTGGAATGGATAAAGGTTTTAGAAGTCCCGGGGTCTTAATTGTCTCAACTTTATTCTGCTGGCAAACCAAAAATTACGCCACAAACTTTTGAGTATTAGATTTAAGGCCATCCCAAAAAAATTCTTTCTTCACCCTGTGGTAAGCTTTTAAAAATCCTGAGTTTCCTCCTAAAGGAGAAGTGTGCAATTCCAGAAGAATATTTTGTTTTAGTTGGAAATTCTTACAAAGATATAAGCGATCTTTGTACCATAAGGCATCATTTTTCCAACTAAATGTATCAGATGTACTAGGATCTTGCTGCAACTTTTGAATGAGTGTCCATACATATTTTCCCTTCTTCCATTCATCTCTTGCTTCGGTTATCCAATCTGGTTGGATAATAGAAATGGCACAATGAAATGCTTCCACCTCTTCATTCTTTCTTGAGAGTGCATCTGCAACAACATTAAGCTTTATTTTTCTGTAGATTATTTCAAAGTCATAACCCAACATCTTTCTGACCCATTTTTGCTGCTCATCTGAAGATAATATTTGTTCCAAAAAGTGTTTAAGACTATCATGATCAATTTTTACCTTGAAGTGTCTTCCCATTAGGTAAGTTCTCCATTTCTTTAGTGCATGCAGTATTGCTAACATTTCCTTCTCATAAATAGGTTTCTGTAAATACTTTCTTTTGATTGGACGACTTTCAAAAGCAATGGGTCTTCCTTCTTGCATTAAAACAACACCAATTCCATTTCCTGAGGCATCACATTCCACAATAAAGGTTTTTGTGAAGTCTGGCGTAGCTAAGACTGGTGCTAGGAACATTTCCTCTTTAAGATGTTCAAAGGCCTTAGTTGCTTCAGGAGTCCATGAAAATGCATCTTTCTTCAATAATGTTGTTAGAGGTGCTGCTATTCTCCCATAATTTTTAACAAACTTGCGATAATACCCTGTTAACCCAAGAAATCCTCGCAACTGCTTTATGGTTGTGGGGACTTTCCATTCCTTAATGGCTTTAATTTTTTTAGGGTCTAATTTAACACCCTCGTGAGATACAATATGACCCATATATTCCACCTCTTGTACTCCAAAGAAACATTTGGATGTTTTTGCATATAATTGTTTCTCCTGCAATAGTTTGAGCACCCTGTCAACATATTCAACATGATCCTTCCAAGAACTATTATAGATTAGTATATCATCAAAAAATACTAGAAAAAATTTTATAAGGAAGGGTTTGAAAATGGAATTCATCAACCCTTGAAATGTAGAAGGTGCATTGGTAAGGCCAAAAGGCATGACCAAAAATTCATAATGACCCTCATGAGTTCGAAATGCGTTTTTTGGAATATCTTCAATCTTCATTCTAATTTGATGATATCCTGAACGAAGATCCAACTTGGTAAAATAAATTTCTCCATGTAATTCATCCAATAATTTGTTGACACCTAATCCTATGGATGGGTGTGCATATTTAATATTGTATATTAATTAATATTAGGAAACAAGGAAGGCCAAGAGTCATTGGGAGATGAATCCCAATAGCCTCACCTCCATGTATAAATCCATGTGCATTCTTCAGCTAATACACATTCTGATTTTGAGGAGTTACCTCCTGGTTTGACATGGTATCAGAGCCAGCTCCACTATTGGAATTTCTACCTGTGGTGTAACTCCCTCTCCTTTGCTCAGTCAATTTTTATTAATATTTTTTTGCTGCTCTTAATTGCTAGACTGTTATTCTGCATTTTTTTCTCTATATAGCCTTGACATTTGCAGCTCCAGCTCCTGCAGCTCCTGAAGACTGCAGGCTCCTCTATCATTCTGCAAATTGCAGGCTCCTCTGCAATCCTGCAAAGATTCCAGATTCTTTTTGTAACAGCCTTTGGCCCTCCATTCCCACGCCGCTCCTCCCATCGTGTCCATGCTTCAACCTACAGCACCACACTTCTCCATCCCTCGACCCTTCCACATATTGAATACCACTTCTCCATATAATAACGCTGTCTACTGCAGTTTAA
This sequence comes from Pinus albicaulis, assembly GCA_034641835.2. Classification (NCBI taxonomy): domain Eukaryota; kingdom Viridiplantae; phylum Streptophyta; class Pinopsida; order Pinales; family Pinaceae; genus Pinus; species Pinus albicaulis. The sequence goes on from CM076579.1 coordinate 858,721,425, forward strand.
AAACGCAGCTCCATTTACACGCTGTCGAACGTTCCACCATAATACCGCCCCTCTCTCCAACTGCACGTTGTCATACCATTTAATATCACCGTCGGTCTGCCCATATCATACAACGATTTCATACAGCATTATAAACTGTCATACCATTCCCCTCCTGTAATATCATTGCACTGTCATGGTGCATATATGGTAATACGCTGAGTTTTATATTCGTTTTATTTCGCCATATTTTACAGTGCTCTTTGTTGTGGTATCAAACACTGTGGTATCATACGCTGTCCTCCGCCCTCCGTGGCCTGTCGGCCCTCCTCCACGCTGCATATTAAAACTCTGTCATACATCCCCCACAAACTTTACGCCCACTTGTTCTCCCTGCCGCTTCCCCTTACCTGCTATCCCAACGCACAGATCACTCGACCAGCGTCTCAAACCCATACGGTCTCCCATCTCATTTGCGTTATATTATTACACTGTCAATACCGCTCGAATATGCCACTGTCCATATGTAATACCGTCTCATACAGTTTCAAATAACGCCGCCTGTGGTATTATAATCGACTCCATTTTATCCTACGTTGGCTGTCGATATATATATAAAATGCTGTCCATATATTTCAACACCGCCTGTGGTATTATAATACCATCCTCCTCCAGTGCACTATCATTTAATAAAACCGCTCATAAATATGCTCCTGACAATCAATACCACCCTCTCTTGTCTCACATACCGCCCCCTAATTATATATATACCGCTCCTCTCCGTCCACTGTTAATACCGCTCCTTTCACATAATACAACCCCTCCTCTAATATCCATACACCCTCCCACTGTCATATTTAATATCACTTCCATTTCATAATACCACCCCTTCACATCTTCAATACACTCATCCATACAATTTTTTTTTCCAAACAAAACAAAAAATACATATATATTTTTTGGTGCAGAATTCAGTTTTTTAGCAAGAGCTTTTTTTGTCCATTTAAATTCAGTCTTCAGCAAGAGTTTTTGTGCAGAATTTAATTTCCAGCAAAGATTTTTTTTTAAACTCAAAGTATTTTTCCAGCAAGAGTTTTTTCCCCTTTAATTGAGAAGATTTCAAGAATTGAAAGTTTTTATAGCAGAAATTTTTCCTCTTCAGAAGATTTTTTTCCAACAATCTAATGCATTCTCTCATCTCAATTGTTGGGGTGGTTCTCTCCGGCAAAGAGAACTATCTTGAATGGTCTCGGAAGATTAAACACACACTCATTTTTAATGAGCTGTGGAAAGGAATCTGTGAAGGACAAGAAGAAAACCCACCAGAAAAGCCCACTTCAGACAAAGAGCTTGCCATTTGGGAAAATAAGAACTGTAAAGCCTATGCCTTGATTGCAGCCTCCGTAAGTGAAGAGGTGAGTCGCCATATTTCATCATTCTCAAATGCCTATGAAGCCTTGAAGAAGATAAAAGAACTCTATGACTCACATTCAGAATTAGAAAATGTTCAATTGATGATTAAGCTGTTCAGTCTTGAAATGAAGAATGATGATCCCCTTGCTTTAGATTCAGAAGTAAGATCTATAATGCATGACATTGAAAACACTGGTGTAAAAATGGACATACCTCTCATAACATATGCTAAGGCATTATATCCGACTTACTCACATTATCTTGAGTCTTTGCAAGCAAGTGGAAACTTTCAGCATATCACCTTTGATACACTTGAGAAAAAGTTTGCAGAAAGAGAGAAAGATTTTGGGAAGATGATAGTCCCTTCATCTTCCGAAGAGGCTGCATACTTGGCACATAGAGAAAAGAGTCATGCTCCAGATTCATCCAGAGGAAGAGGTGGCAGAAGAGGAAGAGGAAGAAGAAACTTCACAGAAAGGGGGGGCAGACAAGCTGACAAATTCAATCTTCATTGCACACGTTGAAATAGAGATGGACATGATGCATCCAAATGCAGAACACAATGGGACAAAATTGAGCAGCAAAGAAATCAAGACAAAGGTAAAACTAATGACAAAGACAAAGGTAAAGTACCTGAATCCGCTCACTATGTTCTAGCACATTGTAACAATGGAGTAACTGAAAACCTATTTGATGTTTCATTTACTTCATGGAGAGATGATTGGTTGCTAGATTCAGGAGAAACATGTCACATGACATTTAGAAAATATTTTTTTGAAGAATTCACTGACAAAGTTGATGGAGCAGTATATTTCGCAGATAAATCCAAACTCAAGCCATCAGGGCTTGGCACAGTCAGGCTTAAACTGCCTGGTCTTCCTGATCATATCCTACATGAGGTTCTATACCTCTCGGAGTTGAAGAGAAACTTGTTGTCCCTGATCAAAATCCGGCAGCAAGGACACTCGATTCACTTGTTTGATGGCAAGGCAGAGGTCAGAACAACATCAGATCACTCACTTGTCATGGAGGGAATAGAAGAAGGGAGACTATTGAAGCTGAAAGGTTCATCTGCTGATGCTCAAAACTTTTCATTCAATTCACATCATGATGAAGGTACATTTCCATCAAGTCTTTTATGGCATGCTAGATTTGGACACTTAAACTATGACAGCCTTCATTTTTTGAAGAAAAATGGTGTTGATGGACTGCCTACAATTCCTACAAAACCTAAGGAATGTGATGCTTGTATTCTAGGAAAGCATAGCAAACAGCCATTTCATGATTCACACTCAAGAGCACATAGGAAACTTGAACTTGTTCATTCAGATTTATGTGGCCCTATGCCTATTTCTTCTGCAAATGGAAACAAATACATGATGACATTTATTGATGACTACACCAGAATGTGTTGGATTTACTTACTGAAGAATAAGTCCGATGCTTTTCAAACTTTCAAGAATTTTCATGCATGGATTGAAAATGATGCACAAACACATATTGGCTCTCTACGTACTGATAATGGAAAAGAATACACTTCAAATGAATTTGAAAATTATCTTCGTCAACATGGAATCAAACATCAAACAACAGTGCCATATAATCCACAACAGAATGGTGTAGCTGAAAGAATTAATAGAACCATCTTAAATATGGTCCGCTCCATGTTATTTTTCAAGAATGTAAAATTGATGTTTTGGGCTGATGCAGTTCTATGTGCTGTTTACATAAAGAATAGGTGTCCTTCAAGTTCAATTAGAAACAAAACTACTTTTGAAATGTGGCATGGCCACATTCCTTCGGTAAAGCATTTCAAGGTCTTTGGGTCCACCTGTTATGCCTTGATACCCAAGGGTCAAAGGAAAAAACTTGGTGCTAGAAGCAGAAAATGTATCTTCTTGGGGTACTCCAATACCTCCAAAGGATATCGTCTCTATGATGAAGCAAATAAGAAGTTTGTGATAGCAAGAGATGTCATATTCCTTGAATCTTCCAAGAGTGACAAGGTTGTTGAGCGACAACTTGATCGCCTGGATAGATTCACACATGCAAAGTCTTTCCAAGAATTTGATAATGTGATTCCACATCTTGAAGGGGGGATTCCGATATTGAATCAAACTGTGGAATCATGTCCTGAAGCACTCTCTCCCCCGCATGAAGAAACAACCACGGATGACACATTGGATGATGTGATTGACAAAATTGGGAGATTGAATCTTGAATCAATCCCAACTCAGTCAAATGACCAGCCTGGGCCATCTCAGAAAGGTCCTCCCAAATGGCTGACAAAGACACTGGAGGATGTTCATCCTGATGAGGTTGGAAAAAGAGGAACAAGAAGTTCCACTCAACAAAGCGAAGGTGATGTAGATAATTCTGATTCCCCTGTTGATATGGATATTGCTTATAACTGTGAATTGAGTTTGTCTACAGATCATGAACCAACTTCCTTCAAAGAAGCCACTTCTCATGATGAATGGAAAGAAGCGATGCAGAAGGAGTATGATGCCTTGATAAAGAATGGCACTTGGAAGCTGGTTGATCCGCCTTTGGGAACGAAACCAATTGGTTGTAAGTGGGTCTACAAGAACAAGTACAAAGAAGACGGCTCACTTGACAAGCACAAGGCCGGGCTTGTGGCAAAAGGATTCGCACAAAAAGAAGGAGTCGATTATGAAGAAACTTTTGCTCCCACAGCAAAATGGACCACCATCCGGACTCTCTTTGCCTTAGCAGCTCAGAATGGATGGAAATTCCATCAGATGGATGTAAAAACAGCCTTCTTGAATGGAGATCTAAAGGAGAAATTTTATATGTCCCAGCCAGAAGGATTTGTGATAAAGGGTCAAGAACACAAAGTTTGAAAACTTGTAAAATCCTTGTATGGCCTTAAGCAAGCACCACGAGCCTGGTATGAGAAATTGACCGAGCATCTTCTGAAACTTGATTTCAAACATTTTGATCTTGATGATGCAACTTTGTTTGTTAAGAAAGTTGGAAAAACAGTTGTATATCTTGTGGTATATGTAGATGATCTTTTGATAACATGAAACAATGAGAGCTATATTGCATCCATGAAGAAAGAGTTGAAGAAAGGTTTTGAAATGACTGATTTAGGTCATGTTCATTACTATTTGGGTATTGAAGTAATTCAACATCCTAAATTCATATTTCTTTCTCAAAAGAAGTACATTGGAGATCTCTTGAACAAATTTGGCATGGATAACTGTAATCCCTTAACCACTCCAATGGAACAAAACTTGAAGCTCACATCTATTGAAGGGAAGGAATTTGAGGATGCAACTAAGTATAGACAGCTTGTAGGAAGTCTTATCTACCTGACCACCACCAGACCTGACATTTCATTTGTTGTTGGAATCCTCTCAAGGTTCATGCAAAAACCTTGTGAAGGACATTGATCTGCTACAAAAAGAGTGTTAAGGTACTTGAAGGGGACTCGAGACTTTGGACTCAAATATACACAGGTAGGCGACTTCAGCTTGATCGAATATTCTGATTCAGACTTTGATGGCGACAAAGAAACAGGGGTGTCTACTACAGGTTACACCATGAGTCTTGGATCAGGAGCTGTCTCATGGAGATCACGCAAACAGTCAGTTCCAGCAGATTCCACGACCGAGGCAGAATATGTGGCAGTAGCGGAAGCAACAAAGGAAATTGTGTGGCTCCGAAAGATTCTGGAATATTTGTAGATGAAACAAATGTATTCCACTCCACTCATGATCGACAACACTTCTGCAATAAAGTTGGCCAAGAACCCAAAGTTCCATGATCGAACAAAGCACATCAATACAAAGTACCATCTCATTCGACATCATGTTCAGGCCAAAACCATCCATCTACATCATTGTTCCACAAATGAGCAAACTGCTGACATCTTCACCAACGCACTTGGAAGAGAAAAGTTTGAAAAGTTCAGATCGATGCTTGGACTCACCAACATCCCTTCGGATTAAAGGGGGGAATGTTGACACCTAATCTTATGGGATGGGTGTGCACATTTAATATTGTATATTAATTAATATTAGGAAATAAGGAAGGCCAAGAGTCATTGGGAGATGAATCCCAATAGCCTCACCTCCATGTATAAATCCATGTGCATTCTTCAGCTAATACACATTCTGATTTTGAGGAGTTACCTCCTGGTTTGACATAATTCATCAATCATAGGAATGGGAAATTTATCTTTAATGGTGAGCTTATTGAGCTCCCTATAATCCAGAAACATTCTCCATGATCCATCCTTCTTGTGTACCAATACTACAGGAGCAAAGAAATAGCTTTGACTAGATTGAATTATACCCGCCTCTAACATTTTTGCAATCATACGTTCAATTTCGCTCTTTTGGACGTAAGGATATCTATAAGGCCTGATGTTTGGAGGAACACTTTCTGGAATCAAATGAATAGCATGATCATGATCACAAATAGGTGGGAGTCCTTTGGGAGTTTCAAACACCTTGGAATGATTTTTCAAGACTTGTTGGAGATCTGCAAAAATAGATGATTTTGATGTTGGAACTTCTAGTGAGCATAATTGTATAATTACGCCTCGTTGTTCTTTCTTTAGAAGCTTTGTCATGAAATTAGAGCTTATTATCTTTCCCGGCTTCCCCGCAATGCCCCATAATTCGACTTCCTTTCCTTCTGAAAAAAAATTTCAAGAAAAGTTCTTGAAAATTAAAAGCTACCATCCCTAAATATTGTAACCATTATACTCCTAGTACAACATCAACACCTCCCATAGGAATGGAAAGCATTGGACTAGTCAATACATATTACCCCATGGTTAGCTTGATATTATGGCATTTTCCAGAGCAATTTATAGTTCCTCCATTTGCAACCATCACTTGACATTCTGGTGCTGGGTATAGGAAATAATTTAATTCCTTGGCTACCTTACAATGAATAAAATTATGGGTGCTACCTGAATCAATCAACACTATTACCCTTTTCTTCTTGATATGTCCTTCTATTTTGAGAGTTTGAGGAGTGGTAATTCCTGCCAGTGCATTACACGATATGGTCGGATTCATTTCTTCCTCTTCTAGGGCTGGTTCCTCGTGTATATCCTCTTCTTGTTCATTTTCTTCTTCCTCTTCACAATCTATGTAAAATAATTTCTTCTCAGCACACTTATGACCTTTAGTGTATTTGCTATCACAACTGTAGCAAAGCCCTTTGCTCTTTTTTCTTCCAATTGTTGTGGTGTCAACCTTGTAGGTTGTGGAAATCTAGGCGTAGCAACACTTCCTTCTTTATAGAATTGAGTGGTAGGCTTCCTTGTTGCCATTATTTTACATTCAACTTTTCTTGCCAACCTGAATGCCTTCTCCAATGAATCCGGTTCCAAAACGCGAACTTCATGTTGGATGTTATCCTTTAAAGTGCCTATGAAGAGGTCGATCCTGTGTTCCTCTGGAATATCAGTTACCCTTATATTCAATTTTTGGAAGTCCTCAATATGTTGCCCCACTAAACCCTTTTGTTTGAGATTTATCAATTGGCTAAAGAAGGTGTTGCTCTTTGTATCCTCATAATGTGCTATCATTTCTTCCGTAAAAATTGACCAAGTGACAATTTTTTTACCGGAGCAAAGCCATCGATACCATACAAATGTATTTTGTTCTAAATGTAAAGTTGCAATGCGTACCTTTTGTGTGTTTTTCATGTTATAGAGATCAAAATATTGCTCCATCTGTAGTATCCATGTTACAGGATCCTTTCCATCAAACTTCCTCATATCCATTTTTGGAATATGGTGGTTCTTCCCGCCAACATTAGAGTTTATGAAATCACGATTAAAATTTATTTTGTTCTCATCATGAGGTTCTTCTACTATCTTTTAACCATTAGGAAACATTTCTTGTATCAACTTTGTCAAACCTTCGATGTCTGCTTTTAGATCATTCTTCAAGTTTTCCATGTTGTCTTTCATGTCATCCATCTTAGCTTCCAGCAGCATTCCATGCCATCCATCTTAGCTTCCACCTTTCTTCAAACCATCCATCTTCACTTCCAGCCTTTCTTCAAAACTTCCATTTCATTTTTTGTTGCTCTTTGCGAGAGTGAAATTTGTTGCACTTGCTCTTGTAATTTTGATAGATCATGTTGCAATTATTCATCTTCATGAGTCATAGTAGAGCCTTCTAAAGGCTTAATGGGTGTTGAATTATTTTTACGGGGCATCTTTTAGAACCCAATACTGATATATATTCTACAATATGCCCTTGGAATCAATTCAAATTTATTGTTCAAACAAGACTTATGCAATTCTCAAGAAAAAAAAACACACCTTTTTCTTGCTTTTGAGAAGCTCGATATTGAAATTGGATTATATCTGTGATTGCAGCACTTCAATATTTGAATTTTGTTACTAACGTAGCCCTCTAAATTATATTTAGAATGCCACAGGTCTGACTTGATTTGGATTCTCCAAGAAAAAGTTGTGTCCAATCTCCCACAATGGCCTAATTATGGACTGTTTAGTAGAGTGAACTTGTACGACTTGCCACATGTCACTGTTTCGTTATTCAGCTCTGAAATTTATAGCTAAGAAACTAAAGTCCATGTACTTGTGACCACTTTTTACGGCACTCCAATCTGATGCTCAGAGAGAGAGTTATGAAGATTTTCCCACGATCACCTCTTTGAGATGAAATTCAGGAGCCTGAAAAAGCACTACCTTCCCAAGCTCATATCTCCAAAAATATTGCGAACCAAGCTCTGAAAATTTTTGAAAATTTTCCTTAGGATTTCAGCTTCTCACCCTAAAAATTTCAGTTTTTAAAACTTTGTAGAAAAAAATTTATAGCACAAATACCACGATGACCTGTTTATGAGCCTGAAAAAATACCTAACTTCCATAGCTCATATCTCCAAAAATATTGTGAACCAAGCTCTGAAATTGCCTGGAATCGATGTTGCCCTTAGCTGCTTCTCGCGTATCTAAAATTTCCGTCAACTTTGTAGAAAAAAAGTTATAGCGAAAATGCCACGATGACCTGTTTGGATCAGCGAAACCCTAGAATCCAAAGCTCTGATACCAAATGTTGTGTAACCAACTCCAAAAATAGAAGAAAAGAGATATCAACGCCTTAGAAATGAGCCACTTCGAGGGGGAACCTCCAATACATTACATAAATGAACAATTCTTGGATGATACAATTTACAAAACCTCCTTTCTATATATAGGAGTCCATGTGGCCATAATGTAATCCTAGTGGGCCACAATGTAATCCTAGCTGACCTAAAAATAATAATTTAAGGGCACAATAATAACAAAATGGGGGTTATAAGGGTACAATAATAACAATTAGGGGGTTACACTAATAACAATAAGGGACTATACTAGTAATATAGGCTCAATCCTCTTTAATTTCTCATGTTATGATCCTTCCATCATTTCTCCTTGTAATTGAATGGATTCAAGGCCAGGTTTAGGTCATTTAACTTTCTTTATGTTCCCTTTAGACCTCTTTGGGGTGATAACTTGTTTTACATATCCATACTTATTTAAGTTGATAAACTCTTCCCAGGTAGAACCTTTTTTTTTCAACTAATGACTAATTAATATTTTAATTTGACCATAATGACAGTTTATAACCCTCCTAGTCCTCGGGGATTTTCTGAACACTCTTAACCATCTTAGCCAAGTTAATCAACAAGGAATATGGAAAATTGATAGAGTGATTATATCCAAAATGCATCAGAAGACTAATTTGACACAAAAGGGTTATATAATACCTTCCCTCACATGTAAGAAACCTCTGGAGTATACACAAAAAAATTCTCCATTTCTCAACCATAAAATGCCTAGGTAAGCCTATTTTCCAATCAATTTTATACTCTGAATCAATGAAAAACCTTTTCCATGTTCCTTTTCTGAACCTCTACCTTCTTGACCCTTTTTTCCCCTGTACTAGGTAGCTATGTTTCTTGCGCAATGAATTGATTTTTCAGCTCAAAATTCATAGTCCCAATATTGACAATATTGCCATCAAATCCTCTCGCAAAGGCTATGGTCATTATACAATCAAACCTATTGAATATATATAGAAATGGGAGCCACCCTGCATCCTGAAAAATAGGAAAACTTGAACTGTATTCAAGGATTCCTTCTATCTCTTTGACTGAAGAGGGTTCCATTCTTATAGGAGCCATTATGTATATGCTCAGCTAGAAACATAGAGGCACAAATTCTACCCTTAATTTTTTAATTTCCCGTAATCTAAGGTAAAGGGTGTGGGAAGGGCTCATTCCTCTATAATGTATATTGCATGCAACCAACCTAACGTGTCATTATGTTGATCTCGTACTTGCAATGCCTTTTTTATCTCCCAAAACTAATTACCATCTTTGCAGTCATAATTCACTTACTACGAAGTCGGATTTGGAATAGTGGGACCAGATAAAAGTTATGATTTCAAGGGAAGGACATATAATTAATAGGATATGCATGGTTTCCAAAAATAATGACCCTGTCAGATTATCATAACAACACCTACGGACTCTAAATAATGGTAGGGATATTTAATGTAATAATAAAAATAAATGGGTGATATTAGACCTTCATGACCATGATCTAGCCTAAATCATTACAGAATATGAACTAGGAGAAGCGCTTTATAAAGATAAAGATTACATAAACTATGAAATGATATGTCACATACTAAAGTACCACTACGTCATGTTTACCTCCTTTAATTAATCATTGAGCCAAATATCAGGAACCATATTATCTTATCTTTACAAAATTATTACTCGTACAAAAATGCTATCTTTGTGCCATGAGAAGAAGGATCCAAAATTAAGGCCTTTCCTACACTTCCAGCAGTGTTCTTGCATTGTAGCTAAAATATTATTTATATGCCAACATAAGTCAATTAATTTCTGCTAAAAAATAAGACCTATTGGACTAAAAAATATTATTACAGATTGAGTCTTTTTATTTCTGTTTATGCTCACAGGTTCTCATTGCTAGGAACCATTGTTTCCATAATTTAGTTGTCTATTCATAATCAAGTAGAGTTCTTGGAGGGGAAAAAATGACCAGAATTTAGAAATAAAGAGAGGGAAAAAAAGAATTGGGATAGGAATGTTATGAAAAGAATAAAAGGGAATGTTTGTTAGGGACATTAGATCTAAAATAGAGTAATAAATACAAGGGGAACTAGAAAAGGGACAAGGGAAAAAAAAAGGGGAATAGAGGGAAAAACAGAAATGGGAATAGGGAATTATGTAGAAGAAAGGGTTGGGTATGCTATATATATTAAGGATTTAATGAAGAATAAAGAGGGAATGAAGAAAGGAGAAACAGAAGAATGATATAGTACTCCATTACAATAATTCCTCTATCAAAAATAAGGTTATAACATGTATAACAATCAACTACAATGGGACATTTTATGCCACTTGTACAAAGCTTTAACACGCCACCTTCCCTGGACTTTGATAAGGGTTATGTCTCTGCTAGTACTTTCTGCTGCGACCAGAAGTCCCTGTAGAAACTTGCCTCTTCTCAGAAGTAGGTTAGTCATGCATATTAATTCAAGTGGAATCCCATTTTATTAGAAAATAATTTGTCTTCCAACAAGCTCATTTTCAAGCAAATCCTTACACAACTGCGCCAACAAGTTGGTTTTCACAGTTATGCATTATTTAATTATTTATTTATTTACATTATTTTTATATTTTTTTCCTTTTTTAACTATTATTCTAGGAAAATATAATATTAAAATATACTCACAGTAGGCTGGTATTCTCCCCTACCTACCATTTTCAAATAAGTATGTTATTGAAATTTATGCATAAAATCTTCCTTGTTGTTGGGCTGAAGATACACTCTAAGCCTATGTCCATTCACCAATAAAACAGTAGCATGTTCATCAATGGTTTTTATCTCCACTGCTCCATTCTCAAAAACTTTGATCACTTTGTAAGGCCCCAGCCAACGTGTATGGAGCTTTCCTTAAAATATTTGAACTTCAAATCATAGGGGAGCACCCAATTACTTGGTTGGAGTTTTTTTTCTTGATTAACTTGTAAGGACATTTACTGCATTTTTTATGCATCAAATCATTTTGTTGTACATCATCCCTTATTATCTCAATGAATTCACTTAAATGCAGAAGGAATTTTTGCTATGCCTTTGAGAGATCTAATCCCAATTGGGATGCATTTCTAAAAGTATTAATCTAGAAATCAATTGTCAACAATACTTTTTTCTCGTACACCAGCTCATAAGGTGTGTGACGTGTATTGTTTCTCCAAGTAGTTTTTTATTCCCACAATGATTCTGGTAATCTTTTTTCCTAATCCTTTTAATGAATATTTACAGTTTTTGTAAGGATGGAATCAATCAACTTATTTGTAGATTCTATTTGGCCATTTGTTTATGGGTGATATGGTGTAGACTTCATGCTATGAATCATGTATTGATCTACATTTCCTTTTACCAGATTAGAAACAAATTGATGGCCATTGTCCGTAACAATTTCTCGTGGCACACCAAATTGAGTAAAAAATTCAGTAAATAAGAAATCAACAACAACCTTTTCAGTAGCATAATAAACAAATATAGCTTCTACCCATTTCATTATGAAATATGTACAAACCAAGATACATATTTTATTTAAATTTGTTGGAGCTATGGTCCCACAAATTCAAATGGAACATTTTTTGTGGGCTCTAAAATGACTTGCGAGCATAAAGGCATCTCATCGGCTTGACCAGGTTGGCCCATCCGATGACAACTATCACAATGCTTAACATATTTTTTGGCATCCTTAAACAAGGAAGGCCAAAAGTATCTAGCATGAAGGATTTTATATGTTGTCATTTTTCCAGAAAAATGGCCTCAATAAGGCTCATCATGGGTGGATCTAAAGATATAAAACACCTCCTCTTCTCTTACACATCTGCGAATAATAAGATCAGGTCCATTTTAGAAGAAATCTCCTTGAATTCAGGAGTACGAAGCACTATTATGAATGATCCTCCACCTATTTCTAGTGAATAGGTGTGGTGGTGTTTTTCCCATGACTAAATAATTTTCTATATTAGAAAACCAAAGATAGTTTGTTGAAACAAAAAAATTATGTCCATCGAGAAATGAGTCATCAATAAGGATTACCTGACCAGGGTTGTTCAATATAAATAGAAAATTAGCTACTACATTTGACTTCCATGGCCTATCAATTATAGCTATATTGAATTCCTCTACTAAACGTAACCACCTAGTTATCCTACCACTTGTTAAAGGTGTCTTCATTAGATATTTTATAATAGAGTGAATTATGTGTACAAATACTTTTTATCCTATAATGTAGTGTCTAAACCTATTAATAGAAAAAACAACAACTAGGAAATCTCTCCATGTTACTATATAATTAAGCTTGGTAGATGACAAGTTTTTACTAATGAATTATATGTCATATGATTATTGATTTCCTTTTTGTCCCAATGTTGCGCTAATGGTAGTATCTAAGGCATCCAAGGAGATATGGAATGGAAGGTACCAATTTTTTCCCCTCATGACTGGTGCATGTACTAATTTCTCCTTCGTATCCTTAAAATCTTGTTTCCAAGCCTTGGTCCAAGATAAATCACTATCCTAGGACAAAAACTAAAAAAGGGGGGAAGTTATCCTAAAAAAACTCTCAATGAATCTTTGATAGTAATCAACATGACCTAGGAACCCTCTCACTTCCCTTTGTGTTTTTTGTACTGGCATGTGTATAATGACATCTATCTTGGCTCGATCTACCTTGATACCCTTATTAGAGATAACATGGCCAAGGACAACCCCCGCTTTGCACATAAATCTACATTTCTTGTCACTCAAATAAAGATGAATCTCTTAGCACCTGTTTATTACTTTCTCTAGATTCTGGAGAGCTTCCTGAAAAGAATCACCAAATACTGAAAATCCATCCATATATACCTCTATATACTTGAGGTCAATAAAAATATCTAAGAATTCCCTTTAAAAAGTGGCAAGAGCATTACAAATTCCAAAGGGAAGTACTCAGTAGGTGAATGCTCCCCAAGGACAACTAAAGGTAGTCTTGCCTTGATCCTCAAGTGTGAAATGTATTTGGTTATAACCACTAAAGCCATCTAAGAATGAGAAGTACTTTTTACCTACAAGGGTATCTATTATATGATTAATGAAGGGAAGGGCGGAAGTAATCCTTGAGAGTGGCCTTATTTAATGATTAATAATAAATACATATACGCCATCTCACATATTTTTTTGGGACTACTACGAATGGAGAGACCCATTGACTATCATATATAGGATAGATAAAACTGACATCTAAGAGTTTTTCAAGTTCTTCTTTAACAACATGTTATGCAACCAACTCACAAAATAGAAGAAAAGATAGATCAATGACTTATAAATCAGCCTCTTCGAGGCGGAAACATCTTTTTCATTACATAAATGAACAATTATTGGATGATACAATTGAAAAAACCTCCTTTCTATATATAGGAGTCAAAGGGGGCACAATATAATCAGAGCCGAAATAACAATAATAATTTAAGGGCACAACAATACCAATAGTGGGCTTCAATGGGGCACAATAATAACACTATGGGGACTACATGGGTACACAAATAACAATAAGGGGGATATGGTAACAATAACAATAAGGGGATGCACTAGTATTATAGGAACTAATGTACCCCTCTCCTTCAAAAATGTGTTGTCCTCAATGATTGAGTAGTTCTGGATGCTTTTATATAAAATTCCCATCCTCCCATGAGGAATCTTCAGCGGGTAGGTTCTTCCACTTGATGAGATACTCTGAAATTGATTGATTTCATAGCTGTTGAGTTATTTTTTCCATGAATTCTTCAGGTTCCAATATTATTTTTCCTTCCTCACCAAGTTCTGGAAATATTTTTTGAACTAGGAGCTTGTCACCTATAACATTATTTAAGCATGAAACATGGAAAACTGGGTGCACTCAGGAATATTTCGGAAGCTCCAAATTGTATGCCATAGTACCAATATTTTGTAACACCTTGTAAGGACCATAATACTTTGGTGATAATTTATTATCCTTATTAGCTTGCTTGAGGGACATTTTTTTATATGATTGTAGTCGTAAAAATACCCAGTCGCCTACATCAATAATTCTTTCGTAGCGATGTTGATCTTCCTGTTGTTTCATTTGATTCTATGCCAAAGTGAGGTTTTCCTTTAAGAGTTGGAGAACTTGTTGTTGATTCTCAATGTGTTCTTCCACTGCTTGAACCTTATAATTTTCTCTTAAATATGATGTGATGGATAGTGGATGATATCCATAAAGTTCCATAAATGGGGTCATATTTGCTGTAGTATGGAAGGAACTCTTATGCCACCATTCAGCCAGAGGTAACCACTTGACCCATTGTGTTTGTTTATTAGATACAAAGCAATGAATATATCCTTCCAATTTTTTTTCCACTATCTCATTTTCCCCATCAGATTGAGGATGATAATATGAGTTATGAGCTAATTGAATACCCAGACAAGAAAATAAATTTTTCCAAAAATTTCCAGTGAAAATGGGAAATTTGTCGCTTATGTTATCAGGGATAATTTTGAGGATGGAAAACTACCTTGAAGTTTAAAAAATTGGCGACTCTCACTAGTCCCTAATATGCAAAATATAAAATATTTATTGATGTATTTGTAAAATTATTCAAATTTATAATGATATTATATATTTTTTCTATATAATGTTGCCGATTTTTAACGTAGAATAATTTTATATTGTAAAATTTGGGCGAATCATTTTTATAAAAAAATGGAAATTGGCGAATCTTTTTTTTGGAAAAACCATGGAAAATTAGCCCACTTGCGAATATTAGCCCCTAAAATTTTCCATGGTTATCACTCCATAATTTTTGTGGTTGCAGAGTAAATAACAGAGGTAACCTTAGAACCACTTTGGAAACGAGGAATCTAGCCCTTCCTGTTTCAAAGAGGGGTATCTATATATAATTTAGCTTCAATTGAATGAAGGTATTAGACTAGCTATTAAGTTCAGGTTTGGGTATTTTGTGTTGTTGCGTTGAAACTGGGAAGATAAGCCATGGGACAAATGGAGTCATAGGTTTTGATTGACCAAATACAACTTTTACAGGCTAATCTTATAGGGAAGGGTAGGAAAATTCACTGGATCCTTTAATATATGTGGTGTGGATGAGAGGAATATATCTAGAAATCTAATTAAAAACAAAGCATTTAAGAATTCTAATTTTAATCTTCACTAGAAAACATAAAAAATATTCTCAAGCTAGAGACAGAGTGTACGTTTAAACAAATATTGTTCTTTATCTTCTTAGAATAATTCAGATTTAGAAACACATAATTAAAATAGGAAATAACACATAAACAAGGATAGATGCACTTCACCAATAAAATTGACACAAGAATATTGTAACGATTGCACTGTATTATTGAAAATATGATCAATGGTAGCTCTATGATCTACTTTACAGTACAATTCCTTCTTCAAACAAGTCCCAACATGAATACTTAGAATTATGAAGTATTTATAAAAAAATGTTACAAAATATCTTGTGTAATAAATCACCTTTATGTGTGAAAAGGGGCTAAAGCATGTGGACTGGGTCAACCTTGACCAAATCAACAACGTTGTCATGGAGGAGTGGCATTTAATGAGGGACAACACAATTTTAGATGGAGACACATTGCATGGAAGTAGTGTCATTAATATATGGGACTTAGGGTTTGGAAGCTCATTTCTTATAAAAGGAAGAGTATGACAGCCATATTATTCATGTTATGATATGTTTATGTTTTGATAATATGGTATGTTTAGACATATAAGCTTTCTTCAGCTGTTTAGCTAAGATTGCAGTGCTGTTTAGCACAGGGTGTTCCTGATCGGGAATCCCACCTCTATCCTTGAGAGGCCTCATAGGAAGAGATTTTGCACTATATTTCCACATTCAGGTTTTAGGCCAATCTTCAGTCTTGTGGTACAACACAGTTTTTGTTGAGAGATATGTTGAGTTGCAGGGTGCAACAGTGGAGGATTGTATTGGGTGTTTTCTGAGCTAGTTTTACAGTGGGGGAAGGTTTCCTTCCATTGGGAGGCCAGTAAAGGAGCCCCTTGGAATTATTTGACATATTTGGCATTAGGACAAGATGATTTTATCCCCTACAGTGTAGTTACAGCCCATATCTGCGTCATTTTAGTGAGCTGTTACAGTGGGCAACCCAAAAAGGGTCGAAAATCCAAATTTAAAATCTGGCCAAACCATTTCCGGGTTTTTCTGGGTTTTTTTATTAGAATCCGTGGTTAAAATCCCAGATCATTTTGAGCACTCTAACAACCTTCAACACATGGTTCTTCTCCTGAGAAGTAGTAGTTTCCAGCAGTAGTAGTTTGCTTTCCATTGAAGGGATCCACCCTTAATTGAGAGAGTCCTTTTGGAGGAGTTCTTTTAGATATACATCAGATTCAACCACCTCCTTCTATGTTCTTCAGTTTTAGTGCATATTCAACCCTAGGGCTTTAGATCCACCATTCATATTTTGTGTATTTCTAGAAACCCATCTTGGGTTGTCTTGGAAAAGCGTTGAGGAGCATAGATCTCCATTTGTAGCCCTGTATGAGCATGATCTTATTATATCCATTCATATATATGTTCCAGCTACAGTATTAGCCACTAAAACTATGTTGTTCTTGCTTCAGTACTTTATGTAGCAGTGTATTACATGTTTTGGGTACATTTTGACATTGGAGGCTTCTTTTGCCTATCTTGAGGGGATATATCCCCAAGATATTGTACTTATTTATTGCTATTATACATAATACCATGGATCTATTATTTGGCTCATATGTAATGTATTAAAATTTGCTTCTATTTCCATTATTATGAGCTATATTCCTGCTTTTCCCATTTGGGAATATTACAGTGGTATCAAAGCATAATCTTGGTGCAGCTTGTGAAGACATTGCATCTATGTTATCAAATAAGAATAAGATTCTCACATAAAAGAGAAGGCTTACAGAAGAGACAAAGGAAAGTCTCCATTATTTGGAGAAATGGAGGGAAAGAAGTTTTCATAACTTCTTCTCCAAACTATGCATGAGCTTAAAAAATAAATCAAGGGGATGAGGAGGGAAAGACATGAAGATCCCTTAATAATATTTGCACATGAAGAAAACCCCAGTTCTTCATATTATGCATGTTAGAATTTATCCACACAATCAGATCTACAATGTGGTACCATGCCTACATTCATGGAAAGAGAATCAGAATAAGGAGAAACACCAAATGAGGAGACTCTTGGTGATTATCTCCAAGAATATGAATCTTAGTCTAAAAGATTCAAGTAGCATATAAACTTCCAAGGATTTTGTCAACTCAAAGAAGAGAGAAGACCCAGTAATCACAATAGAAGGAGAGGGTGCATGCAACACACTTTGGGTAGATTATTTCTACCTACTTTTGATGGGTCACCCAAGAGCACTGCCAAGGCTTGGGTAAAGAAGCTAGACACATATTTCTAGCTGCATCAAGTTTCAGAAGAGGAAGCCATTAGAGTAGCAGCTCTGCATCTTGAAGGTAAGGCTTATGCCTGGTGGTTATTTGAATCTTCTTCATTGAATAATGCAAATATATCTACTTATGCAAAGTTCACTAGGAGGTTAGTGAGAAGATTTGATTTGCAACAATATGAAATTTCCTTGGGAGAACAAACCAAGCCGAAGAAATCAGAACCTTTGCATGAGTTGGAAGGATCCATGAAACCAACTCCATTTTAGAACATTGTTGAGGGGGTTAAAGATTTGCAACATACTTTTCCAAGGACAAAGGCCCCACTTCAGCAATAATTTTCTTCTCAAGAAGAAGACATGAGGATTCATTTATCAAAAGGAGATCAATTCAAAGGATCTCTTAATGATGAGGTATTCTCCATTGATAAGGAGAAGGAAGAGGAAGAGCTGGAAAGATCCTCTAGATTTGTGACAACAGAAGTAGATATACTTCTATTTGGAGATGGAGATGAAGAAATTGCTTCAACTAGAGGAGCTCGTGCATCTTTGCAAGAAGTTCCAAAGGATCTTACATATGAAGATCATGAGCAGCATGTGTCTATGATGATAAGAAATGATACAAAACAATGGAGGAATTGTGTTCCAAAATTGAATGCAATCTTAGGGACACACACTATGATAGATCATTCCTTTGTGATCAAGAATTTTGACACCAATGAGATGTTGGGTGTACATAGATTGATTACAATTGAACAAGACACCCTAGACTGTGAGATATTGCAAAAGGTAGGAGGAAATGAGAAGGAGGGCCAACAACAAATTATTGGGAACATATACACCCATCCTTTTCAGGAGGTTTATGTACAGAAGCAGGAGGATGATTTGCATAGTGAGAGTAAGGAAAAATCAGTCCACTCACATTTACAACATGCTCTAGGCCTTGATGTTTCATTACATGGAGGCATTCCACCAGGGAGACCCCCTGATTAGAAGAATATCAAAGAGTTCTCTAAACATGTTTCACCACTCATAGATGCAGGAGGAGTGGGAACAATGGGAGGTCATTGTACATTGCTGAGAGTCTTGGGTAGACTCAAGGAGGAGGGAGACATTCTCCCAACATCATCATTACCCACTCTCATTTTAGATTTTTCGTTGTGGTAGGAGCAACATAGGAAGAATAGCAGCCTTCCAATATGTACCTTTGGCATGGGAGATGTCAGAAAGGAGGACAACCATATGACAGATGTTCTTTGTGATAGATCATCAACACTGTCACTATGGAGGATAGATCCATATTGGAAATCCCAGCTATTGGTGGATTATTCCAAGGATCTTTTCACATGCATGATACTTGATGACCAACTAAATGAAGAGGGATATTCAGTACAAGATGAAGTCATCTATTATCATGGAAGGATCTTCTTATCTAGAGCCTCCAAGCTCAAGGAGAAGTTGTTACAAAGAGCATAGGAATATTTTCTTTTCAGCCATACTTATTCCATGAAAGCCTAGGACACTATCATGGAGAGCTACACTTGGGAAGGCTTTGAAAAAGAACTATATCAAAATTTGAAAATATGTATGGACCATGTAGAGATGGGAGAGACACATAACTCAATGAAGCAGTTATCACAGCCACCTCTTTCCTATTTTGGAATAAGAGGGGATCTATCTATGGACCACTCCATTTGTATGAGCATAAATTTTGGTAAGGAACATGCTTATGTACATGATGTCTCATTTGATGATTATTTGCATTCCTTTACCATGTATATGTAGGCCATTTCTCCAAGGAGGAGAATTCTTCCATATAAACTTCATGGGAAAATTTGGGCCATAAAAAATTATGAACATGGTCACTCCCTTGGAGGATATAGGGAGATGTTGTATCACTGTGGGTGCACTCCAAAAGCACCAAACATTTCTCACCTTTTCAGCCATTGTGAGAAGACTTGGGCAGTAAGTAAGTGGTGGGGAAACCACTTACCATTAGTGCATTTGATCCACTAATGATCCATTTGAAAAGACTTGCGATGGTTCCACATGTGGGACTATGATCCACCTACATTAGTGCATTTGATTGTTTATATATCACTTTTTTTGATCCCATATGTTGATGATGTTCTTATCATTGTTAGGGACATGATTGGAGGGAAGACACATTGGTTGGATGTGTCCATTGGGAA
Organism: Pinus albicaulis; assembly: GCA_034641835.2. Classification (NCBI taxonomy): domain Eukaryota; kingdom Viridiplantae; phylum Streptophyta; class Pinopsida; order Pinales; family Pinaceae; genus Pinus; species Pinus albicaulis. The sequence continues at coordinate 858,741,556 of CM076579.1, forward strand.
TGAAACTTCCCACATTTCTTCATGCTTCAAGGGGAGCATGGGACATTGTATGTTTGCTACATTATATCACTTGTTTCCTTATGAAGGGAGCCATATGATTGACTTATGTCTTTGGGAGTAGCCTCTCACATGGGAGGAGTTTTTCTATGAATTACCATTCTGAAGGGTGATTCATTTTATATGGGTGATATCTTGGAGGATAGAGCTTCACATGGGGATGAAGGTTCCCTATATTTTGCAGATCTATCCTTGCAGTTGCTTGAGTACAAGCAACATTTGGGAGGGGATGATTGTAATATTCCTAAATTAGAATATTAAAATCTAATTTTGCTTTCTTGTTTGATGAATAAGTGGGTAGGGAGACCCATCTCTTTATTAGGAATAAAACCACTTCTCATGTGAAAGTGGATCACCTTTTCAGCTTAACAAAACACCCTTAGGTGTCAAAAGGGGCTAAAGCATGTGGACTGGGTCAACCTTGACCAAATCAACAATGCTGTCATGGAGGAGTGGCATTCAATGAGGGACAACACAATTTTAGATGGAGACACATTGCATGGAAGTAGTGTCATTAATGGATGGGGCTTAGGGTTTGGAAGATCATTTCTTATAAAAGGAATAGGATGAAAACTATATTATTCATGTTATGATATGTTTATTTTTTTATTATATGGTTTGTTTAGACATATAAGCTTTCTTCAGCTGTTTAGATAAGATTGCAGTGTTGTTTAGCACAGGGTGTTCCTGATCGGGAATCCCACCTCTATCCTTGAGAGGCCTCATAGGAAGATATTTTTCACTATATTTCCACATTTAGGTTTCAGGCCAAGCTTCATTCTTGTGGTATTGCGTAGTTTCTATTGAGAGATGTGCTGAGTTGCAGGGTGCAGCAGTGGAAGATTGTATTGGGTGTTTTATGAGCTAGTTTTGTAGTGGAGGAAGGTTTCCTTCCATTGGGAGGCCAGTAAAGGAGACCCTTGGACTTATTTGACATATTTGGCATCAGTCCAAGATGATTTTATCCCCTACAACGTAGTTCCAGTCTAGATTTGCATCATTTTAGTGAGTTGTTGTAGTGGGCAAACCAAAAAGGGCCAAACATCCAAAATAAAATCGGGCCAAACCATTTCTGGGTTTTTCTGGGTTTTTGGAGTAGAATATGTGGTTAATATATCAGATCATTCTGATTAATCTAATATCCTTCCAGACATGGTTCTTATCCTAAGAAGTAGTAGTTTCCAGTAGCCGTAGTTTCCTCAACAGTAGTAGTTTTCTTTCCATTGAAGGGATCAACTCTTCATTGAGAGAGTCCTTTTGGAGGAGTTCTTTCAGATCTACATCAATTCAGCCACCTCCTTCTATGTGCTTTAGTTGCAGTGTATCTTCAGCCCTAGGGCTTTAGATCCACCATTCATATTTTGTGTATTTCCAAAAACCCTTCCTGGGTTGTCTTGGAAAAGTGTTGAGGAGCATATATCTCCATTTTTAGCCCTGTATGAGAATGATCTTATTAGATCCATTCATATATATGTTCCAGCTGTAGTATTAGTCACTAAAACTGCATTTTTCATGCTTCAGTACTTCGTGTAGTAGTGTATTACATGTTTTGGGTACATTTTGGCATTGGAGGCTTCTTTTGCCTATCTTGAGGGGCTGGATACTCAAGATCTTGTACTTATTTATTATTTTTATACATAATACCATGGATCTATTATTTGGCTCATATGTAATGTGTTAACATTTTCTTCTATTTCCATTATTATGAGCTATATTCCTACTTTTCCCATTTGGGAATATTACATCTTGATAATAGAGATCAATATATAGTCATAAAATATCTAGAGACTATTTACAAAATAGTACAAAAATGTAGGAATAGGTGAACTGTTGAAAGTGCAAGCCCTATTGTTGAGGATGATTGTTGATGTCTAGGCCTCCAAATCTATTGTGTTATTTTCCTTCCTGTCAGTAGCTGAAAACGTTTACTTAAGTAACTCACATATTTTATCCCATCTATCTTCGATTGGGATAGAAAATTTGATTACTTTTTTGTAGGCCTCATCAATGTCTGTGTATTTTTGAAAAGTGGGTTTTATGATAAATAGATGTCTCAGCTCTTGACTAATGAAAAAATGATAATCAACGGCCTCCATGAGTTCTTTCCCTGTAATATGCCCCTTTATACCTGCAAATCTGGATGTGTCTTAGGAAATGTTGTCTAGATTTCCTTGGTAGTCATTCAATTTATTAAATTTTCTCCTGAATCAATTAGCTTTGGCAATCCTTTTCTGTTTAGCACCTACATCTTCCTGTGGAATCTCTGAATATTGATATCTAAATTTTGGCACTTATTCTCTAGCTGAAGCATGAGGTTCCCTTTGGTGTGCATCCTCTCCACTTCCGGTATGGTATTTGTCGTGTCTTGGATTCCCAACTATTCTAGTTCTTCTCTATTTTTGGAATTCAAGAATTTGATGATGCTTGTTTCTTCCCCAAACCTCTATTACAAATCTGTTTTGGTCTACTTTAATACCTCTGTTTACCTCTATATTAAATCTTGTTACTAAAAAACAATCTGAATGGAAAGCCACATCTCTGTGACGACCTCATTTATTTCTTTCCATATATTCTCTCTGGCTTGTGCCAGAGTATGAGCCATTACTGATTCACTCTACAATTTTTCCACTTTTAATGCAAGCTAGTGGCTTTTCTGCAATTCATAGACTTAAGATTTATCAATTTTCAACTTTTGTTTTGAAAATATCTTTAGTTAAGCTTGTAATCTGGAAATTTTGTGATGGTGAATGTTCAAAGTATCCATGGATTTTAGTAATTCATTTGCAGGATCTATTTTTTTTGTGTGTTGGATCAGAAATCGATGTAGATGCACTTGGAGTTGTGGCCACTGTAATTGGAAATGCTGTGAGGGGACTATGGCCAAGTGTTCTACCTCCTGTTTCTCTTTGAGAATTTTCTCAAGATCCAATTCCATTTTATGTATTTGACTGTTATTTTCAATGATTAATTTGAACATGTCCTCTTTATCCTTCTCCATTTCTCTGACTTCCTTAGCTTATGGATCCTCTATAGTAGGAAATTTCAGTTGTTTCCTTAATGCTGATATATCAACATTTTTTATTTTCACTATATCTTCTACTTCCTTCACATAATTGGGGTTGTATCCCAGTTTGATTACCAAGTTTTCAAGTGACCTGATATTGGTATCCTTTGTTAAGGATGAAATATTTTCTAAATTGAGCTAGGTCTATGTGTTGTTGACTGATACTTGTAATCTAGAAGCTGACATGGCAACATTGGTTAGTGTAGAATACATCATCTCACTCGACTGTTTATGTATTCTATTTGGTCAATTGGATGGATTTTATTTGCATCAAATGAAAATACATGTTCTTGGTAGTTTGTTGGCATCTTTGGAGCTGCAACTTTTTCCTCAAGGAATGCAATCTGCATTTTTCCTTGCTCAGTGTCAAAGGCTGAAAGAAACATGTGTTGTGATGTAGTTATCTGCTTCCAGAACTGTGCATACGTTAAGGCTTGAAGCATCTCATTCCTTTGCTTGATTTCCTTGTACTTTGAAAAAATATTAGGCTCAACAGTGTCTTGAGCCAAATCAGTTATTTGCAAAGTTTTTGGAGGATCTTTAGATGTTGATGAAGAAGGGGAGCTTGTGAAGATATCATCCTACCATGTAGAAACATGGGGGCCTGTCATAATAACAGTTTCCTATTCTTTGTTCCATGGATGAAACACTGGTGCAAAATTGGTTTTATGCTTCTTCTTGTATATTAGGAACTTGTTGGATCCAATTTATCTCAATGGGGATTCTTCTATTATCCTTTTCTCCTACTTTTCCGGAGTTGTACGAGTCTAAGATATTTTTGTGGAAACTACTTGTTCTTCAGCCTCCTGAAGTGTGTACTCCTACCATTGAGTTTGATTCATGTATTGCTCTATTTTTGGCTGAGGAGTGTGTATGTAGGGTGTTGCCTTTTTCTCCTATTATCACAAAATCAGACCTGATAGGCTTCTCATCAAACCAATCTTGTGAAACTATTTCAAACCAATATTTTGGTTGAGGCTTAGCCTCCTCAACCTCAGAGGACTCTCTCAAGGGTTTATGATTTTTGATAAATATGTAGATGGCTAACTCTATATGAGATAAAACATATAAATGATGTAAACTAGTTGTAAATCACATTAGAAAAGTTTATTGGAACACAATTAGAAAAGATTATTTGTAGCACAATAAGATTTCTACTCTGAATTAACTTGTAATGCTAAGATTAATCCATTCTGCAGCCCAACTTGTCACTACTAAGCCTCATTTGAAAGTTAGATATTTTCTAGAATAGTTTTTGGGAAAAGGCTTATTTGTGAAATTGAAAAATATTGCAGAACAATCAAGGCCTTAAACTGATATCACTAATTCCTATCCATATGATGATGCATTAATAGAAATCCAGAACAAGAGTAGTTTGTAAACAATGAAGGTTGTGAAGTCTAATTTTGACAGTTAATACAACTTAAAGAACAATGGATAACACTGAACTAGAATGCAATTGATCAAACTTAAAACACAGTGACCACAACTAAACTAGAATGCCATTAACCTAACTTGAAATACAATGAACTGGAACTGAACTAGAATGCCACTAATCTAACTTGAAATATAGTGAACAAAGTTGAACTAGAGTGCCATTATAAAACTTGAAATATAGTGACAGAATTAAACTAGAGTGACATCTACCTCTGGAGTATTTTAACTGAACTAAAATGCAACTAATTCTATGAAATAATACAACCCTATCTCGTTCAATATGAGTGATATTTTGGAATAGTTTGTAAAAACAAGTCTGGCTGTATCATTCTATGCAAATGAGCATAAAACATAAAGTTTCGGAAAAAAAAATGCAATTAAATCCTAAAATAATACAGTTATATCTCATCCAATGTGAGTGGTATTTTGGAATAGTTTGTAAGGATAAGACTGACTGTGGCATCCACTGCAAGTAAGTATAAAAACACGAAGTTCAGAAAATTGATTAAACTAGGAATGAAACAAGGCTAAGTTACTTATCTAAACCATATGAACAAAGCTTCTCAGGTAGTAGGGGCCCTCTACCACCAGATTAGCACACAAATCTACTCAAGATTGACTCAGCTCTTGCAATAAAGTGATGCTTCTTTCATTAAAGGAGAAATTCATCAAAAAAGAGAGTATTACGGTCTTCTGAGATCTAGCAATAAAACAAAATCTAACTAGATGTTTCTCGGTCTCCCGAGCCATACTTATAACAAAATTACATAACTGTCTTTGAGATAAAATAGGAATAAATGTATTTCCCAACTAAAATTAAACTATAACTCTGGTGGTGGTATCGTACTATGATTAAGGACATCTGTACAGTCCTTGTCCTATTAGAAGTCTATCTCCTAGTTTTGGTTTCCCACATGCATAACCACCTGTAGACTCGAGCTCAGACTTCGTGGAGAGAAAGAAATGATGGGGGAGTGATGTGGAATATGACCATATGCGTTTTTCCTTGAGGTGACACCTAGAACCTGCGTGAACACGAAGATAGCTGCGGAATAGGTGACTGGCTACAGAATGACAGCGTTCTGTAGCCGAGTCTAGTAAAAAATTACTACAACAACAAAATCATGAAAACATAGCAAGTTAGTCATTATATACATTCTTAAAGTAATCCTAATCAATCCTATTGATCATTTAAGCCTGCAATTGATGAGGGACAAAGGAAATGAAGTGAAATGTGGTGGAAAAGAAGGACATCTTTGGGGCTCAACATACCCCCAATGCAAGGCTTTTGCATGTCCTCATGCAACTAGTCCATGTACTCTGAGACCTCTGCTAGGACATCTAACCTCCTCCTTCTACTTTTTCTGATGCTTAATGGCCTCCTAGGCTTCCTTATGACCAACTTGAATCTCAAATTTATGAGTGCCCTGCTCAACTTTTTGTTTCTCTTCTTCAATTTCTCATTAGTCTTGTACAATTTATCCATTTGTAGAGACAGAGTTGTATTAATATCACCTTTTAGCTTAACCTGCTCCCTTAAAATTTCATTCTCATTATTGATATGCCTATTGAGCACTTCTAACTCATATTTGTCTCTTATTAGTACATCAACTGCATATTTTGGTGGGCTAGGAGTTCTGTCTCTACTTTCCGAGGCTCTCTTCTCTAATGTCTCAACATAATTATAAATTTGTTGTTGTGTTGGGTCTATCTCTGGAGTTTCTTCGTCAAGGTCCTCTTCATACTGATATTCAGGTGATTTAGCAGTTGGTGTTTCTTCATCCTCAATATTTATGATTCCTGTTTGTCTAGCCTCTGTTTTCTTCAATATACCTTTAAGTCCGTGGCTCCGTCTTGGTTGAGATGGTCCTTCACCTCTCTCCTTGGCATGCCTTCTTATCATCCTCTCCTTCTTAAGCTGCTTCTTAATTTCAGCCAATTTCTCAGAAATCATCTCTTCACTGTCCCCTTGTATTGATTTACCAGTTTTAGTTTCAACAGCTTTGGAAATTTCCCTTCTCCTGCTTCTTCTTGTAGGTTTTCCTTCAGGTGGAGATTCCTTGGGTTCTTCAAAGTGATTCCTCACTAGAAACTCATCCCAATTATCTCCCATTTTTCTCAAATGATGTTCAATTAGGATTTTGACTAAACCATGGTGATACAAAGTGGTTTCTAGAAATTGAACCCTCTTTTAAACATTAGAGGCCATTCTTTTCAGACTATGAAGTAGAAAAAAGGGAAAATTGATTTCTTCATCTAAGAAATGCATCATTAACCGAATATGATAAACATAGAGGGTACCAAATCTTCCTTCACAAGTAATAAATTTTTGCAAAATGAGAAACATATTCCTCCATTTATTCTTCAGTGCCGAGCTAGGAATACCTTTCTTAAAAATGGAAACATCCATACCTGGTGTTTTGAGTATTTGCCTCCATGCCTCATTATGAAATTCCCTATTTTTGAACCAGCGTTCTCCTTGTCTGGGTAATTCCGTTGCTTCTGCAATGAAAGCCTATGTAATAGTGAATTTAATATCTCCTATTTCGACCTCTGCTCCATTGAAGGACCGTGCAAATGTTTTGGTTACCTCTTTATGAAAACCATTAAATTTTTCCAAAAATTGTAACCACCCAACTTGCTGTAGCATTTCTCTGATTTGTGGATAACCTTCCAAGTACTTGGTTCCAACTGGTTCGGATCTTACTATGAGACCCATAGATTCCTTTCTCAACCTTCAAATTACTGCTCCTCTGCTCACGGTGAAAATCGCTGTTAAAGATATTTTTTTACTCCAAAGATGTTTCCTCTGTTTTACAGACCAGAATGGCTAAGAATTGGCTATGGAAAGAAATGATATGGAGTGGTTATGAAATGGGTATAATGCGGTGAGGATGATTCACACGGATTAATGAGTTGAGAGCTATCACGGAAGAAAAGATCGCAGAAAAATTCTCGTGTAAATTTCAAAATCATCACTAAATGCTTCGGGCTAGTGACGTGACTAATTAGGTCACTTCAGTACTTAACCGTTAAGTTTTAAATGATGATTTGGAATGGCGGAGTGAAAGGGATTTTGTCCAAAGTTTTTATGATAGGTTTGATAGGCATGATCAACACGACTAATTAAAATAACTTTTTGAATCATACATAACTTAACTATGCTAAAACTTTCATGATCTGTCACCATAATAATTTCATAACTTTTACCTTTTCCTTTCCTTTGATTTTTTTGTGGTTTTGATATGCCTTGTCCTCCTTTGAAAATCATTGATCTTCAGTCCTCATAACTCCTTTGATTTTTCTTGTTGTCTTGGATATGCAGGATCAATTTTCTGCTAAATCAAGTGATTACTGGATAGTGCCTTCAGGATTTCTGGCTGCAGAATGTCTGACTGATTGCAGAATGTACCTGTAGAAGTCTTGAAACATGGAATGGACTGGTTTGAAGCATGAATGGAATGTTGTATGAATTGAGTTAAAAATGGATAATAAAATATGGTGTAATGGAGTATGAGTGAAGTGAATAATGGAATGAAATGAATCACAATTATGAAGTGAAGTGAAGTATGGAAGGTGACCTACAACTTATGATTTGTATTATTCAATTGTAGAAAGAAATCAATCTTAAAACTCTGAGATGGAAATGAGGTGGACCATGGAATGAAATGAATGAAGTATGGAATGAAGTGGAGTATGGATGAATGGAATGAAATGGAGTATGGATGAATGGAATGAAATGAATCATAAGTGAAATATGGGTTTACACTTATGATTTTGTAATAGATGCTTGTAGAAAAAGAACAAATTTGAAAAGCTAAAGTGTCAGAAAGATTCTGATTTTCACTCTATCTTTTCTGTATAAACATGCTAATCAATGATTAGTTTTCATGTTTATACTTTATTTATTTATTTTATTTTTTTATTTTTTATGCTTTTGAATTTAGAAAATTCAACTAAGTTGATGAAGAAGAAAAATTCTTCTTCATTAACTTCACATCACTGTTTTCCTGAAATCTCTTGACAAATTCTTCTCTTGAAAGTGGCTTATGATACAACTTCAATCTATGACCATTTACAAGAAAAGTGACATTCTCTTCATCTATTGTCCTGATTTTTATTGCTCCATTGTCAAAAATTCTTATAATTTCATAAGGTCCAAGCCAATGTGTTTGGAATTTACCTTGAAAATCCTTGAACTTTGAATCAAACAAGAGAGCCCAGTCACCTTCTTTGAACTTCTTTTCCTTGATATAATTATCATGCCATCTAGTCCTTTGTTGCTGGACTATACTTGTTTTCTGAACTGCATCTTGTCTGATCTCATCCAATTCATTAATCTGCTCCAATCTGTGCTTTTGTGCCTCTGTTAGATCAAGTCCTAGCTGAACTGCCATTTTAAAATTTTGAATCTGAAACTCTATGGGAAATAAAACTTGTTTTCCATAAATAAGTTCATAGGGAGTATGACCTGTTGTGCTTCTCAATGTAGTTCTATAGGTCCACAAAGCTTCAGGAAGCCTGTCTGCCCAATCTCTTCTATGTAAATGAATAGTCTTTGTTAGGATCCCTTCAATGATCTTATTAGTAGATTCCACTTGACCATTTTCTTGTGGATGATAGGGAGTAGATTTTATGTGTTTGATTTTGTACCTCTCCATCATTTGTTCCACTAGGTTTGATGTAAATTGAGCTCCTTGATCTGTAAAAATTTCCCTTGGGACACCAAAACGAGTAAAAATATCCTCAAAAAGAAAATTAACTACAGATGCTTCAGTAGCAGAAAGTAATGGCTTGGCCTCTACCCATTTGGTAACATAATCGGTGCAAACTAATATATATTTCTTTTGTCTTGATGGAGGACTAATAGGTCCTACAAAATCTAAAGCCCATTTCTCAAAAGGTTCAATATGTACCTGAGGCTGCAATGGTATCTCACCTAAAGGAGAAGGTTTCCCTACCCTTTGGCAACTGTCACACCTTTTGACATACTCTTTAGCATATTTAAAAAGGGATGGCCAATAGTATCCTAAATGAAGGACCTTATAAGCTGTCCTTTTATCAGCAAAGTGTCCGCCACAAGGTTCATCATGACATGCCTTGAGGATCTCAGGCATCTCATCTTCCCTAACACATCTCCTAATGATAAAATCTGGACTTGTTTTTTATAACTCATTAGCAACCCATGAATATTTTTCACTGTCATAAATGATCTTTCTTTTGTCTTTTGCATTCATTATTGAAGGAAATTTTCCTGAAACTAAATAATTAGCAATGTAAGCAAACCAAGGAGTCTGAGTAGAAATTGCAAAAAGATATTCATCAGGGAATTGATCTTCAACTGGAGTATTGTCTTTGATGTTTTGGAGTCTAGATAGGAAATCAGCTACTGTGTTTTGTTTTCCAGGCCTATCTAGAATGGTAATGTTGAATTCCTGTAAAAGCAATAACCATCTTATGACTCTGCAATTAGTAATTGGTTTGTTCATTAGATATCTAATTGCAGAGTGATTTGTGTGAACAAAAGTTTCATAGCCTGTTATATAGTGTCTAAATTTGTTTATGGCATGAACAACGGCTAAAAATTCTTTTTCAGTTACAATATAGTTTAACTCTTAAGGAGTCAAATTTTTACTGGTATACTAGATGGCATAAGGAATTAGGTCTTTTTGTCCCAATACTACTCATAGCGCTGTATCCGAGGCATCTGTTGAAATATGAAAAGGTAAATTCCAGTTAGGTCCCCTTAAAATAGGTGCTTCAGAGATTTTTGTTTTCAGGGTCTCAAAGGCTAACTGGAAATCAGGATTCCACTTGAATTCACAGTCTTTGGTAAGTAATTTGAAGAGTGGAGATGCTATCTTGGTGAATTTTTCTATACACCTTCGATAATATCCTGTAAATCCTAGAAAACTCCTAACATATTTTTGACAACTTGGAATACATAAGTTAGATATGACTTCAACTTTTCACTCATCAACTCTAATCCCATCCCCTGAAATGTGATGTCCTAAAACAATTCCTTTAGTAAACATCATAAAACACTTCTCATGACTAAGTGAAAGATTTGCTTCTTTACATATCTTTAAAACATTTTCCAAGTTTGTTAAGGCTTCTTCAAATGTGTTTCCATAAACTGTGAAATCATCCATATATACCTCTACACAATCATGTATTAGATCTGAAAATATTCCTAGTACTTCCCTTTGAAATGTTGTGGGTGCATTGCATAGTCCAAATGGAAATACTCGGTAAGCATAGGTACCCCAAGGACAGGTAAATGTGGTTTTTTCTTGATCTTCAAGTGCTACTTGAATTTGGTTATAACCACTAAACCCATATAGAAATGAAAAGTACTTTTTGACAGCTAATGTATATAACACCTAATCTATGAAAGGTAAGGGAAAATGATCTTTAAGAGTAGCTTTGTTTAATTCCCGGTAGTCAATACAGACCCTCCATTTAACATTTTTATTTGGCACAATTACCAAAGGAGAAACCCACTGACTATATGAAATGGGATAGATGAAGTTAACATTTAACAATTTCTGCAATTCTTCCTTAACAATCTCCCTAAGATTTGGATTCATCCGTCTCTGAGGTTGTCTGATTGGTTTACAATTTTCCTCTATGTAGATGTGATGAGTGCAAGTCTTGGGGCTTATCCCTTTCATATCAGTGTACTCCCATGCATATGCAGAAGAATGTCTCTATAAAATCTTGACTAGCTCTTCTTGTTGAGATTTCTATAAGTTCTTGTTTATGTTTAAAGTTTTGCATGGAAATATCTCAATTGTAGAGCTGCCAAATTTATCCATCGAATAAAGAGACATCTGCCTTGATGATAAAAACTCAATGTTGGATTCTTCTTGAAATTTTTCATGCTTATTTTCCGAAGAGGATTCAAAATTTTCTAAGGTATTCAAAATCTCGCTATCTTCACTAATTTCTGAAATTGTGAAGAGAGGTTGTAAGTCTTCCTCATCCTCTATCCATTGAGTATCATCTAATTCTGTAATTGTTCTTGCTGGAGGATACAAGGTAAATTTCTTGGTTGAACTACCATCAGAGATGTACATATCACCGGATCTACAACTAATGAAAGCATCAGCTGTAGCTAACCAAGGTATTCCTAATATAACAGGATGCCCCCCTAGATTATTCTTAGGAGTTAGGATCATAAAATCCACAGGATATTCCCAAGAATCTAGGGACACTGGAATGTCTTCTATTACCCCATCAGGTTTGATCACAGATCTGTCTGCTAATTGTAATAATGTGGGTGTAAAAAGAAGATTAGGAAGTTTCATTTTATCCATGATTTGTCTACTCATAATATTGATTGCTGCTCCTAAATCAATAAGTGTGTTTTGGATCTCAATTCCATTGATGTGAATTTTAACAACTGGATTTCCTAGGTCTAGATACTTTGGAATAACAATCTTACCCATCATGATATCTACTATTTTTCCTGCCAGTTGAATTTTCTTTATCTCTCTTATTCTTTTTCTTGTTTTCTTCATGCTCAACTCCTTTATTTTTTTTGCTAAGATTTGAATTTCCTTGATGGATTGTAATAATGGAATCTTAATACAAACATTTATCAGCTCATCTAGGAAATCATAATTAGGCACCATAATTTGTTTTTCTACACCCCTATCAATTTGTAATCTTTCTGGAAAGGGAGGTGTAGAAGTGGATGTTGATGGCTACTCTAATATAGGAGTTGAAATTTTTGGTTTTTTTTTTTTTTTTTTCAATGTTTGAGTCTTGGAAAGTAGAGAATCTTCCTCAGAATTGTCTTGCTCTTGTATGATTACAGAAGGTTTCCTCTTTTCAAGTATTCTTCCAGACCTAAGTTGAACATCACTAAGGTCTAAAGGAGTGATCAAATAAGTTGGAAACTGTTGGCCTTCTATCATGTATGTGTTCTGAGTATTTTTATTGTTGGGTTTTGGTATGGGTTGGGTAGGCAACTGATTTGTTTTCTGAGGAAATGGTAATGGAAGTGGTTGATTTTGATGTTGTGGATTTTGAGGATTTTGTTGAAAATTCTGTTGAGGAGGGAAATGTGGATATGGTGGATAGGATGGTGGATATTGGTAATACTAAGAGTATATTCCATAGGGATTTTGTGCTCCTTGCGCCCAAGTTTGTGATTGATTTTGAAATTGGGGCCAAAGTTGCTGCCAAGAATTCCAATTTGGTGGGGGTTGATTATACAACTGATCATAAAATCCTTGTGTTTGAGGTCCTTTCCAAGGCCTCCTGGAGACAAAATTGAGAGATTCTGTGGAACTTGTAAGAGTTTCTTCTTGAAAGACAGCTTTAAGAGTAGGATGTGAAGGAAAACTCTTGGTCTCATGTTTTTCTGAACAAATTACACAAGTCTCCACAACTTTGGCATCCAAAGGGCACTCTCTCAAGGCATGTTTCTTTCTACATTTGGGACAAAAGATTGCTAAGGCATCAGATTCAAATTTTTGCTTGTTTTGTAACTTAAGGGTGTCTATTTGTTCACTAAGACTCCCTAAGATATCAGATTTGAATTCATCAAGCATATGTCCTATTTCTGCCCTACTTACTGTCCCAGAAGCAGACTTACTTGCCCTTGCAAGAGCAGGGTCTCTTGGTCCTTTTACAGTTTTAGATTTCCCTCTTGAAAGGTTGATACATAATTCATCTATTTCAGGTAATGTAAGCTGAGATATATCCCCTTTTCCCATCATGTTAAGGATATCTAACCATTCATCCCTAATTGTCTTCAACAAGAGAGCTTTCAAAGTATCTTGGTCTAGGTGTTCCATTTTTTCTCTTTTGATGTTGTAGTTAAATCTCTCCAACAAATCTTCCAAATTTTCATCTTCTTTTTGTAGCATTTTAAACACTTCCTCCTTATGGTTGACTGGCATACAGTAATCCAAATACCTCTCTAGAAATTCTTGTTTCATGTCTTCCCATGTCCTAATAGAACTGTTGATCAAACTCATAAACCATTTTAATGCTACTCCTTTCAATGTTGAAGGGAACAGTTTAAGTTTTTGGGCATCTTGTAAGTAGTCATAGGTTCTACATAGGACTTCAAATTCAAATAGGAAGGTTTCAGGATCTTTAGTTTTAATTCCATAAAAGTTTGGAAGGACAGAGGGTGAAATTTTTTTCATAGTTGCATTGGTTTCTTCATCTACTATAGGAAACCCAAAAGAGATTCCCATTTCCCTTCTACATCTTCCTCTGGCTCCTTCTCCTTCTACACCTCTACCTCCTTCTCCTCTACCTCTACCTCTACCCCCTCCAAATAGTGTGTGTTCTCCATTAAATACTCCTCCTCCCCCTTCTTCTGCCATAGTTGATTCTTTTGTGGAAGTGGAAGAGTTTGTGCCTTTAGTAGGGATCCTTGAATCTTCTTCTAAGACAGGTTCAGTAGATGAAGTGGAAGGTCTTTCTAATGGAATATTTGGTCTTAAGTCCTCTGAGAGTCTAGGATCAGTAAAGGATGGAATGTGGGTTTGAGTTGAAGTTGTGCTGGCTCTTGGTCTTGGTGAAACAAGTGGTGTTCTAGGAATCAAGCTTCTGCTTCTTATGAATCTACCCCTCGAGTCTCTTTCTCTACGCATGTCATTTTTTTTGGGAGGTAAGAAACAAAACTACCTAGTTTTCACTTCCCCGACAACGGCGCCAAAATGTGTGCTCAACTTAGTGTTCTTAAATTGAGGTCATAAATTTTCAACCAGGGCTAGTAAACTACTGAAGTGAGGTGCACTATATGTGCCTAGGTATCTGTTTCTCACTACGTTGTGTTTAGTGTTTTTATGATGTTTTTGGTTTTGTGGTTTTATGTTAAGAAGGAAAAGAACTAAATTTTGGAAAAATAACAGTTGTTGGTCACACTAAAAACAGAGCAAAACCTATTCTAAATTATGTGTGGCACTAAAGAACAGAAAATGCAAAGCTTGATAATGACTCATAGCAAGGAAATAAATCACAACATGAACTCAATAACTCATAACATGAAATCATCCAATTCATTCATTAGAAATATGTTGGAATAGCTTGAGAAAAGGACAAGTTAAGTGAAAATGAGGTTCTCCTAAGTAAACAATCATCTTACAATATTACAAAGAATCTCATCCATGGCTAAAAGTTTATTGGAACACAATTGGAAAATATTATTTGTAGCACAATAAGATTTCTACACTGAATTAACTTGTAATGCTAATATTAATCCATTCTACAGCTCAACTTGTCACTACTAAGCCTCATTTGAAAGTTAGATATTTTCTAGAATAGTTTTTGGGAAAATGCTTATTTGTGAAATTGAAAAAAATTGCAAAAACAATCAAGGCCTTAAACTGATATCACTAATTCCTGTCCATATGATGATGCATTAATAGAAAGTCAGAACAAGAGTAGTTTGTAAACAATGAAGGTCGTGAAGTCTAATTTTGACAGTTAATACAACTTAAAGAACAATGGATAACACTGAACTAGAATGCAATTGATCAAACTTGAAACACAGTGACCACAACTAAACTAGAATGCCATTAACCTAACTTGAAATACAGTGAACTGGAACTGAACTAGAATGCCACTAATCTAACTTCAAATACAGTGAACAGAGTTGAACTAGAGTGCCATTATCAAACTTGAAATATAGTGACAGAATTAAACTAGAGTGACATCTACCTCCGGAGTATTTAAATTGAACTAAAATGCAACTAATTCTATGAAATACTACAGCCCTATCTCGTTCAATATGAGTGATATTTTGGAATAGTTTGTAAAAACAAGTCTGGCTATATCATTCAATGCAAATGAGCATAAAACATAAAGTTTCTGAAAAAAATGCAATTAACTCCTAAAATATTACAGTTATATCTCATCCAATGTTAGTGGTATTTTGTAATAGTTTTTAAGGATAAGACTGACTGTGGCATCCACTGCAAGTAAGTATAAAAACACAAAGTTCATAAAATTGATTAAACTAGGAATGAAACAAGGCTAAGTTACTTATCTAAACCATATGAACAAAGCTTCTCAGGTAGCAGGGGCCCTCTACCACCGGATTAGCACAAAAATCTACTCAATATTGACTCAACTCTTGCAATAAAGTGATTCTTCTTTCATTAAAGGAGAAATTCTTCGAAAAACAGAGTATTACGGTCTTCTGAGATCTAGCAACAAAAACAAAATCTAGCTAGCTGTTTCTTGGTCTCCCGAGCCATACTTATAACAAAATTACATAACTGTCTTTGAGATAAAATAGGAATAAATGTCTTTCCCAACTAAAATCAAACTAGAACTCTGGTGGTGGTCTCGTACTATGATTAAGGACATCTGTACAGTCCTTGTCCTATTAGAAGTCTATCTCCTAGTTTTGGTTTCCCACGTGCATAACCACCTGTAGACTCGAGCTCAGACTTCGTGGAGAGAAATAAATGATGGGGGAGTGATGTGGAATACGACCATATGCATTTTTCCTTGAGGTGACACTCGGAACCTACGTGAACATGAAGATAGCTGCGGAATAGGCGACTGGCTACAGAATGACTGCGTTCTGTAGCCGAGTCTAGTAAAAAATTACTACAACAACAAAATCATGAAAACATAGCAATTTAGTAATTATATACATTATTAAAGTAATCCTAATCAATCCTATTGATCATTTAAGCCTGTAATTGATGAGGGAAAAAGGAAATGAAGTGAAATGTGGTGGAAAAGAAGGACATCTTTGGGGCTCAATAGCATCATTGATGAATTCTAAGTAACATAAGAAAACACCACTGTAATAGAATATTGGAAAAATTCCATTAGAACAAGAATATACAAGAACTCTTTATGAATCTTGAGTTGTCAAAGTAGAAATTCTCTATTAGGCTGAAAATAGTCACTTACATAAAACAAAGTCTTTTTGCTAAAAAATGTCCAACCCTTTCTATTTCGACTTCTTGATCTTTTATATATATTTTAAATCATGAGATAAGCTTCTCCATAACTAGATACATAGAATTCCCACGCTTTGACACCTATTCTAACTATAAAACGTGGTACTTATTACAAACACAACTGTAAAACTAACATAGAGTCCTATTACAATTAGAATTAGAACTCTTTTGGTTCTACTCTAAATAGCCTTATCTAAACTTAAATACATCATTTTCCAACTATATTTCCACTCAGCAGAATCCTGATGATGATTTTCAACTTTTTATAACCATAATGTTGACGATGTTAATTCCCTGTAATCTAGGAAACTGCTCCCCTGTTTTTAGGCTTAGGATCCCTTTAATTTTTTGAGATATTCTGACCACTTCCAACTGATAACTTCAATGCTAATTGATATTTGGAACATGATTGAAATAATTCCCAATTCATCCCTTCATGCCAGCTATGCAAAACCACCTTGAATTTCTCAAAACCATGAAAACAGACCCACGCTACGAAAACAACACAGTTTCGTAGCGCTTTTCATAACGCGGTCTTTTTTACCATTTTCCTTCAAAATTTAACTTCCTTTCCTTCAGATTTACTTTGATATTCACTTGATATATATCCCTAAGGAATTTCAAATAAAATTTCTTGGTCTTCCCTCCAAAATTTGATAAGGAAAAGGGTGAAAAAGCTGCTACAACAGTTTCGTAGTGCTTTTCACCCTTTTTGCGCTACAGGTGCTACGAAACTGTTGTGCAAGCAGTTTTAACCAGATTTTCACAAAATTTTAAAACAAAAAGGTACCACATATTCATAAAATTATTGGATTCATCAAAACCATTTGATATTTGAACTAAAAACATACTTTTCACAAAATTTGATCCTCATTTTCCATTTAGATTTTGTTTTGAAATTGTCATTTTGTACCTCTTCTTTTTAGTTCATCTTGAGACTGTTTTAATTGTAGCTCCAAATCCTTCATTTGGCTTCTTAGCTTCCTATTAATTTCTCTCAAATGAGTGTTGATCACTCTAGCAAATATTGCTTCTTTAATAGCTAGAACTGTCCATCTAAAGAACTGTTGGGCACTGCTTGGGATCTCTGACCTAGCAACAATTTGACCTTCCCAAACAATCTTCAACCTCTTGAATTCTATATTTTCAATGTTGTGCTGCCTTGTCCTATTTATTATCATTTCTATTTCTTGATTTGCTAGCTTCAACCTTTCTTCCAACAGTTGACACTCTGACATGTGTTCTTTTCCCTTCTCTACCTTGATGACTGCATGCTCCACTATAGGAGATGAAAGATCAATCACCTTTTCAGGGGATTTGGCTACTTCAATAGTCACTTGGAAATATTTAATAATTTCTTGGAGTATATTTTCATGTCTGGTTAGAGTTTTCCTAACTTGAAAAACAAAAGCTGTATTCTCACCTTCAAAATCCAATTTCTTTGCTGATTTGATTTTTCTCTGTTTAGGTTCATTCACTTCAATGAAATATGCCTGCACAATGGGTGATTATTCTATGTCTATTGCATGCAATATATAATCCAAGTTTCCATTCATCATTGGAATTTCCTCTTCCATTGAAACAACTGATTTTCCCTTTGATGCTAATACTTGACTTCTTGTCTTTCTCTTACTCTCCTGCTTACTGACCACCTGTTTTTGTCTTGTATCTTTGACCTTTTCTACTTTCTATTTTGCAGGTGATGGGGTTCTTGCAACAAGAACTGATGATTTCTCAATTCTATCTTCAACCTGTTTTCTTGGTTTCAACTTCAAAAACCTCTTAGCTTTGGTAACCACTGGCTGACTGGATGCTGTTACTGGTGGTGAAGGATTTCCCTTGATCTTAGGGTTTCGAGCTGGGGTTAGGGCTTCCATTTCAAAACCAATCATAAATAAAAAGGAATAAAAATCTCTATTTATTTTCTGTAGCTCATTTAAAACCAGTAACTTAATCAAACCATGATGAAACATAGATGTTTCACAGCCATCAGATTTAGCTTGGACTTTGTCAGCCATTTTGGAAAGGCTTCTATGTAAATAAAATGGTAAATGTAATGATATCATTCCTGTGAAATGTAACAGCAGTTTGAAATGATAAGTGAAGACTTTATGGTACCTGCCTTCACATGTGAAATATCTTTGGATGTTGAATAACAGCTTTGCATAGTTATCCTTGATACAGCTCCTGTGTATTGCATTGTTCAAATCCATATCTACAAATTTAGGTTTCATAAACTCCTTGCATGGCTCCATGTCAAACCTACAACCTTTAAACCAAGATTTATGTCCCCTTGGTATCTCTGTCACAACAACTATGATCTTAGGTGTCACTGGCTTGTTTATCATTCCAACTTTGGTAGTGGTTCCACTGAAATGTAGAGAAAACTCTTTGGACACTTGAGTGTGGCAACCCTGTGGCTTTTAACAAAATTTGAAATAGCCAGCCTTGCTAAAAGCCTCCATTACCATTTGATCCTCCATAACAGCATTTTCATTCTCAGGTTCATATCTTAGACAATGTCCCCCTCAGTGGTCTTCTTTTCCTCTTCCATGTTCCCTGTAGAAAACCTATTGGTTTCTTTAAAACCTGAAAAGCAGCCTCTCTTGACCAGATGAACAACCTCACTTGATTTGATAAATCAACCTCACTTGATTTGATGAGAGTTTTCTTTGGATAGAAAAACCATAAACTTATCCTCACTGTTTCAGAGCTTGGATAAAATATGTGAAGGTGAATGAAACAATAATGACTCAATTAGGCAAAAAATTCGAATTAGAGATGTCACTTCATGACTAAATGATGTTTAATTGATACCTTATCATGAATATGATGATTGTAGGACAAGTGGGTACATAAAATATGTTAATTAACTGACTCACCATACTCCTATCATGTCATTCCCCAACTGAAACTGACAAATCCTAGCTTATTTAACATGATAGCTACGAAACCACACTTTCGTAGTGCTCACAGTGTAAATTTTGCAATTTGCGCTATGAAAGTAGCAGCGTTTTCGTAGCGCAAAACTCATTTCTTGAACTAATAGCGCTACAAAATTGTGGATTTGTAGCTAATTGTAGAAAATCAACCTAAAACCTACTTAGATGTCCCTTAAATGAAAAATGTGAAGTTTTTAACTATGGAATGAACCTAAAAAGACTCTTTTTTTTTTTAATTTTGATTATGAACACTAACCTCCAAAACTATGGCATACCCTTGACCATACTAAAATGAATTTAGAACTAATTAGATCATGGTCAAAATAGAGTTGGCATGCCATGTTTTAATTTATTTTTTTTGTAGTGATAACAGTGGCTCCACTTGGGATACTGTGCCCCTGTGGTACACTAAGAACCAGTAGTTCCAATGCTACTATCCATTTTTCTTAATCAAAATAGTAAAAATCTTGAAATTTGCAAGCTTCCTCCTCAAGCTCTAATGGCCTTCACCTCGGGCTCAAACTTGTTGATCTTGCTTGTCATTATTAGCAGAAAAACTTATAAAATGAAATATGTACAATGACATGAACAATCCATCAGATTTTAGGAAGAATAATGCTTCAAAAACCTGCCATTGACAGGTCCTCCAGCATATGGTTTTCCATATATCTCCTATAGTATGTAAGTATTGTTTCCATGGAAAGAAGCTACCTTTAAAGGACATTTCCATAAATTCTCAAACTTACCATGTTTGCCTTTTTCTTGAATTCTGGCCTCCCATTTCAACACTTCATCTTCAATTTGAAAATTCTCTTCCTTGATCTTCTTATCAAATGTCTTCTTGATTCTATTTTAAGGTTGCTGATTGCTGTCATAAACCTCATTCCTTTTCTCTTGCAGAGCTATCAGCTAATTAATTCTTCTATGGATTGCATTTGGCTTCTCTTCTAGCCCTTGAATCAACTTCATAACAGGTACTCCTAGTGATGTAGGAAAAATAGCCTCAACACCATATACCAATTCATATGGTGAAGTTCCGATTGACCTCTTTGTACATATCCTATCAGCCCATAAGGCATACTTCAGTTTCAAATGCCAAACCTTCTTATTTTACTACAACACTGTTTTAATGATCCTCACAATGCTCTTGTTATAATATTCAGCAAGGCCATTTCCTTGCAGATAATATGCAATAGAATGCCTAAGAGTAATATGATATTGATGACAGAAATTGACCAGCTTCTTAGACTTGAATGCTTGTGCATTATCAGTTATAATCTTCATGGGGCAACCCAATCTAGACAAGATATTATTTTCTAAGAAAGAGATAATCACATAATCATTTGCTTGCCTAGTTGGGATTGCTTCAATCCATTTGGTGAAGTAATCAGTCGCTGTAAGAATCCAACAATGCTGATCCAAAGATGATGGGTGAATCTCCCCGATAAAATCTAGTCCCCACTTTTGAAATGGTGCTTCTACATAAATAGGCATCAAAGGTAAGGGTACAAGTTTCTTCTTACCCTCGAAAATTTGGCATTTATGGCAGGCAGCAACCCTTTTTTATACATCCTTAAACATTGTTGGCCAATAAAACCCCACTCTCAGAATTTTGTTCACTGTCGCCTTCCAATAATGGTGACCTCCACAATCTCCTTTATGAAATTCCTCAATAAATTTATCAGCCTCCTCTTCCAACAAGAAATTTAACAAAATTCCACCGGTATCCTTCCAAAACCGATTTCTGTCAAATATAAAGTATCTCAAAGATTTCAGTTTAACAAACCTTGCTTTGGATTTTTTTCAAATCAGTAGGTGCATGATGGTGTTGTAGGACAAAGACAACTTCCTTGTACCAAGATGAGGTGATATATTTTTCTTCAATGGGAACTAGTTCCTCATCTTCATCTGAAATTTTTGATATTTCTGCAATCCAATTTAAATCAAGACAGTCAAAGTTTGACTGTGCCATCAGCTTCGCCAAGCCTTGCCCTTTGACCAATTTTTTCGGTTTAATTTCAATATCATATTCTAGAAATTTGGCAATCCATTTCCCCCTCTTACCATCAGGATTGGCTTGAGTGAGTATGTCTTTTACAAAAGTATTAGGAACAAATGCCACAATATGAGAATGCAGAATATAAATTCTGAAATCTTTGACAGCCTTTACCAAAGCATAGGCTTGCTTTTCTAAGATATTATACTTTATTTCAGCATTGGCTAATGTCCTACTAAATAAAGAAATTGGTTGTTCAATACCTTGTTGTCCCTTTTGTAGCAGAACTCCGATGATAATATTTTATGATGCAAAGGTAAAAACTAGAAATTGCTTGGAAAAATCAGGACTGATCAATACTAGTGCCTGCGTGAGTGCTCTTTTGATCTCTTCAAATGAATTTCTTGCCTCTGTTTTCCACTTAATATCAATTATCTTCTTCAGCATCCTTGTTATATCATTCACAATCTCAGCAAAATTAGGAATAAATCACCTTACAAAATTAACTTTTCCAAGGAAAGATTGAATCTCCTTCCTACTTCTTAGAAAATCCACCTTCTGAATTGCATTGACATTGCTTGGATCAATCTTAATCCCGTCTTTAGAAATGATATGCCCAAGTAATTTACCTGAAGTTAAAGCAGAAACACTTTTCTTGGGATTTAGAGAGATGTCAAACCTTCTACATTTCAGCAGAATTCTTTCCAAGTGTTTCAAGTGATCTTCTTCCTTCCTTGAAAATATTGTTACGTCGTCAATATACACAACCACCATCTTGTCATTTTCTTCTAAAAAAGAAATGTCCATTGCCCTTTGAAAGGTAGCTCCTGCATTCATGAGACCAAATGAAATCTTGGTGTACATAAAAGTACCCCATGGTGTAGTAAAAGGTTGTTTTTTCTTGATCATCAGGATGCACAAGGATTTGATTATAGCCTAAAAAACCATCAAGCATAGACATTCTCTCAGAACCAACAATAGTTTGCAAAATTTGATCCATCTTTGGAAGAGGATAATTATCCTTCAAGGAGGCTTTATTCAGATTTCTGAAATCAATGCATATTCTGATCTCCCCACTTTTCTTCCTAAACGGAACCAAATTTGCAAGCCAATTTGAAAATCTGATTGGGACTATGATTTTGGCATCAAAGAGTTTTTTAACCTCCTTCTCAATCAAAGGCATGAGAAGTGGGTTGATCCTCCTTAAATTTTTCTTGAAAGGTCTTTCATTTTCTTTTATGGGAATAGTGTGCTGAATAATGGCGGGATTATATTCTTTCAAATTAGCATAGTTCCGAGCAAAGACATCTATGAATCTCTTCATCATTTCCCCATATTTAAACTTAATATCAGGTGAAAGAAATATTGAAAGTTTAATCATTTTGGGCATAGCTATAGTACCAAGGTTACAACTCTCAACTTCTTCATCATCAACTTGCATCTTGGGAGATTGAAAAACATCATTCTGATCAAAAATAATTTCTAGAGGTATGAGTCCCTTTGGTATGGAATTATTCTTTAATTGCAAAACTTCAGAATTCCCTTTAGATTCAACTAATATGTTCTACTGATCTACTTGTACATTTTCAAATTCTTCTTTCAGCTCAATAAAAATTTTCACCTACTGAACATCCTCAAAAATTTGCCAATGAGTAATATTATTAGGAATGGCTGGCCTATGGCAGATTTCAACTTCATACTTTTCTGAGGAATGTAAAGGAATAATGAAAAGGCTTGCAGAGACAGTAAGAGAATCAGCAATGGATTTTTGTTCTCTAGTTTTGACTGTGAATGAATAGGCGTAAAAGTTTTCTAACATGTCCAAAACCAAATTCCTATATGATCTCATCCTTGTGTCCTTTGTTTGATAAACACCCTTAATCTGTTTTATAACTAATTCTGAATCTCCAAAAATAGAAATATTTTGAGCATTCATTCTTCTCAACACTTCTAGACCCAAAATCAAGGATTCATATTAGCCCATGTTATTCGTGCAATCAAAGTTCAGTTTATAGGAAAAGAACTTACTTTCATCACTTGGATTTCTAATCTAGATCCCTGCTCCTGCTCCTTCTTTGCCTGCTGACCCATCAAAATATAATGACCACCAACCCTCTTCCTCTTTGTTTCTGACTTGTTGACCTTCCACTTGCTGATTTTCAAACTGTTGAATTTCAGAACTCTGATTTTCTGCTTTCTTTTCTTCTTCAGCTTCATTAGTCAATTCATTGAAAAGAATAGCATAACCAAGCTCAGTATCAAGGAAATAAATTGGAAGGTTTTTGGGTTTATCTTTGCTACTCACCATGTAAGCCATCCTTGTCTCTCGATACAATCTTCTTTGCTCCCCAAAAACTGGAATGATAGCATAATTAAGATCCATCTGCATTGTACCCTTAATTTTTGTTGCCCATGATATTGACAACAACATACCAAACTTCGATGGAATGTCACCTACAACAATGTCCATGAATACAGTCTTAGCAGGAACTTGCGTCAGTGTAATATTCCTACATAGCCTGAGCTAAGAGGAATATGCATTTTTGTTTTACTTTCTGTTGCATGAATAAATGAATAAAGGAGGACACGTAAAACTCCTGGAAAGAATAAATAAATCAATGCCCATGTGAACAAGGATAAATCAAGGCCATGTAAATAAATCACTGCAGGTGTGAAAGGGGGTTTAAGCTGTGAGACTGGGTCAACCTTGACCAAATCTACTGCGCTGTCTAGATTCAATGTATCTCATAAAGGGAAAACGTAGTTCTAGAAGGAGGCCCCTCATGTGAAAGGAGATAACTCATCAAGGTGGTTTATGGTTTGCAAAGGATTTCATCCTATAAAAGGAATGGGAAGGCAGCAAGAGAGGGTTGTTGATTGATTATATTTCTGAGTATCTTGTCTGTTTAGAAAAATAATATTCTCTGTTATTTAGTGGAGGATTGTGCTGCTTAGCACTTGGAGTTCCTATGCAGGGATTTCACATCTTCCATTGAGGATTATTGGAGGATTATTTGTTTATTTGATCCACTATCAAGCTTTGGGCCAAGATATACTTCCAACTGCAACACAGATTCAGTGAGGGTTTTCTTTCTTTTGTAGGCTGCAGCAAGTGGAACTCTAGATATGCAGAGATCTAGCTCTTATTGGAGCCTCTTCTCATGGAGTGTGTCTTTTAACCTCCTAGAAGAGTGCATCCACTGTTTGAGCTTCAGATTTGTATCTTGGCATTAGGCCATCATTTTAATTCAAGCTACAACGCAATTTTCATTAAGGAACTGCATTATTTTCATTATAGGTTATGCAGGGTGTTTTGATCCCATTTTTGATGAGAGATCTCTGGTGTTGGGATTTGCCTCTCACTTTGGTGATCCATGGATTAGCTTGTTGATCCATGTTCTATTTAGATATGATCTATTTTAATAAAATTCATCTTCAGAAATTCCTGAAGCATTTTTCAAATCTGCAACTTAAAACTCAGATCTACTCTTTGTAATGCATGATTTGGTCAAAACCCCAAGGGGATCTTGTAAATAAGACTATCTAGTTTCCAGATCTGAAATGGATCTGATGTTTTATCCAAATATCTGTCCTAGATCTGAGTTTTAATATTCAGCTGTTGTAGCTCCTCAAAATAATGCTTTTAAGCCATTTCTGCAGTTTATATATGTGTTGGAGCCTTCTTTTTTGAATATTTCTTGCTCTATTGTCTCTTGTATTCTACTGTATATTGAAAGAGCTTTATTATAATTCTGATTTGTTGTTTTATACTCATAATTTAATCATATTTTATGGCCTCTTGCTCATACTATCCAAGACTGCGTTATTTTTGAAGCAGTTTGTTGTGCATAGCTGCAGCCCCTCTTGTAGGGTGTTTTTCAGCTAGACTAGGTGGTGGGAGATCTATTTACCACACCTAGTTTGATTTTTTTTTGCTCCCCTTTTGGATATAGACTCCAGATATGCTGATCTAAGGGATCCAAGGGCTGTAAACTCATTTTTGTGCATCAATCTCCCAGGAGTGCGCTATTTCAGCAGGCTTGCTGTGCTGTTCCAGATTTGGAATATTACAGTGGTATCAGAGCTCCTTTCTTGGCACAACCTGTGTTTTACTTGGAGCACCACAACCGTGTTTCATTCAGAAGAAGATGAACCTCTTACTGAGAGGGAGAAGAGGTATCATAACAGAAGTCACAAGAAGTTTTATTACACTACTGATGATCAAGACAAGGGTAAAGCCCCTGAGACTGCAAGTGATAAAGAAGGAGAAGAGTTTGCATGCACTTTGTTGGTGGCCATGCAAGATCTTGCCAAAGAGATCAAAGATATGAGGATGGAAAAAATGAGGGAATCTCCTGAGAGATTTCATCCGGGGGAAAGTTCTGATATGTCTCATCACTAGATTGGTCAACCAGTGAACCAGCCACAAGCCCCACAATCTCCACAACGCTCCACTATGCCTACCTTCTTGGCTATGGAGAATGAAGGACCACAAGAGAAAGCTTCCCTTGAAGACTACTTTGTGGAATATGAATCTCAGAATTAGAGATCTAGAGACCACTTGAGTTTCCAAGAGTTTTGTCACCTCAAGGACAGAAGAATACCAAGGCAACAGTATAGATATGGTGGGTTCTTCAATAATAATGATAGACATCACTCTATGGGTAGATTATTTTTTTCAAAGTTTGATGGATCACCCACTAGTTCAGCCAAAGCATGGGTAGAAAAGTTGTACATCTACTTTCAGTTAAAAAAAGTCCCTGAGAGTGAAGCCATCAAGATTGCAGTGCTGCACTTTGATGGTGAAGCACACAATTGGTGGTTCCATGGGTTGTCTACATTGGACCATGCCAATGTGACTGCCTACTTTGAATTCACTAGAAGACTGGTGGAGAGGTTTGAAAAAAAGGATCCAGAAGCACCTTTCATGAGCCTTGCAAATTTAAAGCAATTGAGAAATGTAGAAAATTATATCTCTGAGTTTCTGAGATTATCAGTTATGGTTCCTGATCTGTCTGTAGCAAGCAGGGTGTACATGTTCATCGATTGCTTGGATGAACCTTTGCATGGGTTGATTAAATATACCAAACCCACCACTTTGCATGATGCCATTGAGAGGGCTAGATACCTCCAAGATGCCTTGCCAAAAGCAAAGGCAACTTTCCAGAGCAAAGCCCCTCACTTTTCTAAAGGGAAGGAAGGAAAAGTTGCTCCTTCCAAGGAGAGCTCATTGAAGAAGCCTCTTGACATTTAACTTAGGAGGGAGCTGAGAAAGAAGAGAATATGTTTCATTTTCCAAGAGTCATGAACACCTGGACATAGATGTGTTGTTGGGAAAGCACATTACATAGAATTCTTCTCAGATTTTGAGGAGGAAGATGAAGATGATGAACTAAGGAGGGGTCACAAAACTGATAATGCTGAGGAGGAACCAACGCCATCTGGAGACGGGGATGGAGTCTTTGCTCCGATAGGTGAGACTCTTGCATCTTTGAGAGGAGTGCCTAAGTACTTGACCCTAAGAGTACAAGGTTCAATCATGAATCAGAGGGTATCTGTGTTGATTAACAGTGGGGAAACCCACAACTTTATTGATGCTCATCTTGTGAAAAGGAGAGAAATCCCCATTGATAATTTTGAGGGATTCTCTGTTTTTGTCCCAGGAGATATGACCATGAAATGCATGCAATATATCCCCTCACTTTTAGTCACTATGGGATCCTACACTCTGGTGGATCACTTTTTTGTAGTTGAAATACCGGATAGCAATATCATTCTGGGTGTCCAATGGTTGATTACTTTGGGGAAGGTCACCACTGATTGGAAAGCTTTGCAGATGGAGTGGGTGGACTTGGAGAGTTGGAAACCACAAATTATTCAAGGCATGAACACTTATCCCTCACCTAACACTTCCACAAAAACAACAGAGATGGATTTTCACAGTGGAAGAAGGGATCTCACAGTCCCTTCTCTTATGTTCATGAAAATGTTGTAAGGGACATTCCTATCTAGTCTCAAGCCACCTGGGATGCCACCAGATTAAGATCTTATGGGGGAGGCCTCACAAGGTGCTGCTCCAAATCTAGATCCAAGAGGGATTGGAGCAATGAGAGACCAAGTTACAGCACTGGAGGGCTTGGGACAGCTCAAGAATGAGGGGGATCTTCTTCCTGAATCACTATCACCCTCTCTTTTTTATGAATATGTGTTGTGGGAGGAGAAGAATTGGAGGATCAGCCTTCCAACAAACAAATTTGGCATGAGAAATGTCAAAAAGGAGATCAAAAACATGACAAGCACTTCCATGGATGCATCATCAACACTGTCATTGTTGAATAGTGTAGATCTGTATTGGAAATCTCAACTACTTGTAGAGTATTCCAGAGTTCTCCACACAGGTATGGTACTAGATGACATGCAGAAAGAAGAGGGCCACTTAGTCCAAGGGGGAGCCATCTATTATCATGGTAAGGTCTTCTTGGCTATAGCTTCCAAGCTCAAGTAGAAGATACTACAAGGGGCACATGAAGAATTCTTCCTCAGCCATATGCATTCAATGAAGGTCTATACCCTGATCATGAGGAGCTTTGATTGGGAAGGCATGAGAGAGGAATTACATCAACACTTTCAATAGTGCATCAGATATGGAGGATTGGGGTAGCCAATGAAATCTTTGCAAGAGTCATCTCAACCAGTTCTTCCTTTGCTTGAGAGAAGGGAAATGCTCAGGAAAAACTCCATGTGTATGAAGAACTATGATGGTAAAGGATCTAATCATGTTAAGCAAGATCTATTTTCTGATTTGTCACATTATTTTACCATGTTTTTATAGGCTATGAATCCTAAAGGGGGTGATATATCATGTGGATCTCATAGTTTCTTGAGGGCCAATAGCAATTCTGAACTTGGCCACTCCCTTGTTGTGCAAAGGGAGATTCCTTTTCATGATGGGTGCTTTCCAAAGGCACCAAACATACCTGATATCTCTAGCTATTTTTATATGACTTATGCAGCAAATGTGTGGAGGGAATGCCACTTTCCACACCTTGATCTAAATCAGGCAGGAGGTGCACTACGCTAGCATCACATGTGGGAATTTGACACCCTCTTCAAGGTCAAATTTCTGTTTGCATATATGTAGTTTTGCTTCCATACTTGGATGATATAGTTGTACTATTTTTGGGATTGTATGGAGGGGGTATGGACAGTTTGCATGCAACACATGGGTTGCAACTTATCTATGAGCCTCATGCTACATGTTTTAGATAAATCATTGCTCCAGCCATGTTTATTTCTGTTGAAATTTTCACTCCTGGTGGGATGGACTATGCACATCTTGTGTTGGCCTTGGAGGAACAATTACTGATGTATTGGCTTGATGAGAACTTGGCTTATGATGAGGACTTGATGACTACTGCTCTCACCCTATCAATTTCTTGAGGACAAGCAACATTTTGGAGGGTAGGACTGTAATATTCCTACTTAGCCTGAGCTAAGAGGAATATGCATTTTTGTTTTAACTTTTGTTGCATGAATAAATGAATAAAGGAGGACACGTAAAACTCCTGGAAAGACTAAATAAATCAATGCCCATGTGAACAAGGATAAATCAAGGCCATGTAAATAAATCACTGAAAGTGTGAAAGGGGGTTTAAGATGTGAGACTGGGTCAACCTTGACCAAATCTACAGCGCTGTCTAGATTCAATGTATCTCATAAAGGGATAGCGCAGTTCTAGAAGGAGGCCCATCATGTGAAAGGAGATAACTCATCAAGATGGTTTATGGTTTGAAAAGGCTTTCATATTATACAAGGAAGGGGAAGGAAACAAGAGAGGGTTTTTGATTGATTATATTTATGAGTATCTTTTCTGTTTAGACAAATACTATTCTATGTTGTTTAGTAGAGGATTGTGTTGCTTAGCACTTGGAGTTCCTATGCAGGGATTTCACCTCTTCCATTGAGGATTCTTGGAGGATTATTTGCTGATTTGATCCACTATCAAGATTTGGGCCAAGCTCTACTTCCAACTGCAACACAGATCCAGTGAGTGTTTGCTTGCTTTTGTATGCTGCAGCAAGTGGAACTCTAGATCTGCAAAGATCTAGCTTGTATTGGAGCCTCTTCTCATGGAGTGTGTCTTTTAACATCTTGGAAGAGTGCATCCACTGTTTCAGCTTCAGATTTGTATCTTGGCATCAGGCCATCATTGTAATTCAAGCTATAACATAGTTTTCATTGAGGAACTGCGTTATTTTCATTAGAGGTTCTGCAGGGTGTTTTGATCCCATTTTTGATGAGAGATCTCTGGTACTGGGCTTTGCCTCTCACTTTGGTGATCAATGGCTTAGATTTCTGATACATGTTCTATTTAGATCTGATATATGTTAATGAAAGTCATCTTCAGAAATTCTTGAAGAATTTTGCAGATGTACAACTTAAAACTGAGATCTACTCTTTGTAATGCATGATTTGGTCAAAACCCCAAGGGGATCTTGTAAATAAGACTATATAGTTTCCAGATCTAAAATGGATATGATGTTTTATCCACAGATCTGTCCTAGATATAAGTTGTAATATTCAACTATTGCAGCTTTTCAAAATAACGTTGTTAAGCCATTTTTGCAGTTTATATATGTGTTGCAGCCTTCTTTTCTGAAGATTTATTGCTCTATTGTCTCTTGTATTCTACTGTATATTGAAAGAGCTTCATTATAATTATGATTTGCTACTTTAGACTCATAATTTAATCATATTTGATGACCTTTGGCTCATACTGTCCAAGACTGCATTATTTCTGAAGCAGTTTGTTGTGCATAGTTGCAGCCCCTCTTGTAGGGTGTTTTTCAGCTAGACTAGGTGGTGGGAGATTTGTTTACCACACCTAGTTTGATTTGTTTTTGCTCTCATTTTGGATCTAGACTCCAGATCTGCTGATATAAGGGATCCAAGGGCTGTAAACTCATTTCTGTGCATCAATTTCCCAGGAGTGTGTTATTTTAGTAGTCTTGATGTGTTGTTCCATATTTGGAATATTACAGTCAGACCAACAACAACAACCTTGATTAGACCAATGCATTGAAATCTTTTTGAATCAAAAGAAAACAAATCTTTGTATGGCCTAGTTATTTCTAGCCCGATTCTTTCCATGATTACTTTGGGCATAATATTGTGAGAAGCCCCTGAATCTAACATATCATTTTGAAATGTCATGTCGTGAATGCTAAGACTCATAAAAGGATGAACTTCCTCATTCGGTTCATCTTCTAGTCTTGGGCTGTTACACAGCATTTTGTCACTGTCCCTGCAATCCCCATCGCACATTGGAGGGTCATTTCTGTGACCAATACATAGCATCATACTTTTCAAATACCATCCTTTCATCCCTTTTGATGAAAGAAACATTCTTCTTGTTTACATTTCTCTAAGCAGAGATGTGAAAATCCCTATTTTTGCCTTGGTGCGAGTAGCCTGTTACATCCTCGCGCCAACCTGTAAATTTAACATTGAGCTCGCACCACTTGGCACTTTGTGCTAGTTAGACACTCGCGCCAAGCTGTTTATGGAATGATTTTTGAAAATAGAGGTGGAGGTTCCATTCCATCCACCTTGGGGATGAGTCATTGGGAGTGGTTGAACTGAAACAACCACGGACTCCTTCCTTTAGTTAGTAGTTTCCACCTCCCTTGGAACTATCCTAAAGGATAGGACTCCCTCCCACCTTTTTAGGGATCCAAACCTCCTCTCTTCCCTCTATATAAGAAACTATCTCCTTTGATAGAAGCTAACTAAACTTGAAGGATTAATATTATAGCTGAACACATTATAGAAAAATAGTTGAACTAGAGAATTATACTATAGCTAAGATGCTAGAGGAGATAGATTGTGTTGAGAGAGCTCGAGTCCATGACTTCTAAGAGATCTTGAGTCCGAATTCCCTGACCAACAGTTGAGATGCGTTTCTTCTGAACCCCGCTGGAGGAGATCACGACATCAAAGCATCGGTTGTACTCTTCCTTCTACTCATTAATATACATGACTTCTGTTTGGTTCCACTATTGTGTTATGATGTTTATTTGATACGATATGTTTAGCCCTCTTTGACTGGATAATAGTTGTGAGTGAAACTATGCTTCTATATGTTGTTCTTGTTATTTTTCTTATGTACGGGTATCTGGACATGACAGCGAATGGATTGTGACTTTTCAAAGTAGGAGCGAGAGACAACTACTCTTTCTGTGACATCGACAACGTTGGATTCAAGGCAGGTCAATCTACCATGTATTTTGTTTATTCATTTAATAGGAAGAAACACTTTAGTGTGTCTTTTTGTTACTAGACCCACCCTAGGGCTAGAGGGACTATCTCTGTCCGCAGAGAGGATTTACCTTCATAACAAATTAGCGACTCCACTGGGGATGAGTACGAGTTTGTCGTGTCATCCTGTTGGGTCGGTTTCCATTATGGGTTTAGTTATCTATCATTTTCTAGTTTGTTTGTTGAGATTCCTTTCTCTATTCAGCTCCTGAGAGTCAAGGTTGACTTCGTCTCATTAGGTTAGGGTTTTTCCTTTTTTTCCCATAGGTTTCCAGCTTGGCGCTTTTTTTGTCTAGACAGTCACACCAATTGGCGCATGTTGCTCTTTGAGCACTCGCACCAACCTCTGTATTGCACGGATTACAACCTTACAGTTGCACACATCCCTATAGGTTTTGGATTGATCCCCCTAATGCATTTTTTGATCATTTTTTCTTGCCTCTGGGTTATTTTTGAGTATGTTTAAGCCTTTGGAGACTGTGTAGACTAATGTAGACTTGTTTCTCTCAGTCGTTTTTCCATTGTCTTATTGGTGTCATTTAAGACGTTAGGGTTTTCAGGTTTTCTTGCACACCCAGCCTTTTGTTCGAAAACGAGTCTCTTTGATTGTTGTCAGTCTCGTTTTGATTTTTTAGACTAAGTTATCTTGATCCTTTTGTTTTGATGATTGAATGATATTTTCGTTTTTCGATTAGTCTTTCTTCTTCAACACTTTGAGCATCGATTACTTTGCTTGTTTGGGTCGTTTTGAGAACTCTCTTTCTCATTTGAAAGTTTTCTCTGTTATCTTGTATGTTTTTGTGTTTGCTTCATTTTGGTTGAGCCATTCAATTTCAAAGCTTTACATTCGCAAAACTCAAACTAGTGTTTATTTTGTTTTCCATTGAATTAGAACAATGTGTGCTTAATTTCATTGAAAAAATCAAAAAATAACTTTGCACTCTTTTGTTGCATTGAAAATGAATCGTTCATTTACATAAACCAGTATTTCTCAATCTAGGAAGGAATTTCATTTTCGCTTGATCGCATTAAGAACATTAGAAAATTCTTCGCATATTTTCTTGCTTGCTTTCTTAAAAGATTCTTTTCCTTCTTCTAGCTAACATTCATCGAATTGAAATGATATTCATTTGCATATAGCTTGCATTCAGGAAGTTTAGCTCCACATTCGAGAGGGCCTAAAATTGAAACATAATTCAAGATTAACTTTAAAATTCATTCAATGAACCTAAAGAAACATTGGAACCTAACGAAATATTTCTTGTGGTATAGGCTAGATACGTGTTCTGACGTCTTAAAACCTAGTAGTTGTCGCTCACCTTTCGGCTTCAGACAATGCTAGTACGGACTTGTGCTCCCCGTATCGTCACGTATATAAAGGGAGACTCCTTTAGGTTGTAATCCTTTTATATATAGGAAGCTGAGTCTGTCACCTTGTAACAGTGATACGAAAAACACAACATTTGGGGAGACTACCTACACATATGTCAAGTCCTTGGTCATTTCTCTTTCATTTGATCACCAAGGTGTATATGGCAGTTCACGGAAACTTGGTATACCCTCTTTCTTAGAATACCTGAGTAGTCGTTACAATCTTTTCATGACTCTTTAAATAAGTAAAATATCATCGAGCACTTGTCCTTTCATTCTTGTTTCAAATTGAAAGTGACTAGAGTCGTATTTTGTCTATTTCTTGACTCTTAAAACATGAAACAACATATTTTTGTTTCAGTGTTATAAAATTAATCACCTACGATTACACACCCATTAAAAGTTTGTTACTTGATCTGACCGATTTCCTTGATTCTTGATTTTGGTACCTTCGATTGGTTATCTCTTTTCCTTCGTGTTTTGATTTACAGTCAAAGTGGCGGAACATCCAATTTCATCGTCCTCACTGCCTACTAGTGGTGATTCATTTCCAGACATTTCTTTTGAAACGCCTCAATCCACTAGGTCTAGTGAGTTTTTGCATCTTATTCTACCATCTATCCAGCCCCTTTCTACTCGATCTTCGCTTGACGAGCCAGTTGAGTTCAATTGGCCTCGTTCAAGTGCCTGGTCTAGTTTTGGGGAAGAAAGGGAATTTCCTCCTCTTACGTCTGGGTCACCTTTTGTTGCTGCTGCGGTACCTCCTAGTCCCTGTAGTCTTTTTGAAGATCTTATGGAAGACTCAAATATGGATTCTTCCAGTCCTATTGGCAGTGACAAAATGCCTGTATCTACAGGAGAATATCAACTCTTTCCTAAAGATCTTTCTCATTCCTTTGTCCAATATTCTTCGCCTTCGATGTCACTTTTGGCTGGCTATAGGTCTCTGAGTTAGATTATGTCTGGTGTTGCGTCCATTACACAATCCAGCACAGTAAATACTCCTCAGAGTTCGGCCCAATCTTCGTTAGTGTCGTTACCCTCGGCGTCAAATCCGTCAGTTACTGTTACATCTGTTCCAGTCCAACCTACAATTTGTGTGGCTTCTAGTTTAGTTTCCACTACCCCTGTGATTCCCGGCGATCTCACTTTTGAAGAATATCTGTTGGTTGTTCAGTAGCAGAATTCTCAAGCTTCTCAACAGCCCCCACCTCCTATAAATTCTCGTTTTCATCACTATGATGCTGTTGGTACTCCCATATATGAATATCCACATCATTATGATGACCGTGGAAATCCAGTTTATATGCCTCCTATAGATCCTTATCAGGCCGTTTATGATCCTTATCTGGTCGGTTATGATCCTTATCAGTCTGTTACTCATTTGGGACCTAATTTTCCTATGCAACCCTCTGGCTTACATGGACAACCCTTTCAGGGAAAACCTTCAGCTCAGCAGGGCCCTTCTTTTGGTCCACAGGGACAACCATATGGTCTACAAGGACAACCTTTGGTCCAACATGGAAAACCCTTCGGTATCTCAGGTCAACCTCTGGTTCAACCAGGATCATATTTTGGTCCTGGGGGGCAAGTTTATCCATCATAAGGACAATCCTATGGTCCTTCTCTAGGCCAACCTGGTCATCAGGGACATCCTGGACTGTCTCAACCATCAGGCCAACCTTCACCAAAAATTCAACCTGGTGGCCCTGAACAACCAGTTCAACAAATGGTTCAACTAGCTTAGCAACCATTGCAACTTTCTCACCAACAGATTCCTTCATTTCCACAGCCAGTTTTACCTCTTTATCCTGCTTAGCAGTCTGCTCAACCTGCTCTGCAAGGTTAACCTACGCAACCGAAGGGCGCTTATTACCCTCAAGATTCACATCAACCGGTATACAGCGCACCCCAGATTTTGTACTGTCAACCAGTATATAACGCACCTTAGATTCCTTACCCTCAAAATCAGCCAGTGTACCAGCAATCTCAATATCAACCTGTGTATCAGCAACCTCAAAGTCATGCTTACATTCCGCAAAAAAATCTTTATGCTACTCAACAATTTCCTCAATGGTTTCCTTCGACTCAATATCTTGGTCCTCAAACCCCATATCAACTGAATTATCCTATTTCTAATCCTTATGATCTGAATTCTTCAGGACATAATTTATGGGGACAAAATCCTGTTCAGATTGGGTGGAATTTACAGACAAGTCCTTATCAAATACCTCTGATGAATTTTAACAGTCAATTACCGTTTCTTGCTACATTGGAATTACCTAATGTGTCGAAGTTGACGAATTATCCTATTCTTCATAATCCATATTGGCCTCTGGTTCCGACCAATATTCTGTAATGTTCCTAAATTAGCTTCAACTAATTTGGAACATTAATTTTGCCTTAATAATTTTGTATTTCATGATTAATGAATAAATTGTAAGGGAGAATGTCCAATCCTCTTGCAAATCAAGAATAAATCTGTGCCTATGTGAAAGGAGAAATAATTAGGCCATCATAATAAAATATTATAGATGTGAAAGGGCCAAGACCACCAAAGGAGATTCTGTTTTACCAAGTCAACAACGCTATCTAGGTTCATTGAACCTCCTAGATGGACTGCACGGTTCTAGAAGGGGTTTCCAAATGTGAAAAGAACCAAAGGATGGAAGTGGTTTAGGGTTTTCCAAGAGACTCAAATGTTATAAAAGGATGATGAAGGCTCATGAGGAGGTTGTTGATCATATTTCATTTTGAGAGCTTTCTAAGGCAACTCCATTTCTCTTTGCTATTTAGCAAGAGAAAGAGAGGATCTCCTGCTTAGGAATCATCTATCCTTCTTTGAGTAGCTCTTGGAGGGAAGTGAGCTATATTGAACCACTATCAGGTTTAAGGCCAAGCTATGCTTGTATTGACAGCGCTGGCTCATTGAGGGTTTTGCTGCTGCAGCAAGTGTAGTAAGTGGAAAGTCTAGATCTGCAAGGATCTAGTAGTTTTGAGGGATTTCTCTTAGGGAGGGTGTCTTGTGACCACCCGGAAGAGGATCTCTGTCATATTTTCATTTCAAATCTGTATATTTTATCCATTGTAACTTTCATCCCTAGCTATTACGCAGTCTCCTTGGACAACTGCATTATTTCTCATATATTGCTTCACTATTGTCAAGATCTGTCATTGTACTTGTTTCTGGTGATTGAGGCTTGCCTCTCACCTTGAAGATCAATGAATCAGCTTGCTGATATATTGTGTTCAGATCTGATTTATATTATGAATAAATTCATCTTCATAAATTACTGAAGCTTTCTGCAGTTCTGTGTATAAAAATTTTGATCTACACTTCCTTGTGCATTATTTTCTAAAACCCTTAAGGGGATCTTGATTAGAAGGCTGAGTAGTTTCTATATCTGATTTGGATCTTATGTTTCAGCCATTTTTCTATTGTATATCTTTAATCTAATTTTATACTGCTGAAGCGCACTTAGAGGGACGCTATCTATTCATTTATGCACTTTCTACATATATTGCAGCTCCTTGATCTGAAGATTTATTGTTCATTTATTCATAGAATTCACTGTATTCTTGGAGAAGCTCCATTTAAAGTCTGATATGCTGATGCTATACTGTTTTATATGTCTAATGGCTGATTCTGCACAATTCTGAAGTGGGTTCTTCTTCATTCAATCAGCTCTTGTCTTTAGCTGATTTTTAGCTAGTCAACTTTGTGGGAGATCTGTTTAAGGCCCTTAAACCCCTTTTTTTTTTGCTGAAACTCTGCATGGAGGTCCCAAAAAGCCTATAATAAGGGAAACTCTCCCTTAGAAGCATTATTCTTGC
The DNA here is from genome assembly GCA_034641835.2 of Pinus albicaulis. Classification (NCBI taxonomy): domain Eukaryota; kingdom Viridiplantae; phylum Streptophyta; class Pinopsida; order Pinales; family Pinaceae; genus Pinus; species Pinus albicaulis. The sequence goes on from CM076579.1 coordinate 858,778,519, forward strand.
ACCATTTTTCTTCTACAGCGTTTTCCCTAGGCCTCTTGCAGTTTTTCCTAGTAGTGGAATTTCCCGCTTCTCTCTTGTTTGGTTTTTGCTCCTCTTTGGATCCATACTTTAGATCTGAAGATATAAGGTTCCCAAGGGCAGAAAAATCCAAGAGGATTGTTTCATTCCCACCCTTTTTTTGTTTCATTAGTCTTCTATAGATAGAGTCTAGAACGGGCCAGGAAGCCTCTGGTTTTCATCCTCTCCTTAGAGGTGATATAACTAGTAAATGTCCTACTAGTCTATATCTAGTTTAGAATTTTCTAGTGTGTTTTCCACACTACTGTGATCCCATAGAGGAACATCTTAAGATATTACCTACTGTGCCTACATTTCCCCATTTGGGACATTATAGATTCCTGGTGATTGTCCTAAATTTGAGGGTAAACCTGGTGAAGACCCCCAAACACATGTTATGACATACCACTTGTGGTGTTCTTCTAATTATTGGGTTGATGATTCTATTCATCTTCATATTTTCCAGCAAACTCTTACTGGTCCAACTGCAAAGTGGTACATTGAGCTGTCTCGAGGAGTTTTCCAAGATTTTAATTCTTTAGCCATGGCATTCCTTACACATTTTCAGTTACCGGTCCACTATGAGACCGGGACGAAACTCCTCACTTCATTGAAACAAGACCGAGCTACTCATATCTCGGATCATATTCATGAGTGGCGGCGTCGTCATCACATGATCAAATTTGAGATACCTGATCAGCTTCTAACTCATTGGTTCACTACCTCCTTTGTCAATCATATTGCCAAGGACATAACTATGGGGGCATGTGTAAATGAGGAACAAGCCATTGCTTACGCCCAGTACCTTAATCTCGTGTACTCTCAGTTGGGTGCTTTATATGATATTTTTCCTGATGTTCCCTGACCCGAAACTTCTAAACTTCCCACAACTCCATCCGTTGATGGTATTATTGGTTCCATATCGCAGACTTCTCAGAATTCTTCTTCATCTAACTCTGGGAAGTAGAAGTCTACTTCTTCCAATAATGTAGTTTCTCAGTCAAATTCGAATTCTGGTATAGCCGCAGAAGTGAATGCTATTTAGGCCAATCCTATAGATAACACTTCCAAAGGTAAGAAGAAAGGTAAAGGTAAGGCTAAAGCCGATACCCCGAAATAAGATTCTCCAAAATCTCGTTCTGCTGATAGTTTTAAACGTAAACTGAAGTATCCTTGTTTGATTTGTGATGATGAACACTTCACCAAGGACTGTCCTCGACGGTCTGAAGTGAGTCAATTTCTCAAAGGCACCCAAGGAGCTCTGGTCATTCTCAAAGAACCCTTTCCTCAGCAGACTCAGATGGTAGATCACCCTCAATCCTCTGCTCCATCTGGTTCGCAAGTATTCATGATGAAAGATTCTGCACCCATTTCTATTGCTACTCGATCAAAATATTATTCTGGTTAACATCAGGAAACGGGGAAAGAGATCGCTGATGGTCCTCCTCCCCCCTAATTTCTGGTCCTCTTGAGATTGAATGACCTAGCACCGAATCCATTGTGCGACCACCTTCCAAAGGTGTGCTCCGTAAGTCTTCGTACAATCTTAACGCCCGTGCCGTTCACAAATACAATATTGTTGAGGATTTGGCTTAGGCACCATCTGCAATGTCTGCATTAGAAGTACTTTAGAGTTTTCCTTTGCAACGGAAAGATTTTTTATCTGTGATAGGTGGGATTGATCCTGTCGATACTAGTTTGCTCACTTTCGATTTAGAGAATTTCGTGCCGCGAATCCCACACCAAATTGCACTCATTATTCAAGTTGGTATTAATGGTTTGAATATTCACTGGGCTGTCGTGGACGAAGGTGCATCTACCTGTGTTATTTCATCTACTTTTTGGAAATCCATTGGTTCTCCAGCTCTTACTTCATCACCTAATGCCCTTGAAGCATTTGATGGAAGAGAATCTAAACCTCTTGGTGTTCTCGCTAGTTTTCCGATCACGTTAGAAGGGAAAATAGTCAATGTCGAGGTAGAAGTCTTTTATGAAAAACTCAATTATAATCTCCTCCTTGGACATAGTTGGACTCATGCCATGTTGTGCATTCCATCCACTCTATTTCGTGTTTTGAAGTTTCCCCACAAAGGAAATATTATTACTGTTGATCAATTGTATTTTTTCACTTCTTCTTCTGAGAATAATGTTCCGTACATGGAAAAGATTCCTACTCCTTACGAGAGTGTAGGGCCAGGCCTTTTCAAGGATCCTTCCCTCATGGGTGTTTTCTCTCTTCCACCACCAAAAACTATTCAGGTAAACATAATTTCTCGAACCGATGACCCCTGGGTTATCCCTTCTCTCGAACAAATCAATTCATTCGGCGATTTGATGCCTTTGAGTTCGATTGAAATTGATTATTGTGAACTCATTGCTGCATTGGATTCTGATCCTGATTATGCTCTTTCAAGCGTCACTTTTGACATCTATTCTCAATCCCCTTGGCTTGGTGATTTTGATTCACCAGATCCTTTGAAATAATTGTTTCCTTCTGATGAGGCTATCTTGGAAACCCTGTCTCTCGACGATCTACCATGGGATGATGGTCATCATCGTTCCTCATTTCTACCAAGCCTCGGGGCCATGTCTACCTGTCTTGAGCGTTTTTCCTCTTAGGTTCCTTCTCCTCCGCTTCAAACATGTGTTCATGTCCATGAGGTTTTTTTAGAAGGTAACTTGAGTAACATCACTCAAACGATGCCTATCGACATTTCCATTAAACCAGGAATCGTCAAGAACATCCATATTGGGGTTACTTGCTCTTCAGATGAAGTGCAAGTCTATACTAGCCTTTTTCATGAATTCCATGATGTCTTTGCATGGTCCTACGAAGAAATGCCCGGTATTGATCCTAGCATCATGATACATGAAATTCCTACTTACCCTGGTTCAAAACATGTTCGTCAGCGTCTTCATCTGGTGCATCCTAGGAAAGCTACTTCCATTAAGGCTAAAGTGGAAAAGCTTCTCAAAGTTGGTTTCATTTATTCGATTCCATTGACAGAATGGGTCTCTAACATTGTTCCTGTTCACAAGAAACAAGGCACTATTTGTGTCTATTTTGACTATCGTGATATCAATCGAGCTTGTCCTAAGGATAATTATCCTACTCCCTTCATTGATCAAATCATTGATGACTGTGCCGGGAGTCAGATTTTTTCCCTTATGGATGGTTTTTCGGGTTATAAATAGATCAATATTCTCCTGACTGATCAACACAAGACTGATTTCATCTATCCTTCGGGTACCTTTGCATATAAGAAGCTTCCTTTTGGTTTGAATAATGTTGGGGCCACATTTCAGTGCATGATGTCTTATGCCTTTCATGATATTCGTCACATCGTTCAACCTTATCTAGATGACCTTCCAGCTCATTCCGGTAAGCGTAAGGATCATCCTGACCATCTTCGTTAGATTTTTGTTGTTGTAGACACTATAACATTCGACTTAATCCGCATAAGTGTGTCTTCTACGTTGATTCTAGTAGACTCTTGGGGTTTATCATTTCTAAAGACGAAATTTGCCTGGATCCTCTCAAGGTTGAGGCTATTATCAATCTCCCCTCTCCTTCTTCATTGCATCAGTTGCAGATTTTACAAGGGAAATCTAATTTTCTTCGCCATTTTATACCTAACTATGTCAAAGTAGCTAGATGATTTACACATTTGTTAAAGAAAGGTGTTCCTTTTTACTGGGATGAGATCGCTCAGAAATCTTTTGATGCATTGAAAACATTATAGGTCAATGCTCCTCTCCTTCACCCTCCTAATTATCATCATGATTTTTCCCTTTATTTGGTTGTTGCTTTCAACATGATTGCCATGGTGTTGGTACAAGACAATGATGGTGGTCATGAGCATGTTATTTATTACTTGTCTTGTAACCTTATCGACACTAAAACGTGTTATGCTCATGTTGAGAAGTTAGCATTGGCTGCTGTTCAAGTTGTTCAAAATTTTTGTCATTATATTCTTTTGCGTACAGTGACGGTGATTTCTGAATGCAACCCCATGACCTACATATTGTCTTGACAATTGCTGGGGGGAAAATACTCAAAGTGGATTTTTATCCTCCAAGAGTTTTATTTGGAATTTACTGCTGCCAAATCTAAGAAATAATTGGTCTTTATTGATTTACTCTGTTCTCTCCCTTCCGACTCTGCTCCTTCTCGTTCTGATAATTTCATTCCAGACGATTTTATTTTCTTGATTAGCACCCTCGATCCTTGGTACGGTGATATCAAAGTCTATCTCCAAACTTCATCTTTTAGATCTAAGTTGACGAAGGATTCCCGCTGACGCATCCGCCATCAATTGCAACCTTATCATATCGTTGGAGATACTCTCTATCGTATTGGAGTCGATTCCATACTCCGATGATGTTTGACCCTTGAGGAAGCCAAGAAAGCTCTGAATGATTATCACAGTGGCACCTATGGCGGTCACATGTCTGGTTATGCTACTGCATAGAAAATTCTTCGTGCTAGTTATTTTTGGCCTTCCATTTTCAAAGATTGCATTATCGTAGTTCGTAAATGCCATGATTTCTAGATTTATCAACACAAGTTGTGTGCGTCACCTGTTCCTCTTCACCCTGTCATTACCGTTGGTCCCTTTGCAAAATGGGGCATCGATTTTATGACGTGTAACCCTCACTCGGCCAGGGGGCATGCTTATATTATCGTAGCCATGGACTACTTCACCAAATGGGTCAAAGCAATGCCTACACTTTCCGCTGACGGTAAGACAACTGCTCAGTTCATATTCAATCATATTATTGCTAGGTTTGGTGTCCCTCAATCCATCGTTACCGATCATGGTTCCCATTTTCGGCATTATATGGTGGCAGAGTTGACTTATAAGTTGGGTCTGTGTCACGACAACTCAATACTGTACTACCCTCAAGCCAATGGCCAGGTTGAAGCTGTGAACAAAGTTCTTGTCACAATGCTTCAGCATATGATTGGGATCCATAAATAAAATTTGCATCTCATGTTATTTTTGGCTCTTTGGGCATACCAAACCTCAGTGAAGAACACAACTAGGTTTACTCCTTTTCAGTTGGTTTATGGCCTGGAAGCTACTCTCCCGATTGAATGTGAAGTAGCTTCGCTCAAGTTGGCTATTGAATTACTGCCAGATACTTCGCCAGAGGGAGAGCGTATCCTTTATTTACAAAGACTAGATGAAAACTACTGCTTTGCTACTCTTGTTATCGAAGCACAAAAAAAGTGGGTCAAAACTCATTTTAATCAATCAGTTTTCCCTCGTTCTTTCATTGAAGGAGATATCGTCCTCCTATATGACCAAGCTCGTGATAAGCTGGGGGTAGGAAAATTTCAACCTATGTGGTATGGACCCTAAATCATCAAACATGTGTTGCAGAATGGGGCCTATGAGCTAATTGAATACGAAGGTCATCCTCTCGAAGAGCCAAGAAATGGGTTGTATCTCAAAAAATATTATGCATGTCTATTACCCCTTATGCCGGTTTCGTGGATGGTGCTTCCCGCAGTACTAGGAATTTTTCTTCGGCAGCCTGGGTAATTTATGATCCTGCTGGTGAGTTGATAGATCTGCAAGGTATTTGTCTAGGGTGAACTACAAACAATGTCGTTGAATATAGCGTTGTCATTGAGTTATTAACTGAGGCAATCAACCTCGGCATGCATGCATTTCTTGTAAATCTAGATTCGCAGCTTATTGTTTTGCAACTCAATAATCATTATTCAGTTAGAAATCCACACATTCTGAGATTTTATTTACGTATTTTTTTGTTGGAAAGACATTTTTATTTTATTACCTATCAACATATTCCTAGATGAATGAACACATTAACTGATACAATGGCTAACATTGTACTGGATAGACATTTGCATCATTTGTAAAAGCATCATCATATGTAAGAGATCCATGTAAGGAAATAGATGTATATATATATATATATAGATATCACATGTTTGCAACCGTGTGAATCATAACGTCAAAAATATATGTATGTTTTTGTTACATCCTTAGACATCATGTCTCGCAAAATATGCAAATAAAATAAACCTAGGTGTCTAATCAACATGGTGCTCGTGATAACATGTCATGGCCCATACTAGCCACCTCAGCAAGCAGTGAATTCGGCTGGGCACCCCTACGGTATGTCTCTGGTCGGCGCGAGGAAAATCATCAAAATGTGCATAATCTGGGACTCCCTGGGTGATCCCTTCCAAGTTGCGCACTATCTCATCTTCCTCGCCACCCTTGCTTTGAGGGTCGAAATCATGAGGACTTCGCCTCACTATCGGTGACATACCGGCAGGTATCTCTGGGCCAACATCTGCATTTACATGGATTTAATGTCAGAACATGCATGAATAAATAAATAAAATCATAATACTCATAAAAATTAAAAAATGAGTCTCACCCAAATATTCATCCTAATATTCTCCCTCTGGGAGTGGGAGGTTCGGATCATCAGTGAAATCTATGCCAGAGTAGGGCCAATCCTCCATGACAATCAGTTTTTGATGGAGCCAATCAAAAAATTCCAGCCTCCAGGACATCTATTGGACGCCCCCTGCCCTTGGCATCAGAGCTGCCCATCGAGCCATCCGTGGTTCTCTCACTGGTGGTGTGAGAAATATGACCTCCTGTCACTGAAAAATTGGTAATCGATCCAAGAAGAACGATACCAGGATAGATCCATAACCAAATTGTTTTAGTTTGGAATTCTTACATTTGGTTAGTTGGCGCTTCATGTTTATGGTCACAGCCTCTGCGCAGTTGTAAATGGTTGGTGCCATGTAGTCCACAGCAAGTAGCAACTGTTTCTTTGTTGCTTCTTGCGGTGCTTGTGATCCCGCAGCTCGTGTGATGGTATGCAATACCACGCGTAGTGTCAAATCTGGGATAGTTTGTATATCAACCTTCCCAATACTTGATCCCTTCCATGCTCCTCGACATACCCTATCGATTACCATGGACATGTTTTCCATGCAGGGCCAGGTGCCGGTTAGGAGTGGTGCTGCACCTCTTCGCGATAATCCAGTGATGAAATACACGTCAGAGACATCAATCTCAAGTTCTTGATCCCGTAGGATGAACTTTTATTGATTTTCGTCCCATATACTGATCAGATACTGTAGAAATTCTGGTTGGGCTCGGAGACATGCTGTTAGGAAGAATTTTTTCAAACCACAGTTTCTGAGGGCTTCCATAACTCCCTCATTTTCCATGGCTAACTCATCTTCTTCACTATGTTCCCGTTCTTTCCATTCGATAACCATTTTTCCTCTTTCTACCTACAAACATAATACATGAATGGTATTAGTCAATTTTAACACTTGAATTTGTAAACGATTTGAGTATTTGGTGCATTTTTTGCTAGAAATTGGTTTGCTCCATTGGCATGACTGTTTTGGAAATGGGCATGCCCTAGTGTTAAAAATCGGGCGATCAGCACGACTCCGTGCTCAAAACCTCCGCCAACCACACAACCCTAATTTTTACATTTCCTCCCCCAAAATTTGAAATTGACAATTGCAGGAAGCTAGAAATAGCTTGAAATGACAAGAGGGATCTCAACTCTTACCTGGAGTTGACAGATTTGCAATTGATCTACTGGATTGGCCGCTATCGTTGCCACAATATTACACAGTAAAATTGGTGACTATTGCTCCACAAGAGGTAAAAAGTGAAAAGTAATTATTTTTACCATTTTTGGCATTTTATAACCTTTTCACAACCCTAATTAGGTTTTAAGGCATGATTTTCGATTATTTTATTTTATTATTTTAAAAAAATAGGTTTTATACATGTCCCTTGTGCAGCAACAAGTTTTCATGCGACAATGATGAAGTAACGAGCTATATTTTATACTTTTTCAGACTCGGTAAAAAAACTTAAAAGTTACTACTGGAGTCACCTTTCAGCTCTTTTCTAACTCTCTAAAACTGAAAAGATTGTCGAGATTCTTGTCGTTTTGAACTCGTTAAATGGCTGTGAAATGATATCTACCCAGTATACGTTTAACCATTTTTCAGGCTGGAAGAGATTATTTATGAAAAAGGAATACCTTAGCCTACCACGACTAAGAGGTTCTCTTATACCTAGTTTCCTACCTTTTCGGATCTATGCGACTACTTACAAAAAGGGACTGCTAGAGTTTTCTTTTCTGCCTTCTTTTCAAACTCTCTAAACGTGAAAAGATGCAGAGTTCTCCCTTTGTCAGACTTGTTAAACCCTAATGACATCAAACCTCATCATAACGTCAAGTTCCTCCTTCCTAGGGCTTGTAAAATGTACTAGGTTGGATTTGTCCGAAGGAAAAACTTACAGTACAAGCATATGCTATCCCCTTCAAGCTTGTTTAAAAAAAATAATTGGGGTACTTGCCAGAAATGGTGGGGAAAAATGGAACCAAGTTTTAGTTATGTTGGCAGTATGTCGATCTTGAACATGGCACTTGACTGCATTTGTGTCGGGTTGGGGACATCTCATTTCGTCATTTTTGCCTTCATGGGTTTGCTTAATCTCTTTTTACCTCTCATTTTCTCTTTTCCATGTCATCATGACCTCAGATCCTTTGATGTAAAATACTGCCAAATCTAATGTTGTGCTATTGATATGTTCAAGAGAAGTTTTTCTCTGTAGTTGTCAACCTTCCTCTGATCTCCTATTGGTCTTGATCCACTTTCATCATGTTCCTCTGTCTCATGTTGATGATGTGGGAAACATTATGGCCCTCCTTCGACCAGGTCACTTCCTATCGAATTCAACTCATTATCCAGGAATTTGATCTAGAGACTCCCTTTTGGTACCTTGGAGCCTGCATGACTCAATGGCAGGTTTTTCGCATTTGACCCAAGGTTCACGTCATTGGCCTTCGATCAAATAATTTTGCGGATGTTCGATGTCAGATCACTTTTCACATTCTATATGTTGTACCTTTTGTACCTTGAGGGCCATCGCCATCATTGGTGATTTCTCTTGCATCTATTAACATCTTTCATCATTGGTTGGTAATAAGATGATTTTCCTGCATGTTCGACTTCAACTCATACATTCACATGCTCGAAATTTTACTTGTTGGGGTTGAGATGGAGTGCAAGACCTTGGATTTTTTCTGATAAACTCCAGGCTGCAGATTTTTGTGGATTATTATGACTTATTTTATGACTCTTTTGATTAGATGGCTGCGGCCATACCTGAGTCTATTTATTGATCCTTCCTGCTGGATGGCTGTGTCCATACCTCGGATCTCAGTTTTTATATACTCTATTATGGATGGCTACGCCCATGCCACATGATTCATGTATCACAACTATCAGTTATATTTGTAATTGCAGGTCTTCCGATAGTGGTGTTTAGTTCGAACGCAATCTCATAAAGCATTTCACCCCTCCCTCTCTCTCGAACTTCATACTTTAGGGGGCATCTGTTACACAACATTTTTTCACTTTCCATGCAATCCCAAACTCACACATTGGAGGGTCATTTCTTTGACCAATATGCAGTGTCATACTTTACAAATACCATCCTTTCATCCCTTTTGATGAAAGAAACATTCTTCTTGTTGACATTTCTCTAAGAAGAGTTGTGAAAATCCCTATTTTTTCCTTGGTGCGAGTAGCCCATTACATCCTCGTGCCGACCTGGAAATTTAACATTGAGCTCGTGCCACTTGGCGCTCTGTGCTAGTTAGACACCCACGCCAAGTTTTTTATGGATTTTTTTTAAAAAATAGAGGCGGAGGTTCCATTCCAACCGCCTCGGGGATGAGTCATTGGGAGTGGTTGAATTGAAACAACCACAGAATCCTTCCTTTAGTTAGTAGTTTCCACCACCCTTGGAACTCTCCTAAAGGACAGGACTCCCTCCCACCTTTGTAGGGATCCCAACCTCCTCTCTTCAATCTATATAAGAAACTATCTCCTTTAATAGAAACTAGCTGAACTTGAAGGATTAATATTATATCTGAACGCATTATAAAGAATAGCTGAACTAGAGAATTATACTATAGCTAAGCTGATAGAGGAGATAGATTGTGTTGAGAGAGCTCGAGTCAATGACTTCTAAGAGAGCTTGAGAGATCACGACGTCAAAGCATCGGTTGTACTCTTCCTTCTACTCATTAAGATACATGACTTCTGTTTGGTTCCACTATTGTGTTATGATGTTTATTTGATACGATATGTTTAGCCCTCTTTGAATGGCTAATATTTGTGAGTGAAACTACATTTCTATATGTTATTCTTGTTCTTTGTCTTATGTACAGGTATCTGGGCATGATAGAGAATGGATCATGACTTGTCAAAGCAGGAGCGAGAGACCACTACTCTTTTTGCGACATTGACAGCGTTGGATTCAAGGTAGGTCAATCTACCATTTATTTTGTTCATTAATTTACTAGGAAGCAACACTTTAGCATGTCTTTTTGTTACTAGACCCACCCTAGGGCTAGAGGGATTGTCTCTGTCCGCAGAGAGGATTTACCTTCATAACATGGGCCCAAATATATGGTCGGATGATCTTATAATACATTCAATATATCAACAGCTCTATTTTGTGAGTTTAGCATTTTAACAATCTTGCTTCTATATTCATCTACCTTGAGAATTTCACCAAAAGGGACTGATATTTTTATCTTAGAAATTTCATTCTCAAGATTGAAAACAAAAACAAAATTTTCAACTTCTTTGGTAGGAAGGACAACAGGTATATCTTTCTTACCTTAAACAACCTTAGGAGCTTCCTTCTTGCCATCAGGAGCCTTAGGTGCATCCTTCTTAGGTTGTGTCTTGTTTTCAATGATAGGTACATTCCTATTTCTGAGATTGTATTGTTTCTGCATCTCAAAAATAACATGTTGATACCCCTTTAGATAGTCTGATGTTTCGTCTTCAAAATTGTTTTGATCTGATTGATCATGTTCTTCCTTGGTCAAGAAAATTCCTGAAATTTCTTCATAAAAATAGTGAATAGACTCCTCCTTTTCTTCAGGGTCATCTTCTTCATCAACCAAATTCTGCTGAAAAGGAGGTCTCACTAGAGGATCAGGTTGCTGATTTCTATTCTCCCTTGGTCTTTGTTGATTCTAAGGTCTCCTGAACTGAGGGTTTCTAAATTGAGGTTCATGTTGTGTAGGGGGAGCAGAGGTATTTCCAAGGGCTAATGTATTCATAAATTTTTCCATTGTTTTCACCATTGAATCTAGTTTGTCTTGAGAAGTAGAAGATGAAGGTTTCTCTTCTTCTTTCAACTTACCCTTACCCATTTTTGAATTTTTAGCTGCTATCAAATTAACCTCTACCTTCACAACATCATTTTTCATTTCAGCAAGTGTAGGAGATTCTCTTTCTCTTAGCAGTATGGAAAACTCATACTCGAAAGCTTCAGCATACCTCATTTGAGCTAAAGCTTCTGGTGGTTTCAAATGAGAAGGAATAGAATCTAACACTTTATTAAACCTTTTTGAAAAATTTTGGACAGTTTCATCAGCAGCTCTTTTCAAAGTATTATATTCAGTAAGAGCTTGTACTAGATTAGTTCTATTTCCCCATTTTCTTAGGAAAACATCTTCAAATTCATTCCAATTATGAATAATTCCGGGGGCAAGAGGTTTATACCATTTCCTAACCTCACCAGTAAAAATCTAAGTGAACAATCTCAATTTAACATCTTCATGAT